>OW443332.2:27618750-28245000 GCA_937001555.2 Hypsopygia costalis
ACAGTATAGTATTAAATACTACAATTAGAATTCAGAATTTGCTATACGCAAATTCTATAAATTTTATAGAATTGGCGTATAGCAAATTCTGAATTGTATCGTCACAACTGCGTTTCTGTCCAGAATTAAGGACAAAACTAGGCCACCGATAAAGATTCAAATAGTAAGCATTCGAGGGTTAACCGTTAGAGAAAGAAGATGTAAGATGCTTAAGTTAGAAACATTTCAATCAAAACTTTCACTAGTTAAGATCCTTGCGTGCGCCGCGATATCTAATCTATGAATTATCATCAAAATAACTAGTAGTTATCTAGTATCATGAAACTGATATGCATATCATGGTGTAACTTTGCCCTTAGATACATACATATATAAGTATTTTAGTATACTGGCAAGACTGTGTGATTTAGTTAGTGCTGAAAAACATCGAAGATGACTAAAGTTACACCTGGGTTCGGGTTTGAAATATGCTAGCAAGCAACATTAGCAACTGGCACAGTATATTGGGGTTGCCCCTTTAGCAGTGTTGCATGTAAAAAAAATATGATTTCTGCCCCTTTAGACAAGAAATTTTCTGTTCGCGCTATTAGATATTTCGTTCAATATTAGTTATTTTTTATATCGATGTCGGCGTATTTTTTTTTATTGCGTTAAAGTGGGTTCTGAACTAAGTACTTCCACGTCGATACCACACGACAAAAGTCCTGTGTGCCTCACAGGACTTTTGTTGTGGACTGACTTTAGCTGTCGCATCATGATACAAGTGGACACCGAGCTTGATAACAGAACCTAACAGAAACATTACTCGTCCAAAAGAGCAGTGTTGCTAGACTCGGCAAAAAATGTGAAAGAGTAGTTATGAGGCGGCACGTTTAAAATTTGAAATAAAGTTTTATTGCTAATGCTGCAACTTAATAAGATAGTCACCGTTATCATAATTAGCAAAATCTGTACAACAATGTACCATTTTGAGCCACAAAGCAATATAAATAAGGTCTCGATTACAATATCTGTTGATAGATTTTAATTACTTATACTTACATAAAAGAAGTTATATAAATCAAAGTGATATCTATTTAGAAGCATAATTTCGTGTTTTATTGCACAAATCTCCAACTCAAACTGTTGTATAGTTTTAAACAGGTACTTCGGACAAAAAATATCCTAAATCACTTAACTTACTTGTAATAAAGAAAGTAAAATCTTCAGTGCGTATTAAGTTTCTGTTACCACAGAGTGACTAACAGGTAGACTTAGACATTATAAATTACAATATTTCTTCTATATACTGAGATAATATTTGAAAACAATATATCTAGCGGCAGAGCTCTTTTCTTCCTATTTCTATATTTTTATTGGTTTTCAAAGTACATTGCTTAATTTGTATGGACTTTGCAACTTGTACGTTCTGTCAAGGCAGCAATGGAGATTGAAAACATGCTTTTAGCCAATCGAGTTAGCGGATAAGGGAGCCGGACCAGAGAAATACAAAACATTACAGACGCCAA
The DNA here is from genome assembly GCA_937001555.2 of Hypsopygia costalis. Taxonomy (NCBI): domain Eukaryota; kingdom Metazoa; phylum Arthropoda; class Insecta; order Lepidoptera; family Pyralidae; genus Hypsopygia; species Hypsopygia costalis. Next base: position 27,620,259 of record OW443332.2, read on the forward strand.
GTTATTATCTAGGTGTAGTATGCTGCCAGATATTATTTTTTATCCTTTTCCTTATCAGCTGAACAACCAATAGAACCACCCGGATTGACACTTCATCGGTAAGTCAAAACTTACAAATCAACAAAAGTTACTAAAGCGTTTCATGTTGAAAGTATTTGTGACGCTAAATAAATAAACTAGACATGCAAAATAGTTTACTTTCGGTCTGTTACGTCTTGTATGACTATGGGTTGGAGTCTGGACTGGACATTCGACATATATAATCAAGTGTCCAAATTTTATGATATTTATCAACTTCAAATAAAAGTCATAAAATTTAGGCACTTGATCTATAGTGACTATACATCTCGGATGTCATTGAACGCTATGAGCCACTTTGTTTGCAAAGGCAATTATAAAAGACATAGTTAATTATATAGCTATATATTTTTGAATCCTCTTGCATGCAAAAATGTGAATTGACAAATCAGGCTTCATTATTTACCTATGTGATCCGTCACGTCTCGATTAATATTAGTAAATTTAAGTACCTATTAATCGCACTGCTATATATTCCCGCTCGATTAATGTGACTTTGTTTACGTGGAGCTAATATCGATGTTAAAACTTATACACTAGTATTATTATTATAATATATAATTTAATAGGCAAAACTAGCTTATTTTGTATAAAAACGGTAAAATGTTCAGAGCGTAATAGGACTCCGCTCACAACAACTATGTCCGCAAAATATAACAAACGTTTATAAAGTCATCGACACACTGGTAGCGGAGCGAAGGCGTGAGCGTAAAGAACATTGCTGCATTAAACCCTAGTACAATAAAAACAAGCAATGCTGTTTGCAAACTACTTCCTCCCCGCCACTGCGCCTGTCTGGCGAGAGTATTAGTCCATAATGATTCAGAAACAGGGATACCCGAGTTTACCTCATGGATCTATTTAATATGCCACTGATATTCAACTACAGTGAAAACAATTGTCTGTTGCAGATAAATTCAGTCACATATAAAAAAATTGGTTGCCTGTAAAGTCGGTATACGGGCGAAAGTTTTACGTGACAACGACTTTGAGTGGTAAAATGTTTTCGAGTGGAAGGGACGCATGCCTTTCACTTTTTATGTCTGTCTCTCTAGCTCTTAGGCGGGCTAACCATGCCCGAGTGAAAGGGACGCGTGCCTCTCACTCGCTCTCATTGTAAGCGCATAACGTGAGCGCGTTTCTTGAAGTGTCACCCGGCTAACCAATTTATAAGACGTTGTGACGTCAATAACAATTAATTTGAATATTATTTCATATCATTTAATGGAGCGAACGAAACGTTTATGTCCGCCGAAAAGTCATTCTTGGAAATGAATAGGCTCCAAGCCCACTGACCCAAATTTTGATGAAACTTGTCACAATTAAAGACCTCAACATGCTTGAGGGTAGTGTCGAAAAAAAATTGAGATCGATCATGTTCTTGAGGAATGACCATCACATATATTTTCCATTGAAATTAATGGAAAACATATCTCTCTCCACTCAACTTCGATTTCGGCCCCGTGGGATAGAATCTGGCCTAGTATAATTTTTTTCTTAATTTGTATTAATAATACTAAGAAAAATACATTTATTTGCACATTACACAACATAAATAAAAAATGCATGTTTTATGGGAAATTAAAAGGTAACGTATGACTGTACATAATGTGACTATAAATCCACGGTTATTTGCAAATTAGTGACGGAAATATTTCGCACCTTATGGCTTTGCGTTAAGGTTTATAATACAATTGATAGCTGTGTGATTTTAATGCCCCAATTTTAATCTTCAAACTATACATGCTCTATTAAAATTATGGAAAGTACTCATTACGTTATAATTGCAAGTTACACTATTTCCCTGCTTCTGAAACATAATTTACTAATTCACGAGCTGACGTGTGCCTTAAGCTATGTGAAAACATAACTAGCTATATATTCTGTTGATGTACGCCGGGGTTAATGGAACTGTGGGTTATAGCAACCATTACAAAGTATAGTAACAGTACAAGTTGCCTCGTTGTTCGTCGACCAGAAAGAATGAAAGGAATGAGTATAGGCTGGCAACGGATCGACGACCCTTTAGTGTTGATCTCCATGTACGGCGGTGATTGCTTTACATCAGGTAGCCGACATGCTCGTTCGCCCCCCTCTCATATTAAAAAAAATCCTTATTCACCCTACTGCTGGGATACGGGTCTACCCTCAGTCGAAGCGGTTTAGAGCATACTCCACAACGCTGCTCAACTGCGGGTTGGCAGAGGCCAGTGTTTTCATGCCCTCTAAAGGCCACTAACTTGGCTAAACCTGTTGTCGTTTTTCGGGGACCGACGGCTTAACGTGCCCAACGAAGTACGGACGCACTATTTGCCATATTTTTTATACTGCGTCAGGTGCAAGACAAGGATACGGCAACTCCTTTCTGTCTGGTAACCTGATTCACTCGCAGGAACTCAAGAACGATCTTCTATAAGGATGCCCATATATTAAATAGTTGCGATAACTTCAAAGTTACAATAATCCCGGTGCAAATAGTTTTTTTTATTTATTTGAAATATGTGCTAGAAGGCGCTGTTCGAAGAAGCAGTGTGTCTAGTCAAAAGCAGTCTCATTCAGTCTTCGGCTATAGGTGTAGTGAAGAAAAGGGTAACATAATGTTTTTTGACGCCAATACAGTCAACGAGAATTTGTAACTTGAGGAAATTCGATACCTTATCCTATTGGAGAAAAGACACAACACACACAATGGCCGTCCGTTAAAAATATATACAGAGTGAATTTTTAAAAGATGGTAAAATTCATGGAGACGATTGTGTTGTTAGTATTAATCCAGAATCAATAAATAAACCCAAAAATTAATCAACCATAAACACGGTATGGCTATCGATAGATTTCTTGTTTATCTCCGAGATTCAAGTTTACTATGTAGGTAGGAGACACATGGGGTAGTACACGCGTACACGCTTTCCGTTGTGACCGCTTTCAGCGGTTATCAACATTACAGTATAATAATATGCCAAAATGTTACATACTACGAAAAAAAATACTGATTTATATGTTTTTTTTAAGGTATATTTTTTTTATGTTTCATTATCATTAGCAGGTACACAATCGCCTCTATCAATTTAACCAGTCGTTAAAATTACACCCTGTACATATACCATTAAAGTTTAGCTTAGTACTATTCCAAGACTTAATTCTCACAAAATGAAAATCATTTAGCACATTCAAATCATTTATATTCTATTACTCGACTGCGCAACGAAAGTAATGTGTGAGGTATCTTAATTCAAACGCTGACGTTACAAATCTTCAATAATAAAAAAAAGAATGAAAGAAAAGTGGACGCGCTTTTTTATTCGTATGTCTAGTATAGGGTCATACTGAGCAGAGGTCTATCGAATAATATTAGTCTAATCCTTGTGGTCTGTTAATAATAATTGCACTTCTGGATTTTCGAATTACATATATTCAACCGGCACAAGTATTGGCGCCCTCTATAACAAGCTGGGCGAATCTATTGCAAGAAGCGTCGTCAACGTGATATAACTACTTACAAAAGAAACCACTCCATCGGTTGGCTTGGACGGACACTAATTGCTCTTCGACATTTGACATACGTTTCAACACTAACTATAAGTAATTACTGTGAAATAAGATCGGTTATATTATTGGAACTATTTACGTTAAAAAACAAAAACAATGATATTGGCTGAGAGTTGGATGACAGAGGTTACGGTTATTTCCTGAAAATCTACCGCCTACACCACTACCAGGGTTGTCCAACATAATTTTGAGACAAAGTGAGCTTCAAAAGTAAATACAATGATTCAAGTTATGAGTAGGTTGAAAAACATATCCGGGTCGCACCGTGGCCCGGGAGCCGTGCGTTGGACGAGCCTGGTCAAGACGTATCGGTTTACATGAAATGCTGGCACCTTTCTCCCGCCCGCTGTCATCCACTTTGATGCCTTATCTCATCTCATACCCAAAGCTAGATTTATATAAATGGCATTTGTTTCATTGTAGTGTCGTCTTCTTTCATTTGTTACATTTTATTGTTTATTAGTTTTCATTGTAAAAAATAGTTTCAATAACATTATTTCCCGACCTTATAAGAGATTTGAAAGAGGATTCTTATATACAATTAAGAGAACAAAAATAATGTCTTTTGGCACTGAGATAATATCCATAAACTACTAAGTTTCCGATAAACTGCGATTACCTTCGATTATCTGATTACATTTTCAAAATATTACACATTTCTGTACACAACGGTATCTTCTTATTTTCAAAACGCAATACCGTTTACGTGATCAATTAGAATACCCTGACTTTAATGGTTTGAAGTAAATATATTGATGAATATTAAATACATATGTAATATTGTATTTACAAAAATATTTATTTTAAGCCTTCTTTTTGAACAGACCAATGACAATAGTTATAAATGGCACCAACTAGAAAGTAATTGAGAAGTTTCTTTAATATAGAATTGGTAGAATAAAACTGAGAAACACGTCATGTTCAGCCATAAAAACACAATAGTGAAATGAAATAAAACACGATGGTAAAAAAGTAAAATATCGTAATCATTGGTCTGAGTAAAATGAAGCTCAAATTTCTCAAATTTGTCTGCTTTGACACACGTTTGTTTGTACATTGACTTTGTTAACGGAATCGTGCCTGTTCAGCTTTTGGCGAAGGACGCCGTGTCCATGATTACATACTCCATGACAAAATCTGCTGGGCTGGGCTATATGCATATTTTGGCTAACAACTATAGGCGGTTGTCAATAGTGATTTCAAATTATATAGCTTTGTAGTTACTATTAAGAGGGCCTTTCCTAAAAGTAGGCATCCCGTTCTCTTCGTATAAAGAAAAATATGGCATATTTAGCGTTGTCTTTTTCTTGCTGCGTGCGAATGAAAGAGAGCGAGCATCTCAGAATAAAATGACGCAAGTGGCAAATCAAGTAATAGCTGTGTTACAGTAAGTTTAATCAATTCAAAATTGCAGGGAATTTATTTTATGATACTGAATACAGTTTATATAAAATGTTAAATAATGACATAAGTTTTAAAGTGGTGTGTAGTATAATAAATTCGGGAGGATCCTCTTTACTACTATGTCTATTTTCATGCTTGCCTTATTCTTGTTGTTAACCGACATATGCAATAATAGCCCTTATAACAGCTAAACTGAAGACATATCGCAAAATTAATGCCAAAGTGAAAGAGACAGTCATATATTTTACAAGACTCGCGTTATAGCTGTCTCTATTTCCCTGTCATTAATTTAGCGTTTGTACTTTAGCTTTAAAATTCGATTTTTAAAATCGACCAATCGGATTAAGAAATTTATAAATCGAACACCCCGACCATAGATTCAAAGGGGCATAAACACATTGAGGCAACATCACATGAAAGAAATCGGATTTGTAGATTTCAAATCCAAATTTATATATCATTTATTCCTTGAACTATATGTCAAGTGACTGAAATTGAAAATAATGGTCTGCCTCATTTACTTTCAACTTAAAACTTACAAATTAGACGATTGTAGGGACTATTTCCAAATTAAACAATAAGGATACTTACTTTATGGAAAAGTTACAAAAAATATTCAGAACATTCCAACTCAAATCAACTGAGATACCGCCAAGGGTACGGTGGCCAAGGGTAAGGGTGGATCAATACCTGTCAGCGAAAAGTCGTCATATATCATACGCTATCTTTCTCGCTCTTGCATATGACGTTCCTGGGGGTAGGAAAAGAATAGAGCAAGCAAAACTTAAACCGTTAACTCATTACTTTTGCTTTGTCCGTCAGAAAGGCGATTTTGAAAATAATAAAGTATCACGGATTAAACTCTATGCTTATCTTAGAGGTCTGCTGAAATTTTGACCGCATCTATTTAATATAATTATAGCTATTTTTAAATAACATAATCATTACAATCGTGTAATTTGTAAACGGCCCAAAGGTTCGCTGTTCATGTTTACAGATTCATTCCCCTGTTACGCTGCGAAAAGTCTTGTTCAGGCTGGTCCAGGATTTTAGTCGAGCAGCGAGTTTTTTTGTAGCTATCGAAAAATCGTTCGCATATAGCAAGGTATTGGAGGACACAAGTATTGGTACACAAGTATTGGTAGATTGCAAGATGGATGTAATTCAACTTTGTGTCATAAGTAAAATATATGTACATATGCTATATGTACGGTATATGTATATATGCTATGTGTACGAAAATGGTTCGATAGAAAGCTATGTATTGGTTTTTGAAAAAAAAAATGCATTAGAATTGCTCAAACTCTTCGATAGATACTATCCTATTAAAATTGAACAACATGGAAGGATTCGAATATATTGTTAAGTTTAACAAGGATTCGAATATACTTGTTTAGGTTAACAAGTATATCCGAATATACTTGTTATGTTTAACATGGATTCGAATATACGTTAAGTTAAGTTTAACGAACGAGTTTAACGAATATTTTAACAAGTATTGTTAAGTTTGACGAGTATATTAGAATCCTTTTATTTAACAAGGATTAACAAGTTGTATACTTCCATGTTGTTCTATTTTTATAGGCGAGTAATAAAGCATTTAGACCCTTTCATTTAATAACTCACTCGCTACTCGCCGAAAATACTCTCGTAATCTGAACTAGACTTGACCGATCTACTCGCCCTAACAATACTTTAGTCACTAACATTACACGACGGACACAAAGTAGCACGTTTGAGAAGACTAGCAACGTGCCACTCTCGACTTTATACACCATTTATTTAAGGACGAATTTAGCCCGACATCACTATACGTAATAATGGTTCCAATAATTAAAATATATGGAAAATATATTATAAATACGTAACGAAATCGGCATTTATCGATGTAAAAAGTAATATGGTTTAACACTCTGTAGATTTCAGTACTAAAACGATAACCATAATTCACTATATATAACACGCTCACCGGAGAAAGTACAAAAGTTATTATGTGTCTAGTTGAACATAGTACATCTACAAATAAGAAACATATATTTACAAACTTAACTAACTGAACTGGCAAGTACTAAACGTAATACTGTATATAAATTATATGTTTTAATAATAAACGAATTACTCTAAATATATATTTACAGGACGTCTTCGTTAATATTTTTATACACCGATGATACTAAAGAGAAAAATATATAATTTGAATCCGATCAGCCTACAATATTTTATACTAGTCGCGGACCGACAGTCCGGTTATTAGATAGGCCGCGTTTCTACAGCGAGGTCTATCCGACTTTGACTATCAACAACTCTCCTACGATTCTTATTACGATTTTCTAGAAGCGTTCCTCGTCGAACGCCCAGGAAGTGATCAATCAAATGCTTACTGTTACTCAGTCGAGAAAATTAGATTAGGACGCGATGCGTACATCGGTATTGTCGACGGCCTCCTCCGGAGACCCGTTGGCACTAGCCTTGTTAATAATACGCCTCGCAACCGCCACGCTGCCCTCCGTCGTCACGCTAAAACTATCGAGTCTGTCAACGACACATCGCATCGGCGAACTTAAACGACCGCTACGAATAGAAACGCAAGAAAAAAAAATACTCGACACGACAATCATCAAAACGACGAACACCGGGACGGTCGTTCGCGTTCGCCAAAATTTCCAAAAAACAATTCAGAACACTCAAAAACGCGTCACATCAACAAATAATCTTCCCGGCGGGCACTACTTCCGAATCGAAGTGTTCACATACAACGTCACTATCGTTTTTCCCTTGGGCGCGGCTGCGCGGGCGCGAGGTGCTGGTGCTAGGAGCGGTTGTCGAAGAGCGGCAGCTTGCTGCGCACGGCGCCCTCGCACACGAGCAGGCGCTGCTGCGCGCACTTGCGGCCGCAGTCGTCGGCGGCGGCGGCCGGCGCCTGCTCGCGGTGCTTCACGTCCACCAGGTACTCCTTCTCGCCGCGCGCGCCCTCGCGCGCGCTGCCGAACTGCAGCATCTCCATCTTGCTGCCGAGCGCCGACAGCTTGAACCGCGGGAGGCCCTTCGCGGCGCGCTCGCCCTTGAAGTCGGCGCCCTTGCGCTCGAAGTACTCGACGATCTTGGAGATCTGCGCGGAGCGCACGTGGCGCGGCAGGCGGTCGTCGCAGTACAGGCTGTCGGAGCCGGCCAGCGAGGCCACGTCCTCCGAGCTGTCGGTGTACACGGAGGACGTGCGCTTGGCGGGCGGTGGCGGCGGCCGGCGCCAGCCGCAGCCGCCGCAGCTGGCCGCGCACGACGCCAGCGAGGCGCAGCAGCAGCGCCGCAGCACGTGGTACTCGCGCGCCGCCTCCGCGCCGTCCAGCCGCCCGCACAGGAACGGGGACGCCGCTCCCGCCGCGCCCGCCTCCTCCTCCAGGTCGTCCAGCGAGCGCAGCGAGCTCACCGCCTCGTCCGCCACGAAGGGGCTCGAGGCGGCCGAGGGCGCGCGCCGCGCCGGCCGCGCCTCGAACACGCGGTCGTACAGCAGCAGGCAGTCGGCGCACACGCGCACGCGCCCGCGCCCGCGCCCGCACTCCGACTCGCCGTCCGTGTCGCGGCCCGCCTCGTCCGACTCGCCGTCCGCCTCGCCCTCGCCCTCCGCCTCGGCCTCCCCGTCGAGCGAGCGGTCGGAGGCGGCGTCGCGCCGCCACCACCAGCAGCGGTGGCAGCCCATCAGCGAGCAGGGGCACATGGCGCCGTAGCAGCACTCGGCGCCGGGGTGCTGCGGGCAGAAGTCCTCGTTGGCGACGGAGAAGATGCCCGACTCGCAGGAGGCGCGGCGCAGCGGCGCGGTGTTCGCGCGGGGCGCGCGCGCCGGCGGCGGCGGCTCGCCGCGCTCGAGGCTGCCGCGCCGGCTGAGCCCCGGCGACGACGGCAGCGACGCGCAGCGCGGCTCCTCGTCCGACAGCGGCGGGTCGGCGCCGGCGCGCGGCAGCGGCGACGGCAGCTCGGCGCACGACGAGAACCCGCCCGCGCGCGAGTGCGCCGGCTCCAGGATCTTCTTGACGCCGCGGAAGGTGTGCAGCGGGCGGCGCGCGGGGTGCGGCGCGGCGTGCGCGTCCCGCAGCAGCATGATGTGCGCGAGCCGGTGCAGGCGCGCCAGCCGCGGCGGCGCGCGCGCGCCCTCGCCCGCGCCGCCGCCCGCGCCGCCCAGCGCGCTGGCCGACCGGTGCGGCGCGCCGCCCGCGCCCGGGCCCGCCGCGCGCGCCCACTCCAGCTCCGACAGCGAGCGCCGGTGCGGCACTGTACGCACACAGGAAACGAATTAGCGCGGCCCGTCGCGTACGTACGTGACAGTGGAAGGTATCGAAGCGGGCGACTCACGTGCGTCGTGCGCCGCGGGCCGCGCGCCGCCCTCCGACTTGTACCGCAGCGGGCGGCGCCACGCGTACAGCCCGGGACACGACCGGGGGCCCGACGACTCCGCCTCCTCGCTGAACGACATACACATACATTGATACGAAAGGCAGTACGATAACCCAGATTAGAATTAAAATTGTTTTCGTCATTTTCTTTTATTTTCCTTTAAACAATTTTTTTATCACAAGTAATTTCAGGAACACCAAACTAATCTTTTAAAAAAAATCTTCAAAACTTATCCCTACTGGTAGCAACAAATGGAAAAAACTACTGATACTAATAAAAGAATCAGTAGTAGTACTGATTCTAACTGCACTGATTCTATATGGAGCAGAAGGTTCCACATATCAAAACCAGTAGCGATAAAAATAAAAAAAAACTCCATGTATGGAACGGATAATTTGAGCGGTTAAGATTAAGGTCAGTCGATTCACGAAATAATCGAGTCACTATAATCTTCTTCTGAATAGGTGGACACGTGCCTGTCGTAAGAGTTGTTGGCCGAGTGGCAGCCCCAGGCCGCGTCGTCGAGGCCCTCCTTGACCTCGGCCAGCTTGCTCACTATTTCCGGGAATAGTGGCCGCGCCTTTGGCTCGTACTGTAAGGAGACAGAAACGTTCATTTTGCTTAAACCAGTTCGAGGAGAACATTTATAACGACCAAAAAAAGGGGATGGGTATCACAGATCTATCCCAAATAGATATCGCATGTTGAATATGTTCTTAAATTCGGGCAAACTTAACGAAATGTACGTGTGACGGTGTGATGCAGCAAACAATCCGTGAAACATATTTGGTTATTTCAAGAAATATATTTTAATAATGGAGGTCCGGTAATACACGACAACGAGTCTCTGGCACTTTATTATTACATCCAATGTAATGTAAATGTAGACGAGCTCGGTGGTCGAATGGTTAGCAATGGCCACTTTGACTCCGAGGTCGCGGGTTCGATTCCCGCACAAGACAAACATTTGTGTGCATGAACATGTCTGTTTGTCTTGGTCTGGGTGTTTTCTATGTATTATAAGTATGTATTTACCAAAAGAAAATGTATTTAAGTACATTTATCAGTTGTCTAGTACCCATAACACAAGCTTTGCGCTTAATTTGGGACTAGATGGCGCTGTGTAAATTGTCCAGCAATATTTATTTATTATTTTATTATTATTAACTAGAAGACTCGAATAAGCACGCACTTTAAAATAATTTAGACATAACTTAAATCAGTTTAAAATGTAACCAAACACAGTAGAAACGCAATTAAAATGATTAGCAACAAAACATCATTGACATTTTGTCGCATAATAGTGCTGAAAAGTTACTAAGTTAGTTAGTTAAGTACGTGAAAACTGTTCTGAAGTAGAAAGTAGCTATTTTCATCTACTCTTTTGTGTCACACTGTACTTGATGCTCAAACTGACTATCTATACAATTTCATAACGAAAGTTTTGTTTTTCTTCTCACGTTAATATTTTGTATTGCATTAAATTTTGAACCGCTTGCAATATTCGTTCAGAGTCGACACAAAACGCGATTCGAGAACTGTGTAAATATATAAAAGAGTTTTCATTGTTAGGTGGTCATAAATGCGCTATCTATTACAGGTTGTCTGTGTCAATATGCCAGTGTATATCTCACAATGCAGCAGTTGAAGGCGAGCCGCAGGAAGTCGGGCACGGTGGTCTCGTCGCACAGTTCCACGAACGCCATGTAGTTGAGGCCGAAGTTGTCCGTGCGCGGCAGCACGTCCGGGTCGGCGTCCACCTGGGACAACACGTTACACCATCTCAATCACATCCAGAGCTAGGCTTGCCAACTTCAAAATACAAATTTGCGGGAAATGTTGATTTCAAATGCGGGACAAGGATTTAAAAAGCGGGATCTAATGAATTTTGTTTAGAATACAAAAAAACGTGAAACTTTTCTTTGCAAATCAGGATAAGAAGTAAAATAAGACACCTTGTTAGTTAAATAATAGTCAATATTTACGAAAAAAAAAAGACAGTTATAGCACAGTATAAGTAATTATAGACTATAATTATAGCATAAATTACACTTTATCGTAAAAACTATAAGTTACTTTTTAAACGCGTATTTGTCTTGAGATTGCGCATTTGATGGATGCGTGCGTAGCTAATTCCGAAAAGCGGGATATTTAGCGTAACAAGACGTCCCGCTCACACGCTGAGCGGGACGTCTTGTTAATGGTCTCAGAAACGGGACGTCCCGCATATAGCGGGACGGTTGGCAACCCTATCCAGAGCCCAAGGCTACTTTAGGTAGGGTAACCCGTACCGTTGCCGGTTGCGTACCCCTAATCCTACGAGGAACGTGCTTATGGTGCATATTTTTATTTATTACTAGCGATCCGCCCCGGCTTCGCACGGGTGCAACGCTGACAATAAATATGCTACAGAAGGTCTTTGCACATTGTCCTATCCAGTCGACAGTTATGTTATAGGCCGCTACACTCTATCTATTAAAAAAAACCGCATCAAAATCTGTTTGGTAGTTTTAAAGAACTAAGCATACATACGGACGGACAGACAGGAGAAGCGACTTTGTTTTATTATATGTACTGATATTATTGCTTAGTTTGGGACTAGATGGCCGTATAATTTGTCATGTTATTTTATATATTATTATTTCTGTAATATTATTAAAACTCACACGAGAAATCATGGAATTATCTACAAGCATTATATTTTTCAAGCATTTCTTCTTCGCAAAACAATACCGAAATGCTAGTAGATAAAAAAATTACAAAAAATAATAATAAGAATATTATTTATAAAAAAGTGTAAGACGTGTCTAAGTGCCTACAAGGACCTAATGGTTGAATAAATAATTTCATATCATTTCAAGCAGTTTTGTGAAGTTCGCAGTGAAATATTGTTATAGAAATAGTAGTATACACTTGTTTGAATCGTCACATACTTAGACTATTGTAACGATCGAACAGACAGTAGATAGATACGTTTATTACAAACTACAGTCACACACATACAAAAATTAAATTAAAACATAACAACGAGATAACTTATACACTAGGAAAGAAAATGCAGAATTAAAGACTTTTTTTTTTTAATACTACTCGGGTGGCAGACAAGCATACGGCCCGCCTGATGTGACGTGGTTACCGTAGTCATATTAACGTTTGCAACATAAAATATTGCTCGCGCGCCGCCACCCCCGCTGCCAACGCAGCATCTCCTTCCTTTCTTTCTGGTGACCTCACTCACTCATGATGCAAAGATGCATGTGTGTGCTGCAGCAAGCAAATGGCTACAGCTCAATATGACTTTTTGCACATTGTGCAAAAAGCACTGATTCTCAGCTGTCGCCTGTAGGGCTCATGCGTGCAATATCGAAATTTAGATAACGTTTAAATCAAATTAGAAGTCACAGAAAAGTGTACTCTATGCACGAATTCATGGTCATTACAATGAAGAGAAATGGTTACCCTGGCGATGAGTTGGCACAGTATGATGCCGTAGGAGAAGATGTCGGAGCGGTTGTCGTACCAGCGGCCGCGGAGGCACTCCGGCGACATCCACCACGGCGAGCCCACGCTCGGCAGCCGGTAGCCGTTGCTGAAATATCATAATAATGTCTTTATTAAAAATAACTAAGTTACAACATTTTATCTAGTTCCTTACTTAATAAAATACAAGAAAGGAAAAAAACGCAATTATTGAGTATTAAAGTTAGACCCAAAACTAGGCTAAACTAACTAAGACCTACCTAACTAAAACCTATATCCTGGGGACCAGGAGGCAATATACATTGAAAATCCGTGGTCATATACCATGGAATTTTTTCATTAAAAGTCAATACCTTAATCATAAATTTAGAAAATGATAACCCTGAAGATATGGGGTCCCCTGATAGAAATCAATCACCACCGCTTATGGAGATCAGCAACGCCAAGGCCAATCCATTGCCATCCTTTAAAATAATAGTTCAATTAATACCAATTCAAATACTTCAGGGCTTCCACTTAGCAGATGTATATTCGATGACTTTTCTATCAACGAGGATGACGTTTACTGCATTATACCCTGATATGAAGAGAGGTAGGGAGCGTAATTGTAAGCTACCTGACTGGGGAATGTACTTCCACCTCACAAAATACCGCAGCCAAATAACAATTCCCTTGAGGGTTGTTGTGTTCCTGCGAGTGAGTGAGGTCACCAGAAAAGAACGAGATGCTGCGTTGGCAGCGGGGGTGGCGGCGTGCAAGTGATATATTATGTTGCGAGCGTTAATACAGTTACAGTAACCGCTTTACATCAGGCGGGCCGTATGTTTGTCTGCCCCTAGACGTAGTAAAAAAAAAAATCCGTACTTTGACAAAATCAAAACCTCGATTTCAATCACAAATTATTTTGTTTATGTAAGTATTTTAACACGAATAAAAAATATAAGATAATTGCATACAATAATGAGAGCGCAGTAAGCGATGTTATCGCAGAGCAATTTTATACAGACAACCTTAACATAGAAGGAGGAAAGATTTCTAAGAGGAAATTAAAAATAACAATGCAGATGGCAGAGTCTAAGCAAATTAGACGTTAATTAAATAAATATAAAGTAATATAATGTTAAGAGCTAGGGTTCTAGATTTGGATGTAAAACGCCAATGACAACTTCCAAGGATTTATTCACGCAGGGTCTGGTCTGCAGGTCTTCACAACACGAAGTCCACACGACGATTCCAAATCGCAGGTCAAATCGAAGTCCAATAGTATCGCTGAGGTCGTAGGTTATCACTTGTCTCGCAGGTAGAATCGCTCGAAGTTTACTCTTCCGAAGTCCAAACTGAACTGAACTATGCGCCGCGGCGGTCGCTATTTATATCCGCCGGCAAGGGTTCCCGAATGTTCTCGTATATACATGTATGTACTTCCCTTCGGTACGTGTCTCGAACATTTTCATGTCATAGTGTCATGAACCTTATGTCAGTATATGGGTCATTATTGCTTGCAGCGAAGTATGAAATACTAGAAGGTTTCATTCTAGATGATTCGCGACAGGACCGCGACAATAAGTTACTCTAGTTCCGCTAAACATAGAAATGCATGGCGGCGCATCGCAAGAACAGCGGTTGCACATGATTCGACCGAGTTGTGACCACGACCACTCTGTCAAGAGAGCACAACTAAGAAGACTTATATTCTATAAGTTACAAGCAGCATGTTTTGAATAGTGTAAAATTATTCTTTTATCCTTCATTTATCCAGTGCTGCGATTGAATTTTGGATGGAGATGATAGATTTGTAGCTGCAACACCAAACTGTATCCCCCGATTTTGTTATCATTCGTTTTTTTTATTGCGTCCTTATGGAAGCAATTTTAAAAACATATTCACGCCAAGTAGTCAAAAGCATAGCCCAGCCCCCTTACCACCGTCACTTATTGCGATTCAATAACTGAATAGAATGCTTATTCATACCAATGAATAAGCGACTCTATTACAAATGGAATAGAATCACTTATTCATTGGTATGAATAAGCAATCTATTCAATTATTGAATCGCAATAAGAGATGGTGGTAAGGGGGCAGTCCACACATCGCGTCATCGCAAGAAAGCGAGGCACGCGAATTCGCGTGTAGAGATGAATAGCGTGACGGGTCATTTGTTACGTTTAGATATTCATACTTGAGGGAATTTCGCAATAGTAGACATTAGTACTCATAAATGCGAAAGTAATTGTGGTGTGATAAACATCTGAAGAGCTGTAAACTGATTTTGTTCCCCTAAAATTGTTTTTATCAGAGTTGAACTTCGAACATGTTAAAAAACATGGAGACAGCCTTAGGAAGGTGTTACCATTCCCAAATATACACATGTATAGTTAGTTGTGAAATATGTATATTGGGCTTTAGTATCAGATTGAACCCTGAGGAAGAACATGAGTTACTTTTGCGAATTTCATGCGGACAAAGCTAGTGCCAAATGTATTGAGCTTTGAATTTTGAACCGAGGGGAAGGAAGGACAAAAAATACATGTCAACTTCACACAGCTGTCACACACTAGTGCTAAACATATTGAATTTATAAAAATACCTTGAATCCTCCATAAGGACATCAAATAATATAAAATCGTCTAGTTCACGCGGGTGAAGTTTAGTGTGCTAAATGTGCTGAATTTGCTATGGATAACTTGAACGCTAGGGACGGATAAAAAGTACCTCAATTGCCGACTTCACGATAGTGCCAAAAATTTTGAATTTATGAAGATATCTTGAACCCCAGGGTGTTTTATATCCAGAAATAAAATACTTTTAATTGCCAACTTGAGACTGGTGCAGCTAGTGCCATGATTTGTGATTTTTTTATACCACTAGAGTGGCAAACAAGCATACGGTCCGCCTGATGGCAAGCAGTTACCGTAGCCTATGAACACCTGTAACACCAGGGGCATCACACGCGCGTTGCCGACCCTGTAAAAACCTCTTCACGCTCTTTTTGTAGAACCCCATGCCATAGTATCCTGAGAAAACCTCGACAGGCAGTTCATTCCACGGCTTGACAGTACGCGGGAGAGAACTTCTCTGGAACCGCACAGTAAGATTTATGAAGATGTCTTGAACCCTGCATATAAAATACATTTAATCGCCAACTTCACACGAGCGAAGCTAGTGAATAGTAGATCCTCGAATGTACTCATTGATAACTTTACACGTTACAGTTACTCCCGACCATCTCAACATTTTCATTTCGGTCGTATGTAGTTTCTGAACATATTAGGTGAAATATAATATTTGGAATGGAGTCGCCTATGAACATTCAGGTGATTATTTTCGCGGAGGATCAAAGAAGACTAAAGAGTTCCCTATGATCATCTAGATGATATCATCGGGTATAGGAACTGGAATAGACACTTACACAGGATGAGGTATTTTTGCCGCCAATCCAAAATCTGCAACCACAGCTATGTACTCTTCTTCACCATGTTTTCTTAATAATACATTCTGGAAATAAATTTTAAAAAAATGTTAGTGTTATTGTGACATTAAAATGGGCGAAGATATCACCCATGTTTGAGGTGTAAGATGCTTAACTGTCACCACCATCTTTACAGCTGAAGCCATTTTCATTTGCATATTCTGCACGCTGCCCACTAGTCAACGAGGCACTGGCGGAAGATTAGTAGGGCAAATCGAACTCGACTGGGAAATACCTTCATCACAGAAAACTGCAGCAAAATAATATTATTCTGGAGGACTGTTGCGTTCTTTCTTGTGAGTGAGTGAGATCACCAGAGGCTGAAGCCGCTGAAGGTGACACGCGAGCAATACTATAACTGCTTTATATCAGGTCGGCGGGCCATATGCTTGGCTGGCATCCGGAGTAGAGTTTCCTACTTTATTAAAAAAAAGTATTATTCGTTATTTCAGGAAACTATTCTATATTTTTCTTTAATTATAATAAAAAAGTACGTGACAACACGTCTGTAGTAAAGTAAAATTGAATCGAAGAGTGAACCCAATCAATAGGCCGTTCGCATGTACGAGGAGCTCGATGGCATCATTGAGCGTGTATGTTTAATCGAAAACACTGGCGTCCGCCAACCTGCAGTTGGGAGGTGGAGTATGCTCTAAACACCTTCGATTGAGGGGAGACCCATATCCCAGCTGTGGGATGAATTAGGGTAGTCAACGACGACGACATCGTCACGAGGATCAAGCGGATCTGCCAGACACTGGGAGGGGGTCAATTTTAATTTGCAAGATTTGATTAAAGACACCGCGTTGAAACTAAATAAAAATATTGTAACAAGTATAAATAATTAATTGCTTAGTGTAATGTTGACGAGCCCGGTGGTCGAATAGCTAGCAATGGCTAGTTTGACTCCGAGGTCCCGGGTTCGATCTCCGCACAAGAGAAACATTTGTGAACATGAACATGTCTGTTTGTCTTGGTCTGGGTTTTTCTATGTATTATAAGAATATATTTAAAAAAATGTATTTAAGTACATTTATCAATCGTCTAGTACCCATAGTACAAGCTTAGCGCTTAATTTGGGACTAGATGGCGCTGTGTAAATTGTCCAGAAATATTTAAATATGGAATTTCTAAATGAAAGGGTAAAATTGTGATAAAAAAGGTGGAAATTATAAATCGTCATTTTGTGGCGGCTTATTGGAATAAAAATGGCGGCTTTTAGATCATCATACATTGCCACGAGAACAAAACGGGCGTGCTAAAATTCAGCTCATAGGTAACAGACATCAGACACTGGGAAATGGGTCAAATGGGTTAACATGCAAAATAAAACTTGTAAAAGAGCACGCACCTTAGCAGTAAGGTCCCTATGGAAGACTCCAAGCGAGTGCAGGTAGTTCATGCCGTCGGCCACGTCCGCGGCCAGGGATATCCGCAGCGACTGCGGGAGCGGCTGCCGGCCCAGCATCACCTGCTCCAAGGAACCGCCCTCCATGTACTCCGTGAGGGCGTGCAGTTGACCTTCGTGCACGCACACGCCCATGAATCTGAAATAGTACGTTTTCTACTGTTATTCATAACGTTCGGGACTTTATGGTACATACTTATGTATATGTACACACACACACACACACACAATAAATAAATAAATATTGACAGACAAATTACACAGCGCCAACTAGCCCCAAAGTAAGCGAAGCTTGTGTTATGGGTAAAAAAAATGTATTTACGTAAGTTTATCAGTTGTCTAGTACAACTGATAAACTTACGTAAATACATTTTTTTTTGTACATACATACTTATGATACATAGAAAACACCCAGACTAAGACAATCAGAAATGTTTATGCACACAAACGTTTGTCCTATGTGGGAATCGAACCCACGAGCGTTGGTGTCGAAGCCGCGTCATTGACCGCTACGCCACCGAGCTCGTCGACATACGTATATGTATTTAATTTTCTTACAATAGAAAGCGGGTGAGATTATTTACGTGTGGTGTAGTGTCACAGTATAAGTAATGTAGTGTCGTCAATCCTTATTCATCCCACTGCTGGGATACGGGTCTCCCTTCAATAGAAGGGAGTTTAGAGCATACTCCACCACGCGGGTTGGCGGAGACCAGTGTTTTCAAGCCGCCTAAAGGCCGCTGACTTGGCTTAACGACTGTCATCTGATGACAACAGCCGGGACCGACGACTTAACGTGCCTAGCACGGAGAAGCTCGAGATAAATAAACCCATCCATGGACAGGCTACGGCTGACGTTGCTTAACTTGCTTATGCCATTAGACTGACATGCGCAACGATGCCATCGATCTCTTCATATTTATGTCATAGTAATTATTAGCGTTTCTAAGATAATTTTCTTTATAACGTAAACCTGCAATTAACATACAGGTGCAATTCTTAAAAAATAAAGTTATATTAAAAATAATGGCGGCTAATTATTTATAGACAACTTGTCAGTCACGTATTACATTTTCTTATATCATTTATTTGAGTCAAGTTTATTGAAATCAAATATATTTATTAGCCATTTAGCTCGTCGATTTTACGTATTAATTAAAAAAAAGCAAATAACAGCAGTATCTCGCAGCGCGATCCCGGAATATAACGAGTGATTAAAACGTATATTCAAATTTCATTATGAGTTAGACGTCATTTGTTATTTAAAAACTATACAATAACCATTTAGCTCATTGAGCACCACATTATAATAATCACTGACGCAACTTCGTTTTCAGCGGTTTTCCTCGGTTACTTGTTTTCGTACAAACTAGAATTTGTTTTTAGGGTTCCGTACTTCAAAAGGAAAAACGGAACCCTTATAAGATCACTTTGTTGTCCGTCTGTCTGTCTGTCTGTCTGTCAAGAATTTCTATGTCGAGAATGCGTGGAGGTATCAAGCTGAAATTTGAACTGTATACTCAGGTCTACGGTCCCATGAAGTTGTAAAATAATCAAACTGCTAAGTTTACGTAGAAAAAAGTTACGGCCGTTTATTCAGCAAAAAACGCATATTTCGACAGACTCAAGGGTATCAAAACCTATAGGGTACTTCCCGTTGACCTAGAACTATGAAATTTGGTAAGTAACATCGTTATAGACTACAAGTATAGGAATAAATCTCAAAACTATACATTTGTAAATAGATCTTAAAAAATAGGGGGTCTATATTTTTTATAAGGTGTCGAAATTTCAAATTGAAACTACTAGTTCAAATGGGGTATCATATGAAAGGGCTTGATGTACACATTGCAAAATATATTTTATTTATTTTTTTCGACGCATGATTTCTTATTTATAACGAAAAATATCAAATTTAATAATGATACTACGTACCTACGGAACCCTCGGTGGGCGAGTCCGACTCGCACTTGTCCGGTTTTTTTAATATATATATATGAGAGGGGGCCAAACGAGCATGTGGGTCACCAGATGGAAAGCAATCACCACCGCCCATGGCGATCAACAACACCAAGAGTCGCCGATCTATTGCCAGCCTTCACTTCTTCCTTTCATTCTGGTAACCTCATTCACTCGCAGGAACACAACAACCCTCAAGGGAATTGTTATTTGACTGCGGTATTCTATGAGGCGGAGGTACTTCCCTAGTCGGGCACCTCAAAAAATACGCTATGACATACCTACCTCTCTTTTCGCCAGAACCTCGTATGTCCAGTCAGCAGGGTGCACCACATGCGGGTGAGATTGGCTTTGGTTCAAAGATGTTCATGAACCACTTACACCCCAATTTGTATTTGTTACAAAGACTCACAAGTCTTGTCTACTAAAGTTGGAGACAAAAGTGTTTGTTTAGTGGAACGCAGGCGGGAACCTTCGGCCAGGCATGTTGCCAATGTGAACAAAGGTGATAAGTTACGTTGTCAACTCGCCTGTATTGGCGGATTTTGGAGATATAAGACACAATGTATGCAAATTCTGATAAGTCATTATCACTTTTTGCTCCATTGCTGCCTGTTTTTGTCACTAAATGACAATGGTTAAGTCAAGACACGAGGTTACACTTACGACACCCCGGCCACTCTATACAAATGCCGCATTGTTTACTAATACAGAAACAATGACATCTGTACACAGCGAGAATGAGCATGTGTGCGTGCGGCGCCATGCAAACTGTTCAGGATTCGTCTCAGAGGGGAGGAGAGGTTGGTAAGAGAGAGCGGCAAGGAGTGGATATGGGCCCACCACACATTCCCACCACTGTGTCTCCTGTGTAGCCAGGATTAACAGCGGCGACCGCCAAAAAAGGCAATGAACATTGAAGTCCATTGCAGTCCCGGGGGTAAAAACTACGGCTGCCTTGGAACTCACAACGAATTTAATCAGAAGAAATTAGTAGGAGTAGGAAGCTTTTGGGATTTGACTTCCCCTCTTAGCAATGTGAGAGACAGCAATATGGCAAATAAGGCATTAAAAGCCTAAAGAGATGGCTAGTCAAGTGAAGCTCAACTGCCGTCCACCACGGATTTTAAGTTTCTAACACTATTGGGGACCAAAAACATTGAGTTGTTACCTAACACATCGATTCCAATAATATGAATTGCAAAATCGTCTGAACGCTTGGTAATTCTCCCTTGTTGCTACCAAATCTGAATAGTATACTACCACGGATGCAACTTGCAATGAATTCAACATGTCATCCCGCTCCCGCCGCCAAAGATCACACTCCCAGAGAACATGGTGTGCTGTTTGATCGAATTCAGAATTAGCAGTGGAACATTCGCATAAGGGCGACGGCACTAATTTAAACGAAAAGAGTTTAAGCCTTAAAATTGCCATGAAGGAGTGGATATATTATATAATAAATAAATAAATAAATATTGTCAGACAAATTACACAGCGCCATCTAGCCCCAAAGTAAGCGAAGCTTGTGTTATGGGTACTAGACAACTGATAAACATACGTAAATACATTTTTTTTTTGTAAATACATACTTATGATACATAGAAAACATCCAGACTAAGACAAACAGACATGTTCATGCACACAAATGTTTGTCCTATGTGGGAATCGAACCCACGAGCGTTGGTGTCGAAGCCGCGTCATTGACCGCTACGCCACCGAGCTCGTCAAGTTGAAGTCAATATGAAGGAATGTTACTTACGAGGAGCTCGATAGCGTCGTCGAATGAAAATTTAAAAATTTAACAAATCTCAGTGCTGAGTGCGAGTTTTTTATTCACGTCGATCATGTCAACGTAAACAAACCGACCAAACAGAGAAGTACTCCCATGTTGTGAATTTACCAGACGCGTGTTACAAATCCAATTCAGCCGGGTTGCTCACTTCGAAATGTGAGCGGGTAAGCTATATAATTTTGATATGTAACACGCGTCATATAAATTCACAACATGAGAGTACTTATCTATTTGGTCGGTTTGTTTACGTTGACATTATCGAACGTGAATAAAAAACTCTCACTCAGCACTCTGAACGACCATAATAACTTTTCCAATGTAACTTTATGTCAGTAGACAGAACTGTCAGTCATTTGACACATTGCGCGAACCAATACGAATTCAATAACAACGTCTGTCGGGTCAGCCAGTATCACTTCTTTTTTACAACGGCGGATGGCAGACAAGCATACGGCGCGCCTGATGTGAAGCGGTTACCGTAGCCATATTAACGCTCGCAACATAAAATATTGCTCGCGCGCCGCCACTCTCGCTGCCAACGCAGCATTCCTTTCTGGTGACCTCACTCACTCGCAGGAACACAACGATCCTCAAGGGAATTGTTATTTGGCTGCGGTATTCTTTGAGGTGGAGGTACATTCCCCAGTCGGGTAGCATACAATTACGCTCCCTACCTCTCTTTTCACCAAAGTTTCGTTTGTCAGTCAGTAGAATGCACCGCGTGCATGTTGGCATTGGTTCAAAGATCTTGATTAACCACTTACACCCCAAAATTAAACACTAGTTATACAATCTAATGATTCAAAAGAGCAAGACCACGCAGTAAATCTGTGTTCTTGATTCGTATTTTATTGTAATCTAGATGCATTGATATTTATATCAAACAAACGTTACATTTACAAATAATATAAAACAAATTGCCTCTTCTCGGCCTTGCTATTTTGATTCTGAAAGGCTTCCATTCATTATCGAGTCGCACATACATTGAATTGAAATTATGAGCTAATTTAATATCAATCGATGTTAATGACTGCATTGTTTGGTTTTGAGGTGAATACTCGTACGTCTTTAAAATTTCTTACATAGGAAGGCAATTAAAAAAAAACGAATGATAACAAAATCGGGGGATATAGCTTTGTGTTGCAGCTACATTTCTATCATCCCCATCCAAAATTCAATCACACCACTAGATAGATGAAAGATCAATGAATTTATTACGCTTAGTAAGGACTGTGGAACATCGTGTGCGGGGGAGAATAAGCGCTGCCATTTTGAGATAATTTTAGTGCATATAATGAATTCGCGTACAACACTCCGTCTCCATGGCACAGCCACCACACCCCATTTTTTTACTGCTTCCGTGCATTTCCTATGTGGGATAGGGTGAAGAAGGAATTTTACCAGAAACTGAATTTTTGATAGGGAATAATTGGTCTGCGACTTCTATTAATAGCTTAAGAAGTGCCACGGGGGAATCTCTTTATCTCTTTCACTGCCTTGAACAACTTGATGCAAGCGTGTAAAGTGGTTCCCAACCTTTTTTGTTGGGGGGACCATTACGAGATTTGCTCAATGTAGAAAACCCATCTATCGTGTAAATCCATTACGCTATAACTGGAGATAGTATTTTGTTCAATAGTTGCTCAATCTAGATCAATATAAGTTTGTACCACTGCCCTTAATTTGAATCTCGCGGACCACCGGTTGGGAACCCCTGTTCTAGAAGGCTGCATTAAGTATTCATCTTTAGTAAGGCCATCCATGTTGCAAAAGTAGCGCCACACAAGTTTTACTTATTTATGGTCTACATGTTCTACATGTTTTGCTGTATCGTAGAACAGCATGCAAATATTACATTATATTAAAGATTATTACATGTCATAAGTTTTAATTTAATAATATAATGTCAGAAGTTTTAATTACAATAATATATATACAAAACTTAAAATGTCACAGCTTATCAGAAAAAAGTCATCTAAATTATAATAGCATTTGTCAATAAGGAAATGCTTTGATTTAAACAAATTTGTATTTAAGTCTTTATATGTGGCTGGAATTTTATTATAAATTATTGGAGCCATCCATAGTATTCTACTCTTACTCTTTTGCAGCAGAGTTGTTTTGACAGGCTGCAAACAAAGTCTATTTTGATTTCGTCGATTTCCAATTATTTTGTCGCACATACGAGGGAATAAATGGGAATTATTTCTTACAAATATTGCTACCTCCATTATATATAACGACGGAAGTGTAAGAATTTTATGCTTTACAAATAGTGGCTTACAACTATCAGTAATTTGAAGGCCAAACATGGCACGTAAGCAGCGCTTTTGCATTTTGAATAACATTTCTTTATTGGTTGCGTTACCCCAAAAAATAATGCCATATCTTAGAGCAGATTCAACAAGACCGTGATATGCCGAAAGTAAAGCATCTGTATTCACCGTAGAGGAGAGTCTATACAACGCATATGCCAAGCAACAAATTTTTTTTTTTTTTTTTTTTTTTTTTAGTATGGGTTTGGATGGACATAAAAGCAAAAAGTTGTTATTGTACAAACAAATAATTCAACTGCATTTATTTCTAACGGGTGATTTTTCATCGCTGCACATATTTCGGTATTTTAAATACATTTTATCTACTCTCATACTGAAATTTATAGATTAAAAAACCAAACACAGAATCTTAATGACAGTCTTTTACGCACAAGCTATCAAAATAAATTTAAAAAGTTATTTTTCGATACAGTTGTCCGTATCGAAAAATTATTTTTCTTCCATTTCGATACTGCTTCTGCCCTGGATACAGGTATTTTAAACAGGTTGCAATGCAAATACATTGCAACTTTGCAAAATTTTTCTACATAATCTCAAACGCGACGCCGCCACTACGCATGCTCGATCTGCAAATGGATTTATAAGTAAGAAGCTATTAAATTAAATTCATGGTTGTATTTAAAATATTATAATATATTTCATGAGATTAGATAAAGTAGTGTATGAAACTGCACATAATTAGGTCTTAAAATACTCGTGTGGTCTATTATAACATTCGCCTTCGGCTCATGTTATAAACTCACACTCGTATTTTAAGATCCTTTATT
The DNA here is from genome assembly GCA_937001555.2 of Hypsopygia costalis. Taxonomy (NCBI): domain Eukaryota; kingdom Metazoa; phylum Arthropoda; class Insecta; order Lepidoptera; family Pyralidae; genus Hypsopygia; species Hypsopygia costalis. Next base: position 27,644,890 of record OW443332.2, read on the forward strand.
ATGCAACAGTTTCATCAACTACTATTACAGTATTTTAAAACAAGAAAGCATTCAACAGCATTTCTTTCTCAAATTCTTACTTTTTCTCTTTAAACTTATCTTCTTTTTTTATAACATTACATATTTCTTTTTATATAAAACGTAGTTATTTCAACGTACTGGGCTACTGGCGTGTTATTTCACTTTCTCTGAAGGCAATTGCGTTTATACGTCGGCGATGCTTTATTCAAATGAGCATGCGATCTCTTGATATGTGAGTGATATGTGATTACCTCGCTCGCGGGCTATGTAATACATATGTAATAGAGAAATTGTTCATGGCAATGCTATTATTACACTCTTACGAAAATTACAAGACCAGGTTATAATAGCTTACATTATTTTTTATGGCTTTTAGTAGAATAGATGAGTCAAGTGAACAGTAGCATGGGGTGTAAGTGGTTCATCATCATCACCAGCTTTGAACCAAAGCCAACTTCACCTGCACGCGGTGCACCCTGCTAACTGACAAACGAAGCTCTGGCGAAAAGAGAGTTAGGGAGCGTAATTGTAAGATACCCGACTGGGGATTGTACCTCCACCTCACAGAATACCGCAGCCAAATAACAATTCCCTTGAGGGTTGTTGTGTTCCTGCGAGTGAGTGAGGTCAACAGAAAGATAGGAGATGCTGCGTTGGCAGCGGGGGTGGCGGCGCGCGAGCGATATTTTATGTCGCGAGCGTTAATATGGCTACGGAAACGCTTCACATAAGGCGGGCCGTATGCTTGTCAGCCACCCGACGTAGTATAAAGAAATAAATAAAAAAAACAAGACTATTATTAATAGAAATGTTTAAGACGTGTCTAAGTGCCCATAAGGGCCCAATGACTGAATAAATAATTTCATTTCGACCCTTATGGGTTCACTGGACTAAGTTTCATCAAAATGGGTGAGCTGTTACGAGTAATAGTATCGGGCTTCGAGAGTTATGAAGACACAAATATACAGATAAACACACAAAAAATGTTTTTTCGATCTAACTTTCAAAAAACAATGTCTCTGTAATAATCACTGCGCTGTCCGCTACAAGATCTTCATATTTATTTTGGTGTTACTATTTTCTGCGGAGTGAGGTGATAGCTTACCATCAGGTGACTCACAAGCTCTTCCATTCTCCCCTTTTTTACAAAAAAAAACCTTGAAACTCTCACTAAAGTTAAACAGATACAATTATAATCGTCAGGTGATGTGATAGAGATCACGCAGATGCCAAGGTCCAAGCCATTGTCATGTAAACGAGGCAAATTAATGACTTCGCGTGCAAGTAACTGATGATGGTGTAATTGCTGCTTGACGGTTGTATTTGCAAGACGTATGCCTGAAGATAGAGGAGTTTAGAGGACAATCTTCATCTATAATATAAAAATGAATCGGTAAATGTGATGCTAAACACAAATCTCAAGAACAGCTGAACCGATTTCGCTAATTCTTTTAGAATATTTCTTGAAGTACGAGGATGGTTCATATGCAGAGAAAAATTTAAAAAATTGCCTGAAAAAGTCAAAAAACAACACTTTTCTATACTCCCATACAAACGATTCGTAATAATACTTAAAAGTCAATTGGGTATTTGACTAACATTTTTTTCTGTTTGATATGTAGGGACGTCTCCATAATATAACCATAGGTGAAAGAATTACTTCGATAGCACGAAAATCTCTCGAGATATGGTAGTTTGAAAATCACAATTTTTAGACTGCCCCAAAACGCTCCATACAAAAGACTACTGAATTATGACGTCACAGATCTGTATTTTGTATGCATCAAATCAGAAATTTGTACGACAGCTATGTTAAATATTACGTTTATGTGATTAGTATCATAATAAAAGTTATAGCATTTTTTATTGCTTCTCCAATGGAAATATTATTTTTTAATAATTTCATACTTTTAAAATGGACTTTCCCGCCAAACTTTGATCGACGCTAAAAAAAGTCTGACTGAAGATATTAGAATGAAAGTTTGCAGATCTTTATAGTTTTGTGTATTTTACGATATTGTTAATTTATTTGTACAATTTTTAAACATTGGAAACAACCCAATTTGAACTTTAAAACCATACCATAAAGTTCAAGTGTTAGTGGAGAGGTTCCGGGAAGGCAAAACAATTGAGTGACTACAAACGTAGTTCGTAAAACTCGAGAACGGCTGGACCAATTCTGCTAATATTTGTTTTAATATTTTCGTTGAGATATAAGGAGGGTTCTTATGAAAAGATTTTGAGAAGAAGAATTGCGAGGAAAATAAAACACTACTTTCTACCGGTGCGAAGCCGGGGCAAGCAGCTAGTCTTGAATAAAAAAACCGGCTAAGTGCGAGTCGGACTCGCGCACGAAGGGTTCCTTACCATTATCTATATAAACGGCAAAAAAATCACGTTTGTTGTATGGGAGCCCCCCTTAAATAATTGTTTTATTTTAATTAAATTATTTATTTTTAAAGTGAATTCAATTATATATAATTCTATCTATCTAAATATTCTGTGAATATTTCAAGCGTCTACCAGTTGCCGTTATCAATTTCGAGTAAAAAAAATCACGTTTGTTGTATGGGAGCCCCTTAAATATAAATTTTAAAATATTTTTTAGTATTTGTTTTTAGAGCGGCAACAGAAATACATCATCTGTGAAAATTTCACGGTTTATGAGATACAGCCTGGTGACAGACGGACGGACGGACAGCGGAGTCTCAGTAATAGGGTCCGTTTTATCCATTTTGCATTAGTTGTTCTTGATGAAATTAACCTAAAATACGCGTTACCATCAAATAGACGAACTCAAACATTTGTGTACATGAACATGTCTGTTTGTCTTGGTCTGGGCGTTTCTATGTATGTATTTAAAAAAATGTATTTAAGTACATTTATCAGTTGTCTAGTACCCATAACACAAGCTTTGCGCTTAATTTGGCTCTAGATGGCGCTGTGTAAATTGTCCAGAAATATTTATTTATTTATTTATATTATTGTGTACTTTAGTGTGATGTGAGCGATTCCTTGGGCTTTATTTAATTTATATATAAATTGTGTATTTTCGTAATACAGAAGATTTTTACCTAACAAACGTCAGTTTCGTCGGTTAGGTGAGGGCACGTTAAGCCGTCGTCGGTCCCGGCTGTTGTTATTAGATGACAGTCGTTAAGCCAAGTCAGTGGACTTAAGGCGGCTTGAAATCGCTGCCCTCCGCCAACCCGCAGTTGAGCAGCGTGGTGAACACCTTCTTTTACAACAAGCATACGGCCTGCCTGATGTGAAGCGGTTACCGTAGCCATATTAACGCACGCAACAAAATATCGCTCGCGCGCCGCCACCCCCGCTGCCAACGCAGCATCTCCTTCCTTTCTGGTGACCTCACTCACTTTCACGCAGGAACACAACAGCCCTCAAGGGAACCGTTATTTGGCTGCGGTATTCTGTGAGGTGGAGGTACATTCCCTAGTCGGGTAGCTTACAATTACGCTCCCTCCCTACCTCTCTTTTCGCCAGAGCTTCGTTTGTCAGTCAGGTGCACCGCGTGCAGGTGAAGTTGGCTTTGGTTCGAAGATGTTGATGAACCACTTACATCCCCTTCGATTGAGAGGAGGCCCTTATCCCAGCAGTGGGATGAATAAGGGTTGTCGACGATATATTCGAAATAAACGAAGGAAATATTTTTACAAAGGATTAAAAGCAAATAGGTTTTCAACAAAACTACGCTCCATAAATAAGAAGGGGTCGCCATCTACAGGAAATTCATCCTCACACATTGGAGCCTATGTGCCAGGGCAAAGTTTGAGTTCGTCGGCAGGATTGGTGAGCGCCTAGCTAAGCATCTGGGAGCCGTGCTTTTTGGTCGCTCGCTAAGGCTGCCCAGGGAAACTTTTGTCAGTCGTCCTTTCCACCACTTCGAAAACCGGATGGTAGTCCGGCCCATAGTGCTAAGGAGAAAGCCACGTACTGTGCGGTTCTAGAGAAGTTTTCTCCCGCGAACTGTCAAGCTGTGGAATGAACTGCCTGTCGAGGTTTCAGGAGACTACAACATGGGGTACTTCAAAAAGGGCGTGAAGAGGTTTTTACAGGCAACGCGCGTGTGATGCCCCTGGTGTTACAGGCGTTCATAGGCTACGGCAATTGCTTTCCATCAGGCGGGACGCATGTTTGTTTACCACTTTGGTGGTATAAAAAAAAGAAGACCACGACCAAATGAATAGATATTAGGGGAAACTGTACAATGATTGGCACTCTAAGAAAAATTTACCCTAAATTTGTTAATTATAATTTATGTAACATATTTAGACGTAATTTACGACATAAAAGGTATTCTTTAATGTATTGTTATTAAAATAAAAACACATTTAGTACGAAAAGGAAACATTTTTATTAAAAGAAAATAGAAAACATTTTAAAATATCCAAAAGTACAGTCATTGGCACTTACAGCACAATTATTGGCACTAACTTACTAGTGATTGGCACTCATCTTAGTATGTAATTATGGCACATTTTTATTAATTAAAACTTTAAAAAAATATCGAAAAATATATAATACTGGTAGATACGTTCTAAACATACTCCTTTCCTGACTCGTCATTTAAAAATTTGAACAATTCTAGTTCACTTCGAAAAGTGTCCCACCTATCAGCTACTTTCCCTAAAGGCTTAGGGAGAATAAAATGTTTGGTTTGGTTTGGTTGGATATGGCTTGAGTAAATTGAACATTTTGATTGAATAAATTTTCTTTATTATTCTTACACTAGCTTTCACCCGCGGCTTCGCCCGCGTTTACTTTTTTTTAGTATTAACCACCTTCATGTAGTACTTTTAATTGTACTAAATACGGATGCAATAACTCTTCCGATAACTAATACACCTCGCTCCCGCCGCACCCCCCGCGATCGCATAAGCACTGATTGACGCCAAATACTAATTTAAAATCCTATTAGGATTACACAAGTCTTAATCAATCAGCTTAAAAAGGATAAATCCAACTTAAAAAAATAACACCGACTTCAAAAATCTCAGAAGGTAGGTAGTAGTTTAGTTATTTTTGGCTTTTTCTTGTCAGGATTTTGTAGTTAGTTTCTTTTTTTCAAGATTATTTCTTTTTAGTGAATATTTTTTTATCTATTTATTATAATAATGGGTAAGTAGTAGTGACATGGGACCTTCTAGACGAAAATACATTAATTTATTTAATTAAGAAGTACTCAACTCTATTGCCTAACCGTTCCTCATCAACTCAGCAGTGTCACACGATGACTTCCAAATGCAAATTATGTAACCTAATAACATCAGAAAACCATCCATGCCTATAAATTTCAACCCTTTCTCACGAATTCCCAGGGAGTCCATCATCAGATCCTGATTTGTTTAATATGCGACCACTTGAATAGTGTGCCCTTTCAAACAAATAAGAATGATTAAAATTGCTGTTAAATTAACGGAGAAATCATTGAAACTATATTTAAAAAATACATACCGTCGAACATAGAACCGCCCTACAGGTACAATAAATAACCATAACAGGTAATTTCTGGGATAAAAACTATCATAGGTATGTCCTTTCCCAGGACTCAAGGTATCTCTCAACCAAATTTCATCTAAATCGGTCCAGCGATTTAAGCGTGAAGAGGTAACCGACATTCTGTCGCATTTATAATATTAGTATGGATTGGCATTCCGTAAACCCGCAAAAATGACACATATATTGATATATAGACATTTCAACCTCATCGCACCTCAATAGAGGATGTTGGTCACGTTAGCCACGTTGAATTTTAAAATCGTTGTTGTTTTCGTAATCAGCGACCCGATAAACCATAAAAACAATACCCACGACGATTTTCAGACTTTTTGACCCCATTTTCCCCTTTTAAGGATTGATATTTTCAATTCGATGCCATTTTTGTAATTGACGTCCCAGAAATCCATAGAATTAACACCTATATCGATATTATGACACCTTAACCCCACCGCACCCCCACAGGGGTGATTTTATGTCATGTCGGCTATGTTGGATTATAAAATAGTTGTTGTTTTCGTAATCAGCGACCCGATAAATCATAAAAATAATAAAATAACCCATGACGATTTTCAGACTTTTTCGCCCTATTTTACCGATTTAGGGGTTGAATTTTGAAAAATCCTGAAACATTTGTTTACTCATTTATTCATAGAAGTACTCATGTAAAGTTTTGGATAAAATAGTCCAACTATATTTCTTTCCCCATACAAACTTTGGACCCCCGTTTCACCCGCTTAGGGTTTGAATTTTGAAAAAATCTTTCTTAGTGCACCCCTAGACAACATAAAGAACTTACGTGCCAAATTTGGAATCTCTAGACCCAATGGTTTGGGCTGTGCGTTGATTTATATATCAGTCAGTCAGTCGGTTTCTTCTTTTATATATTTCAACCCCATCGGATCCCCTCAGGGGTGATTTTATGACAAGTCGGCTATGTTGGATTATAAAATAGTTGTTGTTTTCGTAATCAGCGACCCAATAAACCATAAAAACAATACCTATGACGATTTTCAGATTTTTTCGCCCCATTTTACCCCTTTAGAGGTTGAATTTTGAAAAATCCTGAAACACGTGTTTACTCATTTATCTATAGAAGTACTCATGTAAAGTTTAGGATAAAATAGTCCAACTAATCTTCTTTCCCCATACAAACTTTGGACCCCCGTTTCACCCCCTTAGGGGATGAATTTTGAAAAATCCTTTCTTAGTGCACCCCTAGACATCATAAGGAACCTACGTGCCAAATTTAGAATCTCTAGACCCAGCCGTTTAGGCTGTGCGTTGATATGTCAGTCAGTCAGTTTCTCCTTTTATATATTTAGATTCTTGTGAATATTGTGTGTATTGCCAGTATAGCATGACAATAATTATACTTTGACTTCCGCAAAATAACACCTGAATCAATTAACTATATAATTATACTAGTTTCGATATTTTATAAAATACGCCAGTGATTGGCATTGGAAATAATATAATAATGAGCACTGCTGCTAACCGTTGCAATGATTGGCACACACGAAAATGTAGTGAATAGCACCACCTAAAGTACAATGATTGGCAGTGCTAACAATTGTGAAGAAAGAAACGAAAAACATTTTTGAACTGTGATATTAATATATTCTAAAATCTAATTTAATTGGCTATAAAAAACATAAGAAAAAAAATAAAAAGTAAAATGTACTGATTGGCACAGGTGCCAAATTATTGCACTTCCATATAAGCTACTTGACCAATAGTTGGCACACTAATAAATTGAGGTATGTTCCCAAAAATAAGGAAAATATAAATAAAAACGGTAACATTACTTAGAATTAATATAATTAAAATATTTCCCACATTTTACTAAGTTAAAATCGTAAAAAAACAATGGTTTTTACATACCTCTTCTTTGTCGAATCCGTTAAAATTTGCGGGGAAAAAACAACATGCCTTACGAGCGTTCTTTTTTTTTAATGCTGTGTTGCCATAACAATCTGGTAAAAGAGTCTATTATAAAAATGTTAAAGTGTAGCAATGCTAGATTTAAAAAATAACAGAGTACGTATTGTATTGCCATGACATTTCTTAATATCTCCATTTAAAGGTTAAAGTGCCAATGACTGTGGGGATGCCAAAGTTAGTACAAGTTACCCTACATAAACAAAAATCATTCGACATGATCACGTACTTTCATTTGGAACGAGTCATCACTCGGAGAGTTTTGCAATATAAATTGCACAAATAAACCGTCAAGTCATATTTGGATGAGAAATAAAAAGTAACTCATTCGATTGTCAGCGACAAACGCATCATTGTTTTTATAATTACAGATAAGCAAACAGGAAATCGTCAAAAACGCAGGACAGTCTGCGCGGCCATTGTTCGGTGCATCGTATTATATCGTGATGCAATCATTACGTGAGCTTGCGATATGGGAACGGTGATGCTGGGGCCTTTCAAACACAAAAGAGTAGCAACAAAGCGAAGCCGGTGCAGGGTGGTTAAATCGAGAACGGAAATATAAAGAGCGAATTTGATATTTTAGCGAATATTTAGTCTACGGTAACTACTTTCTTCAGGCGCGCTGTATGCTTGTTTGCATATAATATGTGTGTATAATAAATAATAAAATTGGTTGTCTAAAAGTCGGTATACGGACGATGATTTTACGTGATAACGTCATAAGAAAACATCGGCCGATGCAGTGGAAGAGACATGCGTCACAAGCCGAACGGTTAGGCCGATCGTGGCTCTCTATCGCTTGTTCCGCGCTCTCGTTTGAATCCATGAGGATTCACCACCTCCTTCGCGTAGTCATCTCCGGAAGGTTGAGCATCGCGCGCGTAGATCGTACAAAAAAAAGCCTCAACAAAAATTATATATATATGAGAACATTCCATCCATAAAAAAATCACCACTATGAAGTCACCCTATATGTAGACATAACATCATTGGTATTTTACAATGCCCCTTAACAGTTACGTTATTAATATAAAATTAAATGTGAAATGAATGAGTCGTTAATTACATTCATTTCAATCAGCGTCTTTTATCCAACTGCTGAAAAATCTGTTCAAGGTTCTACAAGTCGACTGTATATCTCTATTCTATTTTTTGCGTTCGAAAGAGGGCCCTCCCGCAGTGATTTCAATTTAATTATTATTGATCATAGAATCTGGAGTTATTCGATTATAAAATATAAATCGTAAAGAAATCTTCTATATAAATAAAAATGAATGTTGCTTAGCGCAAAACTCGACAACGGCGCGAGGCGCGACCAATTCTGATAATTTTTGTTTAAATATTTTCGTTAAGGTTTATGAAAGGTTCTTATTGAGAGATAAGACGTAAAATTGCGAGGAAAATAAAACACCACTTTCTGCCCGTACGAAGCCAAGGTAGCTAGTATTTAATAAAAAAAGGTGGATTGACTTCAATGAAGTCGGTTTCCCTGAATTTTGAAAGAGCAACTAAAGGGTATTGCATGAATAGTTTACTCATTTGAGAATTCCACGCGATTACTTAACATACGTCAAGAATTACATAATTATAAAACAGTAGTTCCTAGTGGCTTCCTAGTAGTAGCTACTAGGAAGCCACTAGGAAGACTGTTACTAGTAGCTTTCTGACAATATGACATAATATTTAAAGTAAAATAGCAACTGAATATGCTCGTCATTCTTGGCCAACAAGATAAAGCTTCAAACAAAGGAAGTCAGGACGGGGGCCCACCATATATTCCCACCAAAAATGCAATGAACAGTGAAGTCCATTGCAGTCTCGGGGGTAAAACTACGGCACCTTTGGAACTCACAACGAATTTATTCAGAAGAAAATAGTAGGAGTAAGAAGATTTTGGAATTTGACTTCCCCTCTTACTAATGTGAGAGACAGCAACAAAGTAGAATAGCAACTGCATATGCTCGTCATTCTTTGCCACCAGGCTAAAACAATGAAACAAAGGAAGTCGATCGAATTCACCGACAAAGTAATGGGATCTGGCTAAAACACAAGTAAATATTTGCCAATTGCCTTAACCGGAGTTCAAAAATCCACCCAACATTTGTATAACCCAAATGAATCATTGTGGTATTTACTTATTTTAAACTAGCTGATACCCGCGACTTCGTTCGCGTGGACTTTATGATTCCGGCGTATTAATACAAATACGAACTAAAGTAGATACATAAGAAAATATTTGGGGCAGTATTCTACGTTAAAAGTCAACAAATTATTATTTTTATGTAAGATTATTATATGTATTGATAGTAACCATAGTTTAAAAAATATATAAAATAAATGAAGGGAGTCTTTCCTTCGGGAGCTAATATGAAAAGCCCTGAAGCGTTACTAATCCTCCATAAAGCCACATTGTTGGCCATTTCGCATTCATCTGAAACGATTAGACAGCAATCCTGAAACATTTTCGCTTTGTCATAGTTTCGTGTCACAAAGCATGTCGGTGTTTCCGTTCTGTATAAATCGAGAAGAATATTGAACATTGTATTTGCGTCCTTCCGCCTAGAGGTAATATTATGGCTGCAATACCTGGCGATGCTGCTGTGTGATATTATTTTGGCGCCTGATTTCAGCGAGGATTGCTCTCGTCAGGTATGTTTTTCCAGTCCCTCCTGAAGCATCCAAGAAAAACAGTTTCCCCATATATATATATATAACGTAAATAAATACTACTATTGCGTATATATAACGTAAATAAATAAAACTATTGCGTCTAACTTGTAGCAGGTAAGAATAAAAGTAGCACTGCGCGGTTATTTTTTTACAATACAATCAATATTATTTTGTTAAACTATTTATGCTCATCAGGCTGAACAACTTTGGCTAAGGCGTCATTATTATATTTTTTATAGTTTAGCTGAACCATTATGGTTCTGCATCAGGTGTTGTAAATCTTGGATTTTTATACCTCAACAAAAAATGCTTATCAGGCTTAACAACTTTTGCTAAGGCGTCATTTTTATATTTCTTATAGTTTAGCTGAACCATTATGGTTCTGCATCAGGTGTTCCAAATTTTGGATTTTTATACCGAGATGGAAATTTCGTGTCCACGTTTTCAAATCGATGTCATTTTCGTAATTGACATTTCAGAAAACCATAGAATCAACACCCATATTGATATTATGACATTTCAACCCCATCGCATCCCCACAGGAGTGCTCTTGTGTAACGTCGATTATGTTAGATTACAAAATAGCTGTTGTTTTCGGAATCAGCGACCCGATAAACCATAAAAACAATACCCATGTCGATTTTCAGACGTTTGCACCTCATTCCACCCCTTTTGGGGTTGAATTTTGAAATTTGAAGAATCCTGAAATACGTGTTTCATTTTTCAAAATTAAACAAATTGAATTTTGAAAAATCCTGAAACACGTGTTTACTCATTTATCTACAGAAGTTCTCGTGTAAAGTTTCGTATAAAATAGTCCAACTAATCTTGGTTCCCCATACAAACTTTGGACCCCCGTTTCACCCCCTTAGGGGTTTAATTTTCCAAATTCCCGTCTTAGTGAGCATCTACGTCCTGAAAGGAACCCCCACACAAAATTTTAGACTCCTAGCACTTGTAATTTCTGAGATTTCGTGATGAGTGATTTTCTATAAAGAAAAATTTTCTTTAAACTTTAAATGACGATAACTTTTTAATCTGACATCAGATTTCGATGAAACAAAGCCTATATGTTGCTCAGGGATGAGCTTAATCTTTTAGTGAAAACCGCGTAAAAATCTGTTCAGTAGTTTTAAAGATTAGCGAGTACATACAGACAGACAGACAGACAGACAGACAAAAAAAACAAAAAAATCTTTTTTGTGTTCTGTTACTCTTTTTTTATCGCCCACACCCATTTTTTGTTAATTTTATCAAATGTACAGACACGCGGTTCCTACTGTTTTATTATATGTATTGATTAACTTCTGTATGACTATGGTATAGTTTGATCCGAGGTTTGACTAGTTAAACATAAGGTACCTACCTCCCTCTCCAAAAGCAAGTCGAGCTTTGTTAATCACTAACCCTAACCACTAAATCCCTAACCCTACTCCTTAACTTAAATCCATAATTCTTGATCCTAATCACTAAAGCTAACCTTAACCTAACCTGGACTTGCTTTTAGATTTAACTAGTCTAAGTTAGGAGCGCCTAGATTTTGGGTATTTACTATAACATATATATATATAGATGCCCATCTACGAGTCATACCAAAATTGTCGTGTCTGGCGACGTAATGTGCGGATAACATATTTGGAAAATAAATCACAATCCTAGTAAGGACTTCAAATTCAGTGTACCTATTTAAAAAAAAATATTTGTACTACAATGGATATCAGATATCCTTAACTTAGGTGAACTTAGGTGGTGGCTTTTGCTCCCAGATTCTGGGTAAGTTTCTAAGTTAAAGAGTAAGATTCTAAGTTAAAGAGACGAAATATTGTAACTCTATTATCACTTTATATAGCTAGCACGACTAATAAAATACTATATACCAAGCATGTTTCTTTTTATACCATCAAGGTAGCAAACAAGCATACGGCTGTCCTGATTGTCTGTTGATGTCCATAAAGAACATAATCCTTCCTTCTTAATAAACATAATATCATACGTTAGAAAAATGTCAATAACCTAACGAAAAATATAGATGATGACTTGTTTACCAGCAGGAAGGTTAAAAATAGCGCCGTCAGCACTCGGCTCCAGGCCCTCAATGGAGGCGACAGATGATCCACTGACGTCATTACTTATAATGAACAAGCAAAATAACAAGTGTCTTAAGGAGGGAATATAAATGTACATGTATGTATATATAAAGTGGTACCTACCTAATCTGTTTGACGTGGGAACATAGTTGTAGGTACTTAGAATTTAAGTTCAGCCATAATAAAGTTATTACAAATAAAAATTTATACAGAGCAAAAACTAATCGCGGAAACTAAAACGAAGCTGAGATGCCATTAAAGAATTTATAGTTTAATTAATTTATGCCCGCAACTTCGTAAATATTTCCTGCAGTTTTTGTGGGTTGTTGTGTTCCTGCGCGTGAGTGAGGTCACCAGGAAGAAAGGAGCTGCTGCGTTGGCAGCGAGCGAAAGATATTTCATGTCGCAAGCATCTGTATGCAGCAGTTACTGTTTCGCATCAGGCGAGCCGTGCGCTTGTTTAGTTTGCCACCCGATATAATATATATAAAAAATATTATAGGTTACTAATAAAATAACTTTGAATGTGGTTTTTTCAAGCGTACAAAGGGTCATTCATAAATTACGTCTCACGAATTTCATGATTTTTGACCCCTCCCCCCGTTCTTGTCACAGCTGGCCACATTTATGATACTCCCCCCCATCCCTAGTGTGACGTCACATATTTTGCAATTTTTCATCTAGAATTGCAAATGTTTTTGAGTTTTTCGTTAATAGTTCAAAATTCATGTTTTAACACTTTGAATATAATAGATTTTGAAATGTCACGCCACGTAATTTAGGACCTCTCCCACCCCCTTGTCACACAGTATCACACTTCGTCGACCCCCTCCCTCCCCCTTAACGTGTGACGTAATTTATGGATGACCCTCAATGTATATACATAGTCTAATTTCACTGAAAGGTTGTGGCAGACGCGCTATTGCTGCTTGATGTAGATGACATTGATAAGAACATGTTAACTCATTCTCTTCCAAATTACTTCAACAATTCGCGCAACTCACCCCAGTATGTTGGGATGCTTGAGTTTGTTCATGAGCTGCACCTCCCGGAGCATGTTGGGCCGGTTCGCCCGTTGCTGGTTCATCTTGAGCACCATCACCTTGCCCGACGTTTTGTGGGTTACCTGGAAAAAGACAGACAATTTATTAACTGTTTGTAATTCAAAACTTAAATCAAATCAAATCAATATATCTTTAATCCTTGGACTTTACAAAACACTTAGAAACGTCATACAAATTAAATATAAGAACATGTATCTAAATCATTACTACTCTAAGTCCGCAGAGCTTAGATTCACTTTCATCACACTATCTTGAATGTGAAAGTGAATTTAAGTGCCAGTTCCGGCAACGGGGCTTCTTGAGAAGAACACAAAGGGGGGCAAGCGAGCATGTGGGTCACCTGAAGGAAAAGCAATCACCACCACCCATAGACATCAGCATCACCAAGGGCAGTGGCGTAACTATACCATCAGGGGCCCTTGGTAAATACATCAGCTGGGCCCTCAGAGGTTGCTTCCCCCCCCCCCCCCCCCCTCGGTCCGGGGCCCGTGGCATTTTGCACGCTCTGCCACCCTGTAGTTACGCCACTGACCGAGGGGTCGCGGATCTGTTGCCAGCCTTTTAAGGGATTATTGACTCTTATTGATTCTGTTCTTGAAGGCTCTCATGCCGTATTTGTTTGGGAATACTGCTATATTGTGCTATAATGTGTGGTAGGTTACCAAAATGATCTTTAAATCCGATGACCTCAAAAGAGCGGCCGGAAGCGAATGGATGAGGAAAGCGGAGGATTGCTCATGTTAAAAGGCGTTAGGGAAGATACAGATATGGATCCATCTGATATAGGTTCAGCTGAGATATGGAATGAATAGCAGCAAACAGATGATGATGATTTGTAAGGAACCGTATATCTAAAGTCTTCGGTAACTTATCTCTTACGTATTAGTACTGGTCGATTTCAAGCTGCTGATCAACGTCATCATCAGTTTGTATATCATCCTTTCTTTCTGGTGACCTCACTCACTTGCAGGAACACAACAACCTTCAAGGGAATTGTTATTTGGCTGCGGTATTCAGTGAGATAGAGGTACTTCGCTAGTTGGGCAGCGTAAAAGATACGCTATGCCCTACCTCTCTTCTCGCGTGCACGTGCAGGTGAGGTTGGCTTTGGTTCAAAGATGTTGATGACCCACTTACACCCCAGAAGTGAATCGTCTACGTGGGTATCGAGAAACGTCACAAGGCATCGGTATATATCGTTCACGGTATCGATTATGATCAAAGCGGTATGAAAATAATGTGCAAATTTACGTCGACACACATTTCTTAAGATAATTAATTGCCTGTCTGGAGATTCTGGAACAGTCCGGGTATTGAAGCCGGCCAAACGGAGTATGCTAATGTACTGACGTCATACTATTTTAATTCTGACGTGAACACGCTTTTAAATTTGCTACCATACGGAGGCGATCTAAAAAATCTAACGATAACAAAATCGGGGGATGCAGTTTGGCGTTGTAGTTTCGAATCCATGCTCTACATCCAAAATTCAATCACACCACTGGATAGATGAAGGATTAAAGAATTTATTATGCTAAGTAAAGACTATTAAACATCGCGTGCGGGGGAGGGGGAAGCGCTGCCATTTTGAGATAATTTTAGTGCATATAACGTATTCACGTACAAAACACGGCCGTGTCCATGACACAGCCACATCCCATTTTTAGGGTTCCGTACCTCAAAAGGAAAAACGGAACCCTTATAAGATCACTTTGTTGTCTGTCTCTGTATCTGTCTGTCAAGACCCCCTATGTCGAGAATGCGAGGAGGTATCAAGCTGAAATTTGAACTGTATACCCAGGTCTAAAGTCCCATGGTGTTGTAAAAAAATCAAACTGCTAAGTTTACGTAAAAAAAGGTACGGCCGTTTATTCAACAAAAATCGCATATTTCGACACATTCTCAAGGGAATCAAAACTCATAGGGTACTTCCCGTTGAATTAGAATTATGAAATTTGGCAAGTAACATCGTCATAGACCACAAGTACAAGAGTAAATCTCAAAACGATATGTAATTCATAAAATCTTAAAAAAATAGGGGGTCGAAATTTTTTTAAAGGGCTCGAAATTTTAAATTGAAGCTACTAGTTCAAATGGGGTATGTGGATGGAAGGGGTTGATGTGCACATTGCAAAATATATTTTATTTATTTTTTCCGACGCATTATTTCTTATTTATGATGAAAAATATCAAATTTATAATGATCCTACGTACGGAACCCTCGATGGGCGAGTCGGACTCTCACTTGTCCGGTTTTTTTTATTGACCCACATGGTGTCTGCAAAATTAAAGATCTCAAAACAGAGTGGGTGTCTGCATGGAAGTCTCATGCGATAAATGAGTATGACGTCACGCTGACTATGACTGGAATTAATTAGATATGTTTGACGTCATACGCAACGTGTGGTTTATAGATCTAGATTTATAGAAACACGAAATGATGCCAAGAGCTTGATGGATTAAGTGCTTTACGTCATAACAAAATATAATAGCAAAACGTTTGTACGGTTGGTATTATTATTATAGAACATTGGGTGCCAAACCAGCATACGGTATATCTGATAGAAAGCAGTTACTATTGCCTAGAATTGTTGTGTTTCTGCCTGAATAATCTAAATATATAAAAGAAGAAACTGACTGACTGACATATCAACGCACAGCCCAAACCGCTGGGTCTATAGATTCCAAATTTGGCACATAGGTTCCTTATGATGTTTAGGGGTGCACTAAGAAAGGATTTTTCAAAATTCATCCCCTAAGGGGGTAAAACGGGGGTCCAAAGTTTGTATGGGGAAACAAGATTAGTTAGACTGTTTTATCTGAAACTTTACACGAGTACTTCTATAGATAAATGAATAAACACGTGTTTCAGGATTTTTCAAAATTCAACCCCTAAAAGGGTAAAATGGGGTGAAAAAGTCTGAAAATCGTCATGGGCATGGTTTTTATGGTTTATCGGGTCGCTGATTACGAAAACAACAACTATTTTATGATCTAACATAGCCGACGGTAACATAAAATCATCCCTGTGGGGATGCGATGGGGTTGAATTATATAAAATAAGAAACTGAGTGACTGACTGATATTTATAAACGCACAGCCCAAACTGCTGGGTCTAGAGATTCTATATTTGGCACGTAGGTTTCTTATGATGTCTCGGGGTGCACTAAGAAAGAATTTTTGAAAATTCATCCCCTAAGGGGGTGAAACGGGGGTCCAAAGTTTGTATGGGGAAACAAGATTATTTGGGCTATTTTATCCGAAACTTTACACGAGTACTTCTATAGATAAATGTTTCAGGTAAACACATGTTTCAGGATTTTCCAAATTCAACCCCTAAAGCGGTAAAACGGGGTGAAAAAGTCTGAAAATCGTCATGGGTATTGTTTTTATGATTTATCGGGTCGCTAATTATGAAAAAAACAACTATTTAATAACCCAACATAGCCGACGTGATAACTCTGTAGGGGTGCAATGGGGTTGAAATGTCATAATATTAATATGGGTGTTGATTCTATGGTTTTCTGGGACGTTAATTACGACAATGGCATCGATTTGAAAATATAACGTAGTGGACAGGAATTACTTAAAAATATTTTTCAAATTTTACCTCTAAGAGGATGAAACGGAGGTCCAAAGTTTGTATGGGAAAACGAGTTTAGTTGGACTATTTTATCCTAAATTTTACACGAGTACTCTATTGATTAATGAGTAAACACGTGTTTGCCCCGAATGTCACGCGAGCGAAGCCGCGGGCGAAAGCTAGTAATAACTATAATAGTGAACGACGCGACATGGAGTGGCTGGGGCATGACACAGCTCAAACTACTGGATGGATCAGATTGAAGTTTGACATACAGCAAGGACAAACTTCAATTTGACCCATCCAGTACCTCAAATGGCCACGGAATACACGTATACTTGCCGACGAAGTCGGGAACGCAAGCTTATAATAAATGCAATTCGACACAGTAAATTTATTTACACAACAACGCAAATTTACAAAATATTTAGTAACTTGGTAATATATTAGTAAACAGTATGTGAAGACAATAATGGTTTCAAAAGCGGCGCACGCGACCTTCAGCGGCTTCAGGCATGTAAACAATACGCGTCTGCCGAGTTACCAGGCCGCGACGGCATCCCGACGGTCTGGTTTCTAGATTCACAGGATACGGTGAAGCCATTCGCTTGAGATTACGATGGTTATCTCTTAATTACCTGCCATTATGATAATCAAATGCTATAAACTAAACCAGTTAATACTCTATTTATATGAGCAAAGAAA
This sequence comes from Hypsopygia costalis, assembly GCA_937001555.2. Lineage (NCBI taxonomy): Eukaryota > Metazoa > Arthropoda > Insecta > Lepidoptera > Pyralidae > Hypsopygia > Hypsopygia costalis. Next base: position 27,662,481 of record OW443332.2, read on the forward strand.
CATGCACTAATTAGAAATTGTTTTGCTATCTAACATTGAAATAATACATACAGCGGGGTAATTAAAATACTGTAAAGCTGACTGCAGCACACAAATATATTAAAGATGAAGATTTTCTGTCAGTAAATTTGGATTTTTAATGAAAAAAATTGTTTTCGGGCAATTGCGTTGCTTGTTTATTTGCATGTGACGATAGATTGGATATAATTGAAACAATAGTATTATTTTTTTATATCTCATAGAAAAATGTTGGTGTTTCATGGGTACCCATAAAGTTTCTTTTTTCTTTTGGGGGGCAAACGAGCATATGAGTCACCTGATGGAAAGCAATTACCACCGCCCATGGAGATCAGCAACACCAAGGGGTCGCCGATCCGTTGCCAGCCTATAACTCCTTTCTTTCTTTCTTTCTGGTGACCTCATTCACAGGAACACAGCAACCCTCAAGGGAATTGCTATTTCTGTGATTCTGGCTGCGGTATTCTGTGAATTGGAGCTAGATCCCCAATCGGGCAGCTTAAAAAATACGCTATTTCGTACCTCTTTTTCCGCCATAGCCTCGTTTGTCAGTCATGCCTAATTTGTGTGCTCGGTTAGACTGACACGCGCAGCGACGCCATCGGGCTCCTCTTAATAATATTTGTATGTAAAGTGTATTTATTTATTACTCTTAAGTTACACATCTATTAAGGCATTTAGAAAATGACATAGGTAAATAACAATACTCTAGACCTTTCCTGCGAAGTATTTTATTAACAGCCAAGAATGTTATCTTCGTTTGAGCCAATAATAAAGATAAGAGGAAAACAGTTCTAAGTCAATATTTTAAGTATATCGTTATCTTAAGATATTTCCAAGGATCTGATAAAGACGGATATGCTCTGATTAATATGTATATTAGTGATGCACTTTCTTTATCAACAACTAGCGACCCGCCTGCTGTTTCACCAGTGTATACAGTAAAATTTATGTCGTCCGAAATATTTAGTCTAGAATTTCGGTGCGTGTGTTATCTTAGGGCTTCGAAAGTCGTTCCTCTTTTCACTAAAATAAATATTCTTTGATGTTTGAACCGAAATGACGAAATATTTTCCCAACGTGTTATTGCTTTCAATGGGGAACCATCAATTTCGACTCGCCCCTTAAGAAGGGTCAGTGCTGGGGGAGCAGTTTGGAACGGAGGCGTTAAGTAGAGGATGCATTAACTCACGATTTATATTGCGGCGTCAAATCCTGTTGAAGGTCGGATATCGATTTGAGCGAGCGATTGGTACGTAACAATGTGATTGCAGTGACTTGGTATATTCTTCAATACACAAAGGGCATAAAGCTTTTGAATAGTTGCTTACACGTACATAGACGATTTTAACTTGGAGTAGGGTTGCTATCCGGGTTTCCCCGGATCAATTATTTGACGAGCTCGGTGGTCGAATGGTTAGCAATGGCCACTTTGGCTCCGAGGTCGTGGGTTCGATTCCCGCACAAGGCAAACATTTGTGTGCATGAACATGTCTGTTTGTCTTGGTTTGGGTGTTTTCTATGTATTATAAGTATGTATATACAAAAAAAAAATGTATTTAAGTACATTTATCAGTTGTCTAGTACCCATAACACAAGCTTTGCGCTTAATTTGGGACTAGATGGCGCTGTGTAAATTGTCCAGAAACATTCATTTTATTTATTTAATTATTTTTGTTGGCAACATTCTTAGTTTGTTTCATTTTCGATATAATTCCACTTAAATTAGACTTCAAAGTTTCATATTGTGATACGAGAATATCAAATTTGACATTTGCGAGATCGAGACTGGATCGTTACTGAATTTTGATTAGTTTAATTACGAGAATTGCTTCTCTGGTATTGCAGGCTCTATATTTATCTCCTCCTCTTCTATATTTAGTAATATAAGCCTGCGATGACGACACTTGTAACAAGGCCCTCGAATCCTCCATGTTAAAAAGGCCTTAATTGAGTGTTAAATATTTAAATGTCGGTCGGTCCGTTGGGCCGTTACGCGTATGCGTTCGCGGTATGCGGCTTCGACTCCCACATTTTCTTGAACCTGCCTAATTCCAACGCCAAACATTACCCACCTTTGATGTACCGTGTGATAAAAACATTTTAATAAAATTTAAAAAAGAAGTTTTCAATACATTTTTTGTTTATTGAATAAATAATAACAAAATCAACATACTTCATTGAGTTGGCCAAGTTAATAAAAGACACCAGACCGTCTACACTATAATAAGGAATAATGACGAGAATTTAAGAACAAGAAACGCCGCGACCCGCGCTGTCAACGCAGCAACACCATCTTTTCCGGTGACATCACTCACTCGCATAAACACAAGAACCCTTAAGCGAATTGTTATTTGGCTGCGGTTTTCTGTGAAGTGGAGGTACTTCCCCGGTCCGGCAGCTTACAATTACGTTCGCACTACCTCTTTCGCCAGTGCCTCGATACACAGGCAGCAGGGTGCACCACGTGCAGGTGAGGTTGGTTTTGGCTCAAAGACAGTGGTGAGTCACATACACCCCAAAATATATAATATAAGCAATAAGGATATATTTCTTTGACGAGCTCGGTGGTCGAATGGTTAGCAATGGCCACTTTGACTCCGAGGTCGCGGGTTCGATTCCTCATTTGTGTGCATGAACATGTCTGTTTGTCTTGGTCTGGGTGTTCTTGGTTCTATGTGTTATAATTATGTATTTAAAAAAAAATGTATTTAAGTACATTTATCAGTTGTCTAGTACCCATAACACAAGCTTTGCGCTTAATTTGGGACTGGACGGCGCTATGTAGGTTGTCCAGAAATATTTATTTATTTATTTCTGATTTTCGGAGACCCCATATACTCATACAATTATGATTTTAATTAATGGATCTTTTGTATGTCCAAATAAACCCCTAGAAGTCGATGCAAGCCAGTTTAGGAATCACCGGTTCAGGATGTACCAAATAATTATACATACATAATCACGTTCAAGGGAGATACCTATAATCAGTTAACAAAAGAGGGGTGTGTGGTGGATAGATTGGTTTACAGCAACGTTTAAAGCCAAAGCTAACCCGCAGGTGGGGCGACCAGTCGAATAGCAAAAGAGACTCTCGCGAAAGAGAGGGCATGTCGTGCCTGACTGGAGAAGAATCTCCACCTTATAGAAGACCGCAGCCAAATAACAATACCCTTGAAGATTGCTGTGTTTCGAGTGAATGTTGTTACGAAATGTCAGCGGGTAAGCAATACGTAATCGCTTTGTATTAGGCGGACCGTAAGCTATAAAAAACTCTATAAACTTTGTCATGCTGACGGTATAATACAGTACTCGACGCCCACGGACACGGTCGCGATGCCGCACTTGACATGGCTTTAATGAATCGATTATACTCGTATATCATAGGCAGAAAGCGAGATGCTTGAACTCTCTGCAAGAGATGCAGCCATAGAGTATAAAAACTATAGACTGCGTACATCGCCTATTAGATCATTGTACCGAGCGCAAGCTGATGCTTCATACATGTCGATATTATACAAGCTTTTATTTAGTGCCACCGCGGTGTTTGTTACCAAATGTTGCAAATTAAATTAGACCCGCTTCCCAGTGTCCCATTGATCAGAAGTTGGCACACTCGTGGGGTTCCCGTGATAAAGAACGATGAAATTCCATGCGTCCGGAATTAAGAACCTCAATTCATTTTCTGAATTCCAGGACGGACTCCGGCTGTTTAAGGCCGGTCTTATGGTAAGATAAATTATTTACAGTCCCAATATCACACTTGATATCAGCACAGTATAAGTAATAGTACTAACGTAATATCAATTGAATCGATTCTAACCTCATTATTACGGGAGCGAGACAAGAGTCGTCGAGAGCTCTTTGCGAGAGTCTAGCCTTTAATCAATCTATGTACATTATCATAAAGAATCTATATTGTGTTGAATTTTAATTAATGTCTAGTACGACCTCTTGTACTTGACGAGAGTCAGAAAATTAGATAAAAATTTCTAAGAAAAACAACTACATTGAACTCCACCATTTTATTCCTTTATTTAAAAACTTTTTCATCTTATCAAACATTCACTAAATTATATTAAACGTTCACGTAGCTGATTCACTTTACTGTGAACTTTTAAATTAATAGAGAAATACGACTTCAGTGAAATCGACGTCGGTCTCTTTTTATAATTAAAAACATTAATAATATATTTTTGGGTCCACCGTAGGAACACCACCTTTCGAACACAATAAGTGTCTAAACACACTATGCCGAAGATACGCGACCGAAGTTCGGCGTCATTACGCCTGCAATACTTTTTCAATGGCTATCGACACATTTGACCAAAATTACGTTGCGTTTTTTACATACCAATCTTATCACGCGGAATTTCGGCCGCGGGGTTTCGGCTTAGTGTGGTACACTTAGTATCTAAACACACTATGCCGAAGATACGCGACCGAAGTTCGGCGTCATTACGCCTGCAATACTTTTTCAATGACTATCGACACATTTGACCACAATTACGTTGCGTTTTTTACATACAAACCTTAATCACGCGGAATTTCGGCTTAGTGTGGTTTGACACTTAGGGTAACCGAAATCCGATTACTCGGTGAAAACATAATTATGTATATATATACATACATATAAATATTGTATATACTCGTATATGGGTAGATTTCTAATACACTTCATTTTATAGAAGCCGATTTCGCGTGCAAACGTGAGATAGAAAATGTCGTAGATTTTATATAGCACTCTTTCGCAAATAATTAGAGGATGAAAAACATTTATTTGCACATTACATACCACTACACAAACAGACATAAATATTATACAAGAAAAATTAAAGTACTGTGCAATGTCGCCAATTGGTCCCAAACTCAGCGTAAAAACCAAAATCAGTAACAGACAATATTTTTCAATTAGGACTAGTTGCGACATCATGGAAAATTATTGTGAAATCCTTTAAAAAAAACCAGCACGTGACGCTGAAAAAAAAATCGTATCAATCTGTCTCGTTTCCTTCCTCCAGATGGGACTGGAAAGAATGATGGTCTACGGCGTCGATACGCGAACCTCTCCTTTTTCGCCAATTAAAAGAATAAACAAATCTTAGAATCACAAACATTATGCCCGAATAAACATGAAATAAAAATTTCATGATCTATAGATATCCCAATAGCAAGCGCTCAGCTGAGACAATTTTTTTAGGTTGTTTTCAAACTCTTTGCAAGATCATGTCTCATTTCATTACGGGTATAGATTAATTAATAGTTCCAGTACAGGTTTTACTGTGATTTGGCCCCCCTTTTTATTAGACACACTATTTGCGTTTTTCATATTATGCCCTCGTCTATTAAAACTGAACGCACATTTATCCGAGTCGGACACGCCGAACGAATGAAACAAAATCAATTGTAGAATTATTTTTATGAAATTTTATGACCTCTCGCACACGTATCCGCCCCGAATCGGAAAAGGCATGCGAGGTGTCATATAAAGAACTAAAATTGGATTCGTTCGGTTCGTTTGGCGCGTTCGGTTCGGATAGATGTGCATTTACCATTAGTTAGACTCTACCAAAGTTAGAGTATTTATTTGACATTACGCCACGCCACGCCACGCTCGTCTAGACACGGTGCATGTTAAATTACTCAATCACTTTAGAGTGCGTCATGCTAGAGCTGGAAAGTACACATTCTGAATTCTAATAGATCCCTTTTACCCGACTACGGCGAAGCCAAAAGGAAGGGTTACGATTTTAGCAATCTATGTACGTATGTATTTACGTATGTCCTCGGTAACGCCTAAACTATTCATCTGATTCTCATGAATAAGGTGTCAATCGATTCGTTATTATTTATATAAGCAGTACGCAAAGAAAGGAAAAGAATGTGAACATACAAGAAGGCATTTTATCTACAACTTTTCAATAATTGCTTCTGATTAGCGCTAACGTCTTGACGCGACGGTAACGGACGGATTGATTGGCGGGAATTGCCGGGAATTACCTTGCTTTCTTCTTGCCACAATGGAGAACGCATTTATAGGTAAAAGCATGTTAGCAGAAAAAGCTCCAAAAATATATGTTTTCATTTCAATTGCTCTTACAAAGATCCTTCATCTTCTAATAGAAAAATGGTATTATATTATTTCCGAATCTATATGTCCCCTTTATATTGATAAATTTAAATACCCTCTTATTTTCACGGATATTTATTTTGTCATTCTGTTAATACGATTAAAATTTTAACGTTCTATTTGCCTTTGACATAAATGAAAGTGGCCGATATAATATGTAGTATTTGTAATATTGTACTAATTTCCACTTGTATTATTATGCAACTTAAGATTACTTTTTGTATGCCGTCCAGGACAAACATGTTGAATCTTTTATATGAGTTACAACTAATGTAGGTTTACAAAATTATTATTTGATTATGATTCATGCCGAGTTTGCTTAAATATCTCTTATTATATATTCCCACAGTTAAAAAGTCGTACAGCGAGCGAGAGCGAGAGACCAATACTTGGAGTTTCTCTACGGGATCGAATCCGGAACGAAGAAATTCGACGGAGAACCAAAATGGTCGCCATAGCCTTTCAGAGTCAGCGAGTTGAAGGGGCGAGCGGATGGATGCGGAAAGTGGAGGATAGCATATGGTGGAAAGCATTGGAAAGACCAATAAATAAATAATAATAAATAAATAATAAACAAATAAATATTGTCAGACAAATTACACAGCGCCATCTAACCCCAAAGTAAGCGAAGCTTGTGTTATGGTACCCATAGACAACTGATAAACATACGTAAATATTTTTACGTAAAACACCCAGACCAAGACAAACAGACATATTCATGCACACAAATGTTTGTCTTATGTGGGAATCGAACCCACGAGCGTTGGTGTCGAAGCCGCGTCATTAACCGCTACGCCACCGAGCTCGTCGCAATATCCAGCAGTGGGTAGATACGGGCAGATAATGTTGATGATATACTCCCATTGTACAGACATTGGCCAGTTACAATTTTATTGCAATTATTCTAGATTACGGTAATCCATTTACTTCAGACGGGCCGTATGCTTCTTTGCCATCAATCGTGGTAAAATACAAGTAACTAACTACAAGCGCACTCGACTACGCAAAAAGAAAGCAACCTTTGATAAAAGCAAATACAATCTGTATGCTAATGAGGATGGATAATGGCATTTGATTGCTACTGTTGTATGAATTTTACGAAAACTGGCTTTCTCTTCAAAAGTCTGGGTTTGAAGATTACTGGAGCAGCAATTAAAGCTTGCGCTGCAATTTGTACTCAACAAAAAACATGAAATTTCCGGTCAGGTGTAATACCAAATTGGTAGAATGTCTGTTTTATTTTGATCAAATGGTAATAATAGGTTTTATTGTTTTTTTTTTTTAATGGAATCCTATATTGCACGTTACGGTGCAGGAGTGTAGACAGTCGACGAATTAGGTTAGGTAGAAAAGTACTAAGATTTCGACACTTTCACTATATTGAAGAGATATCTAGCAGCAACAGGTGTAACTAAAGTAAGGTTAATTTAGCCTCACTCTTTAAAGCCAAAACTGCCAATTACATTTCAGATTTTTCAGATTTTTATTGCAAGTCACAAGTTATTAAAGATGTTACATACAATATTATGGTACAAGTGACGCCCAGTATGGGCACAGCAAACATGAGAGGCATCTAGATACCGTTTTACTTAGAGAGAAAAAGTACAAAGTGCAATAGACATAGTCCCATACATAAAGTGAAAAATGCAATAGATATAGTCTTAATATCCATTGCACCCCCCACCTCAAGTACTTTGTAGACTTTGTAGAGAAGTCAAAGCATTCTGCTCAATAGGTCTGTCATCAAAGAATTCTGACATATTGTAGTAACACTTATGTAAGAGGAAAGCTTTTAAATATTTATTAAACAGGAACGGTTTTTTTATATTTTTTATATCATTTGGGATATGATTGTATATTTTTATTACCATATGATGAGGGCTGGAGGAGACTAGTTCCATTTCAGTGTTTGGTATTAGTAATTTGTAGATATCTATCATTTCTCCTATTACCATTTTCCCTTGATATGTAAAGATCTTCGTGCTTCCTCACAAATTTGCATGACTCCAGGATGTATATGGAAGTTAGAGTCAGGATTTGGTGTTTCACAAAATAAGATCTACATGATGAGATCTACATTCAAATGTGTAAGGATGAATTTTCCGTTGACATAACATCCCAATATATAAACTTTCATCATCAGGTCCATTTTAGTCTCCACTACAGGAGCACGACCCTCTCTCCTCCGTCCTAGACGAAAGGAGGATTTGGCCTACACTCCCCACGCTGGCCAAACGGCCAGCGTGGGGAGTGTAGGCCAAATCCCAACCCGTTTGTGTTGGGGAGGCCTGATCGATATTTGATAATGTATTTCCCTTAGTCGCCTTGTACGACATCCACGGGAAGAAACGGAGTGATTCTATTCTAGTCTGCCGGAAACCACACGGCCATACTAATTTGTGGTAAATTTAATTTAAAAAACATACAGTATTGAGTATCGGAAAGTGACATAACAAAGCCGCGGGCAATAGATAATGCAATCATATCGTTGCATTACCATTTTCTATCCGAAATATAACCGCAGATCACTCCAAATCCTAATTCGATTGCAGCAAACTGGCCGGGATCCAGGAAACTTTGTGGTATATTTTGCTATAATAATAAAGTGTCTACTTTCAATAAGTTCACTTAGTAATGTAATTTACTAGCGACCCGCCTCTGCTTCGCGCGGCTTAAACTTTATTGGTTTACGCGGCGCACGCCCGTATAGCTCCCCAGACAGTATGATTTTTCTGACATCTTCAACAAACATCGTTATATTTCAGCCAATTTATACAAAACCTTGCTGAATTATATATCTAAACCTTCCTCAGAATTTTTTACGTTCATTGATGAAAACGGTATGAAAATACTTTCAGTATTTCTCGAGTTAATTGTGTTCAGATAGACGATGCAGCGGATGATTTGTATAATATGTAGTGATACAAAACTCAGTCTTCTCCGAGACTATTCAGAGGAGTTTTCTACCTCGAGCTCTCAGGTTGTGCAAAGAACTCCCTGCCAAGGTTTTCTCAGGGAGCTACAGCATGGGGTTCTTCGAGAAAGGCGTAAGGGGGTTTTCACAGAGTCGGTAATGCGAAAGTGTTGCCTCTGGTATCACAAACGAATGGACGCTATAGACTACGATGACTGCTTACCATCAGGCAGGTCATACGCTTCTTTTTCACTCTAGTGGTATAGAAAAAAAGATTTCTTAAGTGATTATTTCTAGATTTGTTTGAAAACTCTAGAAAGTGATACATCGATCCAAGTTTCACAGTTTATTGTGACTGTACTTTAACTTGTTTGTTACTTCGATTTCATCCTAATTGCCTTACCATCAGCCCGGATTGAGCTGGACCATAACTGGGTACAGACGAATTCGGATGGATGGTAACCCTCAGTTGTTATTCGTTTCATAAATAGTCCGGCTTTTTCATTTACACTTTTTGACCCAAAATATCGATTATATTAGTATATATAGATTATATGGTATTACCGATTTTTCATTTCATCTAATTAAAAATGTATGGATAGTTAGTAGTATACTAACCTCACTAACTATCCAGACTTTTTTTCACTAATGTTCAGTTTAATTTTTAACGACATGATAGGAATGGTGACCCCAATCCTAATACGTATTTATAAATGCATGCGATCGTTTGTCACACTCTTCTTTGAACTCAAAACAAAGCAATCGATGAATTTCAAGCAACACTTCAGACAAGAACCAGCCTATTTATAGAAAGGACTTTATTAAATCTGCAACTAAGATTAAACAATATGGATAATTGTGAACACAGGCAACATTGTAAGGATCTGGATTTAAAGGTATACAATCCTTATAAAATCAAGCTGGTCTCCACATGGAGCCAATTAATTTTGTACTCATTTTGTAACAGCGTGGTAATTAATTGTGGGTGCAAAAAGCACTTTGAATTCTTGTACTCAAATTCCACTACAAACAACACATATAGGCCGCAACACTTCCAGTATAAGATGGTCTGGGTTACCAAGAGACGTACGGAACATTCGTAGCACAAGGCGGGACCTTCTTTACTGGATGTGTTACGGTCTACATGTACACACACACACACACACACACAAATGTACAGTCGTGTATTACCGACTGTACATTTTTGTGTTCGATACCAGCTACCAACGAAATATTTTTTTTAAGTGAAAACTTCTTTAGCGGCGTTGTGCACTTTTTGGGATGGGTAAAAAATGTTAAACTCGCGTCAGGACATGCGGCCTGATCGAAAATTCGTAAGACGGAGGGCGTAAACCGCCAGCGCGGCGTAGGAGAGGAAGTAATATCCCCCTCTCTTTCTACCGCGCGGCGAAAATGCATGCCTGCTCCTGCTGTTTATTTTTAATGTAATATAAATTGTCATGTTTGTGTACAATAGCGCAATAATTAATGTTGTATTTTATCACATAAATGATAGTACATTTATACTGACAAATAAAGCAATTCGTGCGAGTTGTATTCCCTAACCATTCCAAAATATTCAAAATGCACAACGTTAATGTTTTAGTTTTCACTTCTGCCGGCACTTCCAGAGTGCAACTCGTTTTTTTTATGTAAAACATCTATGCAGATGCAAAGATACTCAACAAACTCAATTAAAAAAAGTCCTATGATTCCTCTCGCAATATTCAACTAAATTCTCGAGGCATGGTATCATTGGTTATCCGTTGCTGGCGTGTGAAAGACGCGATAGCATCAGCTCGACCATATTTGGCCGTTGCGGGCGACCGGGGTCATAGTGGAGCCCTATTATGTCGACGAGTCGGGCGCCGCTAAATGCGCAATTATGGAAATTTCGCACAGGATCGTGCCGGGAGCAGGCTTTGATTTCTGTTGGGCTAGATAAGTTCTCGTACCTATTTTACTTACCGCCCCTTTGAGAAGTTGAATTTTCTTGTCGTCCTCATTTTTGTTATGTCTTTAATTCCCTACAAATTTATACTATAACGAAAAGGTATCTTCGATTACTTTGGGGCTAGATGGCGCTGTGTAATTTTTGTGACAATATTTATATTTACAATATTTATCTATTGGTGAGGCGAAAGTCCGGCGGTTAATTTTTTTGACATTTTTACTTCTTTTCATTCGAAATGTAAGTCATTTAGTTCTCATATTGGATGATGATTCATGCGTTTATAAAGTTATTATACAGTCTATGGACCCTCAGGGTCTGATAATAAAGTATTTTTATTTTAATTATTTATTTTTATAAAGTATATTTAGATGTATGAATTTAAGCAAACATAAAAGTGTACAGAATGTATTTAAATGCCTTTTACCCCATTGTCGGGTCCCGAGCAACGGAGCCTTTTCGGGAGCGTTGTTAAGGCATGGAGCGCTCGGTGAATGATGCCTAGCCTGTGAGTATTTGAAATGGCTTAAATTAGTGATGCTTACAACACTATTAGCTAGTGTATGGTTTAAATTTAAAATACCCACCGGACCACCAGAGGTACGGTGGGTCTGAAGTGGAGTACTTCTATCTCTCTATCGCTGCTCTACCTTCAATGTCTAGTTTTCATACAGATCTATTACATCATAATTTTAACAAAAAAAAAGAACCGACTCCAAACATTACTCTACATTTATGTATGTCGATACAGGCTGATGATGATGATGATAACTTTTAAACTTTCGCTTTGCATGATTTATGAAATATAAGAATATAAGAATATATTTCATAGAAATATAAGAATTATATTTCATAGATGATGTTGATGAAAAAAATATGGGACCAATCTGGAAGTATACTCTTTCAAATTAAAAAAGATTTTTTCAAATCGGGTTATAAATCACGGAGTTATTAAGTAACAAACATTAAAAAAAAAAATACAGCCGAATTGAGAACCTCCTCCTTTTTTGGAGTCTGTTAAAAAGTAATTTGCTACACTCAGGAGGTTTACATGAAATCAACGGCCATGCGCACCGATAGGCCCATCATTAGTAACTGTTTCTAAGTATTATATTATAGTAGTAACACACCCCGTCCACTCCATACAAAAGTCGCGTCGTTTACTACTATAGAAACAATGGCATTTGTGCAACGCATGAATGAGCGTGTGTGCGTGCGGCGTTATATTAACTGTTCCAGACTCGTCTCAGAGGGGAGGTGAGGCCGACACGAGAGAGCGGCTGGGTGTGGCCATACTGTACGTACTACTATTACTTATACTGTGGTAGTAGTTTTTGTGGGACATCTACTGACCCTCTGAGTACCCGATTAGCCTGCATGCAGGTGAAACCTGCTACCAATCGACTTGCGTGCTCGGTTGGTTTACTGAGCGCAAGAGCGGTGCGGGTAAAGGTCCTCTCGTCTGGTTAGTTTACTGGACGAGAGACTCGCAATCCTGTGATATATACCCAGAAGGTTGGCACACAGGGGCGCATTAGCAGTTAGGCATAGGGTACGTGACCCTCTGAAATCTTTTAACAGCCCTAAGAGGGCGTTATCGTCGTGGACTGATCAGGAATTTCCCGGATTCCCGAATTTATGGATTTCTGTTATTTTTCAACACAATAACGAGATAATTTGAAGCGTTCATGGCATGCAAATACCGTAATTGAAAAATACTTAGCTTGTGAACGAAGTAAAGAAAGTAAGTGTAGCCCAAATACGCAGATTTTAGCAATAAAGTGCGATATGAAAGTGTTAATTCTGAGACGTAAACAAGAATGAATCAAAAGATTTTTTTAAATGAACCATTATCAATTTGCTAATACAAAACAGAATTAAAAGGTGTACTTGCTGTATAATATATAGCCAAATTAATTTTCATGGACCCCCGCTTACGATTGTTGACGCCCATTTTTTTTTATCACGCCCAACGTAGACCCCTGTCGAGTCTCCCGTGGACCCCTGGGCGTCCACCTGGACCACTTTTTGAACTACTGCTGTATATCAAAAGATTTTTTAAAAGTTTTCAAGTTCATTCATTTGATACAGTTTGGAAATTATAAATAGCCATTTTGTGTCGGCTACCGCCATTGGACTAAAAATTTTTATGTGCATTGTCACGAGAACCAAACGAGTAACCGGACACTGGGACAACAAATACTTTTTCTGTGACTGGGAAGTAGCTCAAATTTAAGAAGATTGTAAAATACCAGCCAAACACGAGCTGTATTTGTTTTATTTGCCACGTCGAGTGTCAAACAAGCGTACGGCTCGCCCGATAAAGCCGTTAGTGTCGCATATAAACGCGCACAAATTTAGCTCTACACTATAATCATTTATGCGGTCAGCTCTTGGCTGATAGTGTTATCATCACTTGCATTGTTTAGTGTTTTATTTTTAAATTATCTGTTATGGTCCATTAATATTGTTAAGTATAACAATGTGACACATCGCGTAAAACATGATAAAAGTTTAAATGCCTATATACATACAGTCAGTATTTTTTTTTTACTGAGACATTAAATTTCATTACATATGTCACATTATAAGGAGAGCTCGATGGCGTCGTTGCGCGTGTCAGTTTAACGAACACGCAAGTTAAGCAACGTCGACCGTAGTCTGTCCATGGATGGGTTTTTATTATCTCGAGCTCCTCCGTGCTTCTTATGGCACGTTAAGTCTTCGATCCCGACTGTTATCATTAGATGACAATCGTTAAAGCAAGTCGGTGGCCTTTAGGCAGCTTGAAAACACTGGCTTCCGCCAACCCGCCATAAACCCCTTCAATTGAGGGGAGACTCGTTTCCCAGCTGTGAGACGTGTAAGGGTTGACGACTATTACTACTACAAATGTCACATTAGGTACGTAGGAGTTGCTGCAACTCCTACGTACTACTTATGCAGATTGTGAACTGAAGAGGAAAACTTTGAGGTAAGAAGGAGCTTAAGGGATTAAAAAGTATAGAGTAGAGAAAAGAAAGAATTCTTACTAGTGTTAGGGGCATGCACAAAGAAATTATCAACATTTATAAAATGACAAAGGTCTGATAGCCACAGGCACTTAGGCCAAAAGTACAACTACATAATACCTTACCTAGAGAATTTATTCTCAAGACGATTATATGTAGTTCAAAAACGTCCTCAACTAACGTTCAGTTCATTCCATTTAACTTTCCCAATGTTTGCTTCACAAACACGGAAGAATAAATAACTAAGCTAACGCCAGGGGTAACATAATGTTATCGACGTTCGCCAAGGAATTAGTGTTAGATTTCAGTCTCTTTGCACCTTCCTTCAGGATTCATAACTCACACATAGGTGAATTGTTGATACGTATTCGCCGGGGGATACAAAATCAAGTCTAAATCACATGTATGTACTGGTTAACTACATACTTTTTGTTCAGATGTGAGGGGGGCAAACGATATTCGAATCTGGCAACCTCTTCTACTACCGTGAAGGAGACCAGCTCCCCCAGGGCGGTGTCGGGTTCCACGTTCATAAAGCTATCGTCAACAACGTAGTAGAGATATCCAGTGATTCGTCGAGAGTAGCATATCGTGTACTAAAACTGACGGAGATATACTCTTTGAAAGTAGTACAGGTATATGATCCATTTTCATTATAAACATTTCGTCATATTAACGACTAAATTCTTGTTTTTCTCTGTATATTTATTATTCTCTGTAAATTAACTTAATGTTTTTCTCTGTATATTTTTTTCTTTCCTCTTGGTGCAATAAAGTATATTGTATTGTATTGTAAATTCTGCGTATCGCACAGATACTGGCCGTTACCCGTCCCAAACAATGTGTCGCATATACCTTGACGAGCCCGTCCAACATACGGCCTCCGAACCCGGCCCGCATAAGTCCTTCATCCGGCCCAACCTAGTCAAAACTTACAAACAGTTGTATTTAAAATTAAAGCGTTCCAGACCCACGGCTAGGGTTGCCAACTATACTGTTAAAAACAGTATTATACTGTTTTTCACTACATTATACTTTTTTACTGTTGAACAAAAATAAAGTATACAAAATACTGTTTTCAGCATCAAAATACTTAACACTAATGTTAGACTAAGAGCTCACACATTTTTTTTTTTAAATGAGCTCCTCGTTCGTTTTAACTTTAGTTATAATTGTGGTGAGGCATATGAAGTTTTAAAAAAAAGACTATATTAATAAGTTGTGCGAGAAGCTCTTAAAAATATGTATTTAAAACATTAAATAAACAAAATACTGTTCATTTTTTAAAATACTGTTTAATATTTTTCTCAGACCTCAATATACTTTATTTCTTGTAAAAAAAGTTGGTAACCCTACCCACGGCACAACTACTATGCTCAACTGGTTGTGCCGTGGGTACTTTTGATTACCTTCTACACAACTTGTTGATGCGTTGAGAAAAAAAAATCGCCTAACTGACGAATTTTTGAATTCTTGATTTCCATTTCTCTACTAAGATCCATCTAAAAGTTTTAAAATGAGGTATACGAGTTTATGTCAGTTGGGCCATAGGTACATTTTTTTTTCAACGCATCACCAAGTTGTGTAGAAGGGAATCAAATGTGCACACGGCACAACCAGTTGAGCATAATAGTTGTGCCGTGGGTCTGGAAGGAATTAAAGGTCATTTTGCTATTGGGCATATCTTTTGGCTCGCGACGGTAACATTACTAAACCTGGGGCCGTACCGCCTAAGCTGAAGCCGATTCCCACCGGATTTTTTTTATTGCGAATATCAAACTTCAGCTCAGATTTATGGTACTTGTGTTTAGTTTAGCTGATAGAGGCCCTGGAGCTCTACCGATTAAGCTGAAGATTGATGTCAATATGTCAAAAACATAAGACTTATTTTTCAAATGAAATTATTCGGTGAGGAATTTGTTGATGAGGTAATTAATTATTTACATAATATATATAGTATATTTGACTTCCAAAAGGATTAATCATTTTTAATATAAATAATTATTTTAATTTTTACCCATTGTAATAATTATCTCTAATATTATAATATTTTTCTTCGGCGTTAGGGCCCCTGGCTCTCCACAATATTGTGTTGGACATCCCTGAAATAGGCGGCGTGTATAAGTGTAACAATGGATTAATGGATTCGAGATACTTCTTTATTTGATTCAATTTTCAAATGTCTACTGAAAGGTTTTAGCATCCTTACAATTACATAGTATAAAAATCAACCAACTACAATAGGACTACACGAAACATTCCACATTTTACCACGAAGCGTGTATTTCCCAAGGAGGTGATATTTTACAAGTCAATTTCAAGCTAAACCTGCTATGACCTCTCAAGTGTTAGTGTTACAAATATTCACTATACACAAGTGCCCTTCCGAATGCTTCGGGAGATGCTTCGGGAACGGCACAGTTAGGCTATTTCTGTCCGACTAAAAATACGGCAATCCGACATGGCGCCGACGGTGCACTTTTTATTATGCACTTCGGAAATATGTTAAGCTGTGTTCTCACTTGTTGGCCGTCACCATTATGAAAGCCTATTGCTGATGCGCAGCTGAATAGACTCCCACCCCCTCCCATTGATTATCAGAGAGATTCCAATCCAATGCCGCTAAATCTTCCCGCGATCCTGAGTAGATCACCAGTCCAGCTTACAGGCGGCCGTCTCATGCTGCGCTTGCCTGTCCGTGACCTCTAAGGATCTTTTTGCCCCCTCGGACGTCCGATCTTCATGCTATGTGGGCCGCCCATTGATACTTCAGCTTGCTAATCCTTTCAGCTATATCAGCGATTTCAGTTCTCTTGCGGATTGCCTCATTTCTGATTTGATCTCGCGAAGGACACGTAACATATCTCTCTCCATAGCATGTTGAACGACTCTGAGCTCATTAGACCTATGGTAAAGGATAGTGACCCTTCAATCTAAATCAGTGGATTTTGATTGAACTTGTGTTCTCATTCATTGGGTAAAAATAAATAATGGGCAATGGGCATGGGCAAACATTGTAATCCCTCGTATGATAAACAACAAAAATGATTGACAAACTTAATTAATTAGGTTCTAAAATACACCAGATTTGAACCGCCAGACTGGATGACTAAGAAAAACCCGCAGATATTAAATAGAACGGTCTTTGAAAGAGTCGTTTATCTGCTCGGACCGAAACCCACGAGTACCCCCTTCTTTGATAAACGCAATTTATATTCCTACTGATCACACCAAATAGAGTATGAGGTGTCTTAAAAAGGTTCTATAAAAGATTGTTGTGTGTGTAGTTGTACCACTATGAATAGGCTCAATAGTGCTTCGAATGTCTCTGAATAGCATATTGTGATTGCAACATTGCAATTTGCTTCAGTTCAAGTGTGTCCTGCTGTGAATGAGCCTAGTTCTTCTGTTTATGGTATAATCGGCTGCCGCGCTGAATACCGGTGGTTAAATGTATAGCTATCATTAGTTTGGTAATATGGAATGGAATAAATAACATGACTTTTGAAAGGAATAAGGAGTCTATAGCCTACTGCCATTGTGTAAGTTGAGAATAGGGATGTTGGCACCTCAGGTTGACACCTTGTTAATAAAATTAGTTACCTACTTTGCATCACCCGTCAAAATAGCGATTTTTAAAAAAAATGTACTGGACAGAAATATATGACAGCACATCTTCTGACTACTCAATTCTGACTTCTAAAGTAAGCTGTGAGCCGTCTGCTTATTTGGCACCCGACGCAGTAAGTTTTAGAAAATGACAGGGAACTACATTAGTTTTTTTCAGAATCATCTTTCTAACAACTATAGATGAGTTCCGAGGGTGCAACTTATACACTGTGAACTTATATACTGCATGAATATGATAGTAGTCATATTCAATACGACGAGCTTGGTGGTCGAATGGTTAGCAATGGCCACTTTGACTCCGAGGTCGCGGGTTTGTTCTGTTTGTCTTGGTCTGGGTGTTTTCTATGTATTATAAGTATGTATTTACAAAAAAAATGTATTTAAGTATATTTATCAGTTGCCTAGTACCTTGTAACCTTGTAACTTGTAGTAATTTGGGACTAGATGGCGCTGTGTAAATTGTCCAATAAATATTTATTTATTTATTATTCAATGACATGCAGTATTATATTAAGACAATTGCCGTAATTTGCTATAAGTGCATCACTTTATACATCTTTACTTCATTCGCCATACGTCAGTCGACGCTGTACAATTTAAACACACAAACGCAGTATGAAAACAAGTCATGTAAGTTTTTTAATACAATACTTATTGGTTTTTGGTGATATTGTGTAAATCACATACAATAACAATCTTCCAACAATTTGTCAACTAATCTTACGCAGTTTCTACGCAATGTGGTCACTTTTCACCGGCAACCGAAGGCCAACTGCACCATATGGCAGAACGGCCGGCGTAAATACTGGGCGCGTATCGAAAAATCGTATTTTAGGCAAGCGCCTCATTGCCAGCGACTTGCGAAATTACTTAAAAATACATTTATTGCGTCAGTCAGGCCTACCACGCACTCCCTTCACTGTGTCTCCTTTCCTCATTTCCTTCATTATTCCCAGACTAAGACAAACAGACATGTTCATGCACACAAATGTTTGTCCTATGTGGGAATCGAACCCACGAGCGTTAGTGTCGAAGCTGCGTCATTGACCGCTACGCCACCGAGCTCGTCAGTTTAACAAGTGTATTGTATGTGTGTGTGTCCATCTGTGTATCCATCCGTGGTATTATAGTTTTCATATGAATGAGCCGATTTTTATTTGGTTGCTTTTTGTTTGAAAGATGATCGAAAGTAAGTTATGATTTAAGAAGGTTGATCAGCTGTTTGAAAACGATCAGCTCTTTTCTGGTTTATAAAGGGATGTGACCTAAGCAACTTACATAAGTCTGATCGATTCGTTTTATTTTTATACTACGTCGGATGACAGCTGCTATCGAAGCAACTGCTTCTTTCCTAGCAACCTCATTCAGTCTCAGGAACACAAAACATAAGTCTGATCGATTCGTTTTATTTTTGTACTACGTCGGATGACAGCTGCTATCGAAGCAACTGCTTCTTTCCTAGCAACCTCATTCAGTCTCAGGAACACAAAACTCTCTAGACCTCTAGGACTTTTTTAATTGGCTATTTGTGTAGTCATTTTTTTTTCTTCATTCTTGAACTATCAGGATACTAACGAATAGGATAAAAATGGGTCCTAACTAAAGTTGAAGGATAAAAAAAACAATATTGTAACCATTGCATATGCAGCAAGATGTTTTGACATGTTTTAGTCCTGAGAATTATCGCCTCTCGCTAGCAGTAAAGCTGCGACTCGAGATTAGCAATGCTATTAGTTGTGTGTGACCCAGAATTACCTCGGATGGATTGGTAAGACAGCGCGATTCGCGCAGCGTGATCACACTGTTAACTAATTTTACCGACTGCAAAGCTAAAATATAACTGTTTTTAGAGTTTCGTGTCCAAATGGGATTTTTATTAAATATGAAAGTAATCGGCATTTTTAAGAAAAAAGCTATTTTTAAATTTTTACTGTTTTTTTATCTGTGTCAGATGAGCCGAATTTTCGTAATGGCTATTTTGATAGGACTTTTACTGTCATATAGCTGATGTTATAAGGAGTAACTTAGGCTATATTTATTTCAGAAAAAAGATAAGGATTCCGTGTAGTTCCTGGTGATAAATTCCACGTGGATAAACGCGGGCAATTCCGTGCAATTCCTGTTGATAAATTCCACGTGGTTACACGCGGGCAACAGCCAGTTCACCACATCATCGCACCATTAGTATTATAGTGATCTAATCCAAAATTTTGACATTTCGAGTCAGTCAAAATCTACTGACCTCCGCGTACTAGGCGAAATTTACAGGCAATTTGATCTACACTACTTTTCATACTAACCGCTCACTACCGTTAGTTTCCATTCAGGGGGGCTAGCCAAATAGCAGTTTGCGAAGTAGAAAAGCGTAGCGATCGCTAATTTGAACTGTGGAGCTCATACTAAAATGTTCGAATTGACAAATGTCACGTGATCTATCTAACGTTCGTTACGCTACGAATTACACTTGGCTAGGGGGGCAGTTGTTTATTCTATCTCAGATGTTGGAGTGTCGTAGAGACGACCGCAGCAGCTGGAGCAGAAACGACCAAAACAGCCACGGCAGTATCATGCATCTACTAACGGTAATGGGCGAGTGCCGGCCAGCAATAGTTTGCATGAACTAACTGGTAACGAAAACACGCAAAGTAGTGTAGATCAAATTGCCTGAGATCATGATGATAAACATTGGTTCACAGTGCAAATAAAAAATGTTTATATATAAACACATCGCTATGCTTCGATCATATATGATCGAAGTCGCTATGTATAAATTTTGTTCGTTTCCTAGTTGAAATGGTCACGATTTCGAGACATCACAGGCGATATTCAAATTTTTAAGTGTTAACAAAAAATACGTAATTTCCTAGATGCGAAACTTTTGCATCGGGGTTTTGATAACTTACTTATTTTTTTAGCATGATGATGACGTTGTATAACATACATTATAAAAAATAAATTAACGGAGTCCTACTATTGAATTGAAGTTTTACTACCGGCGCGGCGGAGTGAGGAGCACGATGGTGTTGCTGTGCGTGTCAGTCTAATCGATCAGTCAAGTTAAGCAACGTCAACCGTAGCCTATATGTGGATGGGATATTTATCTTGAGCTCCTCCGTGCTTCAGTGGGTATATTAAGCCGTCGGTCCCGGTTGTTGTTATTACAAGACAGTGGTTAAGACAAGACAGTAGCTCTTTGGGAGGCTCGAAAACACTGGCCTCCGCTAACCGCTGAGTTGAACAGCGTGGTGTAGTACGCTCTAAGCGTACGCTTATTAATAGTTAGAGCGCACAACAACCCACAAGGGGATTGTTATTTGGCGGCGGTATTCTGTGAGGTCCCAGTCGGGCAGCTTAAAATTAAGCTATGCCCTATCTCTCTTTTGCCAGAGCCAAAATTAATTTTTGGGGGTGTAAGTGGATCATCAACATCTTTGAACCAAAGCCAACTTCACCTGCACGTGGTGCACCCTGCTGAATGACAAACGAAGCTCTGGCGAAAAGAGAAGTAGGGAGCGTAATTGTAAGCTACCCGACTGGGGAATGTACCTCCACCTCACAGAATACCGCAGCCAAATAACAATTCCCTTGAGGGTTGTTGTGTTCCTGCGAGTGAGTGAGGTCACCAGAAAGAAAGGAAGGAGATGTTGTGTTTGCAGCGGGGGTGGCGGCGCGCGAGATATATTTTATGTTGCAAGCGTTAATATGGCTACGGTAACCGCTTCACATCAGGCGGGCCGTATGCTTGTCTGCCACCCGACGTAGTATAAAAAAATAAGCGTGGTGTAGTACGCTCTAAGCGTACGCTTATTAATAGTTAGAGCGCACAACAGCCTACAAGGGGATTGTTATTTGGCGGCGGTATACTGGCTATGGATTCAAGATGGTGAACCACGTAAACTCAAAAACCGGTTTGAGCTAAAATCGGGTTATCATTTGTCATACAGGCAGTCGCCAGCTATGAAGGCTACATCGTCGTCAACCCTCATTCGTCCCACTGCTGGGATACGGGTCTCTCCGCAATTGAAGGGGTTCAGAGCATACTCCACCACGCTGTTAAACCGCGGGTTGGCGAAGACCAGTGTTTTCAAGCCGCTTAAAGGCCACTGACTTGACTTAACGACCATCACCTAATGACTACAGCCGGGACCGACGGCTTAACGTGCCCTCCGAAGTAAGGTAAAGCTCGAGATAAATAAACGCATCCATGGACGGGCTGCAGTCGACGTTGCTTAACTTGCGTGTTCGATTAGATTGTTACTCGCAACGACGCCAATGAGCTTCTATCCTCCTTACTTCTCTATACTCATCATTGAATCTAATCCAAATCTACATGTTAACCAATTAATTTGAGAACGCATATTCAGCGAAATTCATTGAGCTTATGAAATCGTCCGGTCGTTCTGTCCGTCCGTTGCCATGAAACTCAAAATTTAGAAATTCTGACTTCGGATTCGTGTAGAGCATCAAAAAGTAGTAATGTAAAGTGACCTAGGTTTTCCGATATCAATTCGGGATTTCGAAAAAAAAAAATCGCTATGGTGGCGCATGCTGCGCGTCCGATGTTTTTTTTTGCAATCGAGTTGCATCGAATTGTGTCTCGTTTTCCGACGCCAATTGCGATGCATAATTGCATACCTCACGTCTACGCAATACATTTGCCTCGCATTTGGCAACGAGGAGAGCTTTCGGTGTGACCGTTCTCGTAATTAACATTTATATTCTTTTATAACTTTTCGATAAATCTATGTACAGCTAAGAAACACTTCAACCTTGACTCTTCGACCTTTGTACCGTTCTTGTTCTTATGCCATACGTAATAAGAGTTGCAATCGCATTGTGATTGTCAAGCGTGACCTGCTCTTAGTTGTCATAAGTGCAGTAGCACCTACCTTACCTAAAACCACAGCATAAGTAATAGTACTACGTACAGTAAGTGGGGTGTAAGTAGTTCATCAACATCTTTGAACCAAAGCCAACTTCACCTGCACGCGGTGCGGTGCCCCCTGCTGACTGACAAACGAAGCTCTGGCAATAAGAGGTAGGGAGCGTAATTGTAAGCTACCCAACTGGGGAATGTACCTCTACCTCACAGAATACCGCAGCCAAATAACAATTCCCTTGAGGGTTGTTGTGTTCCTGCGAGTGAGTGAGGTCACCAGAAAGGAAGGAGATGCTGCGTTGGCACCGGGGGTGGTGGCGCGCGAGCGATATTTTATGTTGCAAGCGTTAATATGGCTACGGTAACCGCTTCACATCAGGCGGGCCGTATGCTTGTCTCTGACCCGACGTAGTATAAAAAAAAAAACAGTATGGCCACTCCCTGCCGCTCAGCCGCTGTCACAAGGCAACCTCACCTCTCCTCCGAGTCGAATGTGGAACCGATCGCAAGGGCTGCCACCCAACGCCGTGTATTACGAAAGTTTAATAATTACGTTCCAAGTATATAATCTATTCTCAACTGAAATTAGAAATGGTAAATTGATTTATTTCTTATTATTTATTCATAACCACTTAATAATTAGTTACATATTGTATTGTCGAAATTGCTGATTCGACAGTTTTTTGGAATTTTTGGAAGTTTAATATTCATATTTCTTACATGTTTTCAATACCTAGAAAACCACATTATATTGATAATAACAAATTACAACCCGCTTGAAGTATTTAGAGTAGCTTGGTAAAGTTACTGGATTTAATGCAGTCTCTTTATCACAATCATTGAAAATAAACGTTTAAAGATATTTATTATTGCCATCGCATCGCGACATCGCATATATATATATATTATTATTATTATGGATTAAGTTTTAAAATAGCTAGAAATTAATAAAATATTTTTTTTGTTTGAATAAATGAATTTGGTGTTTGATTTTTTTTTATTATTTCACTTTATACGTAGCGAAGCACGTACCGGGCCGCTAGTATATATATATATATATATATATATATATATATATATATATATATATTGTTAACCTATGTCTTTCATGTAAAAAATCACAAGGAAACTTTTAACGGCCAGTTTAGAATACCATTTTAATCCTATCTAATCAGAAATCGCACGCTAACGAAGCATTTAACGGCTCGTTTAAAACATCTAAGACACATGTGGGCCGTATAACTGGAGGTGCAATTTTCCGAAACAGTATCGACACATCTAAAACGGTCGGCCTTGGCTCGAATTCCGGACAGTTAGCCCGTCTGCAATAAACTGTCGCGTTACCGTTCCTATCAAATTAAACTGCACCATGCGGTTAGCGGTGTCTTGATTTGACATTAACCATTCGTCTAGCCGCAGACAGGTAATCGTCAATTTTATGGAGCGAAAGGTCCAAGTTGGCGATTAGAAATTATTGGGAAAATTCTCACAGGGAAAATAAAGAATGATCAATTTTGTTGTATTAAATAACTATCAGATTTAGTATGCTATGGTTTTGTTATTATAAGAGGCGGTGGATGGCGTCGTTGAGCGTGTCAGTCTAATCAAACTCAAGTTAAGTAACATCAGACGGTATCTTGTCCGTGGATGGGTTTATTTAGCCGTCAGTCCCGGTTGTTGTCATTAGATGACAGTCGTTAAGCCAAGTCAGTGGCTTTTAGGCGGCTTGAAAACACTGGCCTCCGCCAACCCGCAGTTGAACAGCGTGGAGGACTTTTTTGGGGTGTAAGTGGTTTATCAACATCTTTGAACCAAAGCCAACTTCACCTGCACGCGGTACACCCTGCTGACTGACAAAGGAAGCTCTGGCGAGGTAGGGAGCGAGTAGGAATTGTTGTGTTCCTGCGCGTGAGTGAGGTCACCAGAAAGGAAGGAGATGCTGCGTTGGCAGTAGGGGTGGCGGCGCGCGAGCGATATTTTATGTTGCGAGCGTTAATATGGCTACAGTAACCGCTTTACATCAGGCGGGCCGTAAAGGACTAAATCCCTAAAATTGACGGGAGACCCGTATCCCAGCAGTGGGAGGAATAAGGGTTGACGATCAAAGAACTATCAGAAATGAATACAACTTCAGCGTAGCTTTATTAAAGTTAACGGGGCCTAAAATATAGTCCAACCAGGTATCCGAGGAGTCGCACATGTCAGCTCACTATCAGGAAGAATACCGCAGTAATTGGAAGAGCTTGCTGCAACGCTACCCTCGCAGGCACGATCCCGACTTTTACACACACGGCCCTAAAATCAGTGGCGATATTGGGATAGTGGTGGGATGAAATCGGCTACTACTCTACACACGCCCCTGTCAGTGAGCTCGCCCGAAATGATTTTATAGTTAGGGTAAACAATAAAATTCGGGTTAGATTTGCCTATACACTAGGCGATTTATGATACGATCTAGGGTCGTCCCCACCACTTCCCCGATGTCGCCACTGATTTTAGGGTCGTGTATAGCCGCTTTTAATGAATGAGAGCTCGACTTTTAAGGAGAATGAAGAGTTCTTTCCTCTAACATATACCAAATTCGTGTTTCTTTTACTTGCCGTATCTATCGGTGAGTAATCTTTTATCATACCATCTATCAACCTGTTATCAAAAGCAGCAACAAAAATAAAGATCTTGCTTACCTCGCGATCCATCAATAATTTTATTATGAGAATAAATGCAAAAACTGTTAGCCATGTTTAAACAATAAGTTACATAAACGCTGATTAATACCACAAAATGACGATTCAATTCTTCAAAGCCTTCTTCTTCGACAATACGAATATAGTAACAGATTCTAGCGAGAGCACAGACAATGGCGTTGTTTGAATTTCTATTGTAAATATTCTCTTGTTTATTGATAGACTGATCGTGGACAGGGGTAAACAATATCTGTATTGATCGAATATCTCGCCGCTTTCCACCTTCGATTTCACTTTATCGTCTAATGATCGGATTTTAGAAATAGAAACGTTAAATAGAGCAGAATAAGAACATTTTCCTTCGCACTACTAATATTCACACATACAAATCGAAAAATTGCAGTTTAAAACGATGATGAAATTAAAAAAAAAAATCCTTTCCTTATTTCTTTTTCTTTTAGAATTACGCTGTGTATACGCTATCAATCAGTCATTATTTCAATTTTGTACACTAAAATTATAATGTAGTTTGTAAGTTAGTTTGGATGTAGGAGGTAATCACTGAAACTATTCATTCGCTTTCAAAAATTCATACAGCAATTTGAAAGGGATCTTTATGGCGGCTTCGTAGGTATGTGCTTATACCGATAACTGGTGAGACTTTCCATAAAAACTTACTTAGCAAACATAATTGGCACCTGTGTGACATTTCAGCCTGATCCGTCTAGTGCAGTATAGTGGTTGAGCTGATCGTTAAGGCGCGAAACACACGGCGGGATGGGCAGGGCCGGTCAAACGGTTAAATTGACCGCGAACGATAGTGCAAAGGGAATCCTATACTATCAACGCACATGGAGGGCAATAAGACCTCGCCGCCGTTGCCCGGCCGACACTGGCGGCGCGGCATATCATATCGGAGGGCAGCCGCGGGTATCGATGGTCAGACGCGGTCTTTATTGCTTTGCGGTCAAAGATACTGCCCCGCCCCGCCTCGTGTTTCGCGCCTAAAAAGTATAGTCGCGCATAGTCAGTCAATCAGGCTGACATACACTTAGATTACAAAAGATTAATTCGTGTATTAAAATATCTATGATAATTGATAATACAAATATCATGTCGGTTACTAGGAGGGGATTAAAATTACAACATCAATACGCAATAGTTGACAAACGACATGTCTTTGTGATAGTAAATAGCTGGATTTATATTTACGGCTTCCGGCCCTCCGGCGATGGTCGTAGGCGTATCGAGTAAAGCGTTTGACTTTGTGATTCACAATATATAGATTAGATGCGAAAATCTGTTATTTCCATAAAACTAACACAAAACCAGAAGGCTCTTGTAATTATTTTACGATCGCATAATGAAAGTTGCCCTTCGAGATTGAATTGTGAATTGGATAAATAATTATATACTTGACTAGCTGTGCCCGCGACTTCGTCCGCGTGGAATAGTGTCTTTGGGCAGCATTTTTAAATATTTCGGCTAATTATTTTACAAATAAGACACATACGTATTAATACTTATATGAGTTGCAGTGTGCCATCTATCGCTTATATAGCTCTTTTGTGGAACATTATTCATCCCAACCAACAGCTTACACTGCTGCAACTTTCTTCCGCGCTCACTGCTTTTGTTAATGTTACATACCGGCATGTCCTCATCAGCTAAGTTCAATGGTAGTTTTAGAACCGTGTGCGCTATACCCCTATAACTATTTACACTTTATTTTGCTTTTAACCGTAAACACAGAAAACAAAACTTCTTATTATGAAAATAACTTATTTAAGTATTTTATTTAATTGTATAAAAACCTATTTAAAAAAATATTATAAACCCAAATGAATTAAATTTAACTAATTTTATTGACCCAAATAAACAAAATCTCTATACTAAGTATAACTTTTTACACTTGTACTTAAGAACTTGTTTTTATGAACCATTTGTAACCGATTCCTAGAAATCCCTTTCGGATATTGCGACTTCTGACTGAGTCGGCATGCAAAGGCATAAAGACTCATTCATAAAACTATTAAGCTTTCTTATCTTTTGTTTACATTCACAGATGGTCAAATGCTTTGTTTGTACAATGCTCAAAAAAGTACTGTTTATTTGGTGAGGGTAATTAACTTACCGTTCTTAGGTACCTGCCTAGCATACAAATGTGCAACAAAAAAAAAATGACGTAATAACATCTAATTAAACTCGAAAGTAATCTACTTTTAACGAATGAAATAAATAAAACAATGACCCAACTAAAGAAAAAAATATTTAATAACTTATCTACTAAGTAAGCAAATCGAATTGTAAACAATGTGCAGGGAATAATAATGCATTTGTAGCGGAAAAAATAATAATTGTCACGTGTCTGCACGTTTGGGCAAGCCCACTTGGGCATATTTTTTCTGTGCCGTACCACCGTTTTTTACTCATGTGGTACCACGCCGCGTAACGACCTCCCTGACCGCCGCGCGGCAGCTTTCAATGTGTACGGGTGGTGTACTGCGTTGAGATAGGCAAAATGCCTGGCATTTACAATAAGTGCCCAGTAAGTACCTGTAAATGCCCAATGAATGCCTAGTTTTGGGCATAAATAGGGAATTTATAACTATTTTTTGGACATTTATTGTAAATGCCCGGCATTTTGCCCATCTCTAGTACGGCGCGATGCTTGGCAAGTTTTTTACTCGCGTTAATTTCAGTTTCTCATTTTGTAATGACTGCGTAAATGTTATCTACATCAGGATAGCACTAATATTTTGTCTCTTGTCGCAAACTTATAAAACATTCACTTATACCTTACATATTTCCATACAAACTTTCATCCCCTATTCCCTATTGTTATTTTACCCCCGTGTGGGTAAAACTTTTACAAACTTTGAATGTCATATTTATTTATATCGAATCAACAGCCTAAAAAATAAGTTTCATGCTTCTAGCTCTAAAAATAACGATACTTCCATACAACCTTTCACCCCCCCTTTTAACCCCTTACAACCCTTTTTTTGCATTAAAAAGTAGCCTATGTCCTTCCTCAGGCTCTAAACTATCTGTGTACCAAATTTCATTTAAATCGGTTCAGTAGTTTTGCCGTGAAAGCAGGACAGACAGACAGACAGACAGAGTTACTTTCGCATTTATAATATTAGTAAGGAAGTAAGGATTTCATTCATTGATTATTATCAATTTTTATTGCTAATAAAATATCATTCAGTTTGTTTAATTTTCGGTCATATTTCGATACTCGTATAATCCCACTTTAAACAAACTTTGAAATTTTATGTTGTGATACGAGAATGTTTGACATTTGTGATCGAGACTGGATCGGAACTGAATTTTGACTACTTTTTAATTACCAGAATTGCCCCCTGGATTAACAACTGCTTCAACCAAAATGATAATGAGCATTGCAGTTCATAGTGCCATAGAAGAAGTAAAAGCTCTGATTTTGCACCAGAAACTGCATCCATGAGCAAAACTATAGCTACCTTGGCATTGTTGAGTTTAATGATAAGAAATTTGTATGATAAGGGAATCTTTGGATTTTGACTTTAACATAGTGAATGGCTAGCAATGTCCACTTTGATTCCTAGGTCGCGGGTTCGATCCCCGCACAAGACAAACATTTGTGTGCATGAACATGGCTGTTTGCCTTGGCTTGGGTGTTTTCTATCTAAACAAGTAAATATGTATTTACAAAAAAAATGTATTTAAGTACTGTTCAGTTCAGTCTCATTTCATCAGTTGTCTAGTACCTACAGTACACGCTTTGCGCGAATTATAACTTTTATCACGTACAGCATAAGAATGGTACAAAGATTGAAGTCCAGCATTCATCCCTCTGCCGGGATACGAGTGTCATTTACTGACTGAAAGGGAAAAATATAAATCTCCAGAGCGTATTTCGCCACGTTGCTCCACTGCGGGTTAAGGTGAAGTGTTGAAGTCATCCAAAGGCTTGATGATTGGCGTTTAATGACAGCTGTCGATATCGAGGACTTACTGTGCACTTCGTAGTATTGAGCAGCTTGAGATAAAAACGAATCTATATATGAGGAGGCTACAGCCGACGTGGCTTTTGCGTATTCGATTAGGCAGGATACTCGCTATCGAGGTCGTCGTTTGCTAATAAGAAATAATATTTTACAATAAAGATCTAGAAAATATTCTAGTTTCTTGCCATTACCCTGTGGCAAAAATTCCTTAATATTCACAAGACAATCATATTTCAATTACAATAATATTTTTCTACAAAAATATCTAGAAAAAGCATATTTCACTTTTCGTACATGTTTTGAGGAGCTCGATGGAGTTGTTGCTCGTAAGTTAAGCAATATCGACCGTAGCCTGTCTAAGTATGAGTTTATTTATCACTAGCTCCTCCGTGCTTCGGAGGGCACGTTAAGCCGTCGTGCGTCGGTCCCGGCTGTTGTTATATATGGCAGTCGTTAAGCCAACTCAGTGGCCTTTGGGCGGCTTGAAAACACTGACCTCCGCCAACCCGCAGTTGAGCAGCTAGGTGGAGTATGCTCTAAACCCCTTCGATTGAGGGGAGACTCGTATTCCAACAGTGAAATGATTATGGGTTGATGCCGGCTACCGACATTTTTTACCATGAATTCAGTACCTCTAGTTAACAAGGAATAATATTTGCCGACACCAAAAAATAGAAAGACATTGTCGTCGCTTTCTGAAAATTTACCCGTTTACATCAAACCGTTTCAAGCCTAAAGCTGTGGAGTTAATTTTAGCGGAATAAGTAGATTACTCCTGTCCAGTCGGCAGATTTCATTTGTTACACAGGTTTTAATCAAACTCTGACTAACTTCATTCGCTAGGGCAAATTTTGATGACGGAAAAATGGAGCGAACATTTTAACCCCCGACTAAAACTCACAAGCCTGTTATAAGTTTAACTAACAATAGGCTATTTGACTAACATTTTTTTCGGTTTGATATGTAGGGACGTCTCCATAATATAACCATAGGTGAAAGAATTACTTCGATAGCACAAAAATCTCTCGAGTTATGATAATTGTTATGAAAATCTCAATTTTTAAACTGTTCCGAAAACGCTCCATACAAAAGACTACCGAATTATGACGTCACAGGTTTGTATTTTGTATGCATCAAATCAGAAATTTGTACGATAGCTATGTTAAATATTACGTTTAAAGGCCCCCTCAAACAGCCGCGATCAGCGGTGGCGGTGCGGTGGCGGTGGCGTTCAGTTGTAACGCTAGATAACACAAGGAAACATTCAAACAAGCGCGGTCGCCGCGCGTCCAGGACGCGTCTGGCCGCCACCGCAAACCACGCCCTAGCCCCGCCCTGATCGCCACCGCGTTGGTTTGTAGTGTCAGCGGCCGCGGTCGCGATCACGGTGGCGTTCAGTTGTAAATAATCACAACTGATCGCGTCACCGCGTGACATAAGTTCAAAATGGCGGACAAAACGGAGCAAATAATAGAAATTTTAGGGGTGTAAGTGGTTCATCAACATCTTTGAACCAAAGCCAACTTCACCTGCACGCGGTGCACCCTGCTGACTGACATACGAAGCTCTGGCGAAAAGAGAGGTAGGGAGCGTAATTGTAAGCTACCCGACTGGTGAATGTACCTCCACCTCACAGAATACCGCAGCCAAATAACGGTTCCCTTGAGGGCTGTTGTGTTACTGCGAGTGAGTGAGGTCACCAGAAAGGAAGGAGATGCTGCGGTGGCAGCGGGGGTGGCGGCGCGCGAGCGATATTTTATGTTGCGAGCGTTAATATGGCTACGGTAACCGCTTCACATCAGGCGGGACGTATGCTTGTCTGCCACCCGACGCAGTATAAAAAAATAAAAAAATTTATTAAAAATTGTTGTCACATCTTGTTAATTAGAACTACACCGTAATGCGCGTGCTTGATCGCGCGGTATGGCTGTGATCTCTGGTCACGCCCTGATCGCTACCGCGGCAGTCTGTGTACAAGTGATCGCGCGATCAGATCACCACCGCCATCGCCACCGCCATCGCGGCTGTTTGAGGCAGGCCTTAAGTGATTAGTATCATAATAAAAGTTATAGCATTTTTTATAGCTTCTCTTTATTAAGTTTTTCATAATTTCATACTTTTAAAATGGACTTTCCCGCTGTCTGACTGAAGATATTAGAATGAAAGTTTGCAGATCTTTATAGCTTTGTGTATTTTACGATATTGTTAAATAATTTATACAATTTTTAAAGATTGGAAAATGGCCTATTATGTACAATATGAACTTGATTTTTTATCCGACGACGGCGAAGTAAAGGAAGGGAATGACTTTAGCAGTTTAAGTACGTAACTGGTATGAATATTAGATCATAATTCGAAAACTACTGAATCCATTTCGACAAATATTATATCGGTTGTTTTGCCTTTATTGTAAGAGTGTCATAGGCTACATTTTTCAGAAATATAACCAATACGGTGGCCGTGACGTCAAAAAAACGAAAAAAAAAAAATTGGGATGCTACTCTGCCGAGTTGGGTAACATTCAAAAGGGATTTTAAAATCAAAACGAGGTTTCTTGGGCCATTTCTTAAATAACTCAATAATAAAAAAAAATATATATATTATTTTAACTATTTAGTAATATTGACGTTTTGATACTTACTAGAATAACGACTGCGTATTTATTTTAATTGTCATTTTTTTTTATCTACGTCATAAGGCTAGCAAAAGCACCCATAAGACTAGCAAATGTTCGCGACTTCGTACGCGTGGAACAGTTTTTCACATTTTACGCCCTGAATATTACCGGGGTAAATACTCGTAGTACCTATCACCTTCCACATCCGGTCGTTTGCAATTTGCAGAATAATCCTCATCAACTTTCCAGCAGGGCATCGTGTTCGCAGTGCACTCATTGGAATGGTCATTATTAGACATATCAAATGCCGAACATCGAATGGTTTTACCTCTATATTTCGAATAACTAGCGTACATTAATTCTTAATCACAACACAGTATAAGTTTGTTTTGTTTGTTTGTAAAATCTTTATTGCATTAAATATTACATAACACAGATTGTAGTGATAAGACATAGTGTACGAGGGCGGACTTATCCCTATAAGGGATCTCTTCCATTCAACCTTTGAGTCCCTACTAAGTAATAGTACTACTAAGTAGTAGTTCCTATTCTTGCGGCTTGTAGTTGTGATGCAAAATCCTCGTCGTCTTCAGAACAGAATTTTCCAAAAATTATCATGTTGTTTATAGTATTATTAACATTATGGCTTTATTACTACAGTAACTCCTGTAACGGTAGTACGTTCTATAACTTACTCTGTGTTTCTGGATAGTAAACAAATATTTTACGCCGAAAATTGCTTCCTTATACTAATTTCATGCCTCACGTGATTAGCAATCTCGCTACCTAACACGCCCTCTTAAGCAATTTAATCGCTAATACCTATAAGATTACATTTTAAAGTTAACTAGCGTCGTACCCCGGCTTCGTATGGGTAGAACTCTTGATATTTATATTGGTTTACGCGGCGCACGTCAGTAAAGTTCCCAGTCGTATATTTTTTTCCAACATTGTCAACATCATCGTCATTTCAGCCACACAACTTTTATTAATTATATATGTATGTATGTTTAGTCAGTACCCGAAACTAGGCACTCCTAGGTTTGACTAATTTTACCTAAAGTACCTCACTTACCTCTCCAAAAGCAAGTCAAGCCTAAAAAACCGGCCAATTGCGAGTCGGGCTCGCGCACGATGGGATCCGTACCATTATCTATGAAAACGGCAAAAAATATCAATTTTGTTGTATGAGAGCCCCCTTAAATATTTATTTTATTCTGTTTTTTTTTTGTATTTGTTGTTATAGCGGCAATATAAAATACATCAACTGTCACAATTTCAACTGTCTAACTATCACGGTTCATGATATACAGCCTGGTGACAGACGGACAGCGGAGCCTTAGCAATAGGGTCCATTTTACCCTTTGGATACGAAACCCTAAAAAGACATAAGAATATTATATACTAGCGGCCGCCCGCGACTTCGTACGCGTGGAGTTAGTTATTTGCAAATAATTTTTAATTATATCCGAAAAAGCTAAATACCTAATGAAAGGAAAAAAATAAAAAAAGTTAAAAACAATCAATATCTAGACGAATTTTTAGAATCAATGAAGTCGACGGATATTATTTTTAAAACCTCTTTGTAAAACCTAAAGTATTTTTTATTGTTATAATAAAACATCCCTCCTTATAATAGTAAGTATGTAGTTGTTTTCAATATATTTTATACTTAAATATCATTTAAAATCCTTCTGCCATAATTACTTTAACTTTAATAACATTGGATTTTCATACAAATTTCCAACCCCCGTTTTAACTCCAAAAAGGGGTTGATTTCTAAAGATACATTATTAGTACACCTCCATACCATCTATAGAGCATATATTTTAAATTTCAAGTCTCTTGCGTCAAAACCATAGAATTTTCATACAAACTTCCAACCCCCGTTTTAACCCCAAAAAGGGGTTGATTTCTAAAGATACATTATTAGTACACCTCCACACCATCTATAGATCATACATTTTAAATTTCAAGTTTCTTACTTTAAAAACATAGAACTTTCATACAAACTTCCAACCCCCGTTTTAACCCCAAAAAGGGGTTGATTTCTAAAGATACATTATTAGTACACCTCCACACCATCTATAGAGCATACATTTTAAATTTCAAGTCTCTTGCGTCAAAAACATAGAAGTTTCATACAAACTTCCAACCACCGTTTTAACCCCAAATAGGAGTTGATTTCTAAAGATACATTATTAGTACACCTCCACACCATCTATAGAGCATGCATTTTAAATTTCAAGTCTCTTACTTCAAAAACATAGAACTTTCATACAAACTTCCAACCCCCGTTTTAACCCCAAAAAAGGGGTTGATTTCCAAAGATACATTATTAGTACGCCTCCACGCCATCTATAAAGCATACATTTTAAATTTCAAGTCTCTTACTTCAAAAACGTAGAACTTTCATACAATCTTCCAACCCCCGTTTTAACCCCAAAAAGGGGTTAATTTCCAAAGATACATTATTAATACACCTCCACACCATCTATAGAGCATACATTTTAAATTTCAAGCCTTTTGCTTCAAAAACATAGGACTTTCATACAAACTTCCAACCCTCATTCTACCCCCTTAGGGGTGGAGTATCGTAAATTCCGTTCTTAGCGGATGTCTACACTCTATAAGGAACCTACCTGCCAAATTTCAAGTTTGTAGGTGTTATAGTTTCTGAGATTTCGTGATGAGTGAGTGAGTGATTTACTCTTTTATATATATAGATATATATCTATATATATAAATGAAAGTCGTGTTTGTTACAACACTTATAACTCGAGAACGGCTGGACCGATTGCCATGGTTTTTGATTTGTTGGATTTGTTTCCGTCCCGAATAGCAGAATAACTCTTAAAAACATTGGAAAATTCTCGAAAAATAAAATAAAAGAAAAAACATTTTCCCATACAAATGAAAGTGTCAGTTGAAAAAGGGATTACGATATTTATTGGTTGTCAAATATCAAAACGTCAAATCGATTGGTGTCACTTTTATGTCGCGAAAGTTGTCTGTGATTTGTTATGAAAATTTAAAAATGTCAAATCGATAGGGGTGAAAACGCATTTCCCATGGGGTTCGAGCGCAAGAATCAAATCAGAGTAAACATCAAAAGAAATGACAATTACAAATCACCAAAATGATAAAACCTATTTCAAAACTAAAAAAAAATAAAACAAAACGTTTTTTTAAAAAAAAATTAACAATAAGGAAATCTTTATTTTTATGAAATCTTCAGTTTTTATGGATACGGGTCTTCCCTCAACCGAAGGGGTTTAGAGCGTACTCCAACACGCTGCTCAACTGCGGGTTGGCGGAGGCCAGTGTTTTCGAACCGCCTGAAGGCCACTGACTTAACTTAACGACTGTCATTAAATGATAACAACCGGGACCGACAGCTTAACGTGCCTTCCGAAGCACGGAGGAGCTCAAGATGAGCTAATGATAACAACCGGGACCGACGGCTTAACGTGCCTTCCGAAGCACGGAGGAGCTCAAGATGAGCTAATGATAACAACCGGGACCGACGGCTTAACGTGCCTTCCGAAGCACGGAGGAGCTCAAGATGAGCTAATGATAACAACCGGGACCGACGGCTTAACGTGCCTTCCGAAGCACGGAGGAGCTCAAGATGAGCTAATGATAACAACCGGGACCGATGGCTTAACGTGCCTTCCGAAGCACGGAGGAGCTCAAGATGAGCTAATGATGACAACCGGGACCGACGGCTTAACGTGCCTTCCGAAGCACGGAGGAGCTCAAGATGAGCTAATGATAACAACCGGGACCGACGGCTTAACGTGTCTTTCGAATCACGGAGGAGCTCGAGGTAATATAAACCCATCCGTGTACAGGCTACGGTCGACGTTGCTTAACTTGCGTGTTCAATTAGACTGACACGCGCAATGACGCCATCGAGCTTCTCTATTATTTTCTACTATTCATTGTTTTAATTCCATAAAATCATAAATTTAGTTCAGCTAATATGTACCACGACATTCATTGATTGTTAGGCGGTACGAAGTTCGCCGGGACAGCTAGTATATATATATATATATATATATATATATATATATATATATATATATATATATATATATATATATATATATATATGCACAGGATAAGTACTTTTGTATAAGTGGCTAAGTTCAATAACTTATTTACATTGTACGTAAGCATAATTTAGTTGTTTATAAGAACTATCGTTGAATATGCATTCGCTTGCGCTGTAGCAGAAAACTAAATTAACATTAAATTTGCTTATATAATTACTTACTAAGAACATCGTGTAAATAAATCAGTCGTATGTGGTAGGATAGCTTACCTGTAAACAGGAAAAAAATATAATTAGTTTTGTTCTCAAATATGTAGTTCGTGACAAACATATAATTTTTATAATAAATATTTTTTCTAAACCTCAAGCACTTTCAAATATCACCTGTATCACCTCACCATAGAACATATGGGTCATTCTAAGTTAAGAGGTAATTCGTTGTATGAAATAGCGGCACGGCTTTTTTTATATATTTTTACTTAAGTTACATTTCTTTTTTATGGAAACTGCTACGTTGAAAACGTTTACAAAGTGGCCAGTCAATTTGTTGGTTTTATCTCGTTTTATAAGTGACCAGGGGAAATGCACAGTACAGGGGAGAGACAAGATGTACAGGGGAGGATACTTTATGAACAGGGAAGAGATAAACAAAAAAAACAAGGTCTTGATTTCTTGCTTATGTTACTCAAAGGTTTCATTTTAATTTTTTTCGATAAAACATTTTTTTTACTATTTTCCCGCTTAACATTCTCCTGAAGACTCTTCTTTCTTGGTTAGTGGTGAGATTTGAAAAATTTTCATTAAGTTGTTGAGTAACAACTTCACTGAAAAGCAGTTTCTTCTTTATAGTTTCTT
This sequence comes from Hypsopygia costalis, assembly GCA_937001555.2. Classification (NCBI taxonomy): domain Eukaryota; kingdom Metazoa; phylum Arthropoda; class Insecta; order Lepidoptera; family Pyralidae; genus Hypsopygia; species Hypsopygia costalis. The sequence continues at coordinate 27,699,222 of OW443332.2, forward strand.
TGTCGGCTGCACTTACAAGTGAATTTACTTTAGTGTTGGGTGTGATAATTGGTGGTTTTTTCATCCGTTGTATTTGTTTTTTGTAGTGTTGGATTGCAGACTTAAGTTGAGCTATTTCATCCGCTTGTTTTTTTATCTTCAGGTTTCTTGCTTTTCTTGCTCTAGTTGACTTTTGCTGTGCTGCCTGCGCTCGCCTGTTTATATTTTGAAATGAAATGAAAAAATTCAAACAATTTTTTTTAATGTATTTTTTATTTGTATTAATCGAAGTAATCAATGCATCTTTGCCAACGCAGTGGCAGTTTATTGATGCGCTTCTTCAAGAAATCAGCTGGACGGGAGGCAACAAATTCTTCAAAGGCATTTTGTACTGCCTCTCGGGTATTGAATTTTTTTCCCGCCAAGAAGTTGTCCAAATTCTGGAAAAAGTAGTAGTCTGTAGGCGCAAGGTCTGGCGAGTAGGGCGGATGACGAATAGCTTCCAACCCCAGTTCTGGCAACTTGGAGACCGTCTGCTGTGCAGTATGAGGTCGCGCGTTGTCGTGCAGGAGCAGCGGACACGAGCGATTGACCAATGCTGGTTGGAGACGTGCCAGCTTCTCCATCATTGTGTTCAATTCTTCACAGTACACATCTGCAGTAATGCTCACCCCGTTTGGTAAGAAGCTGTGATGAATCACACCGGCGCTAGACCACCAAACAGTGACCATCACTTTTCTAGGGGTAAGTTTTCGTTTAGGGCATTGTTTAGGTGCTGAACCAGGATCCAACCAACTTGCTGAGCGCTTGCGGTTATCAAACAGAATCCATTTTTCATCGCAGGTAACAATGTGGTTCAAAATTCCTTCATTTGTGTGTCTGTTGAGCAGTGCAAGGCACGTCTCGACGCGTACTTTGCGCTGGCGATCATTGAGTTCGTGGGGCACCCATTTGTCAAGCTTTTTTACCTTGCCAATTTGACACAAATGGACCAATATTGTTTTGACGCTAACGTAGAAAGCTGCTGCTAATTCAGCCGTAGATTGTGTATCATCGGCTTCCACAATCGCCTTTAATTCGTCATTGTCGACCAAAGTCCGAGAATTCCATGTTTTTAAAATTAAATTAATTTGAAATTAGAATTTTTAGCCAAACAAAAATTATTTTGATTTGAAATGGCCTTTCCAAAATCATAGGTAAAGACCTATTATCTTGGAGTGCTAAACGACTTCTACGAATTTTTGCTTTTTCTCTCTATATTTTTCTAGCCTTCTGCTGCTCTCTGGGTGTCATTTGCTTCACAGTCTTAATAGTTCCTTTATCTTTCTTCTTTTCATATTTTTCCCTTTCCTTAACTTTTTGTTGGGCGTACTTATCCGGGTCATTTTTAATCCTTTGATATCATAATCGTTCTGCTATCCTCTTCTTTTCAAGCCGTTCTTCACGCGTTCTTTTTTTATCGAAGTGCCATTTTTCTGTAAAAAAAACGTAATATTGTATTGTAAAGCTAAGATAGACATAACGCCAAGTAAAGGTTTAGAGAAAACTAGAAGTATTAATGGAAACGCGTAATAACGTATCTCCCCTGGACATTAAGTATCTCCCCTGCCATCAAAAGAGCCAGGGGAAATACGCCAGGGGAGATACATTTTCGATAGAAATCTAAAATAGCCGTAAAAGTATTTCTCGCACGTAATTCACAAACAAACGTAACAATGTATACACTATTCATAGTAAATATTTAAGTATATGTTAGTATTTTAATAAATAATTGCAAAGTAAAACTTACCAGAGGAAAGACTGCATTCACTAAACACTTCTGCGCCCAGCGAGTGGCGTGATCGAAATGGCCGACAATATGACTGCGCAGTTGCTTATGCGCCACTTGCTGTTAACTTCACGTTACACACTATGCTTTCAAGGTCACAACTTCTTCAAGACCAGGAAAGCAAAACTGATTTTTGAACGAAAACAAAAGACCAGGGGACGAGACACGAAACACGGTGGACAAATTTCGGTGTTAATATTTTTTTTGAAGAATTGGAATATAAGCACTCTTACTTGTAAGATACTATTACTAAGTTGACTGTCTTTATAAAATTAACGATGTTAAAGTAATTATTGAATTTTAATACATTCATAATTACTGATTTACAAATAAAGTCGGTTGGGGGACAGACCAGGGGAGAGATATTTTTCTTATATTAGAGCTTATTGTGATTGAATTACGTACATTTCTGCAATAAATTTTAGTGACCACGTCGGAAACATTTACTTGTAGGTGATAAATCGATTATTTATGAAGTTTATTTAAAAAACAGGAATTTTTTTGTCGTTGCCGTCGAAAGTACTTCTTAACTTAGAATGACCCATATATTCAATTGAGAACGCATATAAAAATTAATTCAATGTAACTATGCTCACATATTTACAGCGGAGGGCGAAGTGCAAAATGAATAGTGATTGGTCAGACATGCACCGAGAGACAAAATTATTATTTGATTACGCGTTGATGACCGACATTATGTAAATTTATTATTATTTTAACAAAATAAAATTCTTTACTATGAATGTAATTTCCTTTTTGTACGAATTGAGGTAAGAACTATTCTTTCTACACCTGTTATTAAAACGGTTTTTCTAGAGAGAGAGGTTAATATAGAGAAAAGAGCGGCATCGACACACGCTATAAATAATGGCTACAAGAGCGGCCAATTGTTTTATAGTCGTTGTACCCCATAGAAATAAGAGGACAAAAAGTAAAATTAGCTATTCATTTGAACTCACAACTAAAATCGCAGCCCAATAAATAAAGTTAAACAAGACGAGATGAAGCACTTTCAATTTCCAATAACAATCAACGTGATGGACTGCATAACAGGACGAAAACAATAGCTCAGAAACGCGAAAAGTGAACAAAAAGTTCAAAAACTTCGACTATTGTTGCTATCAGAGGCAACAAAGGACCAGTCAGAGCCCTGTGTAGAGTACAGTCGATGGCAGATGGCAATAAATAATAAATTATCATATTCCATGCTCATTCCTATTAAAGGCCTTTCCGTCAATTCAAGACATAGCGTGTAATATATCTCCACTATGACCGACGGTTCAGAGTCTTTGACGTTGACCGTCGCGCTGTTCGACAATTCAAAAGTCACATAGGGAGCGGTGGAGACACCTATGGTGAGGCATCTTTAATCCCTTACGGATCGAATTCGAAAAGAAGCAATTAGACAGAAAATCAAAGTTGTGTGTGAAAAAGTGCTCACAAAATCAAAGCAAGTTAAAGAAAGTGGCTATGGGTCGGTCGCTGAGTCTGCTGAAACGGCAGATGGGGGAAGAAAGTCCTAGAGTGGAGGCAGTGTATTTGGCAACGTAGCGTTGGGCGCTTCTAATGTAAGTCTAGATGGACTGATGACGTCAATAACGCGGCTGAAAAGCAGAGGATCACATATGTTAGGAAGCAGTTAGGGAATACCTATATCCAGCAGTTGGTAGATACAGTCAGTTAATGATGATAAGGGTGTATATATGCCGTTGTGCAGTTGCTGGTTGGCGAAAACGTGTTACTCGATTTGACGATGTTGCAGCAAAAAGGTGGAAACCTGAGGCTAGTTTTAGAAAGACAAGCAATAAGAACTATATTAGCTTGGCATCTAGCGTGGCTTACCGGTCTACCTTGGCACGTGCCCGTGCGGTATTATGACAAAAAATGTAAGCCAATAATAATAGCAGTTACTAGATGGTGCTGCATTACATGTCGATCAAATATAGTTTCACTGGGTTTCACTGGCTACTTGAAGTTAGTATACCAGTTAAAATGATAAGTTAAATGGTGGAAAGTGTTACTGGATTAACAAATATAATCAAAGTGCTAATGTTTATTACCTATCTTATCATTTAATCTGTTTTATAGATCCAACTAGTTTAGAAATTACGACAGTTCTGTGGTTAGTAGAGTTACTAGCTACTAAAAAACTGGGCTCGTGTATCCAGATTTCTTTTTATACTACGTTGGGTGGCAGACAAGCATGCCTGTAGCCACGCTCGCAACATGAAATATCGCTCGCGCGCCACTATCCCCGCTGCTAGCACAGCAACTCCTTCCTTTCTATCTGGTGACCTCACTGACTCGCAGGAACACAACAACCCTCAAGGGATTTGTTAATTGGCTGAGGTAGTCTGTGAAGGTACTTCCCCAGTCTGGCAGCTTACAAATACGTTGTACCCTATCTCTATTAAACCTGTTTTCATTTCATGAATTTCCATTTGCTAATTTTCAAGTATTAATTTAGAAAGATCATTTAATAGAACTACAAACATTTAAAATCGTACCTCATCTTTGAAATCCGAAATCAATATACTCTACATAGGCACGCCGCACGATTTTGAGCTTCGAAACACGGAGGAGTTCGAGATAAATAAACCTATCCATGGACTGGCTACGGACGATATTGCTTAACTTGCATGTTCGATTAGACTGACACACTATGAGATGACACTGATGAAATGTAACTGCTGTATAATGTTCACTACGTACTGGCGTAGCAGCGATGTCCTTAGATTCAATTTTGATTCGCTGTATGTTTCACACTGTATGTGTACGTGTTTGTTTGACACTGTATGTGACGTTTGTCACTATATACGTCATCTGTGACTGAAGTTAGGTATTGTCCGTTTACTGTTTTAATAATAACACATTTTATTCCACAATGGCTCTAATCATCAATCATTATCAAATATCGATCAGGCCTCCCCAACCCGTCTGGCCAGCGTGGGGAGTGTAGGCCAAATCCTCCTTCCGTCTAGTACGGACGAGAGAGGGTCGTGCTCCTGTAGTGGAGACTAAAATAGACCTGATGATGATGATGATGATGACATTTTATTCAAATATTTTAATTGAATTGAACGAATAATGGAATATAACAGTGCTCTGTTCGAGTGGAATGTTAAACACGTCTGGAATCAATGGCATACTTGTATACAATAACTCGGACACGAGAGACGCTACGTCTATATCTAGCGGTTAATGGAACATTAAATTAAATGATAAATTAAATTACATTTACAATAACATAGAAAATGTTGTTTTACACTTTGATGTGCAATATGTGAAACTGCATGACATTTTACTTGAAGATTTCAGTAGGCTTGCAAAATTTTATTTATATTTTATTAGTTTAAAATGTTAATGCTTTTCTATTTCACAATTATGACTATTTTATAGTTGCGATAGGAAATCGAATTTACCTATAGATATTATACTAAAATATATGAAATAATATTTCGTAAGCCTTAAAATCATTTTAAATAATATACATAGTACCTGCTTGTTAATTTACGGAATCAACCTGAAAATACATAGGATTCAATTCTATGGTTTTCACTACAACTAATTATCCATGGTTACTTTTGCAGAAAGTGCATCATTTCTAGTAAATAATAATTAACCTATTGTTTCTGTATTGAAATTGTTATTTAAAAAAAAATTACTCGTTGAATTGGGTATTTGCTTTCATTTTAGTCGTCGACTGTCCTCGAAGTGGGCCGAACGTGGGCTCCAGTACAGCAGCATTTCTGATGCAACTTCCTCTGCACCCACTTGGTTTGGTGAAAAAAAACTGACCATTTTAAATCAGTGATATTGTTAAATTATTTATCTTGTTGTGTAAATATTAGTAAATATCGTGGGCGCTGTTTTCACCAGAGCGATATCTTTATTAGTTTGTATTTTAAAAAGATCACCTCGGACCGGTGGAAATACGCAAATAAATCGTCCGTTAAAAATAGCACTGGGCAGTGGGCTAGTAAACAAGTAATACCTAACTCTAGCTATTAACTTACTATATATTCTAGAATCATCCATTTCATTTCGAAGTTTCGCGTCGAAATCATAAATTAAGTATAGGTCTGGAGTGCGGATACATATGATTAATGTATAAACTAATAAATTTCAGTTCAGACCTACACATCACTGACACCTTTTTGATATATATTAAAAACTTCGCTTCTAAATGGTGAGGCGTATGGGACATACACCAGATTTTACGACTTCCAGCAGTACAATTGCAAAAACCGCATCCAAATTCGTGCAGTAGTTTTGTGTGATGCGTGTATAAACAGACACAGAAAAATAATTGTTTAGAAGATAATCCTTTTAGATTCTAATGCTCTTTTATATAGTCCGCTTATATTATTTTTTCTTGAATATCTTCTTTGTTCAGTTATATTTTTATATGTAACCACATTTTGTTTCCAATTAGTGAATACTGTGCGGTTCCGGAGGAATTTTCTACCGCGAGCTCTCAAATTGTAGAACCAATTCTCAGTTAAGGAACGCATGAGTGATGCCCTGGTGTTTCATGCGCCAATAAGCCTACGATGAATGCTTACCTATAGATCGTATGCTTGTTTGGAACCCTAGTGGATATATCAAGGAAAACCTCTGCAAAAGAGTTCAATCCACAACCTCAAAAGCTCGCGGTAGAAAACCTATCTGGAATAGTGTAGTACTGCACCATTTTGGTTGTAAAAGTATAATAAAACAAATAATCTAGAAATAAGTAAATATAAATAATAAATATTCCTGGAAAAATTACACTCGACTATACAGTCCCAAACTAAGCAAAACTTGTACTATGGGTACTAGATAACTGATAATACTTAAATACATTTCTTTTCATATACATACATGTAATACACAGAAAACACTCAGACCAAGACAAACAGACATGTTCATGCACACTAATATTTGTCTTGAGCGGGGATCGAACCCGCAACCTCAGAGTCAAAGTGAAATAGAAGATAGATACTTCGATTTTATTAGAAGAGGTAGATACTAAAACCTAAAGCCAATTGAAAGCCGATCCAATAGACGGTCGAGCGCTCAATGGACCATTTCATCCATAGCCCCTGCCCAGCCAAGCGGGATTAGCGGCGATACGAAACACATGAAACTGAAGCCGGCAGGCGCGTGCGTCATACATCTCAACACAACAAGATACATTGAACACTATTGATGCACCGCGTCATTTCAATTGATAACTTCAGAATACATGATATGTTGCATTTCAGATAAACATATAAATAAATCGACGGTCCCTACGTATAAAGCGACATGTCATTTCAGACATGTCTGCTTATACTAGGATATAGTAATTAAAGTATATTATTATTGGACAAATGAGTTAATTTCTTACTTTTTAAATTTATATACAACCATTAAAAAATAGAAAATGTTTTTTTACGGACAATCTATAGCAATTAATGCAATAAAAAAAAATGAAATTTTTGACATGTCGAATGAAATGTTTGACGCTTTATACGTAGGGACCGTCGAAATATTCTTGGACAAATTATACACTGCTACCTAGACACAAACAAAGCCTGTGCTATGGGTACTAGATGATACTAGACAACTGAACTGACATTTTTGTAAATACATACATACATAATTACACAGAAAACACCTAGGACCAAGACAATCATGATCATGTACACAAATATTTGTCTTGAGTGGGGATCGAACCCGCGACATCTGAGTCAAAGTTGCCTTTGGTAACCATTCGACCACCGGGCTCGTTGATAGGAACCTTGTTTGGGTCAAACACGAAAGATGGATGTCGGGTTACTACTTCACACGTAAACGGCGGGACATATTTGGTTGAAATTTGACAAACAGAATATGTACAGAGGGGCAATTCTCGTAATTAAAATATAGTCAAAATTCAGTTTCGATCCAGTCTCGATCTCACAAATGTCACATTTGGTATTCTCGTTACACAATATGTAACTTCGAAATTAAATTTAAGCGGGATTATATCGAAATATGAGTGAAAATTGAACAAACTAAGAATGTTACTTTGCTCAATTCTTGTTGTTGACAAGAATTGATAATAATTAATTAATGAAATCAAGTATATAATTTTAGTCAATTCACAATTCAATCTCGATTCGGTCAACTTTCAATCTGCGTTCGTAGAAAAATTACGAGAATTGGTTTTCTGGATTAACATACACAGACTTTTATCTCGATAATTAGTAGAAGTCAAGGACAGAAGCTAGCGATTCTACAGGATAGGTTCATAGCTGTTTGTTGGCAATGAAAGGCAAGAAGAACTAGGCGTAGTGTCTAATCTAAAGATGCTTGCAACACAAGTATTGCCATCGCCACTGTTAAAGCAGCACTATCTGACTACTACCATCCCTAACCAGGAGCCCTAACCAGCTAAGCTACAGCAGATTCCCATTGGGTTTTTTTTTATACTACGTCGGGTGGCAGACAAGCATACGGCCCGCCTGATGTGAAGCGGTTACCGTAGCCATATTAACGCTTACAACATAAAATATTGCTCACGCGCCACCACCCCCGCTGACAACGCAGCATCTTCCAAAATTGCGAAAATCAACTTTAATCAATGGTACTTGTGTTTAGATTAGCTGATAGGGCTCCTGGTTGCCCTGGAGCTCTACCGACTGAGCTGAAAATGTTTGTCAATAACTTAAACTTAAGATTAGTAATCGGCTGCAGAAACCTTTCTAGGCTTCTGATTATAGTATGAGTACTTACTTACACTCACTTACACTAGGACATTTGAAAAGGAACATTGGCATACTTCCCTAATAGCACAACTGTCGAACCAGCTTTAATAAAAAAGTGTTTGTAGTACTCGTGTCAATCTAATCTATTTTTAGAACCATTTGGCAGTTGAACGAAGTACTAAATAGGTCTGTAAACAACACTAATAACCTGAATTTATTTGAATTAAATTCCTATAATTAATTTTGGCAATAAAAGTCGGTGACATAGTAGATAATGGCAAGTCAGTTGGCACAACTAGTACTTTACTGGCATGTATTTTTATTATTTTTTAAGCTCCAATTACCCAGTGAGTAAGAACGTCAAATTGTCAACAAACGCCAGATTTAGAAATTACCTACACATTTACAAGTAAACATTGCGTTCAGCAGATAAAAAAAAAGTGTTTTCACGTCTTAGATTTTGTCTGAAAATATATCAAAAACAGGTGATAATAACATACGTTGGTAAAAGTTCTTGAACATAAAGAAATGATTCAGTGTTTATTAAAATAGTCTAACTTTCCACCGGGATTGCTGTTTTTAGTGTTGGCAATACGGTCTCACACAACTTTTAGAAGACAACAAGATATGAGTATTCCCTTCTCTTCAGCTGCCACCTTTATTCTTTTTATTTGGCCTTTGAAACATGCATGTGAAGTACGTAATAAATTTACTACGTTGAAAATTGTCTACACTGGTTTTCTTCGCTTACAGCAAGAAGAATCAGTCCACGGATCTCTGGTACGTGTGCTGCGAATATCTGGTAGCCCTATATGGAGACCTTAACCAGTTATCTGGGCAGTCAGAATGTCGCAACGATGGAGTAACCAATATTGGTGCCATAAAAATGACGATGAACGATCGTGGGATCGTGATTTGTGATTATATGTTTGTTTACACCACAAATAAAATAACCCCCTATACAGACGGGCTATAAGCCAACCTCATCTCATCAATCATTAATTGATCATCAATCATTGATTAATATCACTCACGCGCCGCTACCCTCGCTGCCAACGCAGCAATTCCTTCCTTTCTAGTGTCCGCACTCACTTGCAGGAACACAACAATCCTCAAGAGTTATTTGGCTGCGGTATCTGTGAGCTGGTAGGTAATACTACTCCAGTCGGTCAGCTTATAATTAAGCTGTGGTCAACCTCTGTTTTGCCAAAGCGTAGTTTGTCTAATTAGCAGGTTGCACCACGAGCAGTTAATCTTGGTTTTGTCTCAAAGATGATAATAATCAATCGATGTTAGAACTTCACTTCGATGCGGAAATTGAATTGTTGACCTTTCATTTCGGCAGAAGTCCACTCCAAACCATTGCCAAAACATAGATCGATATTGTTGTATCTGATGATTTAATGATAGATACTTGAAGTGATAATATATGAGTTAATCACAAACACATTCATGTCTTTCCTTGAGGAAAAGTAGCTTCTTCTTAGAACTCATCAGACCTTAAACAATCCCCGATAAAAAAACGTGTAAATTTATTAGTTCCTTTCGACGTGAAAAAAGGATAAACAAACACACTTTCACATTTATAATATCAAGTATGGTAAATGCATAATCTGACTGATATAATAAATGCATAATCGAAGTCGTTGTATCAAATAACTTGGAATTTGCACCGTATTCTGTAGATAAATAAACATCAATTCCAAATCCATTAATATAATTGAAATGTTTATTGTAAAATATCTGCATAATGCCATAACAAACGTACTGTGGTTGATCCCTAATATCAAAGTGATATGGGTAGAATAATCAGCAAGTCCCAATAATATTATAAACACAAACGAATATTTATTAATATGCGAGATAAGAATGCAATCTTAAGCAGGCTAGGAACGAGAGCGGCAGGTGTAAATCTATTTTGAGTAACACCTATGCAACGTGTTTTGATATTTATAGTCGGTTCCAATACGAATAATGTGAAATATAGAGCTGAGATCGTGACCATGAAAACTGAGCATAAAGAAGCGAAGTTTTGAATTGGCGCGACACTCATGGCAGACTTATGTCACGGTACCAAACACAAGAGAATGTCTCCACCTCTCTAGTTGTAGTCTGAACAAATGCTCCCTGGGGACTATTTCAATGACCAGCTGAAATATGGCATATTCCCGCGTGGTCATCTGATGTTCCATGGCTGTCATAGGCAGACTTTTATAAACTTAGGAAAACTAGGATAACACTAGCTATATTGGGCATTATGCCGCGGTTCCAATGTAGCTATTTTCCCATGTGTAGTTCCGAAGGGAACTTTCTAGTTCGGTCTGAATTTTATTCTATAAGCTAATTAGATAACAGTAACGCGGCATCCATCTGTCTATATCTGACGCGATAAAACGAAAACTGTCGAAATTCCGTGGGAGCAAATTTGAATACAATCTGCTCTAGAAACCTCTTACATATATTGTATAATGAATGTTTAAATGTTCACACATAAATGAAATACTTTTTGAAGAAACTGGGCTATAACAACAATGTTAATAGGAATAAACTTACCATCGAAATACTATTGAATAAACAAAATTACGACGACAACATAATCTAAAAACTAAAAAATTGTTCCACGCAGAAATCGCAAAAACAAATTGATTACATCCTGAGGAAATTGCAGTAGTAAGCCGGGAAAATATCGCAAATAATGTATGTGTAGCGATAGAAGACACGCGAATATTATTTATGACCATCCACCACGAGAATATAGGACAGGCACCTGCTTCTGTACCTCATACGACGGTGGTTGGCAAAGACAATATAAACGGCGGAGATCACAAAGGCGTCAATGTAAACTACTCGTGTATAAATATCGAGCAAGACGATAAAAAGTTGTAGAAAGTGTTGGGAACTCAGGAGTCATCGACATTTTGGTGGCGAGCCAAACCGTGGCAAGGTCATCGGCTATTTGATAATAGGCATAAAGCTATTATGAAGTAATAGACTGTTTGTTTATATTTTTTTTGCATCGGGTCAGCGGTTCGGAAATTGTGTCGAATGTCGCATGCGCTTGGAATTTCCTTTTGCAATTTCTTGACTTTGCAAGTTATGAACTAGATCAATCTAATCTTTCTTATCGCAAAATGTGATCAAATAAGACTCAGAAATGTAACTCTCGCGAGAAAAGAAACGAAATTTTAAAAATAGTAGAAATTTTATGATATTTTACTGGCGTACGTAAATAATAAATCTATGAAATACTTTGACAATTATTAATAATGTATTTTATCAGCTACAATATAATAGCAGCCTATGTGGTTTCCTTCAATTTCTATGCTTACCTTGTTATTCCAGCTAAATTAGTCTTTCCTGTTACAGTTGAATAAAATCGACTTCTTAATTGAATTCGAGAAATATTAAAAATAATTGTGAAAATCCGTTTCAATCAGTACGATTTTATCACGGGAAAAATTCATTATAACGCTGAGTTTAATTACAATACTCAGTTTGATATCGATTGATTTCTTTAATTGGTCCATAGTTTAGGATTTTTTGATAGAATAGAATACACTTTATTGCACCAATATGACAAAAATACATATAAGAAACTTGCAAAAATTAAAAGTACAAAAGGCAGTCTTATCGCTAAAAGCAATCTCTTCCAGACAACCCTTAGAAGAGAAACAATGATAAAATTAGGTAGGTGGTGCATCATAAAAAGAAAAAAAAATAGGGTGTCTGTAAAATCGATGTACGGACGATAATTTTACGTTATAAAGTCATAAGAAAACATCCGCCGATGGAGTGGAAGAGAGATAGATGCGCTTAGGCCGATCATACCTCTCTGTCGCTTATTCCGCGCTCTCGCTTGCACGCTCGGCTCAGGCGGAACGTGACAATGTGTAATGATTTTTCGTGTGTGCAGCCGGCGTTCATTGATTTATTAGACGTTATTACGTCAAAAATTATACAATAGGTACAATACAAATAGATATAAAAATTTAAACATAGATTTGCAATTGAAAGAGATGAAAAAAAAATTCATCTATCATCACAGTAGGCTAATTAAAAGTATAATGACACAAACAAGACATATTTGAATACAAACAAGTCTTATAATGAGCAAGACGCTTTTTTTACGGCGTGATAACCGAGCCGGATGACCGGTGTCACCTGATTTATCAGCTGCTAGGTGTCACCGCCTTTTATATGTATCTGACGAGCAAACTGCCTGTTGGAGTAATTAGAACGAGATTAGATTGTTAGGAGTTTGGTGGCATTTTTGTATGCCTGCCACACTTGTGCCTCCGGTTCTTGGAAAAAGTAAATATGACATTTTTTTGTAACTTTTCTTCATGTGCTTCAATCCGTGTATTAATTTAATTACATACATAATGTACAGATTTTTAAATATGTTATATTTTTAGCAATATTTTGCAATAAAGTAGGTTTCTTTTTTTAATCAAGGTACTCCCATAAATTTCAGCTTGTGCTTCTTAGTCTCTCTAAATTGAGACAAAGAAATATAGTTTTTTAGGGTTCCGAACCTCAAAAGGAAAAACGGAACCCTTATAAGATCACTTTGTTGTCCGTCTGTCTGTCTGTCTGTCTGTCTGTCTGTCTGTCTGTCTGTCAAACATTTCTATGTCGAGAATGCGTGGAGGTATCAAGCTGAAATTTGAACTGTATACACAGGTCTACGGTCCCATGAAGTTAAAAAAAAATCAAACTGCTAAGTTTACGTAGAAAAAAGTTTGTTTATTCAGCAAAAAACGCATATTTCGACACACTCAAAGGAATCAAAACCTATAGGGTACTTCCCGTTGACCTAGAACTATGAAATTTGGCAAGTAACATCGTTATAGACTACAAGTACAGGAATAAATCTCAAAACTATACATTTGTAAATAGATCTAAAAAAATAGGGGGTCTATATTTTTTATAGGGTGTCGAAATTTCAAATTGAAACTACTAGTTCAAATGGGGTATCATATGAAAGGGCTTGATGTACACATTGCAAAATATATTTTATTTATTTTTTTCGACGCATTATTTCTTATTTATAATGAAAAATATCAAATTTAAAAATGATACTACGTACCTACGGAACCCTCGGTGGGCGAGTCCGACTCGCACTTGTCCGGTTTTTTTTTTTTATTACAAATGCTTTATTTTGTATAGAATCTTGTATTGTATATCATATAACAATAAAGTATTTATATTTATAAAATACAAAATAAAATCATTTAGGTATATAAGATATGCCAGGTTAAAAGTATCCAATAATAAAGAAAACATGACTAAATTCATTATTACAATTCAATTAAATCTCATGTAGCATATCAATCAGGGACATACTCGTACTAGTAAAATAATTTTCATAATTGGATAGATCAACAAATAGATCATGCTCAAAGCCGTAGAGTGAAAACCTCGTATGTGATTTTGGCGTAATTTTGTGTTTGTGCTAATTCGACCCTGCTAAGCAGAATAGATCCAACCATAGACCTTGCATACGCGCTCTTAGTGATCCTATGTTTATGGATCCAACCAACAAACAATGCCAAATTGAGAGTTATACATAGCGAGAAACTTCAAATAGTGTTATATATATTCGCAACAGATTCCAGAAGTTTGATGACATATGCTTCCCAAAACTTATGCTGCGTGATATTTTTATTCCTATTAAACTTTAAATAACTTAAAACTTAACAAAATAGTCCGTTAGATCTATTTTTCATAACATGGTTTAATTAAGATTTTCCATCAGACAATGAATAAAATAAAAAATTAACACAATGTTTTGTACATTTTAGGAGGTTTTCACTTTGCGGCGAAGTTGATCTAATTATTAGATCAATTTTCCTCAATATATAAATAAATAAAAAAATAATAATAAAAATAAAAAAAAAAAAAAAAAAAAATAAATAAATATATACCTAGCTCATAGATCAAACTACAAACAATCTTTACGTAGCGTTTACTCATACCCCGCCCACATCATACAAATATCACGTCGTTTACAACTACATAAGCAATGACGTCTGTGCACAGCGTAAACGAGTTTGCGCGAGCGGCGCCATACAAACTGTTCCAGATTTGTCTCAGAGGGGAGGTGAGGTCGACACCAGAGAGCGGCAGGGAGTGGCCACACTGTAATTCTATTACTTATGCTGTGGTTTAGTACAGAAATAATTTATTCTTAAGTGCGTCCATTCAAACGAATCAGTCTTATCATCATTGCCCACGTTTCAAATCAGTAACAATTAATTGGTTGTATCTAAAACAGTCACCAATTTTCCATACCTAGTTTTTCTTCGAAGATTTACTTTAGCCTAAATGTTTAATTTGTTTTTGTTTCGAGGAAACGTGTATCCTTGAAATGCAAATTACAGGCCAGATGTGCTTGTAAATAGTTTTAGGTCGCGTTGATTTGTTTCCAATCGGGTTTTTACGTAATTTGCGCAGTAGTCACGAGTGTCACATATCTCTTATGACGTAAATGAAGATGTTTACAATTTTACATTAATTAATGAAGCACTTTTAAACTCTGACAGGAGGTATTTTTTTTAATTATTTTTATACGCGTGAGATAAAACGTACAGAAGTAGATAAGACAACTATATATTAACAAAGAGTTGGTAAAACGGGAGAAATTAGTCTTTTTTTTATATGAGGGAGGGGGGGGGGGGGGAGCATATGTGGGTCAGTTCATCACCGCCCATGGAGATAGCAAAACCAAGGGGTCGCCGATCCGTTGACAGCCTTTAAACTACCGCACGTGACTGAAATTTTATCGGAAGCTGTGCTTAATTCACCCAGATACATTAAGTATACTGTGCCGGTGCATAACACTTTATTCACCCAGGCAATTTTCTCCAGGTGATTTAAACCTACCGAGGGAGTATAAGTAATAGCACATCTGTGCAGTAGGGATATTCACTGCCGCTTTCTCGAGCCTTTGTAATCTGTGACCGTTGATTCGGCGCCGCACGCACTCACACGAATTCACGCTGTATACAAACGTCATTTGTTCGTGTAAAAGTAATAGGTATTGATGACGCCGCGTTTATATGGAGGTGCCGGGTTGTGCCATTGCTTGCATTTTTACATAAGAAAACTCTTTTTCTTTGGATGACAGATAACCAGTTTCAGCTAAGCCTCGTTTTTCACGCAGCAAACCGCCTAATGAAATATTAAATTGTGATACAGATTGCTTAGCCATCGACTACCACACGGGCGAAATCAAGACGGGTTGGCAGATAAAAAAAAAACTTAACAAGCTCGAGTTGGACTCGCGTGAAGGTTCTGTACGATGAATATGCCTGACCTAGTCACAGCACTAATAGCCTAGTTAAGCCTAACGACTTACTTGTTAGTAGTAACCAATACATTTATCTCGAGTAGGTACTAATTTTACGTTGTAGTCGAAAAACATGCTCTCCCAATATTTCAACTACAAATGTAAGGTTGTACCACACCCTGGTCACTCCATACAAATGTCGCGTCGTACTACATAACGCGTTAGTACTACATAAACAATGACGTCTGTGGAGAGCGCGAATGAGCGTTAGTGCGTGTGGCGCCATACAAACTGTTCCAGATTTGTCTCACAGGGGAGGTGAGGTCGACACGAGAGAGAGACAAGGCGGGGTCATACTGTACGTAGAATGGTTGTATACCTATACAATATTAAAATTTAGTAAGATAGGCTTCTCATAGGTGTTACTCTTTAATACCTTTAATAGGTGTTAACGGTACATTGCATAATTTTCTAATTTGCCCCACAAAAAGTGTCCCCCATGTTTAAAATTAATTTATTTACGCTACACGCCCGTATTTGAGTCGCGGAAGTTCCAATTGGATGGCACCAAATTGCACTGATTGGGTACAGTCACTTCGGAGCAATTTGGTTATGACAGACGGATAGACATGACGCACGTGTGATGCTATACGGGTTCCGTTTTTCATTCGGACGTACAGAACTCTAAAAACGTAACAGATATCTCGCACCTACATTGTATGTATTGGGTAGGGAACCTAGATAGCATCGAGGTGGCAACAAAAACGATGCTATTTTTAAACCGCACCTGGTTGTAAAAAGCCAGGTTACAATGAGTATTTAAGTCAGTGAGCAATGAGCATTCTATGGTCACTGACTAAATATTTTTTCTACACCGTAAAATTGTTGGATATGGATGAGCCTTTCGCTGACTGGGGCGGAGTCACTCAGGGTGGCAATTTTTTCTCATAATAATGAGTATAAGAAATATTACAGGCGTAGATTTACTTAAAGTTATAGATTGATATAATGTACTTGTCTGGAAGGACCGATGACGTCAAGAAAAAAACGTGACTGGAAACGGCTGGACGCGGAAACAGGTGATTTTCTTTTTCTGTGGAAACCATCAATGAAGACCTATATCCAATGGTGGGTACAAGCTAATAATGATGGTGATAATTTACTTTTGAACGTGTGAATGTGTGTGTGTGCTGCTTTGAAAAAAAAACAGTCGATTCGAGAGAACAGCAAGCAGAGAGAGCGATTGCCCTGAAGTACTATTACTTACTTATACTGCTTGTATAGATGTGATAAGAGTAATTTATTTTTGTTCCGTCCCAAACCGACAGTTTCGACATTCCTCTCAAATTTTGGTCCTCTTGTAGAGTTGATCGCACCAGTTTTATTAATGAGCCTCGTTTCAATAAATAATAAAGGGTAAATAGTTCACCACCTTCTTGAGAGCCAAAGTCAACTTGATATGCGGTGCACTGCGTCGATTAACAAACGGTGTCGGTACTCTGGACTCGAAAGAGAGGCAGGCACAGCAATATTTAATCGAGGCACCACAAAACTTCGAAAGTATCAGACAAAGTATAATGGGAAAATAGTTAAAATTCCTCTGTCTAGTTATTCAATTATCTAACTAGAGCGTTCTCGAGGTATTGTTTCTTTAATCTACAATCGGATATTTTAAGGTAATTTTTTCACACTTTACGCCGGCGCAAATAGGCGGCGCGTTCGTTACAGAATCCAGTGAGCTAGCGATTAGTTACAGGCAGTGAGTTCGAGGTCGGCGAACACGCTATGCGACTGAAACAAGTACTTTGTTATGTTAGTTATTACATGCATATCTAGCTGATAGTTTCTAGGTTTTGTTTTCAAGTTAAAGAAATTGGAACGTCGAAGTTATATTACTTCACATTAAACAAATCAAATTAAACAAATGTATACCTTTAAACAACCGTTACTGACTGAACTTTCAACGCACAGCTCTAGCTCTAGACAACTGTTCCGACGGGTACCAAGATACATTCGTACAAAGTCGCAGGTGCAAGCTTGTCAATCTACATAAATAAATAAAAGATCTACCTTCTATTAAGTTCAAAGAAGTAGTATAGGTATTTGCCTATTTACAGTCAAATACCAGATTTTGTCTATTAGTTGTATTTGGTTAGTGTGACAGACTTCATTAGCAGATTGAAGAGTGATCCCAGGAGTGATTTTGCATGATTTTTTTCCATATATTCCTTCGTTTCCCAATTTCGCTGAGAAATCTAATTACATTTATAGATCACTATTTTATCAATTACAGGTCATTGTATATTGGAAGAGCATTAGATGCCTTCTTCTATATACATTGACGATGATCTTTTAAGAGGTCGGCCGGAGGTGGATGCAAAAAGCGGACGTTGAATCTCTTCTAGATATAATGGAAGACATTAAAGAAGGCATACATCCAACAGTGAAGCCTGTATCTTCAGATCCGTATATATGGTTAAGGTATCTGATTCAAATTAAACGTTGGATTTTGCAGACATGGCCTATGTATGTGTGACTCTATCTTATATTAGGACAGTTAGTTAAGGCTTATACTCTCGAAAATCAGTAACAGAATTACCTATACAGTCTGTACAATTCATGTTCATGTTCATGTAATAAAGCAATAAATGAAACATTCTATTTTTTCTTATTAGCAATGCAAAACACGAGGTAAACACTTAACTAAACATGCATTAATAATCCTCACGAATCTCAATACGCCATATCTTCACAATTACATAACTCTCATATTCATGAGACAATTAAGAAAGTATTTAGTGTTATTTCAGACGAGCAATAAGTGTAGCGACACATCTGCCGATATTACGACGGCGCCGAAATTCTGGATTTACCAGTCAACACCGAATTCCGGAAATTCAACGATGCAGTTGCCATGACATAAATTATGTCGCAATTTACGTGGTGGCATATGTATGGAATTGAACTTAAGACTGTTCTGTGTCAGAGTTTTAAGCGCTAAGTAAGTTGATTTGATTTTGCGTATTGATGAATTGCGTTATGTGCTAAAATATGGATTATTTTACAGCAATAATTAATAGTAATACAAAGATTAAAAAAAAAATTGAAATTGAAAGATAATATAATACAAAAATGTTGATAGCTAACGCGATGCAGTATAGGTATATCTTACTGATAATATTACAAAACACCGGTCGCATTATCTCGACAGGTGTGTCGCTACATTTACAGACGCTAACAATTATGCGAGATTTGTGAGTAAAAAAGTGTTTAAGCCACTCCGCTTGTAAAGTAAACACTCAATCATCTCAAAATAAAGCGCTAATTAAACGCCACGTTTCGTCAACACAAACGAATTATCTTTAATGATAGAAGAATTACTTGTGTTTTCAAGAAAAACCTTCCAATTTAGAGCAATTAACGATTATCGCGATAAAGATAAAGCAAAAACGCAAGTGTTATCTTGCACGATTCGTCTGACTAATTTGAATTCCATTTCAATAATAAAATAATTTAAAAGCATAATAAACGTACAATAAAAGTTAAGAAATACGCAATTAATGTTTGCGCAGACTTTCTGACGGAATTGCAATGTCAGTTTGCGTGCAAATGTTGAGCGTTGTAATATATTTTTTTCTCGCAGAAAAAGCTGCGTAATTCACTAGTTACAATGGTTAAATCGTCGTTCATATATTATTTGCAGCATCATGTGCTTGCATTTTCATCTCGTACAATGACAGTTATACGCAACTAGATTAAAACAACCTCAGTTACTGCTGAGCACGTATTTAAAGCTCGTTCTTTCTTATTGGACAACATAATACTTTCACGTTTTATGTAATCACGCGCCTCTTGGTACGCCCATCCGTCATACTGCTCGCTTGTTATCTTGATCTCGACTAAGAAAGTTACACTATCTGCTCCTCTTTAAAGAAATGAGATAAGAATGTCTTCGTTGCGAGACTTTTTAACGTTTTCTTGATTGCCTTCTTCAAGAATATGTTTACTTGGTCCGCCACTTGGCCTTTATAATACAAAGGATCATAACTTTTTACAAGGTTCTTAACATTGATCTAGGCGATAAAGGAACGTTTTCCTTAATTGAAATGATCTTTGGATGTAAAAAGACGGCCGTGGACGAACGTCGCAAGGTTATGCCGAATTGTGGTTAAAGGATAAGAGTAATGAATGCCAATGATCATAATGCAGAGGCACTTTTCCCGCTTCCTTTAATACGTTAGATTGCAACAACACTAAATCTGTTCCAATCGGATTAAGCGAAGCCCTAGCAAATGCAACGAGTGGGTCAAAGGTATTAGGTTCTTTTATATCAACAGCATGCAGTTTATTAGAATCGGAACACCTGATGACCCACTTACTGTTGTAGACTGTTATCTTAAACGGTCACAAATATTTGAATGACATACAAATTCGATTATATATTTTTTGTCAAACATTAACATCACACATCACATTTGACGAGCTCGGTGGCGCAGCGGTCAATGACGCAGCTTCGACACCAACGCTCGTAGGTTCGATTCCCACACAGGTCAAACATTTATGTGCATGAACATGTCTGTTTGTCTTGGTCTGTGGCGGATTTGGTTTTCTATGTATCATAAGTATGTATTTACAAAAAATGTATTCACGTATGTTTATCAGTTGTCTCGTACCCATAACACAAGCTTCGCTTACTTTGGGGCTAGATGGCGCTGTGTAATTTGTCTGACAATATACAATACAATACATGCAATTTATCCTCATGTACAGAGATTTGTGAACGAAATATATTCACAAAATGATTAAATTAGTCATACTCATATCCCTAAATGTAAAATTACGTTGGTATTATGATTAGACTCTCAGTGAATAACATTAAACTAGTTTCCATAAACTTCGTTTATTATGTAATTTTACAGCTATTTGAATATGAGATACATTAATAATGTTATTGATACTTTTGGTTGTGATGATTTTATAAATATTTATAACAGTATTTTATAAGTAATTTAAAATATTTTATAAGATCACATTTCTCTATTTACATAATGTAGAACTGTTTCACTGGACGAAAAAGACATTCGTTTCTGTGTTTCTTCTTCCTATACACTTCTCTATGGTATCTGTCGAGACCGTATTCATCAAGTTCATTATTACTTTTTCCTAAGGCTTCCACAATAATACTCTGTGCCTGATGATTTTTAACGAAACTGATTTCAACTTAGATGAAATAAATTTCGTTAAAAACTCATTAGCAGAACATCACAAAATAAATTGCCGCAGGTGTTAAACGCACTGCATTGTCTATCCCAACAGTGTTCTCATAGATTTAGTTATACTTAAGATTGATTGTTGACCTTGGAATTGATAAATAACAACAACATACAATATGATTAATTCGTATTGTAAGTTGTAAATTATTCACTAGTCATTCACGTGTCGAGATCTGGCCGACGACGATTTTAAGCGGCGCCTCGACTGACATATTTTATGATACTAGCACAATAATGAAGGTTTTAAAGTGGATATATGACCAGAGTGATTCATAATCTGCATCATATATATTACGTTTGTTGCGTAAATATTCTTGCGTAATGCAAAATACCTTTGGATACGACTATAAATTTGGTAGAGAAAATTTTACATAGGTAACTTAATCTTCTTTAGATACGAAGTAAAGAATTTTATCACTGTCAACAGTGTCTTATAAAAGTAGTTTTAAGGTGAACCTAAGTAAAAGATTTGTTATCTTAATACATAACACAAATAATTTTAATTTGCTTAACAAACATGATTCCAGACAAATCAATACGAATTTAATCCAGTATTAGATAGGTGAGAGCAAAGCTAAAATTCTACAAATAAGAGATAATTTTAGAACAGAAACAAAAATAGCAGTAAAATTGGACCCGTCAAAGTCAATTAATTCTGTAGAGCGTCCCGGCTACCGGACCGACGAAATGTTGACGACTTCCGACTTGATGTCGCCGTGAGGAATACCTGATTAAATTCCACATATTGGTACACCTATGTTGCCAGACAGAACTATATTATTTTTATATATTAACATTTTAAAGGTTTTTGAGATTCAAAGTTTTATTTTGGTAAGTACTCGTAAAGACGTACACGATGTATTAATACTTCGCTAAAATGCTTCAGATAGAATTGCATGACGAAAAATTTTCAAGGAGCATTATTGTGATTTATGAAACATGACGAACGAACAATTGAATAATAAATATCCAGTAAAATCAGCCATGCGATATTTATAAAGTTTAATGAACGATAGCAAACCAAACTGCTGAGTACTTTTTATGGACATGATATAAACGGAAATGATGCCATATTTCTTGCGATTATTGTTATTCTGTGAATGCCAAACTCTGTCAGTCTCAAAACTTACAATCGCTTGCGTTACGTCAACTTATTGCCTTAATTTTCTCATTTATTTTAAAACAATACCTTCATTAAGTCCGACGAATAATAACTTTGTTAACTTGGAGACGTTTTGCGATTGTTAAAACTCTCCGTGGACGATAATTTCTGTCAATTTTATTTAGTCGTTGTTGAACTAAATTAAAAAGATCTTGCAGGACCATTGCCAATAAAAAAGTATATTAACCATATCGTACAGGATGCTTTTCAATTAATGAAACAATTTGGGAAGGGGAAGGAATTCTTAAATGCTGAGTCAAAACCTTTATTGCTGCAACAAAAACGGGATATACAAAAATACATTTGACCATGTGTATGAAAAATGCGTAATTGCGGCGTTTATCTGACATTGACAGAGTTTCTTTGTTCATCCTCGTGAAACACTGGACAAGTTCACAGAGTTGCCTGGCAACATAGATGTTTCTTATCAAATTTACATGCATTACTGTCGCCGTATTGACGTCAAAGTATAAATCTCAGATACTGCGAAGAACGTATTATTTATGACGAAAATGCAGGCATGATAAGAGTAGATAGCTGAATTTATTGTTCGTGTCGATGATGAAGACAATGTAGAGGCGGTGAGTCTTATTGTTATGTAAATTTATATAATATCAGATGATATAAATTTTATAGTAAAACATTTGATCTGGCAAGTCACATAAGAATGAGCATAAAGCAACCTACACGCGCGAAACCAACACCGTTGTAAAAACTCGGCCTCGATAACTCTTCAGGCTCAGTTTCACTGCAAGCGGTAATAAATTCTCTGCATTAAATTTTAAGGTATCGGATTCAAATAGATATCTTCAATTAGTAATTCTTTCAGATGAAGAACATCTTGGCTATTAAATTCACATTTAATTAAAATACCTGATTATGGTTCTGAGAGGCAATGTCAAGAGTAGAAATCACTGCCATGATCACCTCTGGAAGATGACATTTTGAATAAGGTAGTTAAAGCGGCATCTCGGTCTAATTTGGAACCCGGTTGTCCAGGTTACAATATTGAGTCTTATTAAAACAATTAAACCAATATTCTAAGTTATATGCAAATGTCTGTGTCATCTGTGCATTTATATGCAAATTGTCCGAAGATAATGTTTCACAAAAATATGCATCTACGAAGTGGGCAGAATGAATAAGTATAAGCGAAATGGTCAGAAGTGTATTTTGAGAAGCAGTCAGTATAGAAGTAGGCTGTTTGTATAAAATATAGGCTAGCAGCAAATGTCACTTTCATCTATAGATCCAAAGGGGGGTAAATTCACCGGCATGCCACCTACTAAGCAGGTGCTTAATTAGCAACGAGGGACGATACTTCTTGTTTTTGGTAGTCAGTAGCCGATTAACATCAGGCGAGACGTATGACAGTTTACCTTCCGCGTGGACATGGCATATAACCGGACAAGTGCGAACTCGCGTATAACGGGTTTCATTCAAGGAATATTGTAATATTATAGGTTTTTCTGTAAAGTTCTATTTTCTCCATTAGATTAAAAAAATGGTTTTGTATTTTCGGAGATAAGGTGGCTGGAATGGTGGTGCTTACATTTCATATCACCCACTAGTGTTCGTAAAACTTTTCCAATTGACTTTTTTAAAAATTACTCCCGTATTCAAATTATCCCATCTCATACTGATTCGAATGTTTACGTTAAAATCCTTGTTACGTTCGTAAAAAAGTTTATTTTTTCATAATTTCAAATTAATCGATTCAGAAAATTCGAGATAAATAGCTGTGATAGCTGTGATAGACGACGATAGAGACAGACACAGAAGTGATCCTATACCGGTATTGTTCGTTTTTGGTACATGTGGAGGTACGGAAAACTAAAAAGGAAATCTGGAATCATATGTTATTACCTAATACACCAAGTTTTCCTCTCTAACCGACCACAATAATATAAGCTGTGAAATATAAAGTCCATTGTGATTTGGGCATTTTTATTTAAATTAAGAAAAATCTTGCTCTAGATCCATTTTTGTTCATCTATCAGGAATTTAAGGGCCTTCTTTAAATAGACGTCAATATAAGCAACTTACGAGAAAGTTAGGATAGGCACTTTATTGTTATCCAGTTTGTGTCGACTGAAGTTAACAAAGTTTTGAGACGTTCTAAAGATAAGATCAACAAGATAACCTATTTAGTCACCTGTAAAGTAAATACCTACATATATATAATCTATAGTAATGATTTGACTAAAAATATGTAATGACACTTGAATAATGTCTAGGAGTTGCACGAGATTTAGTATTTTGGCGAGAAGTCTCTCAAAATGACTAGTAAAAGGCCAATCAATGCGGCACACATTACACATCCAGACAAAACGCATTGTATTATAATAAAATACATGTAAATGTATGTCTAGAATCTATATAATTAAAAGCACCAATTACGTGTTATGCCATGGCTTCTACCATTGAGGTCCTCGCACACTGTTGATGGAAGCCCGGGACGTCCACAGAATACGAGCGTTGTGTTATATTTATTTATGTGCACCAAGCATTGGTTGAGTCGTGGCCGCATTGGTTAAGTCGTGGTCGCATTGGTTGAGTCATGGCCGCATTGGTTGAGTCGTGGCCGCATTGGCAAAAAAGTTGTTTTTTAGCTCCCTGCGTACCGTCGATATCCAGGTGCAAGTCTTACTTATGAATGCAAAGGTGATTTTGTTTGTTCTGCTATCAGACCTTAACTATTAAACCGCCATTGAATACTGTTATGAAATTTTGCATACATCATATTAGAAATAAATTGGATATCTTTTATGCCGGCAAAATGGGCTGTTCCAGAGGGATGCTAAAAGTGTGGCGCGATAACTGACAAGCAAAAAGGAAGCCGTGAGTTGAAGCTAGTAGTACGATATAAATATAATGATATGTTTAAAAAGGCTGACTTATGGATAAGTCTGAATTTTAGAGAGATAGGGATCCCTATCCAGTTATTATTACATTTATTACAATAATAACAATGGAAGTAGCCATAGATAGAATAGAATTTGCAAGGCGGACTTATTCTGTGAAGGAATCTCTTCCAGTCAACCGTTACTTTTGAGTACCCGGCTAATTCGTAATCGGCGTTGAGAGTTAATTTTGAAATCAAAATGAATTAAGAAAATCCGCTAACACTGGCGCCCCACCATCGAGGTGCAGCATAGGTACACCTCGATGGCGTGGCGCCGTGTAGGCGACCATGCCATCTGTCGCGGCACTCGCGGCACCGTTGGGACACGGCTTACCTGTTGAAACTAGGTAAAGTGGCGATGAATCTAAAATAAATACTGTACATTCCACTTGACCGCTGTCCGAATTATTGGAATTGCTGCATCAGGTTTCACAAATGTATTTGACCCTAAAGCAGTGTTGGTACAATCGAAGACCGCTACTATTACTTTATACTGTGACAGTAACTACTTGGGTTGTGGCAACATTGTTTAAAGCGCACTCTCCTGTGCGTTGCTATCGGCAGCACTAAAGCCTCATGTACACGGATAGAGTAAGCACGGGCGAGTACGAGTACATTGCGGAGCTACTAGCATGCTAATAGTTGACAATGGCAGCAGTGTAACGCTATTCGGTCGATTTCACTCTATCAGTGAACTTGGTAACCATACATGCAGGAACATATAGGAACTCTCTTTTTTATCTACGACACCCAGAGCCGAAAAAGCGTAAGTTTTCTGATCTATAGTCGACATTCAGAACCATTCTACCCCAACAGCCAACGGTTCTGTTATACCTTGTCCAATGCCACTTCAGTCTGTTGACCCTAAGAATTATGTGGATAACTCTATGTAGTTCTGGCTTCAGTTGAGTTAGTGTAGAAATCATTTTTAGCGAAGTTGGCGCTTACGGAGCTAGTAAACCACTTGCATTCCTATTCGCCAACTTGAATAACGAGGAATAAGGAGTTTTCTAAGTAAATTTTTGCCTGCACAAAACACAGAAGTTGTCAGTATGTACTTTGAAAATGTATTCTTTGTTGTCAATTGAATTAATGAATAGGCCACCGAGACAAACTAAACCGTAGTGAAAACTAACTTAATAATCAAATGTTAAAATCGCCTCTTCGACGTCGCCTCTTTCTCAATCAAGAAGTCCTTATCGCCAAAGCTGAAGCCGATTCAGAACGATATTCTTGACTTCGGTCTAAAATTGTTATAATATTTTCTAAACTAAACAAGATTACCACTATAATCTAAGCTAAAGTTTGATTTATACATTTAAATTAATTAAAATAAATCTAATTTGAATCGGGTTCAGCCTGTGCCAGCGTTTCCAAATCTTTTCTGGTCCGCGGACCCCTAGAAAATCAAGCACAATTTCAAGGACCTTATTAATAAAAACACGGGAACAAATTTAGGACAATTTATTTTAGTACTGAAAACGAATTATATTTTTATAAAAAATTAAAATTGTTTTTTTTTTTTTTTTTTATACTACTAAAGTGGCAAACAAGCATACGGCCCGCCTGATGGAAAGCAGTTACCGTAGCCTATGAACGCCTGTAACACCAGGGGCATCACACGCGCGTTGCCGACCCTGTAAAAACCTCTTCACGCCCTTTTTGAAGAACCCCATGCTGTAGTCTCCTGAGAAAACCTCGACAGGCAATTCATTCCACAGTTTGACAGTACGCGGGAGAAAACTTCTCTGGAACCGCACAGTACGCGACCACTTAGGCTCCAATGTGTGAGGATGAATTCCCTGTCGATGGCGAGCGGTGCGACTGTAGAAAGAGGCTGTGGGCATCATGTCAAACAACTCCTCTGAACACACCCCATTATACAATAAATTGTGTATTAATGTGAAGGTTAGTGCTGCTATTTTGGGACTTTTGCTGGCATTATTTATTAATTCAAATGTTCATAGATAAGACGGCGGACCGCCACACATACACGCGGAACCCCAGGGGTCTGCGGACCACAGGTTAAGAAACACTGGCTTGGGCAATAGAGCTCCTGATTTAATTTATTAGGACAATTTGTGAAACTCACGTCAAAAACAGCATACGCCTAATAAACAAACGTTATCTCTTATCAAAAGTAGCCGTATGTAACCGCCCTTATGTATTACGAAATTTACTTGCTGTAGACAAAACATTACTTAAGTTGAAACAATGGACTTTAATATCTCAAAATGTAAATTACCGTTTAAAAGTCGAGGATGTCAAGTACTTTTCAGATGACCTTGTTGTGTTCATTGTACTAAACCACAGACTAAACAGAAGGACAATGTTGCAGATAGGCAAATAAAACTTATTACGTGTACAGTGAGCTACAACGTAAAAAAGTGGCCTATCCCATTATCCCTCTAATTCTAAAAACCAAAACGTGTATCATAGCTATACAAAAGCCATAGACACTTTATTAATGCATAGTTCATATGCAAATGAGTACATGTTATTAATAATTTTTACTAATTTCAAATACTCAGTTACAGTTTAAGAAATATCTAGAAGCAGCCGGTGCAATGACCTTGCATTGTAGACCGGAAGGGCAAGGTTTGATAGGCACGGCATTGACGGAACGCGGTCACAGTTTGATACGAGACCTTGCGCGATGATACCTTTTAAGCACGCCCAAACCTTCCCTCATTAAGTATATTGTCATTACCCGGTAGACAAATGCTGGGGCTTCTAACGACCGTGTTGTATGATGGACAGCCATGCGATGGGCGCTCCTAACTCACATAGGGCTGTCCCTTTTATTAAACCAAATTTAACTCATTCCGTACAAGATAGTCAGAACTTGCATTTATTTATTTATTTATTTAATCTTCATGCACATACAAAGAATGTACAAAGGCGGACTTAATGCTATACAAGCATTCTCTACCAGTCAACCTTAGGGTGATGCAGAGATAAGACATGGTACAAGGCGGTTTCGGCTTTAGACAATAGTAATATTAAATTAATGACGTGTCAAAAAATAATGCTGCATTTGTGTCATTGTGGCACTTAGATTATGATTGTCCAGTTAAATATTAATTAATACTTTTAATGTAACAATAATAACACTTTATATGCCTGTTATAATTATCAGTAAGTAGAATTAGCATATTATTGTTGCGCATATAAAAATATCATAAGTTGAACGATTAAAAAAATATATTATAGACTGGAGTAATGCATTAGGCAAGTGTATTTGAAACATATTTGGTTAAATTAATAATAGTTGCTCGTTTTATTACTATTTCAAAAACATTACAGATAGAAAGTAGATGTGTATACGACGATAATTTTATGTAGAAATATAATCATCATATATATAGAAGATATTCATCATTCTATACTGTCATAATAATATAGTAATTAGATCATTATACAATACCTATATAGACGATATTTCAAAAATATTTCAATATGAAATATTTACGTAATTATTTTTAATTAATTTTCAACAAAATGTATCTAGTTTTATTGCATTCAAATTTCAAGTTATATCATGACTATTTCTATCACTAATGACACGAATAAATCTACGTCCGTTATACGAATTAGGTGAAATATTTTGAAACAGTACAAATTATGGACAATACTTGATATGAAAACAGAAACGGAAAACATATGTTGGGGCACTTTATCGACAATTTTGTGAAATTAATAATTAAGGCACAGGAGGAAAGAAGCACAGATGATCGTCTGCTACCCTAATTACTTTTTGCTAATACCTACTTTATTTGCACTATACAGAATGTAGAGAATAGATGTCAAAATTTTTTTTTACTAAAATTACAAGTGCAAATATAGCGAATCAGTGCACAAACTAGGTAAATAGGCAATAAAAAAAATTGTATTGATTATTTCTTAAATATAACTATTAACGACCATGAAAAGTAGTTTTCTTGTTTTCCCATGACGCAATTTATTGCGTCGGCAGCCCTAATCCCCCTGCCTGCCACCTGTCCGAACAGACTGTTCACGCACGCTTCACTGCCTTTAGCTAACCGGAATTTTTAACTCGTAGTTTATACCGGCCTTAATTTTCTGTAACTCTGTATTTAAAACCAGTCACGATTGCAATTTTAATATTTCAAGTTACAAATTACTCGTAACACGCGTATTTGTTTTTGGAATTACTGATTTATTGTTGCAAATTTCCGCCGATGGCAAAACCTAAATGAAGCCTCTTAGGTCTCGACATCAGCAGGTCAGTTAATTCTCGCTAATTTTTAAATCCACCTTAGATTAGTGGTTGGTATTGATGTAAGAAAATGCATTAATTTAGAAGGAAATTCATCCTTGCATATTAGAACCGAAGT
This sequence comes from Hypsopygia costalis, assembly GCA_937001555.2. Classification (NCBI taxonomy): domain Eukaryota; kingdom Metazoa; phylum Arthropoda; class Insecta; order Lepidoptera; family Pyralidae; genus Hypsopygia; species Hypsopygia costalis. Next base: position 27,728,731 of record OW443332.2, read on the forward strand.
GGTGTTGTGGTTCCAGAGATAAAGCTGTGGAATAAACTGCCTGTCGAAGTTTTCCCAGGAGACTACAGAATAGGGTTCTTCGAAAAGAGCGTAAAGAGGATTTTACAGGGTCGGCAACGCGCCTGTTATGCCACAGGCATCCTGGTGTTATAGGCAGTAGTAACGGCTTATCAGGCTTGTTTGTCACCTTAGCTGTACCACAGTATAATTAATAATACTACGTACAGTATGGCCACTCCCTGCCGCTCTCTCGTGTCGACCTCACCTCCCCTCTGAGACAAATCTGGAACAGTTTGTATGGCGCCGCACGCACACACGCTCATTGACGCTCTACACAGACGTCATTGTTTATGTAGTAGTAAACGACGCGACATTTGTATGGAGTGGCCGAGGTGTGGCTGTACAGAAAAATGTGCTGTGTGGTTTCAGATAGGGTTTTCTTCCGCAAACTCACAAAATATGAATGACTACAACGTTGGATTTTTTTAAGAAAGGGGGTTTTCAAGGCCCACCAACCTGCGAGTGATTTCCCTGTGTTGCAACCCAACATAGGCTGCGGCGACTACTTACATCAGATTGTAGAAATAATAAAATGTCCCATAGCCAACCGAGCACAACGAAGAAAGCATTATCATAGTACACCGCTGCCTTGAGAAACCTTAAAAAGCGTGTGCTGACACTGGTGTTGCAGACTGCGATAACTGCTCTCCATCAGGCGGGTCGTATACTTGTTTTCCACCTTAGCGGTATAAAAAACTACTGTAAGCAATATAGTGTTCGTGGTAAACCCAATCATATGAAAATAACAAACATGGAGTAACGTAATAAACGTATATACTTTCTATATAAGAAAAATAAATACTCGCACCGTTATACAATACAGTATTTATTTTTGCCCCGCCTGCCTCATCAAGCAGGCGGGGCAAAAAGCGGGCCATAGGCTGCGATGACTGCTTCCCATCGGAAGCAGTCATCGCAGCCTATGGCCCGCTACACCAAGGCCAATACACGCGTGTTGCCAACCCTGTAAAACGCTTTCACGCCCATTTTAAAGAACCTCATGCTGTAGTCTCCTGGGAAAACTTCATCAGACAGTTCATTGCACAGTTTGATAGTACGTGGGAGAAAACCTCTCTGGAACCGCACAGTACGTGACCACTTCGGCTCTAATGTGTGTCTCTGTCGATAACTTACTGTATCTGTAGATTGTCTGTATATTTAATAATACTTATAACATTATTTACTTATAATGTAAATAATGTTATCAAATACATTGTATGTAAATTGTAGCCGTGTCCAACAATTCCTATTGTCATCACACATTCAGTTTACATTAATAAATTCTTAAATAGTCAAGCCAATTAAGAGTTCATTTCTCTCTGTAATAATTAAAATGTTTTAAAAAATTTACATGTTAAAATTTAATAATACATTAAGCAATGCATTAAATTTTTTACGATATATTATGTAAAGTTGAAGTGTGCGCCACAGCATACGAAACTGTTACAGATCTGCTATGCAATTCGGGGAAGTGAATATATTCATACAGATTGCATAATACAATGTAGGGGAGTGGGACGAGTGTATTACAAACTGTATTATACTCGTATATGACATAACATTTATACTCTAAAATCTATACGGTCACTGTTATTGTTATTCTTTTATTGGTTTTCAACAAGACGAAAGTCATGTACAACGATTTTGCCTTCCCTAGCCAGGTTATCGTAGAGAATGCAGCTATTGAAGTGGTTAGACTATGTCTACCTCGGGCATTCCATATAGCTTGGCTGGGGTAATTTCAATAAAGAGATCGATAGACGCATTCATAGTGGATAGATACAGGCTAATGTTGACGATGAAATTTCTTTTTGCAGATTCTTTGGCAGATAAGAAGGTATTAAACATAGAGGCCGCAATGGGACGACGAAGCGTTGGACCACCTAGAAGGGAGACGGCCTTCTAGGTGGTCCGAAGACATCAACAAAGCGGCAGGGTGAAGCATGCAGAGGATCGCATTTGGTGGAAAACATTGGGGAAGGTTTATATTCAACATGTGGTCCTTCAAAACATATTAACCTCGTTTGATGGAAAGCGTAGGTGAAGACCAAATGTGAAGACCGTCATCACTGCGATTGATGCTGTGCTTGCGGACCAGACAGCCTACGTATTTCTTCACGCTTCGTCTAAATGGGAAACATGTGTGCTGCCAGCATATTCCACAACTTTATGGGTCGGCAGAGAAATGAATTGCCGACAGTTTTGGTGCGTGAAGAAAAAAAAATACAAGTGTATGACGACCAACCAAACCAGTACGAGGCTCTAAGAAGGAATGGAGAAGGGACAATGTTAAAGAGCTCTTCAGAACATTTCCCATGATAGATACATTGTTGTTGCCTGATTCTTGCGCATTATTTCTGTAAGTGGAGAAGAAACAAAGTCAAAAACAGAAATAGTGATGTATACAGAAGTAGTCAAGACGAAAACTGATCAAATTATATTTGATAAAATTTTAATTAATATGATTATAGAATTTTAAGTAATTAATATAATGCCATTATCTATACTGTAACATTAGATTACTACGTTAAATTATTAGGGATTAATTGTAAATTGCGTTTGTGTTAATTGACAAAAATTTTACGAACATAATTTTAGAATTTTAATTAATAATTATAATTCCATTTTCCTTACTATAATTTCTGAATATATATTTACAAAAAAAAATGTATTTAAGTATTATATCAGTTGTCCAGTACCCATAGTACAAGCTTTGCTTAGTTTGAGACTAGATGGCCGTGTGTAATTTGTCCAGGAATATTTACTTATTTATTTATCTTCAAAAGGATTTGAACATAAATCATGTTATTTGTCTCAGCGACAATTTTAATATACTTTAGGGCGGCCACATTCTGCCCCGAATCCACAGAAACAATTTACTTATTGATCTCTGGATTTAACCTCGGATCGTATTGAGAATATAGAGGTAAACTATTATATAAGAGTCGCAAGTCCCATAAAAAACTTTAAAATGAATCCCTTGCACGTTTTACTAAAGTAATTGTTTACTAGTTTAGTATAAAAGAAGCGGTTTTATCTCTTATCCACTCCACAACATAAAATTTGCTAAATTCTCTTCTAGATCTAAGTTTGACCAAAAAACGACAACCCTGACGGACAAGATACTCACCTGACTTGGATATACGTGGGATGAAACTACTCCGAAACCGCAAACTACCTAAGCGATACAATAGCCAGTTAAAGTGAAGGGGCAAGATCTAGGGCATCCTAAAAGTACGCACATTAACCTAATTGTACCTGTCTATTGAATACGACAACTGCATACATGAGCGACTAAATGACCGACTAAAAAAATCATAAAGTAGCAGGTATTTATCTGAATGCAGCGTTAGGCCAGGCACACATCTCAGATTACACTAAATAATTATATATTGGGGTGTAAGTGGTTCATCAACATCTTTGAACTAAAGCCAACTTCACCTGCACGCGGTGCACCCTGCTGACTGACAAACGAAGCTCTGGCGAAAAGAGAGGTAGGGAGCGTAATTGTAAGCTACCCGACTGGGGAATGTACCTCCACCTCACAGAATACCGCAGCCAAATAACGGTTCCCTTGAGGGCTGTTGTGTTCCTGCGAGTGAGTGAGGTCACCAGAAAGGAAGGAGATGCTACGATGGCAGCGGGGGTGGCGGCGCGCGAGCGAAGTTTTGTTGCGAGCGTTAATATGGCTACGGTAACCGCTTCACATCAGGCGGGCCGTATGCTTGTCTGCCACCCGACGTAGTATAAAAAAAAAATAGTTTAATCGAATAGTGTGTTAGCGATTACACGCAACAAAACTATTTTATCGATGGAAGTGCACATACCTTCTATTTAATTACTATCGATTTTCTCATTAAATCATTTCACCAGACCGATTTCGCGGTTCGATTGTTTATTCAATAATATGCGCCGCAATACACATAGCGCAATTGATTGATAAGTTGTTAACTTTTTAATTAAGTCGATCGATGTGAATTTTGATTTTTTTATCTAGCAACGAGTTGGTTTCATCGCGTATACAGCCATCCATCGTCTATTCATAATTTCATAATCTAGATAGTATATTGTTGGATTACATCTCTTCTGCTCTATCACCAGACTCTGAACTAGGGCATGAATCTAGGAATCTCGGAATATCGTAATATCGGAATCTCGGAACCGATTTCCGATATTATAAATTCCGATATTGAGTGACCCAATATCGTAATATCGAAGACAGACAAATTTAGTTTTTTTGTTTTTAAATAAAGTTAATAAGCGCGCCACAAGTAACAGCGCCGCAAAGATGATACATTTCCTAAACCTACAAGAGAGCCAATATGTGACGTTGTTGTAAACATGTTGAAACGCCTTAAATCTATAGAAAACTGCTTTATTATCTTCCGATGAAGATGATGACCCCTTAGCTCGTCTCGCTACAACGTGTAAGGGTAATATTAAGTATGTACCTATTTTAACCTAACCTAACCGAGACCGCCACCTTGGCCCGGGATAACAGGGTTACCGGGTACTGGGGGCCATATATTTAGTTGTGTATGCATTGGAGAGAAATAGCCTTGTATCGCCACGCTGGGCAGGCGGGTTGCGACTTTTCGCCGGAGCCTCGTCCGCTTATGAGGTTGGCTTTGGCTCCGAAGTTGGTAGTGAGCCACTAACACCCCCATGGTGATGTTGATTATGAGTCCGTTTAATTAGTCATGTAGGATAACAACGAGAAATCTGTGATTTAATAAAACACTTATTAAAACCACAAAGTTTTGAACCAAATTAAAGAAATTGATTTAAAATATTATTTTTACTGTATGGAACCCAACTTTAGAGGATGTATAACGCATTTGAGAAATTCCGATATTAATATCGGAATTCCGATATTGAGATCCAATATCGGAAATCAGTATCGGAATTGAAAACTTTCCGATATTACATGCCCTACTCTGAACACCATTTATTTACAACCAGAGGCCCTACCGCCGAAGCTGAAGCCGATTACCATCGAATATTTTGATTCGAAAAATAGGTCTTACGTTTTAGTTATTAACAAACATCTTCAGCTTATTAATATTATTCAGGGTTACTATCAGCTAAGGTAAACAGAAATATCATAAATCTAAGTAGAAGCACAGTATAAGTAATAGTACTGTGGAAGCTTGATTTTCGCTGTCAAAAAATCAAATGGCAATCGGCTTCAGTTTAGCCGGTAGGGCTCTTGATCATTCAAATCATTACAATAAACAAGATGTATACCTCTGCTGTAAGTTGATGAGGAGTTGGAGGTTTTATGTTGAGTGTACTTATTCTCTGGGACTTCATGGCGTCGTTGTGCGTGTCAGTCTAATATAATACGCAAGTTAAGCAACGTCGAACGTAGCCTGTCCACGGATGGGTTTATTTATCTCGAGCTCCTCCGTGCTTCGTAGGGCACTTTATGCCGATGGTCCCGACAGTAGTCGTTAGATGACAATCGTTAAGCCAAGTCAGTGGAATTTAGGCGGCTTGAAAAACCTCCGCCAACCCGCAGTTGAGCAGCGTGGTGGAGTATGCTCTAAACCCTTCGATTGAGGGGAGTCCCGTCTCCCGTCTCCCATCAGTGGGATGAATAAGGGTTGACGACGATTCTCTGGGAGACAATAAATATTAGAGGATATTTGCCTGTGGAGGTACCCTATACAGGCAGCTCACCTTTCATAAAAAAACTCGTTCAATAACCCGACAGAGTACTTAGGTTTCGGCTTTGAGAATGATAGTGAGCGACTTACATAATGTATATAGTATGTGTGTCAATAAACATAGTTAGTATGTTACTAAGGCAGGTTAGTTCATCGCCGCGGGCGTGTTTCTAAAGAATACATTCGACAATATGGTTACGGCTCATTGCACACTAGCAATTTGTTTCTTTTACGTGCGAACCGTCCTTGAAAAAGGACAATCACGTTTTTATGTACGCCGATTAGACTGAATCGGCCAAATCGGCCACGCAGCGGGTGGATTTGAACTGTGGAAAAACTGATTAGTGTCATCTTTTTGACAATAAATAAATATATCTTTTTGACAATAAATAAATGTGTTTTCTATGTATCATAAGTATGTATTTACAAAAAAAAAATGTATTTACGTATGTTTATCAGTTGTCTAGTACCCATAACACAAGCTTCGCTTACTTTGGGGCTAGATAGCGCTGTGTAATTTGTCTGACAATATTAGTATATATAGCATTCGTTTTCGTTTGCCTTTGTTTTTTGAAGTGAAAACTTCTTTAGCGGCGTTGTGCACTTTTTGGGATGGGTAAAAAATGTTAAACTCGCGTCAGGACACGTGGCCTATAACGTGGTATATATTGTCTTGGTCTGGGTGGTTTTTCAGTATTATAATGTACGTATTCAAAAAAATGTATTTAAGTATAATAATAACAGTTATCTAAAACATATAGCTTTGCTTAGTTTGGGACCAGGGGTCATCCATAAATTACGTCACACGTTTAGGGAGAGGGAGGGGTGTCGACGAAGTGTGACTTTGTGTGACAAGGGGGTGGGATGGGTCCTAAACTTTGTGACGTGGCATTTCAAAATCTATTATAATCTAAGTGTTAAAATACGAACTTTGAACTATTAACGAAAAAGTCAAATCATTTGTAACTAGAAGTAATTGCAAAGTATGTGACGTCACACTAGGGAGGGGGGGAGTCTCACAAATGTGACCAGCTGTGACAAAGACGGGGCAGGGGTACAAAATCATGAAATTCGTGTGACTTAATTTATGGATGGCCCCGTAGATGGCGCTGTGTGTACAGGAATATTTATTTATTACCATGAATATATCAAGAATATTTGCTTTTTATTATTCATTACAAAATGACAAGTTTTATTTGTCATTTCAGTACTTATTTTTGGGTTTTTGGTGACTCATAAAAACTCAACTAAATAATATATAAAAGAAAAACATAATATATGCTAACTATATACTATGTAAAAAAACCAATGAATGATAATGGCAATCTCGTGGGAGGAAATTGGAGAATATGTAGAGAATGCAGCTCGTGTTTCCTCAAAGGGGAAATAATGAAAGGCAAAGAAACAAGGTGAGAGAAAATTTCTCCGGCGTCAAACTTGGAAATATATGGATGTTATCTCACTCATACGTAATACTGTTAACATATACGGAATAAATTTAAATTAACAACACAAACAGAATAGTGGGAAGTGAATAACACAAACATAATATTTGGGACTTTTTTCACTATTTGCTCTCCAGGGCTAAAACTATGCGTTTTTAAGAAACAATGTTTTGTACACATATAAACTGTATTAAATTGTTAAATTTACAATTTGAGCTTAATTACAGCTCTATTGACCCCATAGGAGCCAAGCTATGGCAACTCGAAGATGACCAAATTTTCTCGAAAATTTAAATTTTCACATGACTTCCTCCAAATGCAAAATCCATCGCCCCTTATAAGACACATAAGTAACACATACAAAAAATGCAGGACTACAAAAATTTAGCCTCTTTTTATGTCTTTATCCGATGGGCCTCATTGGCTATATTCATAAATTTTCGAGAAAAGTTGGTCATATTCGAAGTGACTAGCTTGACTCCTATGGGGTCAATAGAGCTGCAATTAAACTCAAATTGTAGGTAATTTAATACAGTTTATGAGTGTAGAAACCATTGTTCGCTAAAAACGCATAGTTTTAGTCCTAGAGAAAAAAGTGAAAAATGTCCCAAAATTTCTAAACTTTTCTCGAATTTCTCAGTTTCCACAAGTTTTTCGAAGGTGAAAATTTAAATTCACATTACTGTAGTAGACCCATACAACATACCAAAAATGCAGAACTACATCGCACTTTGCGAATTTAATGTCTCTATCTGACCGCCTATATGTCTTTTTCTGCCGTTCACGTTCCATTCCCTATCAGCCATCATATCTACAGTTACCCCTTCTCACACAATCCATCCACCTCTTCTTTGGTCTTCCTCTAACTTCCAATAACAATTCCGTATATTTAATAATCTACTGTACCAATGTTTAAATAACGAGAAGACTAATATTTTTTCTGTTATCATTATGTCTTTATATTATAGTCTTTAACTAGTGCAAATATTAGCTGCCTTTTGTAATTCAAAACCAATATAGCTAAAGTCGAATTCGTGCCAAGGTTTTCGTCTCAAACACATTAAATTCTGTTATTTCCTTCATTAGCCACATTTCTTTTGACATATCCTTGCTGCTTCAATAATTTTAACAATAAAATCTAGTATTTCAATATTTCCAGCGCATCCATCACTTCGCCACTTCGGAGCGGGCCGGATGGCCTGCGACGATCTATTTTGGTCGTGTTAACCCACTTTCGGTACACCCAGTAACAACAAATTAGCTAACTCCACCCGCTCGCTGATTACAACTGAAAAATTTAACAAATGTTTACCACAATTGCCAGGCACGTAGCCAAGCGGAGGACAGAAATGTCATCCACGATTCTTCAAGCACAACCTAATTGGTATTTTGACCTGTTTTAAACACCGTTTCAAACATTTTTGTGAGAGTTTTCTACAAGCAATTACTATAATGTGTTGTACACAATCAGTTACATATTCGAGAGATTTGAAAACTAATGAACTCTGGACTTGTTGGCAATTTGTCTTGTTGAATAGTTTACTTTAAAGACATTAGCATTCTGTGCTGTGGTGACTTTCTCATATTTTTATTCCAATTATATAAGCACGAGGAAATTGATAAAACTGCGCATTTTAAACAGTCTAATCGATCGCTCTACTTTGTAATATGCATGTAATCTTATTTCGAAAGTATATTACTATTTTGAAACTTCTTTAAGTTTTGAACAAAACATATATATATATACAACATCACAATAATTGGCAGCATTAGCACCTTTGCAACATTATATTTGTCTTAAAAATAGTTGCCTATTTATAGAATTGAGGCACTCGTCAAATTCTATTCTTAACACTTTGGCACTACCGGAATTTAGGTAATTATCTACCAAAATAATATTTTTACCACGAAAAATATTTACACTTCTAGGAAACGTGCGAATTTAGATTGACATTCTTCAGGAACGTCATGTATTTATGGAATTAGTTCAAATATTTCCCTAATCACTTACGAGTACTTCATTAATGAAATAGAGCGTTTAAGAGAGTATCGAAACTAGTGATATTTATAGGGAAACAAACATGTGCATAAACATATTTACTAAATGATACCTAGTAACAAGAGGACCTCGTTGGCGTCATTGCGCGTGTCAGTGTAATAAAACACGCAAGTTAAGCAATGTCGACCGTAGCCTGTCCATGAATGGGTTAATTAATCTCGAGCTCCTCCGTGCTTCGGAGGGCACTTTAAACCATTGATCCCGGCTGTTGTCATTATAGATGACAGTTGTTAATCAAGCCAGGTCAGTGGCTATTAGACGGCTTAAAAACACTGGCCTCCGCCAACCCGCAGTTGAGCAGTGTGATGAAATATGCTCTAAACCCGTTCAATTGAGGGGACACCCATATCCCAACAGTGGCATGACGATAAGGGTTGACGATGACGTTCTGGTATCAACCAGAAGCTAAAATTTTTCAATTCGTTTATCCTTTTGCCTCTTATATTGTGCGTTACGCAGAAAAAAGGCCAGACCGTTTCCAATGTAACTTGTTTTATCTTGTATACTTATCTAATGGTCTTACATAGACACAAATAAAACTCTATTAATCTTAGATCTATGGGAATAGGCTGAGATATGAGATCCAATTAGAATAGTAGATCATAAATATGGTCTTTTCTAACAAACAACGCCAATGAAGTTGCGATAGATCACGAATAAATAAATAAACAAATATTTCTGGACAATTTAAACAGCGCCATCTAGTACCAAATTAAGCGCAAAGCTATGGGTAGGTACTAGACAAATGATAAATGTAATTAAATGAATTTTTCCTTGTAAATACATACTTATAATACATAGAAAACAAGCAGATCAAGACAAACATACATGTTCATGCACACAAATCTTTGCACAGCGCCATCTAGTCCTTGGCCATGTGGTTTCCGGCAGACTAGAATAGAATCACTTCGTCTCTTCCCGTGGATGCCGTACATAGCGACTAAGGGAAATACATTATAAAACATCGATCAGGCCTCCCCAACCCGTCTGGCCAGCGTGGGGAGTGTAGGCCAAATCCTCCTTCTGTCTGGGACGGACGAGAGAGGGTCGTGCTCCTGTAGTGGAGACTAAAATGACCTGATGATGATCTAGTCCCAAACTAAGCAAAGCATATGCTATGAGTACCTGATATTTTTTTTTTGTAAAAATGTTCATACATATAGTACATAGAAAACAACCAGATCAAGACAAACAGACATGTTCATGCACACAAATCTTTGTCATGTGCGGGGATCGAACCCGCGACCTCGGATACAAAGTAGCCATCGCTAGCCATTCGATCCGACGCTCGTCTAATAGTAAATAGGATATGCAAAACAAAGTTGCCGAAAAGGAAACAATTCATTGCAAAATCGGAGCAAATCCAGCAATCTAAATAGATTTCATAGAAGCAATGAAGGAAGAACAACTTTGCAATTTCTGCCGGAAGAATGTTGCATGTGCGAAGCTATTGTAAGAAACGTACAGCGAAGACGTACTACATCTAGTTCCCGTGTTTCGTCGCATTTCCGAGCGTTATGTAATAGGCTAATGGCGCATGAGTGCCATCTGCGCACGCGACTCCGCCGGAAACGATTTTCAACTGACTCTTTTGTGACCGTTAAATTCAAAAGGCGATACAATTTTTGTAGTCGTGACTAAAATTCTTTTGTATTGGCTTTATGATTATGCTGAAGCGAATCTGTTTGGTCTACGTTTTTTGTTCAATGATTGACTGTTTGTTATGGTTTCAAAATTTTACGAGTTGAAGCGGAATAACGAAGTCCTTTATCCCTCCTGTGACCCTCAAATATGTATAAAATTGTTAATTCGACCACTGGGCTTCGACCACTCGGGTTGAATAGCTAGCAATAGCCATCTTGACTCCGAGGCCGCGGGTTCGATCCCCGCACATAACAAATATTTGGGTGCATGAGCATGACTATTTGTTATGGTCTGGGTGTTCTCTATGTATTATATGCATTTATTTACAAAAAAATGTACATATATTAACTAGTACCCATAGTACAAGCGTTCCTTAGTTTGGGACTAGATGGCGTTATGTAATATGCCAAGGTATATCAAAATTTATTTAAATTTTAATAAATATTAAGCAGATTTATGTACATAACAAATGTTCTTACTAAATTATCATACGGAAAATCAGAATCAGCTTTTTCGTCTTCCGAGTCCATCTTTTGAATCATCGAAAGATCTGCCCCCTAGCCAAGTGTAATTCGTAGCGTAACGAACGTTAGATAGATCACCTGACATTTGTCAATGCGAACATTTTAGTATGAGCTCCATAAATCAAATTAGCGATCGCTACGCTTTTCTACTTCGCAAACTGCGACTTGGCTAGCCCCCCTGGGCCAAAATTTTACGAATTCTAGGGCCTTCTAGTGACGTGCTCTTATTATATACTGTCCAGCATTACTGTCTTTATCAGGTCAATCCTATAACCACGATAATAATGCAATCTCCAGATATCATAGCAAAGAAATTGTATTGCCAATCTAAGGGTCCATCCATATATTTTCATATCACGAACTTAGTAAACATTAAACTTAGGAAACAGAAACTTACCTCACTACACACTATAGTAAAGGCGTAACTTTCTTTACATAAGCACACCATGTGATACATATCAACTTGCTATGTAGAACGTTATCTATCCGATTGTTTCCTCATTTTTATCTACACCTACAGTCCTTTATAAGTTAACAACTTACACAAGTGGGCCGTCGGGGGCAGCCAAGCCTGACGTTACGTTTACACTTGCAGCCTGCTATACTGCACACTGCGTTTACGACACTTGATACAAACTAATGGATACTTATTCATACACTGTAGTCGATATCTGGAGCATTACTTTTCACCTGCCACTTTTATTTTCTGAACCACCACGCCCCAAATTCACAACCATTTACATTGGCACGGCGAACTGGTTGAATCGCTTATATTTTTAAATACATATAAAAGATTCCTTGACAAATTACACACGGCCACGGCCATCTAGTCCCAAAATAAGCACAGCTTGTAGGTACTGGATAACTGATATTATACTTAAATACATTTTTTTTTGTAAACACATACATATAGTACATAGAAAACACCCAGACCAAGTCAAACAGACATGTTCATGTACATATATATTTGTCTTGTGCGAGGATCGAACCCGCGACCTCGGAGTCTAAATGGCCGTTGCTAACCATTCGATCACCGAGCTCGTCAAATTTTTAATGTGATAACACCTCTTATAAATCGATGAACGCCTGCTGCACGAACGAAAAATCATGACTCATTGTCACATTACGCCTGAGCCGAGCATGCAAGCGAGAGCGTGGAACAAGCGATAGAGGCACGATCGGCCTAAGCGTTCGGCTTGTGATGTATCTATTTCTCTTCCACTCCATCGGCCGATGTTTTCTTATGACTTAAAACGTTCGTAAACCGACTTTACAAACAACTATTTTTTTTGTAAAAAATATGCAATCTTGTGTATTATTTTCCGTTTGGCATCACTGATTAATATCTAGGAAACGACACGTAATTATAAATGATTTACTGATTGACTAGTTCCACATACTTTCTCACATTTTCTTCGAACAATATATCGATACATTTTACGTTTATTTAATGACCTTGCTTACTGTATGCACTCAGAGATAAACATGGAACGCGCAGCATGCACCACCATAGCGAAATTTATTTATTTATTTAGGCCACTTTCCCGAATTGATATAGGAAAACCAAGGTCACTTTACATTACTACTTTTTGATGCTCTACACGAATCCGAAGGCACAATTTCGAAATTTTGAGTTTCAGGACGGACAGACAGAACGACCGGACGATTTTATAAGGTCAATATATTTCGCTGAAAATGTAGTAGATATGCAAGTTGGTAGTGTTTACACTACGGTTTACGACAGGAAAATTGTCACTATATTATCTGAGATGTTTTAGCTACAGTTGTGACCTACCTCGTTTGGGGCAAGAAAAAAGCAAGGTAATTGCCAGGCATTTACTCATTCCCGCGCCAATTACCGTCGCGGCAAGACGTTAGCGCTAATCAAAAACAATTATTGAAAAATTGTAGACGATGCCTTATTGTGAGTTTACGTTCTGTTCCTTTCTTTGCGTACTGCACAAATTCGTAGACATTGAATAAGCCTTCTGTATCCAATTTTTACTGCCGTGATGTTCGTCTACATATAAAATGTCATAGCTGAATATACTATCATCTGTTGAAGGCAAAATTGGAAATAGAAACCAAAGACTAGCAATGAGCGAGCAAGACGAGTTCGGTGGTCGAATGGATAGCAATGACCACTTTGACACCGAGGTTACGGGTTCCATCCCCGCAAATGACAAACACTTGTGGGCATGAACATGTAATATTTATTTGAAATAGAAATATATTTATTTCAACATCACATAACAAAGTAAATGTACACAAATACAACATTACATATAATAGAAGATGTGATGTTGAAATTTTGGCCCACCCTCAGGTATCATTGTTGGGATCACAGTGTGATCTCAGCTCTGTTTTTCAGTGTTGGCCAAATCTCTCTGTTCAAATCATGTCTGTTCGTCTTGGCCTGAGTGTTAAATACTTATTTATAAAAAGTATTTACTTAGATCTAATTAGTTATCCCAAACTAAGCAATAGTTTGGAACTAGATGGCGCTGTGTAATTTGTCCAGGAATTTATTTTATTTATTTATGTAATCAGACGCATGACACAGACAATCCATTACCATAATTCCATCTCGTCACATCAAGTCATTGCATAGCATGCCTCTCAGCTGTTACACAGCAGATGGGGAGGGTACTGCAACCGTAGAAAGCGCCCACTGAGTAATTGGTGATTTCAATTAACATAGTCTGTTATGGTTAGAGCCACGGGCAGTAAATTTTATGCCAACTTGCACTTTCTACCATTTTCGAGCACGCGACTTCCGATTCGCTTTCCACGCCGATTTAAAATTCTGATGTGATTTTAAACGACCTTGTGGAACTTTGGGCGTTACGGTGCGGTGGTCCTTCTGCGTGGTTCGAATGCTGAACGAATGATTCATGTATGTTGACAGACTCGTTCGATTAACTCGATGACTCAGTGGTTTAATAATCAACAGTAGGGGACCATTGTCCTATGTTTGATGTTTGTCCTGTCAAAAATATATGTAGGAGTGAAATTCGCAATTTCATTTCGTAACTCGAATAATGGAATCGCATTTGTATGATGACGACAATTTGTACGATGAGACGAACCCGGTGGTCGAATGGCTACCAATAGCTACTTTAACTACTAGGTCGCTGGTTCAATCCCCGCGCAAGACAAACATTTGTGTGCATGAACATGTCTGTTTGTCTTGCTCTGGGTGTTTTCTATGAATTATAAGTTTGTAGTTACAAAAAATAAAGATTTAAGTACATTTATCAGTTGTCTAGTCATAGTACATGCTTTGCACTTATTTGGGACCAACTGGCGCTGTGTAAAGTGACCACAAAATATTTATTTATTATTATGATGGGGGAAACAATGAGCTCTGTGGGATATTGTCATAATCTGTACTGATTTACTGCTAAGGGTAAGATCTCATTTATCATCTGGCCATGACAAGTGAGTAGTGGACGAGGAACCTACGAAAATGCAAGGTAGACATTTGGGTATGTTTGTTAGTAAATAAATAAAATAAATATATATTTCTGGACAATTTACACAGCACCATCTAGTCCAAAATTAAGCGCAAAGCTTGTATTATGGGTACTAGACAACTAATAAATGTACATAAATACATTTTTTTTTGTAAATACATACTTATAGTACATAGAAAATACCCAGACCAAGACAAACAGATATGTTAATATTAATGTATCAGCAATTATAAGCATAAATTGGCCGTGTGGTTTCCGGCACACTAGAAAAGAATCACTCCATTTCTTCCCGTGGATGTCGTACAGTGCTACTAAGGGAAATACATTATCAAATATCGATCAGGCCTCTCCAACCCACCAGACCAGACTTTGACCAGCGTGGGGAGTGTAGGCCAAATCCTCCTTCCGTCTAGGACGGACGAGAGAGGGCCGTGCTCCTGTAGTGGAGACTAAAATGGACCTGATGATGATGATGATGATGAATAAGCATTATAAAGTGGTTGTATTCGAATGTCGTGTTTGACATTGCCAATGTCACAGACTATTAAGTAAGTCAGTAAGTTATTGGGTAATTAGTGAATTACGATCGCAAAACCGCCAAACGTGTATGTAGCGATAAATATAACATTGAAAAGAGCTGTAAAAAATCGAGAACGTGCAATGCGTTTACAAACTAGTACCGGGCAAATTATGCAATTTCCAGCGCCGCGAGTGAAGTATATATATTATATATAAGTTACATTATACGTGTTTGTATGATAATGACATAAATATTGCACTGAAGACTTTATAATAAACCGTCCTTCTTTTGTAACTGACTTTCCAATGTTTTTTTTTATACTACGTCGGGTGGCAGACAAGCATACGGCCCACCTGATGTAAAGCGGTTACCGTCGCCATATTAACGCTCGCAACATAAAATATCGCTCGCGCGCCGCCACCCCCGCTCCTTCCTTTCTGGTGACCTTACTCACGCGCAGGAACACAACAATTCTCAAGGGAATTGTTATTTGGCAGCGGTATTCCGTGAGGTGGAGGTACATTCCCCAGTCGGGTAACTTACAATTACGCTCCCTACCTCTTGTTTCGCCAGAGCTTCGTTTGTCAGTCAGCAGGGTGTACCGCGTGCAGGTGAAGTTGGCTTTGGTTGAAAGATGTTGATGAACCTCTTACACCCCAAAATATTTTTTTTTCACTAATATATGTATATTTTTTTTCTTATAATAATATGTAACTTGTATATATTTTTTTCACTAATACGACGTTTTATGACGAATTTGTCGTTATGACAATAAACATTTTGTGTAGTCATACCACAGTATAAGTAATAGTACTAACGTAGTCATACAACAATTTAAAAGACTAATCTACAAATTACAAACTAATCTAATCTAATCCAAAACTAGGCAAAACATATACTTTAGTGGTGCTCATCATATTTAAATATTTTTTTGTAAATACATATGTATCATCATCATCATCAGCCTGTAGCCAGTGGGTCTACACACTGCTGGATACAAGCCTTCCCCAATGCTTTCCACCAGATACGATCCTCCGCCAATCGATCGTCGCCCTACGCGCGGTCTCCACTCTAATACCTTCCTCTCCTCTCTGCCATCACTTACTCGGCAGATGTGACCGCTTCAGCTTGCAAACTCTGAAGGCTATGTCGACAACTTTGGTTCTCCGTCGAATTTCTTCGTTCCGGATTCGATTCGCAGAGAAACACCGAGCATAGCCCTCTCCATCGCTAAATACTTATGTATAATATATGTTTCATTTAATTGAAGAAATCGAATGCGTGACCCTTGGTGGCATTGCTGGTCAATTGAGTGAAATATTCTCCTGTTTTGTGGACACATAAGTATACGGAGGGAAGAAAGGCATTTGACAAAGAGAACAATGAATTAGAATGCGAATGGATATAATGAGAAACTAAAAAAACCGGCCAAGTGGGAGTCGGACTCGCGCACGAAGGGTTCCATTATCTATAAAAACGAGCAAAAAAAAAAATCATGTTTGTTGTATGGGAGCCCCCTTAAATGTACGGACGGACGGACAGCGGAGTCTCAATTCTGGGGTCCGTTTTACGCTTTGGGTACGGAACCCTAAGAAGAGGTGGTTAGATGTAAATATGACGGCTGATAAGTGAGAATGGAACAAAAAGACGTACATTTCGACGATTCATTGGTATGAATAAGCATTCTATTCAGTTATTGAATCGCAATAAGAGTTATTGGTAAGGGGGCTGCACTGCACTGACCCCAAATATTGGGAAACGACAAGCCAATGATGATGTGAGCACACATATACAGGGGTTCTCGAGGTTTCCCTTAATAACTTAATGCGATTATTCGTTTGGTCGTTCACGTGTAATTTATAGTAGTACGTATGGCATCACGTGTCTCTAACAGGATAGAAGAATCCGATATATTGGCGCTGCTGCTGAATAATTGGATTATAATATAAACATTATTTTGTATTTTGGCATAAGTAGATGTGTGAAAGTCAGGCTAGCTAGTCTTGTAGACTAGCCTGACAGCCTACAGCAAATTGTATTTGCTGTAGCAAATTGTTTACTTAAGGAATGGGGATGTTTGATATTTTTTCTGACACCAGATGTCGCTAGGTAGGCGTCGGGTCCAGATTGTCAAAGTGTACTGAATTTTTTGACAGTGAAACTTCAAGACCACAAGACAACAACAAGACATTTGACGAGATGCTATGAATTGACAGATGATTGGACCCTACACTACAGTGCTGCCAAAAGATCCTCATTGGACGAAAAATTGGGTTAATTGATATGATTTCTGAAGATTCTTTAACGCAGGGTTACAATCCGAACTAATATAATTTGAAGCACGCACGGGGACCGCCGTGGCTGGTTTGGATTTGCCGTTCAAGTTTTAAAACTCCTTATAATCGAAAAATAAAAAAAATTATGACGAAACGGGAGAAAAATTGCCCCTGAAAAGTTCGTACAAAATATGTTTTTGGCCCAAAAGCCCAGACTTTTCGAAGTTCTTATCCTAGTTAGTGATTCACAAGATGGCAACCCAACTTTATTATGTCAACTTATCCTATGTATATTATATTTTCCAGTGTCAGTTCACTAACATTAAACTGCAATAATATTTTTAGCCCTTGTTTTACTACCTTTCTCCAATCAATGCCGCAGGGCCCTTAACAATTATCATTGATTATAATCTGTACGTCTATAAAGAAACACTTGTGATTATTCCGACTCTTCCCTTATTACATAACGTCATACGCGTAACACCCATAAAACTAAACTGACTGAAAGTAATTGCGATGGCCGCCTATTCACTGGAGATTTTATCTTCGATATATTACTGGCGGCGAGCGGAACTTCTCCAATCGCGAAAGTTGTACGTTTAAACCAACTTACAACTGTCCCTTGGAATAAACCCTTTACTTTTTTATTCAAAGCCCATGTGGAAACTTTCGTCTCAGAAAGGCTTATTGGTTTTACTTTAGGATTTAAGTTTTCCTTTTCTTCATCTCTATCATACCAATTGTCTGAAATATAATTAATATTTTACTACGGGCTCTAATGTCACAGTATAAATAATTGTACTACATCCAGTATGGCAACTCCCTGCCACTCGCACAAGGCGACCTCACCTCCCCTCAGAGTCGAATTTGGAACCGATCATAAGGGCTGCCACGCAGTACTTCAATCGTATTACAAAAGGTCGTTCGTAGTATAAGTATAATCTATTAAAAAATGGTCCTCTTAAATGGTAAAATTATTTATTTCTTATTATGTAATCATTACCGTTACACATTACCGTGAACTATATGTTTTTTCGTTAGAAAATCATTTTTTTTCCAATTTGGACAAAACCTCTTACATATTGTATTGTTGATTCAACATTTCGATGTTTTAGGAATTTTTTGAAGTTGAATGTTATAACACGTTCCAATAGACGACCAAGAATTACCGCGTAGAACAATCAGTGTATCACCGTAATTTTATAAGTGCCATAATCACAATCATTAAAAAAGTAGTTTAAAGATATTTATAATATTATATTACCTACAATATTTAAAGTATACGTCTTACGTCACAGTGTGAGGTACATAGTTTATTAAGCAGTCAACCCTAAGGCATCTACACACACATTTGCATGTATAGAGACTAGGGCATGTAATATCGGAAAGTTTTCAATTCCGATACTGATTTGCGATATTAGATCTCAATATCGGAATTCCGATATTAATATCGGAATTTCACAAATGCGTTATACATCCTCATAAAGTTGGGTTTGATACAGTAAACATAATATTTTAGATCAAATTCTTTAATTTGGTTCAAAACTTTGTGGATTTTTTTAGTTTTTTTTATTAAATCACCGATTTCTCGATATTATCATAAGTACATTACTAATTAAACGGACTCATAATCAACATCAATAACATATCAAATGAAAATATCGAAGCAAAATCAACATTTAGGAATAACATTTGTACCTTAAACTTCGCATCATTACAAAATTACTGTCATCGAAAACATGGGCCATCGAAGACTAGTGGCAGGCAATATAGTGACAGAACTGGATAAAATCTCAGAGACTTGGAAAGGTTATTGTCAGTCCCTATTTGAAGATCCACGATGCAAGAACTTTCCCAGCGCGGAGCCTGAGAGTGAGGAACTGGAGCCCTCCATACTTATACGAGAGGTTGAAGCCGCTATAAACCACCTCAAAAACGGAGAAGCGATCCCAATCGAAACCATACGAGCCCTGGGAGAGCACGGCTCACAAATTATATACACCATCTGTAATAAGATATGGAAAACCGGAATATGGCCTGGTGAATGGACACATACAGTCTTCACCCCGTTACACAAAGAGGGGTCAACTAAGAAATGTAACAACTACCGCCTTATTGCACTTTTTTTTTTTATATACTACGTCGGGTGGCAGACAAGCGTACGGCCCGCCTGATGTGAAGCGGTTACCGTAGCCATATGAACGCTCGCAACATAAACCACCACCCCCGCTGCCAACGCAGCATCTCCTTCCTTTCTGGTGACCTCACTCACTCGCAGGAACACAACAATCCTCAAGGGAATTGTTATTTGGCTGCGGTATTCTGTGAGGTGGAGGTACATTCCCCAGTCGGGTAGCTTACAATTACGCTCCCTACCTCCCTTTTCGCCAGAGCTTCGTTTGTCAGTCAGCAGGGTGCACCGCGTGCAGGTGAAGTTGGTTTTGGTTCAAAGATGTTGATAAACCACTTACACCCCAAAAATTATATCACATTCTAGCAAGATCTTGTTACATATTCAAAATGAAAGGCAAAGCTTATCTGTCTAAGGAGATTGCTCCGGAACAGACTGGTTTTGTAAGGGGGAAGGGCACTCGAGAGCAAATACTCATTGTTAGGCTCGAGAATTCAACAAGCCAACTTATATCTGCTTTGTTGACTTCTCCAAAGCGTTAGATTCGGTGAAATGGCCAAAGCTCAGGAATACGCTGTTAGCAATGGGGACACCAAAACATCTAGTTCACCTTATTAGACGTTTGTATGAAGAAGGAACAGCCTCGGTACGGACAGATGACATTTTGTCAATTAACTTCCACCTCATTGCCGGTGTCCGCCAAGAATGCATAATATCACCGCTCTTGTTTAATATAAGTATACACAGAACTTATAATGAGAATCACTTTGAAGGATTGGACAGACGGTCTAGCAGTTGGTGGATACAGGATTGCAAACCTGCGGTATGCGATACGACAGCACCTTGTTTGCAACTAATAAATGTCATATGGAAGAACTACTTCTCAGAATGGAACGCGTAAACCTAGAGTTCGGACTAAAGATCAATCGTACTAAGACCAAAATAATGATCGTGGATCTCGCCAACAGTAACATGCCAGAAGTAACACAGATCGCAAACTGTGAAGTGGTCCAGTTCTATATATACCTTGGCTCTCTTGTAATGAACAGCGGTGGCTGCGTGGATGAAGTAAAGAGACGCATGGCTATAGCAAGAAACGCAATGGGTAAGCTGAAAGAAATATGAAAGAACAGGAACTTAACTAAAGCCACTAAGACCCGGCTCGTGATAACTTTAGTCTTCCCCATATTTTTATACGATGCAGAGACGTGGATTTTACGCGAAGTGGAAAAGAAAAAGATCAACGCTTTAGAGATGTGGTGCTGGAGACGAATGCTCGGAGTATCGTGGATTCTCTCAGCATCAAGCAGTGATTATCTGTTCTAGTACAATCGCGTATACTAAAATTCTTCGGGCACGCCTCAAGACGCGAAGGTGACTCCATCGAACGCCTTATGGTTCAGGGTAGAGTCGAGGGTACAAGACCCCGCGGCAGATCTCCCATGCGGTGGACCGACCAGATAAAGTCTGCCGTGGGCGGCCCACTGCATGAGTGTACTAAAAGTGCCTCAAATCGGACGAGATGGCGGGATATTGTGAAGCGAGCAACTACAACCCCGAATCCTCCCTCATGACCACCACGACCGCTCGAACGCTCTGTCAAAAGCGTAACGAAGAAGAAGAGGGAATAACAGCGAAATCAACAATTATTAGGAATGACTATTAATTATTAGAAATGAAGACTAGGCTTATTTTTTAAAGGCACGTTTTTCTTTGCAATACATTCTCAAAACGACAAAAGCATTTTGTCGGTGAACTTCGTATTTTATTACAAAAATAACCGGCTGACGAAAAACACGTACACTTTCAACACTGGTAGACCAAACTCATGTAAGGTAAGTGTAGGCCTGCGTCAGATAAACTCCTCTTTCACCTCTGTTGTCTTAAATTACTTTTTTATTCATTACAAACCCCAAAAGATCAAATTTGTCTGACGAGGATACGATTCTCGTCTTTTCTTTGCACTTTTCCAGTTCCTTCTCTAGTTCCTGTTGGAGTGTTAACTTACTCGTTGTAGCGTGACGAGCTAAGGGTTTATCATCTTCATCGGAAGATAATAAAGCAGTTGTCGTTGATTCCGTCTCTGTTTCTGTGTCTGCGATGGTACTAGTTGGATTTTCTTTATATTTAACGCGTTTCAACATGTTTACAACAACGTCACATATTGGCTCACTTGTGGCACTCTTATTAACTTTATTTAAAAACAAAAAAAAAAAAAAATTTGTCTGACTTCGATATTACGATATTGGGTCACTCAGTATCGGAATTTATAATATCGGAAATCGGTTCCGAGATTCCGATATTACGATATTCCGAGATTCCGAGATTCATGCCCTAATAGAGACGTGTCTGTTTATGTTGAAGCGTTTTTGGTATGGAGTGGCCAGGCTGTGACAGTGGACTGTAAACAACAACAGTATGACTTAGAAACATGTTTCAATGAATCAGGAAGGAAGATAACAATTTCAGGTACATTATAATGTCCATTACGTATTTCTGGTATTATCCAATCAAACTCAATCAGAGGATTAGGAAATTGATAGCTAATCGTCAAGTCATAGACAAGAAAGGAAAACTACTCCTAATAACTAACTAAGCAAGGTCCACATAATGTCAGTACATAGTAGAGAATCCGTGTATGTATGAGAATCTGAAAATGTGAAGAATTGCAAGCACAAACGTACATGTAATTCCTGAAAACTTAAAAATCGCCATCCGAAATAAAAATACATAAATAAATATTGTCAGACAAATTACACATCGCCATCTAGCCCCAAAGTAAGCGAAGCTTGTGTTATGGGTACTAGACAACTGATAAACATACGTAAATACATTTTTTTTGTAAATATATACTTATGATACATAGAAAACACCCAGACTAAGACAAACAGACATGTTCATGCACACAAATGTTTGTCCTATGTGGGAATCGAACCCACGAGCGTTGGTGTCGAAGGCGCGTCATTGACCGCTACGCCACCGAGTTCGTCAAATAAAAAAGTATATGTCTCAATCATTTGGTGTGTTACGTAGCCACAGACAAAGCAACTGGGGCAGACGTCTCTAGCGCGCTCCTTTCGTCCGTCATCAGGCGTTCTGTACATCATTTCAACACCTAACAGTCTAAAGAGTCCATTCATTAACCGAGTTACATGATACCCGAGATGTGATCTTCTCGTATCAAGTTTTGTGATACGGAAACTGGCATAGCATTCATAACGGGTCACGTGTGAAAAGCTAAGCCTCGATTCGACATTTCTGTTTCAAATTTAAACACTTCATTCATGCGACGTTTGTTGTAAAATTTTACGTAAGTTATATTCGAAGCGCCATTGTGTTAATTGAATAAGTTTGATGTTGAAAGTCGCATTGTTCTCAATTATACAATCAAAAAAATACTTAGCGCTTAATGTGCCGTAAGTGTCACAAACTAGATTCTGTAACAGTGAACCACATTAGACTGCTTAGTGTTAGTTTTTTCATTCACACATTCGAACGTGTTAACATTTACAAACCGACCAAATTGAGAAAAAGTTTCATATTGTGAATTTACTAGATGCGTGTTACATACCCAAATTAGTCGGGTTGCTCCTTAAACCTTACCCAACCTTAAAATGTGAGCAAGTAAGACACATAATTTTGATATGTAACACGCGTCTTATAAAGTCACAACAGGAGAGTTCTATTCTATTTGGTCGGTTTGTTTACGTTGATATGATCGAACGTGAACAAAAAACTCGTACTAAGCACTCAGTGTTCTATATTTCGTATGTTGACGAGCCCGATGGTAGAATGGCTAGCAATAGCTACTTTGATCCCGAGGTTGCGGGTTCGATCCCCGCATAAGCCAAACATTTGTGTGCATGATCATGTCTGTTTGTCTTGGTCTGGGTGTTTTCTATGTATTATTTGTATTTACAAAAAAATGAATTTAAGTACATTTATCAATTGTCTAGTACCCACAGTACCTACAAGCTTTGAGCTTAATTTGGGATTAGATAGCCCTGTGTAAATTGTCCAGAAATATTTATTTATTTATATAGAAGTGAAGCAATTAGATAAATACATTAGACGATGCATCGATAAATATACTAAACAAATTCGTATAATTCAATCAATAGTAGGTACGATACAAAAAACCAAAAACTAGTTGCCAATCGAGACGCTCATAAATGGGATCCAATCATTGAACAATTTAGAAGATAAAGCCATAAAAGACGGAGGACAAAACATTTTTATTGTAAAACGTTGAGTTTTTACAACACAATCGTTAAGTCAGGAGTAAACTGGCGCCGCGCCGTGAATGTGGATGTGTACGCTTGAACACCGCGCGAACGTTCGCGCTTCGTTCACTCCGCCTTTGTCGCGGGACAAAATACAGACCGATCAGGGAACAGGCGTGAACGCCCGTGAACCTAGAGAAAACCATCCACAATTACGTTCACGACTGTTCGCGGAGCTTCCCGGCACAGATGTAGGCCCGCATTATATGATTGTAATGGTGGCCATGGTATCGGCGGGTAATCCAAGTTGCTAACGATTGCGTACGCGTCTGTCCACTCTCGATTTCGTTCCGTCGGAATGTCACCGGTCGAGTAGGTCCTGGGTGTTAGGCGCACTACACGACCCATCGTTTTGTTTTGCAATGCGGCCACATAAAATTTATCGGGTGCTCTAAATGTAACTTATTTTGACGTGATAACGTCTTATGAACCGATGAATGCCGGCTGCATGCACGAAAAAGCATGACTCGTTGTCACGTTCCGCCTGAGCCGAGCATGCAAGCGAGAGTGCGGCTTGTGACGCATCTATCTCTCTTTCAATCCATCGGCCGATGTTTTCTTATAACGCTATCACGAAAATTTATCGTCCGTAAACCGACTTTACAATTTATTTTTTTGTAAATTTTTCAATAGCAATAGAATTATTATTTAACTAGCGACCCGCCCCGGCTTCGCACGGGTGCAATGCTGATACTAAATGTACTACAGAAGGTCTTTGCGCTTTGTCCTATCCAGTTCTTCCCCAGTTATAGGCACACGTCGCCGGCTCCGCGGCCGGTACCGCCACAGCCGTTATGTCCCTGCATTTTAAATGTGTAATATCTTCTAAACTATTCATTTAAATTACATGCTGTGAAGGGCCATATTGATCTATATTAAATGCGCAATGTATTTAAGGTACTTAATTGGATAAGGATTAATTCTGTATTGCTTAAAATCGCTTCGTAAATAAGGCATTATTTCTTGTAAAAAGCAAAGGATAAAATAACGGTTATTGTGTGTTACCACTAAGAGATAGACATATACCATCGCGAACTTTTTTGTAGACCATTTTAAGGTGAACAATACTGTACTACATTATTTTGATCTATCTCGTTGGGTTCAGCCAGCGTTTGCAATGAAAGAGCAAAAAAATGTGTTTATTTACGACATCACATTAGAAACCTCTAAATTATCAGTGTTTTTCTACTATGTTATGCATATATTATACATATAAACTTTCCAGTTGAATCACTCTATCTATTAAAAAAAACCGCATCATAATCCGTTGCGTAGTTTCAAAGATTTAAGCATACATGGGGACATAGGGACAGAGAAAGCGACTTTGTTTTATACTATGTAGTGATAACAAGTTTCGTTGTCTTAAAAATTGTGTTTGTATTTGCGAGAACTGAAACTGAAGACCGGGACATTACAAGCTAATTAAATCTTGTATCGATTATATTATTATTTTTTTCATCATCATCATCAGAATCAGAAGGGAGTTCCTATATCACTTAATAGAACAGATTTCTTTTTTCTTGCTCAGAATATATTTATATATAAACAAGTTGTCGTTACTCATAAATTATCCTACTATTCGAATGAACAGTATACCAACAAAACACGAAATCTTTATTTAAACGGCGCTTCTATTGTTGTCAGAATGATAAAATTGCTCGTATTACCTAAGTAAATAAATGAACATTTGAAAGTAAGAATAACATAAAAAAAAAAAAGTAAAAACCACAAAAAGTTTCAGCAATACGTCATTTCACTGAGCACTTTCGATTTCGATTTGAGCTTGTCACGTTATATTATTTCATGAATTAGAAAACATAAATTAGATAGAGTGATTCTGATTTGCAACAACACGTGGATTACGTCAACAAATGGATTAATACATACACGAGCCAGGATTCTAGCCCGCGGGGCCGAGGTTGAGTGGAGCGAGTAGATTCGCTGAGTGTAAGTTTGTTTACCATTGATTTAAATGGAAAATGTATTTTATGATCATTCCTCAAGGACATGATCGATCTCTCAATTTTTTTCGACACAAACCTCAAGCATGTGGAGGTCTTTAATTGTGACAAGTTTCATCTAAATCAGAGGGGCAATTCTCGTAATTAAAATGTAGTCAAAATTCAGTTGCGATCCAGTCTCAATCTCACAAATGTCAAATTTGGTATTCTCGTATCACATTATGTAACTTCAAAGTTTGATTTAAGTGGGATTATATCGAAATATGACCGAAAATTAAGCAAAATAAGAACGTTACTTTCTCAACAATAAGAATTGCTTATAATGAATTAATGAAATCAAGTGTATAATTTTAGTCAATTCACAATTCAATCTCGATTCGGTCAACTTTCAATCTGCGATCGTAGAAAAAATAGGGGAATAGGCCTTCAGTACAGTGGTTTTGGAACCTATTCATTCCAAGAGTAACTTTTCGTCGTCTATAAGCGTTACGATCCATTCAACAATAGGTCCTTACCAAAGATTATGTAGAATTAAAGGCATGCCGTGTGCGTATAACCTTATCAGTATTACTGGTTATTGCATCTGTCGTAAGTGTTAAAATCCATCCATTGACGATCACGACCACAGTCCTATTGTGAATCGCGGTCCGTTACGAAATGCTGGCCAGATACGCAAGATACGCAATGTCAACGATCTTGTTTGGAAAAAAGCCAATTAGGAAGATATTCATCTGAAATCACGCATTGTACTATTGCATCAATGGTATAGGTCTGTTTGTATTATAGTCTATATATATATATATATATATATATATATATATATATATATATATATATATATATATATATATATAATTCAAAGTCCTGACTGACTGATATAAAACTTCGGCCACTATGGAGTGACGAAACGACGCGACATTTGTATGGACAAATGTCGCGTCCTTTACTACTACATAAACAATGACGTCTGTGCAGAGCGCGAATGAGCGTGTGTGCGTACGGCGCCATACAAAGTGTTCCAGATTTGTCTCAGAGGGGAGGTGAGGTAGATACGAGAGAGCGGCAGGGAGTGGCCATACTGTACACACTACTATTATTTATACTGCGCACAGTATACTGTGCAGTACTATTACTTATAAGTAATAGTACTGCGTACAGTATGGCCAATCCCTGCCGCTCTCTAGTGTCGACCTCACCTCTGCTCTGAGACAAATCTGGAACAGTTTGTATGGCGCAGTACGCACACACGCTCATTGGCGCTCTGCACAGACATCTCTCGTTGTTTATGTAGTAGTTCACGACACGACATTTGTATGAAGTGGCCGAGGTGTACACGATGCGACATTTGTATGAAGTGGCCGAGGTGTACACGATGCGACATTTGTATGAAGTGGCCGAGGTGTACACGATGCGACATTTGTATGAAGTGGCCGAGGTGTACACGATGCGACATTTGTATGAAGTGGCCGAGGTGTACACGATGCGACATTTGTATGGAGCGGCAAAGGTGTGTATATTAGCGTAGTAATAACTGATATCGGTCTTTATCGGTAAATTACCAAATAACTGACTCTTGATGCTAAAATTACAGAGTGCGGGGAACATTGATAATGAAGATAAAACAAAACTTTATATTACTTACAGTCATTATTATAATGAAGCTGTCAAAGAATTTATAACCCTAAAATAAACTGATAAGAATCGACATATCATTAAATTATTGCCTAACGGTGATGATAAATTACTTAAGGCCCTAAGCTATAAATCAATATATGTTTAATTTCAGAACGTTACGAAATTTAAGTTAACAATAACACTAGGTGTTATGGATTGATCAGATCTCTGAGAACTTGTCTATTACAAAGATTATTTTCTCCGCAAATTTATAATCGCTTGCGAATTATTTTCCGCAAGTTCAGAGGCAAACATTAGCTATCTGTCCCACGAGGAACTTTAACTTACGCACTTGGGGTGTAATTAGTTCATCAACATCTTTGAACAATAGCCAACCTCACCTGCACGTGGTGCACCCTGCTGACTGACAAACGAGACTCTGGCGATAAGAAAGGTAGAGCATAGCGTATTTTTCTCGGCTGGGAAAGTGCCTCCACCTCACAGAATACCGCAGCCAAATAACAATTCCCTTAAGGGTTGTTGTGTTCCTGGGAGTGAGTTCAGTCACCAGAAAGAAAGGAAGGAGTATAGGCTGCCAACAGATCGGCGACCCTGTGGCGTTGCTATCTCCATAGGCGGTAGTGATTACTTTCCAATATGTGACCCACGAGCTCGTTTGTCCCACTCTTTTATATTTAAACATCGGACGCGCAGCATGCGCCACCATAGCGAAATTTATTTATTTTATTTATTTATTTATTTTGGCCCGAATTGATATCGGAAAACCAAGGTCACTTTACATTACTACTTTTTGATACTCTACACGAATCCGAAGTCAGAATTTCGAAATTTTGAGTTTCAGGACGGACAGACAGAACGACCGGACGATTTTATAAGCTCAATAAATTTCGCTGAAAAACGCAGTGTGAAATTTATTTTAGATTACTAAGGTACTTATGTGATTATACATATGTAATTTAAATCTTCAGAGTTGCGATACTTAAAAATGGCGACTTTAACAATTATTAATATCTCCGCCGCCTAGGCGGGATTTGAACCCTCGACGACGACCTCTCGATGACCGGTCGAGTGCTCTTCCAGCTCAGCTACCAGGAAGGTTTGTGTCGGTGACGAATTTTTGCATTTTATATTATACTGCGTGAGTCACAGTGTAGCGCCATCTACCTATTAAGTAATTACACTACTAAACAATAAAATTTATACTAAGTATTATTTATACAATATTATTTATATTATGGCATGTTGGCCGAAACAACTATTTAAAATTTACATTACATTGACTGTAACATTATATATCTGAAATTAAAAATAATAATAAATATAAATAATTCTGGACAATTTACACAGCGCCATCTAGTCCCAAATTAAGCGCAAAGCTTGTGTTATGGGTTACTATTACTAGACAACTGATAAGTACTTAAATACATTTTTTTTGTAAATACATACTTATAATACATAGAAAACACCCAGACCAGGACAAACAGACATGTTCATGCACAAAAAAATGTTTGTCTTGTGCGGGAATCGAACTCGCGACGGAGTCAAAGTGGCCATTGCTAACCATTCGACCAACGAGCTCGTTGATAATGACTTTAACAATGCCCATAAAATTTTAGTATACAACTAGCCTATACTTGCAAGTAATAAATTACAACGAGGTGTTAGGAATCTTCGGTCCCTTAGGCATAGGGCTTTGTCCAGAGGTCAGTGAACTGGACCATCTGGATTTGAGGGACAATGTACCAAGGGGGAGTACAGTCGAATAGGAACTAAGGACCGGAGAGAATAAGCGTAAGATTGATTTTAGTCATGTTATACGCGTGACGTATTCCATATGTTGGAGGAACTGTGCTTGGTGAAATCCAGGTCAATCTCTTTGATATTTCACTGTTATAACAGTTATGCGATATTTTAAAAAATGGCTTTGAATATTTGAATATTTAATAACACTTGTTACGTAAATGCCCATGTATAGGTACTTTTACTGATACCTAATATTAAATTAGCATACACATTATTTGATGATTATTGTTTAATTTAAAAAAAGACAAGCTCGGTGGTCGCGGGTTCGATCCCCGCACAAGTCAAATACTTGTATGCATGCACATAACTGTTTGTCTTGGCCTGGGTGGTTTCTATGTATTATATGTATATATTAAAAAAAATGTATAAGTATTATATCAGTTATCTAATACCCATAGTACAAGCCTTATTTAGTTTGGGACTAGATGGCCGTGTATAATTTGTCCAGGAAGATTGATATTTAATTAATGATAGATATAATTGTAATAATGATAATACTTAGGGATTTGAAAGGGATAGAACAGTATATCGTCGAAATAAAAATACAGACCAAGATTACTAGTAAGTTAATAATTTTTATTGTGTCCTAAACTGGTTCTGAGACAAAAGTTTAGTTTCAGACAGGTCTGACAATCAAATATAATTTTGGAAAAGCTTTCTAAAAAAGACGTTAAAATTACACGTTAAACTTAAGAACTTATCACACAACTAATCTGTCACAGCAAATGTTGCTATAATTAACAATCGACTAGTGTCATTCCGTTATAATGTAAAAGTCTAAGAAAACACAACAAACAGTAGAAAATGGACAAATACCTACTCGTGGGGCTTGAAAATAGATCGCACTACCATAACAAAACTAGTTACCGCACAGTGCACAAGAGTCTGTGCACGATACAGAATACCTAATAAGCGGATCGGTTTAAGAAATCTCGTGCCTTAACCCGTGCTCGGGGTCATCGACCCCTGTGCTCGGCTAAGCGCCGCCTGCGCAGGCCTTATTGTTGTCTATAATAGTTTAGTCCCAGCACGCTAGTAAAGCTTGTGTTTTATTTCAAGGTCAGAATTATTAATATCGGCTTGGAGAATAGCAAATTCTGCAAGCCGATATTAATAATGGTTTTGTTATAGGTCTAATCACGGGTGTACCCCAAGGTAGCAATGTGGGACCTATTTATTTAATTACATATGATGTTAAGTTAAGCTAGTCGCTAACGCTGTTGTTAGCGGAAACAGGTAAACGAGTTTTATAGCCAGTTTTAACAAGCCACTTCGTCCGCTTCAGATACTAAATTATTACTTCCAGGTTAATATTACTATTATTTTTTAGTATTTTAAAAGCCACTTCGTTAGCATTAGATTGCTAAATTATTACTACCAGATACTAGTATTTTTTTCTATAACTTAATATATTCTTGAAGTGTCATTGCACCTATCTTTTTCATACGTATATGCAGTGTCATATCGCAAAATCTCTAAATAATTACAGCTAGATTAGATACGTTGCCTTCATCACGTACACCTTAATATCAAGACTGAAAAATAAATACGAATAATTTTAATTAAAAAAAACCGACTCCAAACATTACTCTACATTTATGTATGTAGATACAGGCTGATGATGAAAAAAATATGGGACCAATCTGGAAGTATATTCTTACAAATAAAAAAAGTTATTTTTCTAATCGGTTTATAAATGACGGAGTAATGAAATAACAAACCTAACAGTGGGTAGATACAGGCTGATGATGATAAAGATTTGTGAATGCGGCAATCACGTTTAGTGGATGACTTATTTTCTCACAAACAAAAAAGTTAGAAAAAAATTTAATCATAAACGAGTTTCTAAATGTCTTTCAATAACTATGGAATTAATCGGAAGTTGTAAATTGAGAGTGAATTCAAGTCTTTGTCAATGTCTTAGATTAAGTGCAATGTTTAACAGCGACCCAATTAATGTTATATCTATATAATGTTTAACGATAGATTAATTGGTGAGCCTCGATTTCTTAGATAAGTACATATTATGTTCTAGCAAAAGATTAATATTGAAATGGTTAATGTTTAAAATAAAAAGAATACTTCGGAAATGAAGAGAGCGATATTGGCTTGAAGCGTGAGAAAGTTTTATGGATAGTATTATAAACTTATATTATAAAACGTCTATTGATTTATAGTAAACTCTTAGAATTCGGTAGTGAAATCTTCGTGATTAATGAACTGTGCTCTGTCGTCATTCACTCTAATTAATGAGTGAATTATGTTTTCCTGTTTGTTGAATATGATTAATTTTGAAAATCGATATTTTATTGTAATGGTTATAATCTATACTTTAATTGAGTTGATTATGGAGTGCTAACTCGGTATTAATAAGAAAGTTATTAATATTAGAATGTCGTTATTAATTGTAATATCTCCATCGCACTAAAAATGGTAGAAATCTATTAAAAAATATACTATATTACAAGACATTAACACAATGTTGTTACTATTATTTTGTGAACCCCATTCGAGTTCTATCTGCTTTTCCCAAAGGTTGACTGGTAGAGAATGCTCATAGCATTAAGTCCGCCTTTTGTACCTTTATTCTATGGTCAATAAAGTTTCATTCATCATCAGGTTATTTTAGTCTCCACTACAGGAGCACGACCCTCTCTCGTCCGTCCCAGAAAGAAGGAGGATTTGGCCTACACTCCCCACGCTGGCCAGACAGGTTGGGCAATAAAGTTTAAATAAATAAAAATAAAATAACACATAAACGACATCACGGATTGAGTATTAGATACGTTTCATGTTGCAAGTTTTCTACAAATAAAATAGTAGTTGATTACGTTACATATTTAATACAGGCGAATCCGAAGGGATTCACCAGTATCAAATTTGAGACGTCACAACTGATTGCTTAATATTTTTATATATCTTTGCTATCACAGTTTTATATGTGTCGCTGGATTACATTATCGTAAATTGCATATGAATTGTTGATAAAATAATAATAATTAACAAAACCTCAGAATTTAAATATGAACTCTATCAGTAACACAAACGCGAATAACTGCGGTGATGAATTGACATTTCATAAGTGACAGATTTGAACGCAATTTCCCACATAGGTAGTCAAATTATGTCCTGGACCCCAATTCGGTATCAAGCAGACCTTTATTTGCCGCGGGATTTTAATAAATATTACAACGGCTATTGGTAGCCTTGTACTTCCTAATCATTTTGGTATAAGTTTGAGCAGGATCGGTATAGATTTGGGGATTCACTACCATTAGTCCCAAGGCAAGTAGGTATTTTGTGCGCTGTACCCATATCAGTACGTGAAAGGTTAAACGACAGGATTTTTTTAATCCAGAGGGGCAATTCTCGTAATTAAAATATAGTCAAAATTCAGTTTCGATCCAGTCTCGATCTGACAAATGTCACATTTGGTATTCTCGTAACACAATACGTAACTTCAAAATTTAATTTAAGCGTGATTATATCGAAATATGAGTGAAAATTAAACAAACTAAGAATGTTACTTTGCCAACAACAAGAATTGATAATAATTAATTAATGAAATCAAGTATATAATTTTAATTAATTCACAATTCAATCTCGATTCGGTCAACTTTCAATCTTCGTTCGTAGAAAAATTACGAGAATTGGCCTTCTGGTATTGTACACGGGCGAAGCCACGGGCAGAAGCTATTTGAGAATATACGATTAGAATTAAAACTTTCCACGGCTGTTTGAAAAATAAAACAACTTCCATTGTTACGCTGCTAGTTGCTACTCTTTAATGGTTGTTCATTTAGTTTTTTCGAAGCACTACCATTATGTCGTGTGTCAAGCAAGCATCTTGATACAGTCGTTATAGTTAAAGAATAACTCATTCATTTTCTATTGTGAAAATGGAGTGAGTTTACGTACATGGTACGGTGTCTTAGAAAGCGTCGGCGATCCGATCGGCAATTAATGGCTACATCGGCGTACGTTCGAGATCTGCTTCTTTGCTTGCTATTGTTCTATTGCTAGGTTTAATTAGTGGCGAAAGTCTAACGAGAGTGCCGCGAGAAAGTTTTCTACATACGTTTTGTCCCACGTGTATCGTCGACCTTTTTATGTTGTAACCTAACAGTTTGATGTTGTAACAACTACATTTTGTTAATCTTTATTTACATTGTATGGTCCTATCATCGGTGTCGAGTCACGTTTTCGTGTTTGTTTTATTTACATTCGAATTTCTATTACTATTTGCGGTCTGAGGGAATGAAGAGTAGTTGAAATGTAGATTGAATTTTATTTCGGACATTATACAAGATATTGTATAACAACCACACAATTTATTGCTGGTTCATCAATGTTTATAGAAAAGTGCTTGCGGTTTTTACGCTTCGTCGGTCCTTATTGAAGGTGCTTAGGAATTTTCTATATAAAACGATGAGGCAACGAGATCATTGTTATTAATGCTGACTATTCAATAAATTACAACTTAGCTAACACTGTTTGTAGACGTAACAAAAGCAACAAGCAATTTGCAATACAAAACTGATTGATGATCGTCATCTTTAGATGGAAAAAATACTTATGTAATGGACCCATCGCTGGTCATTGATGACCGTTAAGCTATAGATGTTGTGAAAACAGCAACATTAGACAGTTTAGTTATATGGACAGGAATATTAATTGTAGTATTAGATATAAATAAATATGAATATAATTTAAGAAACGCTTCTAATGCATACCATAAAATAATACGGTCTTGTTTGAAGATCAAGCGGAGCAGTAGACATATCTTACGGCACAAATTGTAGATCGATTTCTGCCTAGGCTAATAGTTTTATGTAAAACTCATTCCTAGCTAGAAATTTATGTGACTTCTGTTACCTAGGTTTAATATAAACTAGCTAACCCGTGCGCACTTCGTTGGGCGGTAAACATTTTTACGAAAAAGTCTTCATTGAAATAGCCTGTGACACACAAATAACGTGGCCGTCGTGGTTGTTTTAATAAAAACAAACTATCTTACTTCGCCCACGGCTTCGATCGTATACGAGTATTTGTAACCTTGCATAATGTTGTTGATTACTGAATAGTAATATAGTACTGCCTTTAGTTTTATTATATCTAGTATTGATCAATAACGATCATAACAATTGGTTTGCAGTCCCGACTCTCGATTTTGAAACTATAACAAAAAGAGTTAACTCGATGTGTCATTTAAACAAAGTAATTGCTACATAATTAGTAGTTAATGATGCTAAAGATGAGCGGAGTCTTTGTTGAGTATTTCCCACGGTTCAGGTATCTCTTTAACTTAAAGAACTGAACCTGATTGCAATGATCCAAATTAAGAATAAAATAACTAATTAAACTCGTCAATTAAGACGCCATAATGATACAAGATGATCAGTAGGCCAATTCTCCTAATTATTTTAATATCGTAAATGAAAGTTGACCGAATCTAGACTGAATTGTAAATTGACCAAAAATTATGCACCTACTTACTTTTAATTAATAAATTATTATCAATTGTTAATGTTGACACAATAAGACTCTTGGTTTGTTTAATTTTCGGTCACATTTAGATATAATCCAACATAAGTTAGATTTTGAAGTTTCATATTGTGATACGAGACTACCAAATATTACATTTATGAAATCGAGACTGAAGACTGAATTTTGACTACAATTTAATCATGAGAATTGACCCTCAGGTACCTAAGACAAAAATGATATCTTTAACTCCAGACGAGAAGTTATAATTGTAGCAATGTACACAGGAAGCGTCGGACGTGGTTTCGTTTATACAGTGAATTGATTGAATTAAGGCAGCAAAGGGCCCCTCGAGTTCGTTTGACAGGATCTATGTGCTGCACACACATCAATTTAAGTAATTGAGTGTACCGTTATTGAGGACGAGACAGATATTATTAACGCAGATGAAGAATTTAAAATTACTCAATCAAAATAATGTACATACAAAACACAAGGAGATACAAATACCGACCTTGAATCAGATAATGCGAATTCATTACAGCGCATTTTTTTTGTTAATTCGGTAATTAAATCTAAATTTAGCGCTAACAAGTTTTTGCTTGTTTAGTTTTACAAGATTAAAATAAATAAGTTTATTAACAACTAGCAAACCCGGCGAACTCCGTTTCGCCACCAGATGGCGCTGTATGTGAAAAAATATTTTCCCGCTTTTCTTTTCAAATTTTTCCAGAATTTTCTTTGCTATAAACCTCACGGAGCCCGAGACCTTTCCAACGAATGCAAAACCGTGGAAATCGATTCGTGCGTTCTGGAGTTATAGCGTCAGGAAGGAAAACCCGACTTATTTTTATATAGTAGATGAGAACAGAAGAGGTATTAATATGAAACCTGTTGTCGATAACCCTGTGGCCAATATTATCAAATTCAAAGATATAA
The DNA here is from genome assembly GCA_937001555.2 of Hypsopygia costalis. Taxonomy (NCBI): domain Eukaryota; kingdom Metazoa; phylum Arthropoda; class Insecta; order Lepidoptera; family Pyralidae; genus Hypsopygia; species Hypsopygia costalis. The sequence continues at coordinate 27,764,640 of OW443332.2, forward strand.
TGAAGGTCATTGAAGATGCAGAAAAAACTGGATTTACGTATGTTTTCCTTTTTGATACGAGTAAACACTAGAAGTAAAATAACATCATAAATATTAAGAACGGGATTGTTTTTTAAAGAATGACAGATTAAGTACTGAATAGATACAGGCTAAGATAAAAGGTGTATATTTAAGTCTGGCTGGTGTTTAATGTGTCAGAATAAAAGAGTTATTAAGTATTATACGTTACTTTGGTGTATAAGTACACAACAGTAAACTAGAGGATTTTTATCTGCCTTACTTGCAACATTGTTTGTACCAACTATTAAGGGGCTCCCTGCTGTGACACTAACAATGACCAGCGTCATTCCAAAGATTATTAGTCGGTTGGGTAAATTCACGATTAATAAATTAATTTTAAACGAGTTGATGATGAAAACATTACGAAACATTACACCTTGTAGTTATTAAATTCAAGTGTTAAAACCAGCCGCTTTTCTCTATTTCAATATATTGCCCATATTATAAGCATACATAACAAAAAATGGATTAAAGAAAATCTATCTAAAGTAGTTTTATTTTATGAACCATGAATAACTTTAAAATTATTACTAGTTACTTGAGCGGTGGTAGTTTCATCCCCGGGATCCCCTTAGTAAGTCACGTCCTGAATGCTGTCATTATAATACTAAAAATAAAAGTAACCGGCACTTACGAGAATAATGAAATAAGATTTAAAAAATGGCTGAGAAAAAGCAAAGTAAATAGAAAAGTAAAGAATATCAAGAGTATGAATCTTCTCGAGTAGTTGCCAGTCGCAATAAATTACTGCATAACAGAAATCGTAAACTTCGTAACGAATAATTAGTACGCAACATGTAACAACTGCGCGTATGTGTGCGTGCCCAAAGAATTCCATCGCATTACCTGAATGCAAAACTAATTGAGATAAGAAATCATCTAGATAGATACACCGCCGTAATTGTAATAGTTTCCGCGTTTTGATCGCGTCAGGGAAATGAGGAAAAATAATTTTAAATACCACCTTTTAAAGACTTGTTGCGATGTGTAGCATCACGCACTTTCACTCTATCCGAGATTTCCATCATTGCACTGACAACTTTCCAATACAGATGTGCAAGACCATGCTGACCATTCTTTGTGTTACGCTATGAAAACGTCGACTCACGCTGCTCATGCACAATCATGTTATACCGGGAAAGTAAGTTTCAGTTAACAAACTAGACGCGGTTTATGTTAATATTGTAGATGAACGACTCCATCCATCCTCACGGACGACAGGGGTACTTACAGAAGCTAACATTGTTGGACGGGTGTAACTGGCTCATAGTGTTACGGGCATACATTTCAATTACACGTCGTAAGCAAACGAATTATCTAATTCCATTGCTACTTGTAAAAGCATTTAGCGATTGTTACACGTGCCTAATGCACACATTTTATTTATTGTTGCAATTGTGTCTCGAGAAGCATTGTTGGCGTATGAAGTCACATGTTTTCGTATTGCAATTCATACAAAACAAATTGCCTCTTATAATGTCCGCGGGTTGAGACAATAACCTCATCATTTTACACGCTATGACTACACACCGCATTTGCATGAAAATGTATATACTTCAAGGTTCATTACTTCAATAACGGGTATGTTTGTTAATAATTTAAAAGGAATATACGTTGTAAAAATTGTAATATATGGTTGGAATTATGTTTAATGATCGACGATAATGATTCATTTACGTGTTGTTAAAGAGATTTTAGTTGTAATGTACGAATATACTTCTCATATTTGTACATTACCATTCAGGAACACTATTAGCTTTTACGAACCATAACATAATACATGTAGCTGCAAGGACAAAAGTTAAATAAATTCAGGTGTTATTTTGCGAAAGTGCCGCCCCGACTGCCGTGGTCGTCTCTGCCACACGTGGTTCGCCTCTACGCGAAGCATCCTCAGGCTTGTAGATGCAGATGGTTACAAAATTTGATTTGTATGTTGTTGTTCTAACTAACCATCAATCAATCAACAGATCGCTTAGCTCGCTCGCGTAGAGGCGAAACACGTGTCGCAGAGACGAACACGGCAGCTGGAGCAGAAGCGACCAAAGCAGCCACGGCATTCGCATGCATCTACTAAGGGTAGTGGGTGGGTGCCGGCCGGCAGTAGTTTGCATAAAGCGGAAGCAAGCAGAGTAGTGTAGATCAAATTGCCTGACAAAAGTTAAAATGAGGGAAACAAAGATGTCATCGAAATAAATTATAGTACTCGTATTTGTATGACTACAGCAGGTTAAATATGCAAATACCGACAATAATTTTGGTTAAGTGACACAAACATTCGCTTCAATAGTTTTACGACCACTTAACATGACATCAGATTCATGCAAGTATTTTTTTTACGCCTCTTGCCTTCCTTAATATTACTTTATTACACTGTGAAGGATATCTACGTTGTATAAATATGCTTTAATTATGAAACTTATATAGACGTATTTTTATTTTTAATCGCAGCATAAATTAGACATACGTAATTACATTTTACAATAAAAAAATGTAATAAATAAATAAATATTTCTGGACAATTTACACAGCGCCATTTAGTCCCAAATTAAGCGTAAAGCTTGTACTATGGGTACTAGTCAACTGATAAATGTACTTGAATACATTTTTTTTTGTAAATACATAAAGACCAAGACAAATAGACCAGGGATTGAAAGCGGTAAAGGTATAAGGGTATGGTACTGGTATAAAATTACGATATCGTTTTGATTTAAAGGTAGAGCCAAAACGGTTGAGAATTGTGGTTACGATACCGGTAAAACAAGAAGAATACCTTTATTTTTTTACGGTACCAGTATACCTTTATATTACCAGTACCTTAACCAAAACCATTTCGGTACCGAAAAAATTATGCGACAACGACGCGACGTAGGTAGCATTGGCGTGTGATCAAGTACTTACCTACCAATGCGGCCGACATTGTGGAAAGAAAACCTTTATTTTATAATTTAGATACCTAAAAAAATAACGATACCGGAATATTACAATACCGAAATTATTAAGATACCTTTAGTTTAAGGTATCGAAATTTAAAACCTTTATTTTATAATTTAGATATCTAAAAAAATAACGATACCGGAATATTACAATACCGAAATTATTAAGATACCTTTACTGTAAGGTATCGAAATTTAAAACCTTTATTTTATAATTTAGATATCTAAAAAAATAACGATACCGGAATATTACAATACCGAAATTATTAAGATACCTTTACTTTAAGGTATCGAAATTTAAAGGTATGACGTCATACCTTTAACCGATATATCCAAATTTTTTCGGTTATTCAATCCCTGAAATAGACATGTTCATGCCCACAAATGTTTGTCTAGTATGGGGATCGAATACGCAACCTCGGAGTCAAAGTAGCAATTGCTAACCATTCGACCACCGCGGCACCGGGCTCGTCGAGTGCTGTAATAAAATCATAAGGATTTTATTTTCTCTGGCGCTATGTTAGTTTCTTGGAAGTACCCTGCCCAACACCATGATCTGCCATCATCTGCCTAGACGCCTTAGATTTCTGATTATTATTAGTATGCTCTACGCATGTCCCTTCTGCTAAATATACTAACTTTACATTGCTACTTAAAAAGTAAAATTACAGTGACTTGATTTGAGTGGGCTATGATGAAGCACAACAGGATATAATATATTTTAAATATTTCATCATTCTCCTATCACCGGCCTTTAGCCAAGTGGAACATAGCCAGAGTTATAAATATGGATTTTAAAATACACCTGAATCATTTAGGCTAGATAGTTTCGACTCCTAGGTAGACACGACGCTTCGGGATTTAGTTTAAGGGAAAAATAACAGGATTGAGATAATGGGAATAAACATGGGACTCCCAAGTCTGTCGGTCAAGAATCCTGGCATTCTCCTTAACAATCCGTTTAATCTGGATTCATAATGTCTTGTAAGAAATCTACCCAGAAGCAGAAAGATAGATCTAAACAAAAAACACATGGTTGGAAGAACACTTATTTTCAGTGAACTATCCAATCGCCCTGAAAAGGATCCATCTCAGCATTATATTGCAGCTGAAAATATATTTCAGTTCTTCAGAGGTGAGTAATGCATGTAGCGCATTTTGTATACTACCAAAGTTTATTCCAGGATACCTAAGTAAACATGGTGTAGAAATTGTCCATGTAACAGGCAAAACTGTTGTTTGATACGTCTTTAATAGCTTTTTTTCTGAAAACGATGAAAACACTAACGACTCTGTTGTACACGATATCATTTAGTATCATTAAAATCATTAATTGGGTTAAAATCTGCATCCAAAACAAGAATACCTTCACGGCAAGGTTTCTGTTATCGACTGTTGACACCATTAACCCAAAAACTTGGTTTTAAACGCACCGAGTGGTTTATGCGAAATGCTATTGCAATTAATTACGTCCTCATAACTGTTATGATTACTTCTAAGAACCTGTTTGTCGGCCTTCGCGAAGGTGATCTCCTCCTGGGTGGATTTCATTACATGATCATTCTCGTGGAGTTATATAACATTCTTGTAATTTAGAAAGAATGTACTTGTGAGTCGTGAAAATTAACAACTTAGCAGATAATTAAGACCGTTGCAATCTAATGGCTAGTGAGTAACCAATAGTCGAAAGAACGATATTTACATCCGATTTTTTCCAGAGAGGTTTTATTGCACACAATCAAGTTGTGAAAACACCTGCCTGTCGAGATTTTACCATGAGACTGTAGCATGAAGTTCTTTACACGGACATAAAAAGTCATCAACCCAATTTTTGCATCCAAACCAATGTTTATCGTATCATTACCAACAGATATTCGTCTTATTGCTGAAATACGGGTCACTGCGGATTGGAGGAGGCCAATCGATCGAGATCCTCATGTTGTACGAGGATCTTGATCAGATCATTGCGAGTATCTATCTAGTCCATTATGGTAGACAAGCAAAGCTTAGTGCAGTTTGCTTCTAGAAGAATAGCCTTAGAATTACGCATTTTTTCATATTCCACATGCTATTTACTGGTTGACTGTCATTGATGTTTTAAGTTCTTTTACCACTTTCAAAACAATATCACTCCTTCATTCAGTTCTGACTGTTGTCGTTAGGTGATAATGACATTGAACAAGCAAGTCAGTGGCCTTAGAGTCTTAAAAACATTGGGTCTTGAGAACAGCAACAAAAAACCGCGTCAAAATTCATTCACTCCGACCGAATCTTTAGGACAAATGGCTTCACTAATGGCATCTAATAAATTTAGTTAGACATTTTTGTCATTTTTTTTTATCCAGGCAATTCTTTTAGCATTTTCCCGTTAATTATAATTAAAATACACGATACGTCGTACGCTATGACCATACCATACATATTTGTTATAATGTGCGATTTATAAACAGACGGTGAGGTCGCGAACCTTGCATCGAAGGTTACATCCTGCCTTAGTTATGATTCATCTCACTTCCTTGAAGCAATATGTCTATTATTGTTTTAATGTTTGGTATGATCCGATGGGGCAATTCTCGTAATTAAAATGTAGTCAAAATTCAGTTCCGATCCAGTCTCGATCTCACAAATGTCACACTTGATATTCTCGTGTCACAACTATGAAAATTCAAAGTTTAAATTGGTATTAATCAATATGACCGAGAACCAAACAAACTAAGAATGGTAATTTGTTAGCATTATTGCTATTAATTAATTATTATCAATTCTTATGAATTGATAATAATTAATTAATGATATCAAGTGTATAATTTTTAGTCAATTCACAATTCAATCTCGATTCGGTCAACTTTCATTCTCACATCGTAAAACAATTACGAGAATTGGCGTTCTGATTTAGGGAAGGCGATGAATTTAAAAGGGCGAAGATTCCGTTCATGGAATCACTAGACATAGTTATTCGGTTAATAATGCGTGGTTAACGTTATGAGACTATAAATTAACATTGCTTGATTTTTCTGTAGATCAGACATTTCGTCCTCATTATTCTATAAGGTCTTTATCTGCCAAAGTTTTAAAATTTATTTTTGCCTGAGAAAGACAAACGTATTAGGTTTACAAAGTAGGTAAGTAATTGTTATTTACTCATATCGCTTCATTATTGTAAGTAGGTCAATGTTGGTATGTCAAAAACAGACGTATGCTTTACTATCGTCGTAGAAGTATACGGGTCATTATCACAAGCAATAAAGTGGCTCTAATGCTTCATTAAATGACGTACGTGCCCATTTAACTAGACCGGTCCCTTATATTATTTAAGGTCCCAATGTTGTATCATTCGAACCTCAATATGAAGCTTCTTAAGTTATTAACATACATGGCCGTGTGGTTTCCGGCAGACTAGAATAGAATCACTCCGTCTCTTCCCGTGGATGTCGTACAAGGCGACTAAGGGAAATACATTATCAAACATCGATCAGGCCTCTCCAACCCGTCTGGCCAGCGTGGGGAGTGTATAGGCCAAATCCTCATGTCTGTGACGGACGAGAGAGGGTCGTGCTCCTGTGGTGGAGACTGGAATGACCTGATGATGATACAGGGTTACCGTTGAAGGTTGTTTTGTTCCTAAGAAGACAACAACCCTCAAGGGTAGAAGTACTAGAAAGTAAGAAAGGAAGGAGTATAGGCCGGCAACGGATCGGCCACGCCTTAGTGTTGCCGATCTCGATGGGCGGTGGTGATTGCGCATCAGGTGACCAACATGCTCGTTTGCCCCCTCACATAAAAAAAACAACACATGTACTGGTAGTACTACCTACATTGAGGAGAGACCCGTGTCCCAGCTGTGGGATGAACAAAGGGATATACCAACCCAAGAAATATACCAACCAATTCATCTACTGGGACAGAGGCTAACTATGAATACAATACGCATTTATTACGATATTAAAATTTATTAAATTTATTTTTATAGACGAGCTCGGTGGCGTAGCGGTCAATGACGCGGCTTCGACACCACCGCTCGTGGGTTCGATTCCCACACAGGACAAACATTTTGTGTGCATGAACATGTCTGTTTGTCTTGGTCTGGGTGTTTTCTATGTATCATAAGTATGTATTTACAAAAAAAAAATGTATTTACGTATGTTTATCAGTTGTCTAGTACCCTTGGGGCTAGATGGCGCTGTGTAATTTGTCTGACAATATTTATTTATGTTTATTATTATTATTTTGTAGGGCCAGTTGTTCTCAACAATTTAATATAGGGAAGTTTTAATGTCATAATAAAGGCGTGTTTTATTCAAAATTAAAGGTAAGGTAGGGTGGCACTAATGAGCTCAGTACAGTCAGGGGTGAGCGGCTCGATGGCGTCGTTGCCCGTGTCAGTCTAATCGAACACGCAAGTTAAGCAACGTCGTCCGTAGCCTGTCCATGAATGGGTTTATATTATCTCGAGCTCCTCCGTGCATCGAAGGAGACATTAAGCTGTCGGTCAAGGCTATTGTCATTAGATGACAGTCGTTAAGCCAAATCAGTGTCCTTTAGGCTGCTTGAAAACACTGGTCTCCGCCAACCCGCAGTTGACCAGCGTGGTGGTGCATGCTCTAAACCCCTTCAAATGAGGGGAGATCCGTGTCCCAGCAGTGGGATGAGTAAGGGTTGACGACGACAGTTAGGGGTCATAAGTGTTTTGAAAAATCAGACAGGTATTCATAGATAGATATGCCTAGCCTAGAGATGGGCAAAATGCTGCCCAAAAAGTACTTATAAATTCCCTATTTATGCCCAAAACTAGACAATTACATTTGGGAATTTAAAGATACTTACTGGTCACTTATTGTAAATGCCTGGCATTTTGCCCATCTCTAGGCATGCCTTAAATTATGTCTCCGAATTTAATTAGGTGATATCCGCGATATGTAGAATTAAAGTTAGTTTGTACGAAACACTCCCCGAGATTTCCTATCTCTAAATCTAAACTCAAATGTACTGGGCTCTAAATAGAAACAAATAAAATATTATAATGACTAAATATACATTAATTCGTTTCAGTATTATTATAATCGTTATAACTATTAACAATTTCTTATCTCGTCCAAACGATTAAAATTTTTAGTTTCAAGGCAAAACGAAAATGTAATTCCAGTATTATTCAATTATGAAAGTGTCTTTTATATTACCTCAAGGTGGAACTATTAGTATTATATTAGATGTTTTTTTGTAATATTAAAGGACACGTGTGACTTAGAAGTGTAAAGGTTATCAACATTTATTCACGGGCTTACATATTTTTCAAAATGGCGCTCTCTTGTATGACACCACGTTTGTATGAAGTGGTTGGGGTGTGGTTCTATTATAAAAAAAATTGGAATAAAAGGTTTTTTGAGGCGGATTTTAGTTTCACATTTTTAGATCGACGCACGTAGCGCCAAAAGTTCAATAGGGCTGCATTTTTTTTATACAATCATGCATCAACGAGCCACGTCATGCTAAGCATCATCATCGCAGCCTATCGATGCTTTCATTTTCGCTAAAATTGCTTTTACGATTTTTGTAAGCCGAAGAATCGATGTGTACGGTTAACAACCCTACTTAGAATCCGTATTCCACACAAACAAAACCGCGGCTAACAGTTTGTTTTACTCTTATTTTTCTTGTTTTATCTATATTGTGTACACATAACTGTTCAAGACTTTGAGTGACAGACAGACAGACTGACTGATGATAAGGGAATTTTACCTTTTTGTACTTGCCCACAAAAAGTTGGTGTCGTTCAATTAACTTTTTCAGCGTATTCAAGTTCTGGGTCATCAATCATAGCTGTCCAAGCGCGGCCGTGGCAACAACTTAGACATTTTCGTGAAAAATGTCTGATAAAAATAATAATTCAGTGGGACAAAAAATTGCCTATGATAATTATAACTTTTGCCAAGAAAAAGTTATCGCACCTTATTTTTCAACCTCAAAGAAAGGGCGAACCAGAAAGGAAGGAGATGCTGCGGGTGGCGGCGCGCGAGCGTAATATTATGTTGCGAGCGATAATATGGCTACGGTAGCCGCTTCACATCAGTCGGGCATGCTTGCCTGCACCCGTCGAAGTATTAAAAAAAGGGCGGCTTTCATGTGTCATTGTATTTAAAATGATCGAAGTGAGTCATGTTTTCAAAGTCAATGTATATTTTTAGAGCAAAACGTACATTAAACAAATAACCTTATCAGTCACACCATTTGATAGATTGAATGACTTTCTTTAAGAAAACATAACATCAATGAGATTTTAGCAGACATGCTCCTATATTTTAGCCAATTTCGTAGTTGGCTTCGAGTCCTTACAATCTAGAACAATAATTTATACACTAAAAGCTTCCAAGTAAAATATGCAGTCGAATGAAAAAAGGAAACAGAAATAGGATCTACCGTAGATCCTATTATGTTTCCTTTTTTCATTCGACTGCATATTTTACTTTTAGTTTTTGAGAAAATTACGAACATATACCTATAAACATAGCGGCATTCAAGTGTGTATTGTTACGAGAACAAAACGTGCGACCAAAATTTCCTCTCAATCTAACACTGAGAAGTGTGCCAAATTTAACTTACAAGATTTGATTACAGACAAATAACAATTCCCTTGAGGGTTGTTTTGTTCCTGCGAGTGAGTGAGGTCACCAGAAAGAATGGATGGAGTATAGTCTGGCAACGGATCGGCGACCCCTTGGTGTTGTTGATCTCCATGGGCGGTGGTGATTGCTTTCCATCAGGTGACCCACATGCTCGTTTCCCCCCTCTCATATAAAAAAAAAAACACCGCGGTGAAACTAATTAGCATCTTGTAATGATAAAATTGATGACACATAATACACTCAAAATAAACAGCGCAAGGTACCTACACACACATTTGCACGTATACAGACACGGTCTGTTTGTGTTGCCCTTTTTTATATGGAGTGGCCAGAGTGTGCTGCGGTGAAACAAAATAAAAGCTTATAATAAAATTAATGAAACATATATAATATCTATATGTACGTAACAGTAATTTACATTGGGTAAGTAGGTAGTTAAAATACTTAATTAATGATAGTGATATTATGTGATTAGATAGCTTTAAAAATATCTAGAATATTCATAAAATATTCTACACATTCGAATACGCTTTCTATGTAATTCATAGTGTCAAACACGCGGGTTTGCTCGCGTCGCTTTTCCCGAATAAAATATTACATGACTCGCCGACAACGGCGACAACCCATATACTGCTGAGATACGAGTCTCCTGTACATCGAAGGGGGTTTAGAGCATACTCCACCAATCTGCTCATCTGCGGGTTGGCAGATACATATCAGCCTTACGAAAGATTTTTTTTATACAACTAAGGCGACAAACACGCATACGCCTTAAATATAAAGAGACCATAATCTATCCCCGTAAATAATGTCAAACCATGTCAGCGATAGTGGGTTTTCCCTCGATAGAAGGAGCATTTCCCGACCTTCTAGTCTAGTCAAGCCCTTTCATATTTGATACCCATATTGAAGTTGTCAAAAAATACGAACAAGATGAACCTGCCTGACAATATTATTTTATTTCCCTACTGCTATAGCTTCCGTCACCTACATTATTTTATTTCCTGCTTCGATTACAAATTTCAATGTCTGAACTTCCTATAGTTTTCAGCGTCCTGAATCACATTTACAACAAAAGATGCATTTAAAAAATTAAATTCATCAAATATAAAACCGAAAGCTATAGCAATAGTCGAAAGCAATAGGAACACTACTGCTTAGAGGACTGTAGTTGTAGCGGCGCGTGTCAGGCCAAAAAAGAGACACAAAACAATAATGATTGATAGTACCGCAATCTTATAACATTAATTTTCTTGGCATTGTTAGTAAGGGCCTTTTATAGCGGGAGAATCATTACTTTACTGCCTCCGACCTGAACCTAGGCAGCTCGAGTAACCTTCAGCACACAATAGGCTCTTAGGCGCTCCATTTCCTAGCCGCATTTCCTTTCTAGTTTCCGTGCTGCGAAAATATTCTGAGGAAATCATTTATGAGGTAAACTTGAATTAGTTTTGGGATAAAAATTTAATAGAGATTAACATAAGACTATATATCTGCTGGGCCGAACAGCTTTTGGAAAACTTCAGCACATCTTCGCTGCACAGATACCTGTGCAACGAAGATTTGTCTTCAACCAGTGCGTCCTCCCTGCTATGGCGCAGAGACTTGGACACTGACCATCGGACTGGTCCACAGGCTAAAGGTCGCGCAGCGAGCGATGGAGAGGACTATGCTCGGGGTTTCTTTGAGGGATCGAATAAAACGAAGAAATTCGACGGAGAACTAAAGTTGTCGACATAGCCTTCAGAGATATAGGACCAAATATAAAAAAATCTTAACAAAAACAGTTATACGAAATTCACTTTTTAATTCTCATCTCCATCTGTCATCATTAATTATTCTATGCCGTAATTTATTCAAATACTCGCGTGATGATGATCTTACGTGAAAATTTTAATTGCGATATCGCATAAGTATCATAACAAACATCAATGTTATATAAAAATGAGAAATTATAACTGTTACTCAATCGTGACCAAACGCAACGGATCGAAATCCTGTTTTTTATTAAAAAAAAATAACGGTAAACTTCAGAAATGAAATTAATTTATTGCCAAACACAGACGTGATTCAATAACAGTAAAGAATATCGCTTAATTAGCTGCAGACAAGTCTGTGTGGCAAAAAGGCATTGACTCAGCTGTATCTTGACCAGTGTCTTACAGGCTGCCCACACTAACATGCACTCCGTGCTTTGGAATGCACTTTAAGCTATCGGTCCCGGTTGTTGTCACCATATAACAGTCATTAAGCCAAAGTCAGTGGCCTTTGGGCTGCTTGAAAACACTGGCCACGCCAACCCGAAGTTGAGCAGCATGGTTGGCGTGGTGGAGTATGCTCTAAACCCCTTCGATTGAGGGGAAATCCCAACAGCGGGATGATTATGGGTAGACGCCGAATACCTAGCTCATTTTGCGCTATCATTATAATAAATAAATAAAAATAATCTAGTTCCAAATTAAGCGCAAAGCTTGTTTTATGGGTACTAGACAACTGATAAATGTACTTAAATACTTTTTTTTTGTAAATACATACTTATAATACATAGAAAACACCCAGACCAAGACAAACAGACATGTTCATGCACACAAATGCTTGTCTTGTGCGGGGATCGAACCCGCGACCTCGAAGTCAAAGTGGCCATTGCTAACAATTCGACCACCGAGCTCGTCAAAATTAGATAGAGTAACTGAAATGTATGTAAAGTTTAGAGATGTAGTTTAGGTTCATAAGACATGATACATCCTGATAACTGGTAAACGAGCTTCTTGCAAAAGGGAGAAAGGCCACATTGGCATCTAGTGAGAAGCCCGACTGGGGAAGTGACACCACTTTACAAAAGATCACAACAACAATAAAAAACTTCTAATCGTTGAATAGTTGTTGTGTAGCGGAAAGTGAGTGAGGTTAGCAACTTACCAGTAAGCAGTCCTTATGGAGTTGCTGTAATACCTGCTGGGTAGCCAACACTCAATCTTGAATTGCACGCGTTCATACTTAAACCGCTTCACGTCAGGTAGGCTTATGTCCTCCTGACACAGTATAAAATTGAATGGTTGCTCGGAAAGCTAGGTAAATTATTTGTTTTAGTTAGCATTTGTCAATCTATGGTTTACAAGGTTTATTTCAAAATTGCGCCGATTAACATATCTATAATAAGTTTAAAATAAGTCTGTGTACTAGAAGGAAGTTACATTTACCTTGTAAATTCAGTTTTATATACGAAATATTGTTTACATTAAATATTAGCTTGTTAGTTTGCGTTTTGATAAGTTAGCAAAAATACGCTAATTTTGCATGTTCGCCGTGACTGTCAGTATTTGGCAGACGTCGAGATCTTGTAACGCGTATTTGTTGTTGGTATAATAGAGAACGTGTTGGTCATAAAATAATTATACCTATATGATCAAAATAAAAAGTATAACAAGCTAAAAAAAACGTAACAATTTTTTTTCTCCTTTTTCGTTGCAAAATGTATTCAGAATAAGCATTCGATTCAGTTATTGAATCGCAATAAGAGATGGTGGTAAGGGGGCTGTAGCCATCAGGACATTAAGCAATCGGTTATTATAAATTTATCAATTCCTGCAGTCTAAGTCCATTGTCTTGGCCGCCTCAGTTAATTTTGGTACAGATGTATAATTTTGTTAACAATATATACCTAGCTATACATTTTCAATGGACATTCAATTCCATGGATTACATTTGGATGACAACTATAAAGTGTCCGCGCTTACTGCCAAATAAATTAATTAAAAAGTCGCCTTCCCTCTGTAATGTATAGCAAAAATTATTAGCTGATGAAATAATTAGTTATGGAAACGTAGAAAATGTCTAGTTTCTTTTCCCCCGATTCTTAAGATGTCGCCGACGATGTGTATTATCAGCCTTTGGTTTGAGACGTCGTCGTTTCTGGTATTATAATGTAACTAAATATTGTAATAATCGTATAAAATGAGTGAGAGATACTAATAGTTGCATTGCAAATTTGGTATAACGTAAGAGTAAGACATATTTTACAATCATAAAATATTTCGTTTCATGACACAGATGACTAGTTTCTATATTCTAGAAATAGTAACCACTTACAGAAAAGTTTTTTAATAAAAAAAAATCCGGTAGGTAAATATTTCCAAAAAACAGCGCGTGTTCGTGGAGTGTGAATAAGTAATACGTGTTAAAAATCTAGAACAAAATTGACACATGACATTAGACGTAGAGATTTACGATTAAGTAGTATTTTTTAGCACAAATTGAATACATTTCGCTTGATATTATTGACTCAGAAGTGGTTCATTCGAGACGTAGAAATACGCAATACCCGCATCTTAATAAACTTAATTAACATACAAATTAATAATAAAATTAGGCGTAATATAATTAAATTTGACTTTCAAATTATTATTTTATATAACATACATAGTGATGTGACTGTCAGATGATATCATTAAAAACATAACAACAATAACGGTATGATTCAAATCAAACAGGTGTTTCAAAAGAACACTGAAAACGTATTAAGTTACAGTAATATACCACATACCACATATTATTAGTATGTTATTTCATATTTGACATTCTGCATAACTAAGCGGTGATGTCAGAATTAAGGGGCCAGATCGTGAAAACTGTGAAAAGAGTGTTACGATTTTTCATATTTAACCTATTTAGATATGATTGATATCTATGATAATTTGTATATATTACAATCAAAGACCAAAAATTATTGTATGATTATATTAAACTCTTAAAATCTAATAGTTGTTTTATAATAAAGGTCAACAAACGCACAAAATTGAGAAAAAATGCAAAAACATGCCTTCGTATTTTTCAGATTTAACCCAATAAATCAACACAAATTGATAAAAAGAAACACTTTTTGAACACTGAAGAAACCAATAAATATAACATATACTTTTTTTTTGTACCTTTACAAACAAAGACTTCCTCTTTTAAAGCCCTAAAATCTAGATATGTTTTACGTAAATTCTCCATAGAAAAATGTATGAAAAATGACGCACATTCCGATATTACGAATTAGTACCCAGCGTCGCCACTAAATCGCCAGTGTGTTTTTATATGTCAAGGTGACACCACGCGCGTCGGATGCTCCAGCAAAATTACGTGTTGTGAATTTGTGTTTTTTGTGAAAAACTGTAAGTATAACTAATTTACCAATATAATGAATGTATATAAATCGTAAAAAATACAAAGAATGAATTAGATACTTTGTTGAGTAGGTTATTTTATGAACCTTGTAAAATATGTATCAATTCAGGCTTGAAACATGATTTCAACATGCTATTGCCAATATCATAAACGTATCTAGTCGGTAATCGAGGGTTTTTTTCGCAGGACTGATTGAATTTGAATTTGCCAGGGAAAAGAAAGTTTAGTACGCATTATAAAAATATGAAAGCCAAAAGATCTCGGAAAAAATGTAAGTTCCTTCCTACTTATTTATTTATCTGCCTACTTTACTACGTCTTGTCCTAAATACCTACCTAGAAAAAAATTACGAGATTTCTGTGAAAGTGTCATGTAAAAATCCTAGTTTTATTTGTGTGCTTATCCTGACTAAGTAGTAATAATAATATAATTTATTTTCATTTGAACAGGGTACATTACAAAGCTAATACAATACCTATGTCATATGATTTAGATCGCTTGATTCAGACATATACAATAGCATGTAAATATTGGTTTGTATTTTATGTAATAAAGTCAATTTCTACCTAGTATTCGTTTTCATGTTCATCATTATTGTCTAAATATCAGATTGTGGAAGTAGGTATGTTTCATAACAGAAATAGCACGGGCACGCGGCTTTGTCGACATACTTACCGCCAAAGAGACGCGACGCGCCTAGGGTCTGGTGTTGTACAAAAATTACAAAATAATTATAAAGTGGATAATAATGATGAATAATATTTCCAGTATTGAAAATAAAGAAAACCTTCAGGCCGAGACTCCAAGCAACACTGCTATGCTTAGACTACACACTATAGACGTAAGTTGTTATACGTAATTCTTGTAGACTTATTACATAAATAAACAAACTACCTTGGGGTGTAAGTGGTTCATCAAGATCTTTAAACCAAAGCCAAATTCACCTGCATGCGGTACACCCTGCTGACTGACAAACGAAGCTCTGGCGAAAAGAGAGGTAGGGAGCGTAATTGTAAGCTACCCGACTGGGGAATGTACCTCCACCTCACAGAATACCGCAGCCAAATAACGGTTTCCTTGAGGGCTGTTGTCTTCCTGCGAGTGAGTGAGGTCACCAGAAAGGAAGGAGATGCTGCGATGGCAGCGGGGGTGGCGGGGGTGGCGGCGCGCGAGCGATATTTTATGTTGCGAGCGTTAATATGGCTACGGTAACCGCTTCAGATCAGGCGGGCCGTATGCTTGTCTGCTACCCGACGTAGTATAAAAAAAAAAAATACCTAGTTAGTGATGGACGAAGACAAAATCTCAGTAGGGTGAAGTCTTCTAGTATCGGCCTCCTCCTAATATCGGCCTTTGCGAGAAAATGGAATATAGGGTAAGTGCTCCATTGAATGAACCCTTAAGGGCATTCCAAACTTTGAAAATTACAGCCAGCTACTTATGAGATCCTAACCAAAAAATATTTTATTTTATTATGTTCACAATTTATTCATGATTGATACAGTATACATATTTTAGCAAAAATGCTGATAGTTATTGAGATAATCTGCATTTTATACAAATATGGGGTATATTTGTATAAAATGCAGGTTATCTCAATAACTATCAGCATTGAACACACAAATCACCAGAGAATGAACAAAAAAATCCAGTGAATAAACCTTTTGAAACCCATTGAATGAACTACCACTTTTATATATCAGTTCTATATATAAATTACTAGCAAACCCGGCGAACTCCGTTTCGCCACCAGATGGCGCTGTATGTGAAAAAAGATTTTCCCGCTTTTCTTTTCAAATTTTTCCAGAATTTTCTTTGCTATAAACCTCACGGAGCCCGAGACCTTTCCAACGAATGCAAAACCGTGGAAATCGGTTCGTGCGTTCTGGAGTTATAGCGTCAGGAAGGAAAACCCGACTTATTTTTATATAGTAGATTATATTATGTAAGAGTTTATTTCGGGTAATTGTTATTGTAAATATATATATTTTTTTATTATATTAAATAGACGATATGATTACTATTATAATTGCGTGTTACTTGATATTTTATAACCTAAAGAGAACTATCTAACATTTTTTTTTTTATACCACTAAGGTGGCAAACAAGCATACGGTCCGCCTGATGGAAAGCAGTTACCGCAGCCTATGGACGCCTGTAACACCGGAGGCATCACATGCGCGTTGCCGACCCTGTAAAAACCTCTTCAAGCCCTTTTTGAAGAACCCCATGCTGTAGTCTCCTGGGAAAACCTCAACAGGCAATTCATTCCACAGCTTGATAGTACGTGGAAGAAATCTTCTCTGGAACCGCACAGTACGTGACCATTTCGGTTCTAAAGTGTGAGGATGAATTCCCTGTCGATGGCGAGCGGTGCGACTGTAGAAGGAAGCCGTGGGCATCATGTCAAACAACTCCTCTGAACACACCCCATTGTACAAACGGTAGAACACACAAAGGGACGCAAAATCTCTTCTCAGACTTAAAGGTTCTAAACCGTCTGTCAGTTTGGGATCGTCAACAATCCTCACAGCACGCCTTTGAATCGAGTCACAGGGTGCAAGCTGGTATCTAGGCGCTCCCGCCCATAGATGGCAACAGTACTCCATATGCGGCCGAACTTGAGCTTTGCCGCGGGTTGAAGTAATGTTTCGCCCTGTTGAGCACACCTAGTTTCTTCGATGCCAGCTTGACCTTCCCCTCCAGATGACATCGAAACTGGACGTCGCTGGAGATGTCAACTCCTAGAATACCAATACTATTGGCGATGGTGAGGGGTGTGTTTTCGAAGTGTGGAGCCACAGCAAATGGGGTTTTCTTAGCGGTGAACGCGCAGACTTGTGTCTTAGAGGGGTTAAATCGCACTAAGTTCTGTCGCCCCCAGTCGGACACTCTACTCAGTGTGCTCTCAATTTGCGACACAAGTTGTTCGCGGCTCTCCTCCATCAAAGAACGAGGGATATTTGCGCGGCCCGTGTAATAAGTGTCCCCGGTGCTGTCGTCCGCATAACAATGAATGCTGTCATTATACAACATATCATTAACATGCAGCAGAAACAGCGTCGGAGACAATACAGAACCCTGCGGGACGCCAGCATTGATGTCCATGCTATCGGAGCAACTGCCATCTACAACGGCTCTAATGCTTCTGCTGGACAAGAAGCTAGCAACCCATTCGCATAGCCCCTCGGGCAGACCGTAAGGCTAAGATGCCAAATGCTTAAAACATAATATTAATACTGGATTATTATTATAAAATATTTATTTATTTATTTATTCATCACTTCTATGTTAGATTCTCCTTTCTCTTCTAAACTATTATATTTCTATAATAGAAGATTGGTTCTATATGTCATCATTATTTATTAATTTCTTTTTAGCTTGCATTTTGCTGTCTTTCCATGGTCGTTTTAGCTGAAAGGCACTTCTATGTGGAGATCTTTATTTATTTTATTTAATCAGTTCACTCCGTCTGGTTTTCGTCCTGGGCACAGTACTATTACTGCACTTCTAAAAGTTACTGAAGATATCAGGCTAGGTATGGAGGATAAACTGGTAATAATAAAAGAACACCTCGTTCGAATATTGGTCAAAAAATTGACAACCGTTTATAAAAGTTGTGTACAAAAAATTAGCCAACTGCATTAAGGCTAAGATGCCAAATGCTTAAAACTGTGTGTTCATTGACTAGATTTTCTTCAATTTCTATAATTTATTTATGATAATTAAAATTTATGCAATCTGCTTTTTGTAAGATAAAACAGTTCATTTTACATCCTACTATCAAATTTTGTTAACACTATCACACTTATAGTGTCTACAAAGTGAATATCAGAACACGAAGTCTCAGCAATGCCCTAAATTCTGCTCCATACAATCAAAAATACAACAGAATACTTTCATTTTAGGCGGTCGCGATTTTGAAACTATAGGTCACAGGCAAATACCTGTGTGTTCAGTTGACGTAATATAATGTTTCGATTGAGAAAAAAATACTGGCTTGAGTAGAAAAGCTTAGATTTCTTATTATATTGAAAAATGTGTGTTTTGTTCATTCACTGGTGGGTGTTAATTCACTGGAGCACTTACCCTAACTATTAAAATAACCCTAAAATTATAATAGTTTTTATTCAAAAAGCGACTCTATATGCGAATAATCCATATTTTGGTGCGGGTGCTTCAATATTTGAACGTTCAGTTGGCAATAGAGCACGCGCCGGTACCGACTTGTGTCGTTTAGTGGCAGTGGCGAGTCAAATCCCGGTTGCGAGCGCATTGAGTTAGTTAGTATTTAAATGGAATTAAACATACCTATGGTATTTTATATTGTTTTTTATTGAAGAAAAACCAAGGTTTTTACATTTACTTGTCTTTTTTATGAAATAATCGCAGGGTCGAGGTTAGGGATCTTTATTTATTGATAAATCCCAATATCGGCCACCCGGCCGACATTAGGAAAATGCATGAAAACGCTAAACAACATGTTTAGCTATTTTTTATGTTAACAGGAATATTAATAAGGTTAAAAATGAAACAACAGCTTTTTTTATTAAAATTATTGTCCTGAACCGACTTTACAAACAACCAGTTTTTATTACGTTTATTTATATAAAACGTTCAAGATTTTGATCTAGTGTTATGTGTTTCAAAGATGTATTCTAAGGGAGTTCTTAGCTATGTTTGAAGAAATTTGGCCCATTCTTTTTTAATTATTTTTTATAAAAAAAAATAAAGCCATTATCTTTCTTTACAGGAACTAGTTATTGAAAACAGTCAAGAGGGAAAGGTGGATGAAGTGGAAGTTGGGCGTAGAGTAATAGATATTTCTTTTTTTTATAAAGCTCTTCAGGCCATAGGGGACAACGGTCCAATGGATTGTAAGTTAAGTTACCTCAGTATAATAGGTGAAGTAAAAGTTGGTCTGGACTCAAAACTGTCAAAAGACACTAAGTATCCTTGCGAATTGCGGAAATTCCTAAAAGAAAGGTATTTGCGTTTAAGAACGGGTGTAAAATGCGCGATTAAATATTGGGCGGATCAAAATCAGTCACTCGAAGAAAAAATAAAAAATCTTAGTGAAGATATCCTAAATGGTCCACAACACGTATTTGGTAATCACCAACATTGCAAGGAGTATTTCTGTAGACCTGATACTCGTCGAATAGAACCTGTTGGATTACTTCCAACAATTGTTGGATGCGGATTAATGGACGCGGTAGAAATTTTAAGTAAAAGACTGTCATATCATTCTAGAAGTTTAATTCATAATTGCACAAGTAATATAGTTGAAAGTTTTAACGGAGTAATTGCCAAATTAGTTGGGGGTAAGCGTGTAAATTATTCTTCCCATGGTTCTTATGCGGGCCGATGCGCAGCTGCTGTTGTGTCTTTTAATACGGGATCGATTCATAGTAAAACTCATGAAGTCATATTTAAATGTAGTCCGATTCCTTTGATCGCGAAAGTGGAAAATTGTAATCGTAGAAACCGTTTAATTGCTAAACCTAAATTAAGATTGAAAAAAAGCCACAACACTGTATCGAAAGACGCTCACTATGGACCAAACTGCGAAAAACCTGATCTGAGTCCAGAATTATATGAGAAAGCCAAGCCATCTTTTTTAGCCGATTTAAAGTTGTCTTGTGCTGAAAGAGAGGAGCTTGAAAGGTCGACCCATTTGCAAAGAAGTAGTGCTGAGTGGATGAGTACAAGGAGAAAATTACTAACCTCATCATCATTCGGGGAAGTTTGTAAAAAACGAGAGAGCACAAGTTGTGCTGCTTTTGTTGGTAAAATCGTTTATGGTAGTAATATCTCCAGTTTACTTGCTGTACGGTACGGTATCGAAAACGAAGAAACCGAAATTAGACAGTTAGAAATTCAAAAGAATATTAGTATACAAGGTTGCGGTTTGTTCGTCGACGATCAATATGAATTTCTTGGTAATACACCAGATGGCATTTATGCAAACGGTTTAATTGAAATTAAGTGCCCACATTCTTTAGCTGGCATGACTCTTGATGAAGCAATGGCCAAACATACCTTTTGGGTTAAGGACAAGGCTTCCAAGGGTTATGTCATAAATAAAAATCATAACTGGTATTTCCAAATTCAGGGACAGGTACATATTACTAAAAGAAACGTTTGCATGCTTGGCATCTGGTTTGGTGCTACTGTACCTATGAAAGTTTATATTATAGAAAAGGACGACAAATTTTGGAAGGAGAAAATGGAGATTAAATTAGTTAGGTTTTATTACGATTGCCTACTTCCAGAATTAGTTGATCCTCGGCAGTCACGAAGCATGCCCATTCGTGACGCGCCCAGTATCATAGAGGCTATGAAAGAGAGGAAAGAAAGAGCTTTACGTGTTTTGAAAGAGAAGAACGCCTAATGATTTTGAAAGAGACTGAGGTAACTTAACTATCCAGCCGGTCGATTCACGTAAACACGCCAGTCCAAAAGTCGTTTTAACTTAGAAACTTAGAAATCGCCTTTTGGTTTTCTGTTTTAAACGCACTTACTTATCTAGTCTTGGATTGTCATAAATCTTTCAATAGCTCAATTACTATACAATTCCTATATGATTTTGAAGAGTTACCTGGTGTAAAGAATCATCAAAATCGTTTCAAAAATACAGCGAATTGAGAAGCTTCTTCTTTTTTTAAGTCGGTTAAAAGGGCTTAATTTGCAAAAAACGAAGTGACATTTTTAAGTCCCTACGCTACGGTTTTTATTACGTGAATCGGGCAGCTGGTAACATTTTCATTCTGATAGGTTTTGCAATAGCAATTGATTTTATCATCAAATTAGCAGAAATCAGAATTTGATCAGTAATCGTAGAATTTTGAACTCATATTTTGTTATTGTTTACTTACTTTTAATTAGTATATTAATAATTTATAAACTTGTGTTTTATTTATTTTTGTACAACCCTAGCACGCTTTTTAGATGGCGACTCATATTTGTTATTGTTTACTTACTTTTAATTATATGAATCATTTTTATACTTTCGTATACTAGCGTAGCAAAAGTGCAAACAAAGTTGAAAAAAAGTTGACATGGCCGATAATTGGTGCCACCACCCTATTTGAGTTTACGCAATAGGCACATTTCCTTGCGTAGAGATATACACTAGCGAGGAAAGCTCGATGTTATTTCGACCGTACTTCCTACTGAATTTGCAATTATTTTGTTGAATGAATATTTTACGAAATAAGAATAAACTTTGGTAGTAAAATTACAAAGAAATACATAGTTGGAATTTTTGGTAAGTAGAATACAAAAAGGTCAGTCCGGACCTGCTCTTGATTGTTTATTATAAATAGAAAAACATAAACATTGTGTCTCAACTACTCTTATTAATCTAGTAATTAGGATCATTTTATAACGATAAACTAGTCTTAGAATATTTTACACTCGTCGTTTATTTCCAATTATTATTTCCATTTTTGTTATGCTGTAAATATTCAACTTCAATAACATTATAACTCAACGTGGAACGTTTGTCGCAAAACATTTTGAAAATCGCGCTGTCTTTGGGTCATTCACCCGCCCCGACGGTTGTTTCAGTAAACAGTAGCGCTGCGGTCGCTCAAAAACGATGTCGCACCTAGGCAATCTGGGCCCTTAAAACATGCCTTTCTTTATGCACTTGTGTTAATATGTGGCGAGACGAATATGTTTAGCTATGGTCCATCACACATACGTACTCGTACATTGCTGTTATTATAATTTTAAATACTTTTGTTCTGACTCGATTATCAATTTATCGTCATCCTATGCACCTTATGCTTATTTATAATAGGCTATTTGACCAACTTTTTTTATTTTTTTATTTTATACTACGTCGGGTGGCAGACAAGCATACGGCCCGCCTGATGTGAAGCGGTCACCGTAACCGTATTAACGCTCGCAACATAATATATCACTTGCGCGCCGCCACCCCCGCTGCCAACGCAGCATCTCCTTCTTTTCTGGTGACCTCACTCACTCGCAGGAACAGAACAACTCTCAAGGGAATTTTTGGCTACGGTATTCTGTGGGGTGGAGGTACATTCCCCAGTCGGGTAGGTTACAATTACGCTCCCTACCTCTCTTTTCGCCAGAGCTTCGTTTGTCAGTCAGCAGGGTGCACCACGTGCAGGTGAAGTTGGCTTTGGTTCAAAGATGTTGAAAAACCACTTACACGCCAAAAGTTTTTTTTTCGGTTTTATATGTAAGGATGTCACAATAATAAAACCACACGTGGAAGAATTACTTTGATAGCACAAAAATCTCTCGAGATATCTTAATTTGAAAATTACAATTTTGGACTTTCCCGAAAACGCTCCATACAACAGGCTACTAGGTTATGAAGTCAAAGGTTTGTATTATTCATGGATAAAATCAGAAATTTGTACACAACTATGTTAAATATTACGTTTATGTAATAAGTATCTTAATAAAAGTTATAGTATTTTTTATTACTTCTCCAATGGAAATATTCGTTGAGCTTATGAAATCGTCCGGTCGTTCTGTCTGTCCGTTGCCATGAAACTCAAAATTTAGAAATTCTGACTTCGGATTCGTGTAGAGCATCAAAAAGTAGTAATGTAAAGTGACCTTGGTTTTCCGATATTAATTCGGAATTTCGAAAAAAAGAAATCGCTATGGTGGCGCATGCTGCGCGTTTTGCTGCTGCTGCTGTTGCTGTTTTTTTAATAATTGCTTACTTTTAAAATGGACTTTCAAGAGAAACTTTGATCAACCCTAAAATAAGTCGGACGGAAGATATTAGAATGAAAGTTTCTGTATTTTAGGATATTGTTAAATATTTAATACAATTTTTGAACTTTGTCAAATAGCCTATTAGCGAAATGTTGACCTGTAACTTGGCATATATATAACAAAGCGCTTGGTCGATACTTCCCGTGACCAAGAAGGCTTTTATTTGGCAGAAAATTGTTGAAGTTAAATGGCCACATTTAAGTTCCAGAATTGTCAAAACATTTATTGCACATCTCGGCCACTCCGTACATTTTAAGCGAGTAACTATTTAAATGTTACAATAAGGATACGACGGAAACATTTCATGTACCGGGATAAACGGAGTGCGAAATGGCCCCGAGCCGGGGCACCATGCCCAGGCCAAAAGGGGCGAGCCGCCCTCTTGTAATATGGATTCGTATAAAATGGGTGTGGTTAGTGAAAGTAAAAATGATTATCAAAGTCCGTTTTAGTTGAGATTTAATAAAATATTATTTATTAAATTAAATCTCAATGCTGCATCTCGACGTGTGGGGCTGGGGATGAATTTCGACAAGAAGAAAGTCATGTACAACGATTTTGTCATCTCTAGCAGTTATCGTAGAGAATGCAGCTATTGAAGTAGTTAAAGACTATGTCTACCTCGGTCATTCTATACAGCTTGGCCGGGGTAATTTCAACAAAGAGATCGATAGACGCATTCGACTAGGCTGGGCAGCTTTTGGAAAGCTTCGTCACATCTTCGCCGCGCAGATACCCCAGTGCTTGAAGACTAAAGTCTTCAACCAGTGCGTTCTCCCTGTGATGACTTATGGTGCAGAGACTTGGACACTGACCATCGGACTGGTCCACAGGCTAAAGGTCGCGCAGCGAGCGATGGAGAGGGCTATGCTCGGGGTTTCTCTGCGGGATCGAATCCGGAACGAAGAAATTCGACGGAGAACCAAAGTTGTCGACATAGCCTTCAGAGTTTGTAAGCTGAAGTGGCAATGGGCCGGTCACATCTGCCGAGTAACTGATGGCAGATGGGGGATGAAGGTATTAGAGTGGAGGCCGCGCATAGGACGACGAAGTGTTGGGCGCCCTCCTTCTAGATGGTCCGACGACCTTAAGAAAGCGGCTAGGAGCGGCTGGATGCGGAAGGCGGAGGATCGTATCTGGTGGAAGGCATTGGGGAAGGCTTATATCCAGCAGTGGGTAGATACAGGCTGATGATAATGATGATGAATGAATGAATTTAGTATCCTAAGACCTCCCCCACATCGAGAGTACGGGTGCAGATTCGCTAATGCTTGGTAGTCACTGTAATATATCATAATATTTTTATTTCTCATTTTCTTTGTATACAATTACATAATAATATTATATAATATACTAATATAAAATCATGTTAGATTTGTTTCACAATATCAGCTTTTTGTGTTTGAACTAGGCTAGAAGATCTCAGATATTAGTCATTTCCTACAAACAATCATATTTGGCATCAACCCATAATCATCCCACTGTTGGGATACGGGTCTCCCCTCAATCGAAGGGGGTTTAGAGCATACTCCACCACGCTCAACTGCGGGTTGGCGGAGGCCAGTATTTTCAAGCCGCAGTTGAAAAATATAAATTTTTGAACTAAAGCCATTATACGTTCAACCCCGCAATTAGGAAATCCATGTTTGGTAAAAGTCAACAATCAGAACCTTACCTTTTAATATATGTACAAACGTATGTATTAGAACATGTTTTCCATAAAATTGAATAAAACTATTGACGGATGAGTCAAGATAACTTAGTTTCCTGACTACATGTACTCCTCACCTAATGTGACGCTGATAAGAGATATTCCAAGTATCAGAGTAAGATAAAACAAGACATGCAATACATTGTTGCAGTGATAACAGCTGTCCTTTACTATTTACAAAGTTGATAATTTCATATACTTCACACACCGTATACTTGACGATGATGAGTCTAGATGCCTCATGGTCATTTATTTCTTTATACTTGATTGACAAGACGACAAAATAAACTATGAAGTTTCATTTACGAGAATACCAAATTTGACATTTGTGAGATCGACTTGACAATAAATAAATAAATATTTCTGGACAATTTACACAGCGCCATCTAGTCCCAAATTAAGCTCAAAGCTTGTGTTATGGGTACTAGTCAACTGATAAATGTACTTAAATACATTTTTTTTTTGTAAATACATACTTATTATACGTAGAGAACACCCAGACCAAGACAAACAGACATGTTCATGCACACAAATGTTTGTCTTGTGCGGAAATCGAACCCGTGACCTCGGAGTCAAAGTGGCCATTGCTAACCATTCGACCACCGAGCTCGTCAAGAATTGCCCGTCTGTTCTTATTTAGCTTTTATTCTCAACAGTTATCTATATATATAAAAGAAAGTCGTGTTTGTTACAACACTTATAACTCGAGAACGGCTGGACCGATTGCCATGGTTTTTGATTTGTTGGATTTGTTTCCGTCCAGAATAGCAGAATAATTATTAAAAACATTGGAAAATTTACGAAAAAAATAAAATCAAAGAAAAATCATTTTTCCATACAAAATGTTCGTGGATGTCGGACCTGTCAAACGTGACGTTAACGTGCGTACGTCAAATGTATGCGTGCGTTCAGAAATGTGGGTATAGGATAATAAGTATTAAAACATTGACAAAATTGTCGAAAAATTAAATTTGAAAACGGATTGGGATATTTATTGATTTTCAATTAAATGTCAAATCGATTGGTCTAACTTTTACGTCGCGAAAGTTGTCCGTTGTTGTTTTGAAAATTGTTTATGAATGAATGCTTGAAAATGAATATTAATTGGTTGTCAAGTGTCATGGTACTTTATTTTGTGACATAGTAAAATACTGAACTTAATATTTACCCACTGCTGGGTAATATTTACCCACTGCTGGGTAATATTAAATACGGGTCTTCCTTCAACTGAATATGTTTCGAGCATACTCCACCACGTTGCTCAACTGCGAGTTGGCGGACGCCAGTAATTTCAAGCCTAAAGGCCACTTGGCTTAACGACTGCCATCTAATGATAACAACCAGGACCGACGGCTTAACGTGCCTTCCGAAGCACGGAGGAGCTCGAGATAATCTAATGATAACAACCGGGACCGACGGCTTACGTGCCTTCCGAAGCACAGAGGAGCTCGAGATAATCTAATGATAACAACCGGGATCGACGTCTTACGTGCCTTCCGAAGCACGGAGGAGCTCGAGATAATCTAATGATAACAACCGGGACCGACGGATTAACGTGCCCTCCGAAGCACGGAGGACCTCGAGTTAATCTAATGATTACAACCGGGACCGACGGATTAACGTACCTTCCGAAGCACGGAGGAGCTCGAGATAATATAAACTCATCCATGGACAGGCTACGGTTGACGTTGCTTAACTTGCGTGTACAATTAGACTGACACGCGCAATGACGCCATCGTGCTTCTCTATTATTTTCTATTATTCATTATATTAATTTCAAGACATCATAAATTTTGTTCAACTAATATGTATACCACGACATTCATTGACAATTAGGCGGTACGAAGTTCGCCGGGCCAGCTAGTTGAGAAATAAAGGACGATTTTAATACCAAACTGGTAGCAAACAAAGTGAAGCAACGGCGAAGTTGAGGCGTATGCACATCCTTGATTAGTCACTCATAACAATCAAAGTCAATTAAGATGGTTTCTATTATTATTAATTAATCATATTGCATTTAAACCAATGACCACAGCCCGGCCACTACATACAAATGTCGCGTCAGTAACTATTGCATAAACAATGACGTCGGTGCAGAACGGGTATGAGCGTGAGTGCGTGCGACGCCATGCAAACTTCCAGATTTGTCTCAGATGCGAGGTGAGGTCGACACGAGATAGCAGCAGGGAGTGACCATACTGTACGGTGTACTATTATTTATACTGTGGTTATACAAACATTTACTCAATACCTACCTATCCCGGGCAATTACCATGCTTTCTTCTTTCCACATAGGAGGCAGATAGAACGTATCTATATGTAAAACATCTTAGATTTAAATGGTGTCACGAGGATGGGACAATTACGTTTGATTGCGTGAATAATACAAACATATACCACAGAGATTAATCATCACTCATTCATACTATGACTAATAGACCGAACGGTTATCCTGACCTTCACTGACGGACGGTCAGTGAAGGTCAGGATAACCGTTCGGTCACGTAAATATCATAGTATGTATGTGTGTTTGTCCACTAATAGAACATTAGTTATCATTATATAATGTTACAAACAAATTATAATTAAGTATATCGACAAACAAGCAAAGTAAACAAAGGAGTGTCCTCCTTGGTTAACTACATGGTAAAACATCAAATTAACTAATATTACACAATAGTTGATAATATTTATTTTTTTAATTAAGCAAAGACTTATTTGAAAAATTGGTTGTCGGTAAAGTCAGTTTATGGACTATAACGTCTCAAGAAAACATCGGCCGATGGAGTGGAAGAGAGATAGATGCGTCATAAGCCGAAAACGCTTAGGCCGATCGTGCCTCTCTCTATAGAGCTTGTTCCACGCTCTTGCTTACACGCTCGGCTCAAGCGGAACGTGACAAGAGTCTGAAGCGTTTGTGCGTGAGGTGCTATAAATGAGCAACACAACACTCAATTACCAAAATATAATTTATTTAAAAAAAAAAAATAGCTCAGGGGTGAGTTTAGAGGCCCTACTATGCCGGTAGTTCTGGTTTCCCAGTCAAGAGGTACTGTCCTGGAGTCCAGTGCTGGGGAGTGGAGTTGCCGGTGGCTTGATCTTGCGGCTGTCCAGGACTCAAGTAGGCAGGTACTTATGTGCCAAGGTAGTATGTGCCTGTACGGGTATCTCTTATTTTGTAGTCCGTAACTGGAACCCGAATTTCGGGTTTGAATAGCACTTAGGTCTTAACACTTTAGTTAGTTGTTAGGTACTCGTATACTGGTATAAGCTTAGTATAAAACTTTCACTTCTTCCACAATTCAAATCACGACGCAAGGACGTTCTGGGATGAGAACGTATATCGTGTGTCTCGTAGCAAGGAAATGATGCCAATGATGACCGGTTAACGGTGCATCGAGATATAAGAAATAAACTACCTACATAAAAAAAACGCGGCATGTTGCAGACACTAATGCAGAATCAGCCGTTCTTGAGTTGGCCAATTTCTATCGTAAGTAGTGTTGATAAATTAGTTTGTTTTTATGTGAATATATGTTTATTATTATTTTAATTGTAAATAAGTTTAGGTATTATATATTTTCTTTTATTTAATTTTAGTTTTAGTTTAGTTTTAAGTAAATTTGTTTAAATTTTTAAATAATAGACATTGTGATAATTTTATATTAACTAGTACCGTGTACTACGTTACACTACCCCCTCTCGTACCCAAGGATTTTATTCCCTTTTAATAAAATCCGCATCTTCTTAGTAAATACGTTTGTTTTTTCTATTCATACATCATCTTTTATACCTCTTCAGTCATATTATCTACATTCAAACAACCGTGGCAAATATTATACAAAAATTTACCATGGCACTCATATAAACATGATATAAGTTAAGCAGATTTTATACTCTGTCTAACTTAAAAAAAACTAGCGATATATGCAATGCTTTTATATAGGTATAATTGGTGGGTATAAAATTGAACACAAGAAATTTTAAAAAAACTTATATTATGAGGTATTGGCTAATTTAATATCTTTTATATGCCAAGTACCCAAATCTTTGCCTGACATGTCAGCCAAATTATATACTAATGGAGACTTTTTGGCTATTACGCGACATTTGAAGTACTTTGGTGCCAGTTTTTTACTAAAGTACTTATGTTTGTCGCTTAGTACATAGGTTCTTTTCATCACTATATCACCTACGTTAAATTCAGCAGGTTTACGCCTGAGGTTATAGTGACTAGTATTTTTAACGTGGGCTTGCCAAAGCTTGAATTGTACTTTGTCAAATATTTTTGATAAGCAACCCAGATTTTCGGCGTAAACATCACGTGGTAGAAAAACTACTTCATCACCGAGGTCGTTATCCACGTAATGTGTGCCGCAAGTAACCAATTCCCTACTGAAAACTAAGTACGAAGGGGTATATCCAGTAGCTTCGTTCACTGAGTTATTTATAGCGAACTGAACTGAAGGGATTTGAGTGTCCCAAGACCTATGATCTTCATCGACGAATGTGGATAGGCATGTTATAATTGTCCTATTATAACGCTCGACCGTATTAATTTGTGGCGTGTACTTAGGGGAAAAGAATATATTTGGCACATTATACTTTTTGAAAAAAGTTTCTATATGAGTGCTAGTGAATTGGCTGCCATTGTCAAGAAATATAGTTTGGGGAACGCCGTGAACAAGAAAAACAGAATCTTGTAAAATTTTGGTAATTATCTGCGAAGTAGCACTTCTGATTGGAAAGATTAAACAAAATTTTGAAAAACAACATGTAACTACGAAAATATATGAATTCTGCTTACGACTAACAGGCAAAGGACCCATTAAATCTATCGAAATGGCCTGAAATGGACGTGAACATTGCTTTGGACGTCCCATTTCTCCTAAAGTAGTGTGATTTTGGATTTTATGAGACAAGCACTTTTCACACGATGTTACAAATTTGACTACATCTTTGTACATACCGGGCCAATAGTAACGTAAAGCAATCCGTTTGTAGGTTTTAAAGATACCAAGATGTCCGGCTGTAGGCTCGGAGTGATTTTCGTAAACGATTTGCTCACGCAACTCGCTCGGTATAACCTCCTTCCAAGAAAATTCAGACTTTAGTTCACACTTGTCCTTGCTAAGCCGAAATAAACTATTATTTTTTATAATAAAATTTGGAAAATTTTGTTGATTATTAAGGCAACCGTTGTAGGTGTTTTTGTACCAAGAATCGGATGTGGTATCAAAAACGTTCGATGTGCTGATGGCACTTACAGGGATGGCTCTAGAGAGCGCATCTGGAATGACATTATCCGAGCCACGACGGTGCTTGATTTCGAAATCGAAGGATGACAAACGCACGCCCCAGCGAGCCAGTCTTCCCGTAGGATTGTTCAAGGACAGAAACCATTTAAGCGCACTGTGGTCGGTGTATACCGTGAACTGTTTACCGTTCTCCAAATAGCACCTCCAATGCTCCAGAGCAGAAATCACAGCCAAAGTCTCGCGCTCAGTGATGCTGTAATTTCGTTCAGGTGCGGAGAGTGATCTACTCATGTAAGCAATGGGGTGTTCTTTGGAGTTTATGGTTTGGGTAAGCATTGCACCGATACCATAGTTGCTGGCATCCGTATGTACCTCAAACGGGAGGTTGTAATTGGGACAAGATAAGACTGGTGCTGATACTAGGCATTCCTTTAATTTTAAAAATGCAGCTTCTGCTTCTTTAGTCCACTCAAAAGGAGGGGAATTTTTCTTATTAGACGTTAATTTGTTCAACGGAGCTGCTATGGTGCTAAAATTTGGTACAAACCTACGATACCAAGTGGCAGTGCCTAAAAACCGTTTGACGTCCTTTTTTGATGAAGGTGTAGGATATTGAAGTATGGCCTGCACCTTTTCAGGATCAGTTCTGAGACCACCACTATCCACGACATAACCAAGATATTTGAGTTTATCACGAAAGAAACAGCATTTATCCTGGTTAATTGTTAGATTAGCATGTTTTAATTTGTCTAATACGCAAAGAAGCAGAGAAACGTGACTGTTAAAGTCGTTACTTACAATAATGACGTCATCCAAATATGCAAAAACTTTCTGGTCGAATTCACTGAAAAGTAAGTCAACTAGACGCTGTTGAGTGGCCGGAGCGTTAGTTAAGCCAAAGGCAGTACGTTTAAATCTGAATGTGCCTCTGCCAGGGACGTAAAAAGCTGTTTTGTCTCGATCGTCAGGATGAATGTTGATTTGCCAAAATGCTTTAGATAGATCGATGCTTGACAAATATTTCGCATCGCGAAGATTATCTAAGATCTCAGAGACGTAGGGCAAATTATATGCGTCCTTCTTCGTCACTGAATTTAACTTTCGGCTGTCCAAGCAAAATCGAGGCTCGCCATTCTTTTTGGTCACAATTAACACTGGAGAAGACCATGCGCTTTCACAGGGTTCGATAACGTCGAGAGCCAACATTTCGTCTACCTGTTCCACAAGAATACGTTGTTTCTCAGGCGACATACGGTAATAGCGCTGACGGATCGGTTGAGTATCTCCAGTATCAATACGATGAGTGATCAAACTGGTATTCCCAAGACCTTTGACTTTTGAAGAAATTTCTTCAAACTGACGCATGACGTTATCTGCCATGACCTTTTCAGTGTTACTAAGGGTATCATAATTTTGCAAAAAGGTGTCTTTATTAACAGAGGCAATGTTGTTACTAGTAGGACCAATAGTAATTGAGTGCAAATGTTTTGGACAGATTTGAAATTTGCGCCAAAAGTCAATTCCTAGAATAAGATTATTTTCAATTTCAGGGACTACTAATGCCTTAATAATGTGAAATTGGTTTTCAAAGTGAATGGGAAGATTCATAGAACCAATGCTATTTAATTTCTGGCCTCCAGCAGCTACAAGAAAAGTAGGATTCAAAGTGCTGCTTTCAAGTTGAAGACCCTGATTGAGAAGTGCTTTTTGTGCATTATTACCTACTATAGTAACCGCGGAACCTGAGTCTAGCAATCCTGCTATAACAAGGTCGTTTATTTTAACAGAAACATAAGGTCTCAAATCGTTATTTGGTTTACAAGAAAGAACTGAAACAACTTTATAAATTTTGAAAAAATTAGAGATCGTTTGTAACCAGTTTTTCCAATCTTCTTTATCAAAATTGCTATTGTCACAGTTCTGACCAACTAGTTTTTTGAAATTGGTTTTAAATTAGTTTTCTTCTGGTTACAGTCGGGACACTCTGGTGTCTTAACGTCTTTCTTACCACAAACAAAACAAAGAATATTGGATTTGTCTGCTGTACATTGGCGTAGGCCATGAGTATCCGTACGGCATCTCGGGCAATAACGACGCTTTGGTGTATCAATAGCAGCTAAATATTTTTGGTTAAAATTAGCATAACCATTTTTATTTTCATTTTGTTTGCTGTAACCCTGTGCATTATTGTTTCTATTAAAATTGTCATATTTATTATAAGGTTTCGGTTTAGAGTATGCAAACTCAGGCGCTAATGTATCCGATGAAGGGCCTGGTGGTTCACGAAAATGTGAAAGACGCGCTTGAACCTTCTCAAAGTTAGTACACAAAGATCTCAGCCCTTCAATGGATTTAATTTCGGGAACCGAAGCTAATATATTGGAATAACAGGGACGGATATTATGTAAAATTATCTCCAATTTGCTTTCTTCTGAAGGAGTTTTCGACAAACGTGAAAACAACCCAGACATAATAGACAAATATATAGTTATGTTTTCGGTCTCACCCTGTGTTCTAGAACGGATTTCAGATAAAAGTCTATAATCATAATCAGACTTATCGAAATCTTCTTTGAGTCTATTCAAGAGACAGTTCCAATCAGAAATAAGATCTTTGTTACTTCGGAACCAATGAAGTGCATTACCAGAAAATATCTCAGTTGCATGTGAAAGTAATTTTTCATCTGACATATTCCTAGCCTCTTTAAATTCATTTGCCCTTTGGATGAAGGAACGGACGCAACTATTGCCATCATATTTTAGTTTGCTGATGTCTTGCGAGGTACGATCGCAAGTGACTGAGACATTTATGGGGTTTAAAGAAGGTGAAATTTCACTAACGCTAGCAGAGGAGGCTAACGGGTCGGCTAAATACTTATCTTTTAAAGAGTTAAATTTATTAAAATATTTTTTAAAGTGGTCAACGCAAGAATCATAAGCGTGTGCAACATCTTCGCTACGAGTCATTCTATTAAGACGATGGTATAAATGATGAATCAAGTTTTGTATTCGCAAAAGACTGGTGCGGTCAACATCAGTATCAAAACTTGCTTTAATTTTAGTTAAAGCATTTGAGACACCTTTAAGATCATCCTCTATATTTAAAGATGAATCTAAAATATCCTCAGAAGGAAAGAGTGGAATTAATTTAACAATTTGCTTGCGAAGTTCTTGTACGGTGGCTCCGGGAGTCGTACCTCTAATATCTACCTCGTATTCAAGCTCTGATTTTTGCAACGATAAAAACTTAATTGGATAAGCCATAATATCAAAACCGAAATTTTGCAAATAGTGAACTAAAAAAAAAAATGGACTGGTTTTATAGAACTAATAAAAAAAAATACTCTGTTCTTTACAAAATAAATGAATGAAATTAATTAACGTTTTGGTTGAAATGAATGAAAATGATAATGAATTTTGAGAAAACAAAAAAATAAAAAAATTACAGGCACAGAACTAAAAAGAACAAAAATATAAAACACTAAAAAAAATGCAACTAATGTGTAACTTAACAATAAGTCTAAAGAGAAAAAAAAAAGAACTGGACACTTTGAAAAAAGTCCGAATTACTTACTGCAACATAAGATTGATAATATTTTACTTTGAAGGTAGGATGATTTCTATAGTTGTGGTCAAAGAACACAATTTAAGTCAAATACACAAATTACCATTTTACAATAGAAATGAATAAAAATGTTACACCTTAGTTGCGAGCAACCAAAAATAATAAAAAAAAAACGTTTCACAAAACCAAAAAATAAAAGAAGCACACAGACATGCAACTACTCTAAGAAAGCAGAATTCCGGGCATAGAAAAGCATGAGAAAATTTAGAAAAAAAACACTTGGGCGCCAGTGAAGCGTTTGTGCGTGAGGTGCTATAAATGAGCAACACAACACTCAATTACCAAAATATAATTTATTTAAAAAAAAAAAAAATAGCTCAGGGGTGAGTTTAGAGGCCCTACTATGCCGGTAGTTCTGGTTTCCCAGTCAAGAGGTACTGTCCTGGAGTCCAGTGCTGGGGAGTGGAGTTGCCGGTGGCTTGATCTTGCGGCTGTCCAGGACTCAAGTAGGCAGGTACTTATGTGCCAAGGTAGTATGTGCCTGTACGGGTATCTCTTATTTTGTAGTCCGTAACTGGAACCCGAATTTCGGGTTTGAATAGCACTTAGGTCTTAACACTTTAGTTAGTTGTTAGGTACTCGTATACTGGTATAAGCTTAGTATAAAACTTTCACTTCTTCCACAATTCAAATCACGACGCAAGGACGTTCTGGGATGAGAACGTATATCGTGTGTCTCGTAGCAAGGAAATGATGCCAATGATGACCGGTTAACGGTGCATCGAGATATAAGAAATAAACTACCTACATAAAAAAAACGCGGCATGTTGCAGACACTAATGCAGAATCAGCCGTTCTTGAGTTGGCCAATTTCTATCGTAAGTAGTGTTGATAAATTAGTTTGTTTTTATGTGAATATATGTTTATTATTATTTTAATTGTAAATAAGTTTAGGTATTATATATTTTCTTTTATTTAATTTTAGTTTTAGTTTAGTTTTAAGTAAATTTGTTTAAATTTTTAAATAATAGACATTGTGATAATTTTATATTAACTAGTACCGTGTACTACGTTACAAGTCATGCTTTTTCATACGTGCAGCTAGCGTTCATAGATTTAATAGACGTATCACGTAAAAATAATCGATTGGATAAATAACGTTTATCAAGTACAAAACTCCATATATAGTCACACCCCGGCCACTTCATACAAATGTCGCATCGTATACTACTACATAAACAATGGAATCTATGTAGAGCGCGAATGAGCGTGTGTGCATGCGGCGCCATACAAACTGTTCCAGATTTGACTCAAAGGGGAGGTGAGACCGACACGAGACGCTATATATGTGTGTAGCCATATTGTACGTAGTACTATGACTTATACTGTGATATAGCTAAAAGACTAAAATCGCGTGCTTGCAATTATAAACTGTCAATAGTAATATTAATCTTAATACAACAGCGTAAGGTTTAAAACAATTTTCATTATTACTTGACAGGTGCATACCATTTTCACAAATTCTATATGCATTTTGCACGTGGCTGTACATAACCCGTACATTCTACACGAACGGAGGAGGAAAAAAATGTCTTTAAGACAATACATAATGCAAAATATTTAATTTTCAGTACACAGCACAAACTATACAGTAATTAAACCTAATTAAATTATGTGTGGGCTGGAGAACAAATAAATGTTTCATTCACTGATTCATTCATTAAATTTAATATTAAACGTCATAGAGCCGAAACATTTTATTATTACATGTACTTTGTGTAACCTATGCATACAACATAACCAAATATTATTTATATGGTTAAATAGAATTAAATAATAATTGAAATATCATTAAATAAGACTATTTACACAGTTTCCTCGAGTCCCAAATGATGAAGATTGTATAAATAAACATAAGCAAGCAAGGTTCAAATACTATACCGTGCCACACCCCGGCCACTCCATACAAATGTGCAGAGCGCGAATGAGCGTGTGTGTGTGCGGCGCAAAGGACATATTGAGGCTTATCATTAGTATCATTACTACTTAGATGGACACTACTTTTGCACTTGGATGCCGCATCATAATTATAGTATCAAACAAGCAGATCCAGTTACTGAGATTATTTGAGTTACTAAGTATGTGACTGAGACCATTACAATTTTATAGTATAGTACTATAAAGTCAACATTTTAAGTGTGTGTGTGTGTATTGTATCAAACAAGTAATTGGATATTAACAAACTAATGTCCTAGTGTCTATTGAAAATGTGAAATAAATATCAATATTGTATTTCCAAAAAAGTCAAACTGTCGAATCAAGGATTTTAAGAACACAATATGTAAAATGGAAACACAATGTGGTTTCCGGCAGACTAGAATAGAATCACTCCGTTTCTTCCCGTGGATGTTGTACAAGGCAACTAAGGGAATTACATTATCAAATAACAATCAAGCCTCCCCACCCGTGGACACTAAAATGGACCTGATGATGATGATGTAAAATTCAATGTTGAAACTGGACAACATAAACTGATCATGTAATGAATTAAACAAGTACTTTAATTGCATCAATTAAATGATAAGAAATAAATCATATTACCATTTAAAAATTCAGTTGAGAATATATTATACATGTATTAGGAAAAACATATTAATCAATGTCAATTTTAAAACAAAATTAAAACAGTTTCTTTTGGATAAAGCATATTATGATGTACAGGAATTTCTGAATGATAAAAACATATAGATATCTGAGATATGGATTTATTCCTTTATTAATTAGTTACTATGAACATTAAATGTATAAAATCTAATAAATGAATATTATTTGTATGGTTAACAGCCAGCCGGGCATAGTGGTACTAGCGTGCTCTAGTATCACTATGTATTTGTATACATAGTATTTGTTACATCATTTTTACCTATGTTCCATGAGTAAAGAATATTGGTATTTATGAACAAATTTTCATATTGAGTGTGTGAGGTCAACCGACAGACAGAAGAAATGCTGCTTTAGGCCAGAATGGAAGCAACCTTAAGAGTAATGCAAGTGTGCAGAGTACGGTAACCACATTACGTAGTCAATATGCTCGTTTGGCACCTGGTTTTTCCCAAAACTCAATTGAGGTTATGAATGCCATCAATTAATTAACAACAAAAGGAGACGATATGCCAAGCAAAATGACAGTTTTATTAGGATTGTTATATATAGAGAATTTAATGTTCACTTGGCATTTAAATTATTTGTACATAGCAAAAGTGATTAATTATGTACTTGAATTATTGTGCAAGGCGTAGCTGGTTGAGTGTCACAATTATAATAATGAATGTTGAATATTTCTGATTAGTTGCACATGAAATAGATACTTGGTCATATATTATTGTCAATAGGGAATATAGATTGTAGCAAATTGACAATTATGATCATGAAGACAGCTAGCGGAGCCTCTCTAGAAGATACTGCAATAGCTCATTTTTTACGACTGTTTTTCTAGTGTATATTTATGTTACATTCATTCTAATACAGGTGAGTATTATTTTGTTTCAAGCAAATTTTGCTAGACAGTAGGTAAAGTTTAAACGATTTCGCAGTTTTTTTTTATGCCCGTTTGTTTAGTGTATGTTCATCTAATGTTCATTCATATATATTATGGATGAGCATTATTTAATATCAAGCAAATTTCACTAGACAAATGTACACTAACTTGCAATTGTGCAAAAGTATTATACTTTCATACATTCTTATACATAGATAATAAACATGTTCGTATACTTCATCTCAATCAATGGTTAATTTGTAATACAGGGTGAAATGCAATTATGCACTTTTTTTTTAATTTGTATAATCTAATTTTTCTTTTAATGTTATCATGAAACAAACGAATGTAACCTAATATGAATACTTAATTACAGAAGAGTGGAGTTATCTAACACAAGTATTTTATACTTAAATGGTAACTCCAGAACCTCCTGAAAATTCTAAGGACTATGTTAATGTAATATTTTTTTTTTTATACTGTAATTATATGATATAATTAATGTAAACACGTAAAAAAATATCAATTAAACAGAATTTATCAGTTGTTGCTACATATATACAATAATTATTTAGTAATTATGACTATTACTTTAAAATGTGCTAGTAATATGTATGTTACATAGCAAACTTATGTACTATTTTGTTTTGGTTGAGAAATAGAAATATCATCGCAAAAGAAATTTATAAAACATACAAAAACTACTCACTTTGAAAACTTCCGAGAAGAATCCACTGCCGATCTTCTCCAGCACGAAGTCATCAAAGGGGTAAAGAGCCGCCACCGCAGTCCGCAGCGCCGTGCAGGAAGACCCGGTCACTCTGCGGTCACCAAGTCTCTCACATTCCTCACTAACACTGGACTCCTTATCACATTCCTCATCACAACACATCGCACGTTTCGTCCTGCCACCATTCTCCTCCCTGAACCTCCTGCCCATCTTCGAGTGTGGCCCTCGTACATAACGACCAGCCTTCGCGGTCTCGTCCAAGTTCGTGAAACTCTCCGCTATCTTGAGCACTTTGGTCGGTTTCCGCCGCTCGAACCTACTCCTGGTCCCCTCGGGTAAACACTCGTGTTGCATTATAGCCGAATGATAATATTGCTAACACATTTATCCCGCTTCGAACATAGTGTGCAGTCAAGTGTCCTCTATATACGAAAGATACCCTAAATGTAACATTTCTGACGTCCACAACACAATACTAACAGGCGGTACTCGAAAATATGCGAAATAACATTACAATCACACAAAAAACCAAGTCGATTCGCGACTGTCACTTTCACATATTTCTAAACATCCTCATATTATTGGCACGGTTGTGGGTTTCTTTCGTTTTATTACGAGCACTTGAGTTTATTTATCGAATTTGTTTATTATGCGGTAAGTGTTCTTTCAGATAAACAATCCAATTGACCAACGACGCGAGTTATAGCAAAGTAAAGAAAGCAAGCAAGCAAGCCAAGCTACACCAACTACACATGACATGACATGACATAACTGATGGCAATGTTGGCAACGGAATTAATTTTGTGTAGTGGTGGCAGCATTGAACATTCACTAGAGCTGCCCGTTCATATGATTCCGGTAATAGCCAATCGGCTAATACCGGAAAATTCACAATAACACGGATTAAAAAATAGCTGAATTTGAAAAACGTTACTTCGGTTATTTACGGTATTCACGTCATCATTATTAATATATATAATGAAAGAAAAATTACTTTTCCTACATGAAATATGTAGTAGCTAAAATTTTACTTCAGTGTCAAGTACTACCTGTAACTCTTACAAATTAAGGTTTAAACACACATGTTACTATAAGCATCACATCTAAAGTAATGAGATGTTCCCCTAATTTGAACATGATGGCGTCGGGATGGAGTCGGGATGCACGGAAGTATAAGATTTAACAAACTTAAAGTAATTTTTGTATCATTTATTTATACGCAACAGACTTCGCTTTATTAATATAGGTGATAATTAGTATGAATTAAATATGTTGCAAGCGATTAGTTCCGATTACTAATATGGGACATGTCCAGGAGGTCTGCGGTTGGAAATTGGGACCGAGTTCCAAATCCTCTCCATATACATAATTGGCCAGCTATTAGATACAGATCCACAAGTATTTTAAGATGGATTGTCATGGGAATGAAATTTACAGTAACTCTTAGGCGGACCGAAAGCTCAAACTAGTTCGTGTTAAATGTCAAAGCAACCTGAATCCATCCAGTTAATGTATTTGCGTTAGGAGAGCAGATGACTACCATAAACAGACTATACAGTGTGCAGAGAGAGAGAGAGAGAACTGCCTGCTTAGTATTGAAATAGGTATATTGTGTACTTTCGTGTGATATGTGAAATGTTGGGCTCTAGTTACT
The DNA here is from genome assembly GCA_937001555.2 of Hypsopygia costalis. Lineage (NCBI taxonomy): Eukaryota > Metazoa > Arthropoda > Insecta > Lepidoptera > Pyralidae > Hypsopygia > Hypsopygia costalis. The sequence continues at coordinate 27,804,649 of OW443332.2, forward strand.
TCATCAACCAACATCAATTGTGCATTTTCGTAATACAGAACAGAAAGACGGCATTTGTATATATTTCAATCGATTGTTACAAACGTCAGAATCATCGGTTTGCCTGTGCGAACTAATTGCGAAGTAAGACAATTACCTTACTTTTCGGGTGTACGTTTTTGACACTTGTAGCATAATGTATAGTAGTTTGTTTATGATGGTTCACCGTAGACTATTCTGCTGTAGATGCTTGCAGCTCATCTTTCCTCCTTCACAGATACTTGTCTCAAATAGTTTTCCATTATTGGGGGTGCATTTCTCCCTAGATGGGCATTCTTATTCGCTTAGCGGTAACGACATTACCATAATCAATTTGTATCTACTCGTATTTACTGGTGGTTATAGGTCTTTCCTAATTCTTTCGACAACATACACTCCTTCTCTATTCGCGTCTAGCCAATTCTAGCTGCTCCTATGAATCGTTTTGACACACAACATTTTGTCAAATCTTAGGGACCTTACCTTTTCTTTTCGGAGGATATCTGCATTGGTCATTAAAACCAACCTACCACTTGATGAGCCTTCAGTTTACTTGCTCGGAGAGTTATTGATAGAACTGTACTTAAATAACAAATGGCTACAGAATAAATAATCGTTATGACCAGGAAAGCGCGACCAACATTATAGAAACACAGCAATTAGCATTCTAGAAATATTTTTGGTACAAAATCAAAACAGGTAAACAAGTATACAACCGCCTAATAGTACCAGTCATTACATTAAATATATTAAATTTTTTGAAGATTTTCACTCATAAAATCTAAAATGTTAGTTCCTCCTACTTTGTTTTTAAATGCACATCTCTATTTAAAAAAAAAATCTCTGGGGATTAAAAAAAAAAGATTTTTAATGGTTTTACTGCCCTGGATACGAGTTTTTTGAAGCTTGACTTTCGTATTTATTACTTCTTACTTCATCATCTTGGCTTTAGCCGTCCGAAAAATATCGCTAGGAAATTATTTTTCTATCAGTATTTATTGATGTGCAGTAGTTTATTCTAATAGAATACAAATGATAGTCATAATTATATGACTTTTTTGTTTGTATTTCTGTGGGCTTAGCGTTATGAGTGTTATGACAACGGGTTGACCGATTATTTTTAAACAACGTCAGGTGCCATCATTAAGCATACGGCCCGCCAGATGTAAAGTGATTATACAGCGTACACGTAGCCGTACAGACGCTTGCAGTACAAGGGCATTTGCTCGCGCGCTGACATCCCGCTGCTAACGCTGAATCTCTTCACATACGGCGACTGAGAAGCAGTAGTTTGACTCTGCCATATTTTTGAAATGCATACCTACAGCTCAGCGGAGCGCTAGGGTTGATAGGTACAAAAACTAAAGGACACCTGTGTAGATTTATAGTATAAGTGTGTAGTTTTAGGTTAAGGATTAAAACATATTGTTAATTTAATGATGCTGTTAATTGAATGATGCTGTTGATCTTAGTAACACCATATGAAAGATACATGTAACGTAAAGCCTGGTCGGTGGCCTTTGGGCGGCTTGAAAACACTGGCCTCTGCCAACCCGCAGTTGAGCAGCGTGGTGGAGTATTTTCTAAACCCCTTCTATTGAGGAGAGACCCGTATCTCAACAGTGGGATGACTATGGGTTGATGCCGAAGTACAAAAACAACATTACAAGTTATATAAACTAACACTTTTTTTTAAGTCTTTTTAAATCCCATAATTTAGTTAACTTATTTATGGAGCCTACTAGAATAAGTGCCACCACGGCTACCTGCTTAGATAATATATATACAGATATTAGTCCAACCCAAAAAAGTATTATTAATAAATTGGATTCTGATCATTCTGGGCAAATGATAAGTATTAAAATAAATAATAAAAATGTTGTCAAGACAAAAATTACTTTTGTGCCAGTAACAGTGAGTCGCTTAGAACGTATGAGAGTAAACCTAACTAGTAAGTTACCGTTTTTAGATAATGACTTGGAACCTAACTTGATGTATAATTCATTTTTTAATGCATTTCTTCACGAATTTAAATCAATATTTACTTCCAAGGAAATTACTTTTACCAATAGCCTTGTCTTTGGTGACTGGGCAACCGTAGGTATTTATAAGAGTAGGCAAACTTTGTACATGTTATACTATGAAAGACAATTCAATAATAGTGAAGAATTTAAAGAACATGTAAAATCATATTCGAAAATTTTCAAACGCGTTTGTCAAGTAGCAAAATCTACATTTATTAAATCAAAAATTAGACATAGTAGTAATAAAATTAAAGCCACTTGGACGGTTATCAATGAAGAGACTGGGAAGGGTAGGACAAAAGATTCAGAGTTTAAATTAAGTATCGATGGTCATGTTACCAAGTCAGATTTAGAAGTTGCCAATGCTTTTGAAAGATTTTTTTCTGCTTTCCCTGTCACTTTAACTAGTGCCTTGGGCTCTTCCACCTCCGTTGCAGAGTCATTAATTAAAGATAATGTGCCTGAATTTTATAACGATTTTCATTTCCGTCATGTTAATGGGTCTGATTTAAAAGTTGCATTTAAATCACTTAATATTAAGAAAACGGCTGATCTATGGGGCATTTCCGTACATATTATAAAATCTTTATTTGACATTGTTGCTCCCGCCTTAATTGTGATATTTAATAGATGTATTGATTGTGGTGTGTTTCCTGACTTGATGAAATTAAGCAAAATTATTCCTTTGTTTAAATCAGGTAGTACATTAGACCCCACAAACTTCAGACCAATATCAATACTACCTACATTTAGTAAGATTTTTGAAAAACTAATTCTCGCTCAGTTACTTAATTACTTTAATGAAAATAATCTGCTGCACACTAAACAATTCGGTTTCACTCATGGACGGTCAACATGTGATGCTGGGGTAAAATTACTAGAATGTATATATGAGGCTTGGGAGGAGTCACGGGACGCCTATGGGGTGTTTTGTGACTTATCTAAGGCTTTTGATTGTGTGCAGCATGAAACTCTAGTCAGAAAACTACACCACTATGGTATAAGAGGCATCGCTCTTGATCTTCTTACTTCTTATCTGAGTGATAGGGTTCAGAAAGTAGATGTTAATGGAAAGCGATCACATGGATCAACTGTAGCGATGGGGGTGCCACAAGGCTCTATTTTGGGCCCTTTCCTGTTTCTCGTGTACATTAATGATCTACCTCATCTTGTAAAGAATAATCACGAAATAGTATTGTTTGCAGATGACACTTCTTTAATTTTTAAGGTAAATAGACAACAATCAGAAATTGACGATGTAAACAATGCTCTTTCAAAAATAGTAAACTGGTTTAGTGCTAATAACCTACTTTTAAATGGTAGTAAAACCAAATATGTTAGATTTTTTACAAAAAATGTGAAACAAGTAAAAACCAGTGTGGTGATGGACAATGAGAGATTGGAATTGGTCAATAAGGTTGTCTTCCTTGGGATAACATTAGACTCTAAATTACAATGGGGCCCACATATAGAAACGTTATCGGGTAGACTCAGCTCAGCAGCTGCTCAGCAGCAGCAAAATACGTCAACTGACTGATGTTGACACTGCGCGTTTAGTTTATTTTAGCTATTTTCACAGCATTATGTCATATGGTTAATGCTTTGGGGTAGTGCTGCGGATGTAGACTCAATTTTTGTGCTCCAGAAGCGAGCTATCCGTGCTATTTATATGATGAGTCCCAGGGAGACACTGAGAAATAAATTTAAAGAGATAAATATTATGACATTACATTCTCAATATATTTATGAAAATCTTATTTACGTTCATAAAAATCAAACTAAATTTAGGAAAAACAGTGATCTCCATCAATTAAATTTAAGAAATAAAACCAAACTCGCTATGCATATTACTAGGCTCCATAAAATCTCTAACTCGTTCCCAGGTCAATGTATACGCTTCTACAATAAACTTCCAAATGACGCGTTTAAATTATCCATGGGTAAATTTAAAAGATTTATCAAAACTAGACTATGTCAAAAGGCTTACTATTGTATCTCAGATTACATAAATGATAAAAGTATTTGGAAATGAATTGCTCTTGTTATGTTATATTAATGATTGTATTTGTATTTAATGTAACGATATTGGCAATTAAAAGAGTCGGCCTTGAGTTTCTTGCCAGTTCTTCTCAAGAAGCCCCGTCGCCGGAACTGGCACTTAAATTCACTTTCACATTCAAGATAGTGTGATGAAAGTGAATCTAAGCTCTGCGGATTTAGAGTAGAAATGATTTACACATGTTTCTTATATTTAGTTTGTATGACGTTTCTAAGTGCTTTATAAAGTCCAAGGAATAAAGATATTTTGACTTTGACTTTGACTTTGACTTTAATTTTAGCAATACATATTTCGGGTTAAAATTGTAACGGTAAAAAAGTAGGATATATAGAGTTTTAAAATTCTTATGAGAAAAAAAAAGAATAAATAAATAGAGAGTTGAGAAAAGTGTGTTGCAAGATTATTATTATTAACTTGTTAATGTGATGGGGTAGGAGTATTTGGGATGTGTACTAAGGAATTTCATTCATTCGAATTTAGAGCAGGTCTTTCAGATGGTTGATCGTAATGATAGTACTTGAAATTATTTGGGAAGCTGTGCCTCTTTTTAAAGATGTAAAATTATTTGGAATAGAGCTCCAACGCTTTCCGCCGGCTCTTCAACGCGTTCAGTGAAAGACTTCATTGCTCTCCGCGCGCTGACTGACGCGTAACTGACGAATTGTAGTCTTGAGTAGTACATGTACTATGTACTAATAGGTGACGGTACTTGACACTGTATTAAAAGAAACGTTACCAAACGCGAACTCTTATTCGGACATATTCGGACTATTCGTACAGTGTACTAGGTTATCCAAGCCCGGAATACTTGTCTGTGGTCTGTCCGAGAGACAAAGAATAAAGCGTCTTGCATCTAATGTTATCGTAAGAGTAAGCGAGATAGGAGGTAAGCACACTGCACTAGTATATACCTATCGCTTTCAGCGCCGTGTGTTTTATTCATAGAAAATCTTATACAGCGCTGTATAGTGCTTGTAATTACCAAATTTACATTGTTATATGATTATATTATCGGCTATATTTCTGAGTACTAATAGTACTATTAAGGTGTACTAGTACATTAATCGGACTGTACTAGTACAGTGCGCACCTATGAGTGTCCGATTAAGCACAAGACTAACGATTTGCCATTACACGTTCACTCAAGAGCTTCTCTGAGCTTTGTATTACTTTCATGTAATCCTGTAAAACGTATATATGTGCCCGACATGTATTTATAATTTCTTTAGAAATAGCAGCTGGTGACCTAATTACTGAAAACTTCATGTCTTCATTATTTCTACTATTATCGCTATTTATATCGCAAAGTTACTCCGAGCTTTTCTTCGGGAATTCTAACTTTTCGCATAGGTGTCTTAGTTTTTTAGGTATGGTGTTACTAAGATCATGCGTGTTTTGATAACTTACACGCATCTTCTCTACAGACTCACTACAGAAAATAAAAGCTGGTTCGTATTTAAAATTATATAATATAAGCAATAGGCTATTTTCCAATGTTTAAAAATTGTAAAAAATATTTAATAATATCGTAAAATACACAAAACTATAAAGATCTGCAAACTTTAATTCTAATATCTTCAGGCAGACTTTTTTTAGCGTCGATCAAAGTTTGGCGGGAAAGTCCATTTTATAAGTATGAAATTATTAAAAAAATATATTTTCATTGGAGAAGCAATAAAAAATGCTATAACTTTTATTATGATACTAATCACATAAACGTAATATTTAACATAGCTATCGTACAAATTTCTGATTTGATTCATACAAAATACAAACCTGTGACGTCATAATTCGTTAGTCTTTTGTATGGAGCGTTTTGGGGCAGTCTAAAAATTGTGATTTTCAAATGGTAATTTGAATATTTCTATCTCGAGAAATTTTTGTGCTATCGAAGTAATTCTTTCACCTATGGTAATATTATGGAGACGTCCCTACATAATATCAAACCGAAAAAAATGTTAGTCAAATAGCCTATTGACATAAAGTTCATTATGCTCACAGAGTACTTTGTAATTATTATGCTATGTATGTACAATTTCGTGGCAAAAAGTCGATTCCATTCCATCCCAAGGCGGCACATTTTGACTGCTACTTATTGCATGCCCACTTGCCAATGGTTAGACTTACAAACTGCACCATTCTCGACTCTCTTTGAGCCACTGACCCCAGCAAAGCATGAAATAATTGGGTAAATTCTTTCTAATAGATCTATAAGAATAGACCTATTCCAGATGAGCTGGTTATTTATCACGTGATCACCATCATCTGAGAGAAGGGAGGTAACAACAATAGGCCTGCATTTCGATGGGTCTGATAAGTCGCCTTTTTTGGGCACTAGGCAAGTTACAATGATGGAACGCGTTATTACAGGACAAAACTCAAGGGCACACCTCTTTAAAACCATTGCCGAGTGCCATCTGGCCCACTCGACTTATGAACGTCGAGGGACTGCAATACCCGCCAAATATCTCGCCGTGTGAATGAGATTTCCAGCATGAAATTACCACACCACGGGATGCTAGACAATGCGGCGTTTCCGTCGTTCAAAGACGAATTAAAGTCATAGATATTGCTCAGCAGATCGGCTTTTTCTTGGCGTTATAGGTCAGACTACCGTCCAGTTTACGCAGTGGTAGAAAGGAGGACAGACAGATGCTTTCTTCGACAGCCTTAGCGAGCTACCAAAAAGTACGACTCTCAAAGGGTGCTTTGGAAAGGACAGGCGCTCGCCAACATTGCCGACGAAATTACACACTTTGCCCTATCAATCACCTTCTTATCAATGCTGACTTGTCACTTGAGGTTCGTCTTACAAAACGACGAGGCAGGTAGGTAGTTTCAAATGAGACACATCAGGATTCTCATTAATACGAAACGTGGTCCAAACACGAATATTAGGAGCGACGTAAATCGAAAAAAGAGAACAATGTTTATCGGCAACGTGTGATGCTCCTGGTTTCACAGGCACTACTGTCTATCAGGCGGGCCGTATGCTTGTTTTCCCACCTTAGTGGTTAAAAAAGTAGGCATATTGAATAAGATAATAAAAATCCAGGTAAATAAATTTCGCTGTTTATTGTAATCCATGCTGACGACTATGTTCTTAGTTAATTAATGAATCTATATCACACAATGGAAACATAAGGATGTCGTATTATCTCAAGAAAAAATCAACGGAAACTTCATTCTTCAAAAACTTTTCCGTTATTTCTTTCACGAGCGTCGCTTTCACAAAGAAATAATCCCTCTGTTACATTATAAAATAACAATCGCTAGCTCCGTTATTCACAACTGTCTAATAACTATTAAAAATTTAACGCTCAATAGCTATAAATACAAATATATTATTGCTGTCGCGATTTTATAACTAATTTTGATCTTAACTACATCATACATTGATCTCAAAATGAGTATTCGTTTTTATACTTATCTAAATTCACTCTTAACTATCCTTATTTATGTTAGTATTGCTTGATTAGGGAAACCATAGCTTTCCCGCGAAAATAGATGTAACAAATAGTTATTTTAGTAACGGCCATCAAATGGCCCGTTTTTAACAATCTTTTATCCAATGTTTTAGAGAAAAAGTGCATAGTTTAGTTTTAGGGGATAGTCTAAAACAGAATATACATACAAAATTTAATGAATACAGTTGTACAAAATGTACTTAAAAACAATATTAGGCACCTATTTTCATGTACTGTTTTTTCCGATATCAATATTTAACTAAAACATAACTAATTTAAAAATACCGCTAAATTATTCTAGCTAATCAATAACATGTTACAATATTTTTGTACATATTTCTAAGCTTCTTTTGTATGATTTTGTTTGTGTATTGAGGAAGAAATATGGGTTTATTTATCAACATACTTATTATATAAACATATGAAGTCCATACGTATACGAGTAGATATCATTCGAGTGTGATCGAGTTTACAGAATACAAAGTAAAATAACAATATGGCATAGATTAATTTAGGGTACCTACTAGCGATGCCAACTTTTTTTTTACAAAAAATAAAGTATATTTTGGTCTGAGAAGAATATTAAAGAGTATTTTAGAAAAATTTTTTTTCTAAAATACTCTATGAAAAGATTATTTTAGAAAACAGTATTTTATGTATTTTAAAGCTTCTCGCACAACTTATTAAATTTTAATATAATATACGCCTCACCACAAATAAGTAAAATTAAAGCTGGAGCTCATTTTTTATTCAATTAATAATTCTATGCTATTATTGACTAAATTAAAAAAAATCTGTGAGCTTCTAAGTCTAAGAATAGTGTTTTGATGCTGAAAACAGTATTTTGTATTCATACTTTATTTTTCTTCAACAGTAAAAAGTATAATGTAGTAAAAAACATTATAATACTGTTTTTAACAGTATAGTTGGCAACCCTAGTACCTACTATGAGACCAATGTCGAAATCGAAAAAGTTGACTCCACCTACGTACCTACTAAAAGTACCCACTGAAACAATTTCTTTGGAGATTTTTCTTTTGACGTGAAATCGTGTCTTTAAAATCGCTTCCTTATGGAGGCAATTAAAAAAAAACGAATGATAACAAAATCGGGGGATACAGTTTGGTAGATATCATTAATTGCAGCTACATAACTCAAAATGAGTATTCGTTTTTATACTCTCTATCATCTCCATCCAAAATTTTATCACACCACTGGATAGATGAAAGATCAAACACGAATTTTTTTTTTATTTACGAAGTAAGGACTTTTGAATATCGCGTGCGGGAAGGGCTGCCATTTTGAGATAATTCTAGTGCATATAACGTATTCACGTACAACACACGATCGTGTCCATGACACAGCCACACCCTAATTTTTCTCAAATTTAATATTGGTTTCGTATAAAAGTTGATCATCCTTTTAAAACTGTCCCCTTACCACCAACTCTTATTGCGATTCAATAACTGAATAGATTGCTTATTAATACCAATGAATAAGCGACTCTGTTTCAAATTGAATAGAGTCGCTTATTCATTGGTATGAATAAGCATTCTATTCAGTTATTGAATCGCAATAAGAGATGGTGGTAAGGGGGCTGTACTCGTTATAAAACTTTGCTGAGTTTGAAAAAGGATATATAATATTATTATTACTGAACTAAATTACTTTGTAACTTATAAAATCTTTAATTCAAAGTTGCTTACTAATATTGCATTATTATGGGATTAGGCTAAAATAAAGAAAGAGGAAGATCTTAAAACATATCTACATATAGAATTATGACAAAATTATAGATGAACTATTAGTAAAGTCAAAGTTCAGTCTTTCTCGATTCTGATATTGATCCAAGCCATTAATAACTTTTACTAATCGCATCGTTGAATATTATGCACGTAGGAAAGACTTCGCGTATAGAGCTTCCTAGAAATAATATTCTAAAAAAAACTACTTTCAAATGGGTATTGAAATTGTATTCTAGGTTGGAAGTAGAATATTTCCAGTACCTAATATTGTAAATAACTCCAAAAGCGAGCTATTGATTTTCTCTAAGTAAGTATAGATAGTCTCGAAACTTCACTATAAAACCGTTGCAACAAGAAACATTATTCACAACCATTCTCATCAACTCTATCAAACATTGTCACTATTTCAAAATGATTTATCTTATCTTAGTCTATGGATCTATTTTATTCATAATATTTTCTATAAAAACGGGGTGTGTGATGTATGGTATGACTACAATATATCAATCAGATATGTTATGATGTCACTTAATTTAATCTCATTAAGCGTAACAACGAAGAAATTGCACCGATTATTTAAAAAAAAACTATAATTTCAGTTATGAATTTAACTGATATTGACGTTTAGGAAAAGTCTACTAGGAACGAACGTTATTTTTTTAAAATTAAATGAACGATAGATATTTTTTTTGTATATGTTAAATAAAAATCAAAAGTTTTTGCGACAAACCGTATGTATAGTTTCAAAATTAGTAAAATATTTTATGACAAAAATAGATCCAACAATATACGAAATCTTCTTCGTACCTAATAAAAATAGAAACAAAAAAATAATCATAAATTATATAAATCATCCTTAAATATGTTTTGAATTCTAAATTTATTTTAGCTAGATACATGATTATACATTTTATACATATTACCTGTCTTAAAGCGATATTTATATGAACATAGTGCGATTTCGTTGGAAACGTTGACAGTAGAAAGTAAATAAATGCTTATCTCGTAAGTTTATAGGATGAAATATTTGTGCATTATTTTTAATGAACGATTAATAATCGATCTGAAATATTATTTCAATATCTACCTCATAGTATTTGCATATTACGGTTTAAACTTATATAAGTCGTATAAACGTATTATTATAACATTTTAATAGCTTACCTATCTGCTTTTGAGTAATATTATATATATATAATTGTAGCTGAATAAAGTAACAAATATATGTATAATTTTAACTGTTACAAAAATAACAGTTAAAAGATATTTACGAACTCTGTTCTACTACTTCAGTAGTATAATTTGCTATATCATTTTTATAATCTCAGAGTTGGTATACTATTTTTGTTTGAACCGTAATATGAATAAAAAGATACATTTCAATACAACACACAATTGAGACCAGATTCCCAGACAAAAATCCAAACACCTCATTGACCTCAATGGTTGTCCATGGCAGTAGGGTGGGTAAATCTTATTGTATTTCGTTTTTGATTATGTACCTATTTGATTTATATTCAAAAATTTTAGCTGTCACTTGTCATTTTAAGCTCCATTACATGAAACGTTGTAAAACTAGTATATTATTATAGTTTTTTACCATTTAATTTGGCTTTAAATTGTCCATTCTTCGTCGTTAACAGGTATAGAGAAGGGCATTCTTTTAACCAGATTATTTATTTACTTACTCTGTGAGTGTGAACTGACCACGAAAAGATGTTTGGCTGTTTTGTCTGAGCACATATTTTTTCTATGTTGATTGATTGATTAATTTATGCGATTGTGACTATCTATGATATTAGTATTATAAGTGATATTTTTTAACTATGACATCAATAATAGGTACATATATTATAAATTCAACATAAATGTAAAATAATTAACACGAAATTACAACAAATTATTACAAAATAATTAATAAAAATGATAGCCTTAAATAGAACCTGCAAACTTATTCGGTTGATGGTGGTGAAAATCATAGAACTTAATTATTTATTTTGTGTTATAAAAATAAAATACATACCTATTTCCCTAGGTATTGAAATACACCGATTGTTTTTTGGATAAATTATACCACAGAACCGTCTAAGATACCGTGGAAAAATATGGTTATATTATGAAGTATTTCCTCAGGCGAAGGATGATCTAAGTTCTGTTATTTGGGGTTTTAGGAGTAAAAATGTATCATTATATTTAAACCAAAGACAAAGTGACTAATTTTTAAATCACTTATGTTTAAAACATTTAAACGTTAACAAGTGATTTCAAAAAATAGTTTAGACTTATCAGGTGTTTATCATATATAATACAAAAAAGCTGAATTCTTGAAGGTTATTTTGTTTGGCTATCACGGTACGACTGTCAGAAACCGAAACGGCTGGTGAAACCGCGGCTAGTTATTACTAGAAGTGGGTTTTTAGTTTCTAACAATAACGTCACAAAATAACTAATCAACAGTTTTTTTTAAGTGCATTAGAATTCTTAAGAGATGGCACAGAACATAATTTACTATTTCAACAATGTTTAGGAGACATATCCTTTTAAAGCGATACTAGCGACACCACTAACCGAATAACCATGAAGTTGGTAGCGAACTCTTAAAACTAAATTTGTTTCTCTACACTTTGTTCCTAAGCCTGCCTATATTATGCTATAATTACAAAGGTATGGGATTCTAAAACGACTATAGATTTCGTTAGTGCACGAATCATCTCGGTATTATGTAGTGGAGTATCACGATGGTTACGGACACGAGGAGAGGGGTCGGTATCCTTAGGAGTGGTTGGCTGCTGGTTTGATCTTGGCATTCTCCTGGAAAATAAACACGCATTATTTTACATACTTAGATAGATAGTAATTTAGTGTCATGGGGTTACCATCAACAAAAATCTGTATCACACTGCTTTATAAAAAACACATGATACATGTCATGATTGTTATTCGCAAAATCATACCAGGGAGGGTACCACCATCTCTTATTGCGATTCAATAATTGAATAGATTGCTTATTCCTACCAATGAATAAGCGACTCTATTCCATTTGAAATAGAGTGATAAGGGGACAGTGCATCGAGATTCTGCCCTTAACTCACGCCAAAATAAGGCATACTACTTATAGATATGCGGAAATAAATGTAATATGGCATTACTTTTCATACCATTACATCACATCACACCATTAGGTATTGTAAAATTTCTATTTTTTTTGTTAAAGCTAAGATACTTTTGTTATGTGAGTGCAACCAACCAAGGCTATTAGAGGTAAAAGCGGTAACCCCCAAGGGCGTGTTTACACTCACCTACTGCCTGCGCGTCAAAGACAAGCTGCGGGTCGCCGGCGGCGCGCTCGCAGTTGGCGGCGGAGCGCGTGACGGCGAGCGTGCTGCCGCGCGCCTCCCGCGACATGAAGCAGTAGCGCCGCGCCGCCGTGCTGTCGCGCGTCACCGGCGTCGTCACCACGAACGACGCGCCGTTCTCGTACCACCCGCCGTGGCACGTGTACGCTGGATACGTTACAAGAGGCATGTTCAGCGTCGGACTGGCCATATAGTAGAGGTGGCATTTGCCAACCGGGCCCCAGCCTGCGCGGGCACCCTACGGGCCTGGATTGCGGGGCTTGCACAAACCGTAGATTAGGAGGCCCGCGCAGGCTAGCTCCTAGCTCTTTCTAAATAAAACTAGATCAGATCGTTCCAACTTATCAAATAGATAGAAATGAAATAAAAAAAATAATAAAATGATTGAACCTGAGCAAGCCACCCCCTGAAACTAGTTTTGGATTTTTTTGTTGAACGGCAATAACTTTTGATGGAATCAACTTATTTAGACGTGTATAATTATAGCATAATGCATTACATTTTACATTGTTTCCTATATATATATTTTGTTTATGTCAATTTGTATAACTCAGTATTTTATGATAGTATGCCATCTACCTACCTTTATCTACTAGTATCTACCATCATCTAGTTTCGGGCCCCGGGCTTGCCACCCGGGCCCTTCCGGCCCAGTTCGACCCTGGGCTTGTTAAATGAAACCGGTCAACTGTGAATTTGGACTCGTACATGCATACGAGTGCGAGTATCTCCAAAACACGTTTCTTGTATGCCGACTTCTTTAATTTTTAACTTTATCTTATTTGCAGTATTCGTTGTTATAGCGGCCATAGTAATAAATACATAATCGATGAAAATTTCAAGTGTCTCGTTATTATAAATCAAGGAGCCCTGTGATAGACGGACGGGAGTCAGTCACTCGCAAGAACACAAAGCGATGAAAGTAGAGATACTTCCCCAGTCGGGCAGCTTACATATACGCTGTACCCTCACTCTCTTTTGCCAGAGCCTCTTTCACTAATGGGCAGTGTGCACCACGTGCAGGTAAGGTTGGCTTTGGCTCTAAAGATCGTGGTGCGCCAATTACACCACCAAATATCTGCAAATTTATATAAACTAGTTTGAAACTAAATGCAATTCTCACCTGTAACTACCTCCTTATTCTGACAAGCAGAGTAGAACTCCATATTCTTGACGGAGTTGCATCCAACTTCCAGTCTAATATAGTCGCTGACGAGGCACGCCACCTCTTCCTCAGCCTGTCTCCTGCTCCTCAACATAGGAACACTTGACATATTCCCTACGCTAAAATTAAACAGCCTAGTCCCATTAACCCTACGATTATGTTCCAAGATTGCTATGTCTCGCTTACTCCTAAGTCTATCACTTTTGCGCAGCGATCTGACACTCCTTTGGTGTCTACTATTCTGTATCGTGTACTTCCCAGAATAAGGACATTCTTTTGATTCTGGATTGCTTGCTGAAAAAGAGAATTTATAAATATTATGTGAATGAACCCTTATTTTTAACCGACTTCAAAAAAGGAGGAGGTTCTGTGTTCGACTGCATGTATGTTTATTTTTTTTATATAAGTATGTTCAACGACTTTCGCTAAGAGTGAACCGATTTTCAAAACACTTTTTGAAGTGAGAACTTCTTTATGCGCGTTGGACATTTTTAGAGATGGGAAAAACCATTGAACTCGCGACACTGTTACCGTAACCGATACCGGTCTATTTGGAACGGTATTTCTTTTTTTTTTTTATATTAGCTCGGCATATTGGCTCCGCTTCGCCTGATGGTAAGCGAAAAGAGGAGCCCCAATCGCATCGGCAACGGACAAGAGACCTTGATGTCTTGTCAGTTGACGCTGCCATGCTGGCCTACAAGATGCTTCTTCTCGCTTCTCTTGAAGGATCCCATATTGTATGAGGTTTTCGCGCGCCTAATGCTTGCCTGTGCGCTATTGGTTCGTCAGTCGACCTTTTCTCTCCGCGTTGCGTTCACGCTACTCTCATTCCCGAAATACACGTACCTATTAGGGTCCGTTCACACTGACCGGCTCGGAGAGGTGAGCAGATTTTGGTGGCGTTTTAATTTTTTTTTTTTTTTATACCACTAAAGTGGCAAACAAGCATACGGCCCGCCTGATGGAAAGCAGCTACCGTAGCCTATGAACGCCTGTAACACCAGGGGCATCACACGCGCGTTGCCGACCCTGTAAAAACCTCTTCACGCCCTTTTTGAAGAACCCCATGCTGTAGTCTCCTGAGAAAACCTCGACAGGCAGTTCATTCCACAGCTTAACCGTACGCGGGAGAAAACTTCTCTGGAACCGCACGGTATGCGACCACTTAGGCTCCAATGTGTGAGGATGAATTCCCTGTCGATGGCGAGCGGTGCGACTGTAAAAGGAGGCCGTGGGCATCATGTCAAACAACTCCTCTGAACACACCCCATTGTACAAACGGTAGAACACACAAAGGGACGCAAAATCCCTCCTCAGACTTAAAGGTTCTAAACCGTCTGTCAGTTTGGGATCGTCAACAATCCTCACAGCACGCCTCTGAATCGAGTCACAAGGTGCAAGCTGGTATCTAGGCGCTCCCGCCCACAGATGGCAACAGTACTCCATATGCGGCCGTACTTGAGCTTTGTAGAGCAGAAGCCTTTGCCGCGGATTGAAGTACTGTTTGGCCCTGTTGAGCACGCCTAGTTTCTTCGACGCCAGCTTGACCTTCCAAATTGAGTTTTGGATCATTGGCATAAGGTTTATTTTTTAAATTCACTTCTTTTGTTATATGAGAATGCACGAGAGCCGATGTGAATTTTTAAAGTCCATGATACAAAGCTCTATTTTAAACGCATTCAAAATCTGCTCTCCTTTCCGAGCCGGTTTGTTTGAACGGACTCCTAGAGTTAGAAAAAGGAAATGCTTTCAGTAAAGCAAAATATTTCCTGATAGTCCATAGATCCAGTAGTGGGTAAATACAGGCTGATGATGACTGTAAACCGCATGTAGAACGTTACCGAGCCAGTATAAAATGCCCTGACGCGATACCTTGAGTATCAATAGTTTGGTGCTATTTATTACAGAACTTACCAACTAAAGTAACATAAGGCGCGGTAACAGCATTAAAATGGTGCGGAGAGCAGGCGTCGTCTGGCCTCGAGGTGGGCGCTCCTCGCTGCAGCTCCGCTATGTATGTATCCCGGCGGTACAACACCACGCACACGTAGCGGGATACGCTGAAATTGGAGGAAAAGGAATGATTTTGTGTAGAGAATTATACAACACTAACGATCGGCGTCGGCTTCGCATGTTAATCTAAAGTCAAATGAATTCAAGTCACTAGAAGTCATTTGATCTATATATACATAAAAAATCATAGCCACATCTTGGTCTGCCCTTATTTTTCAATAATGTGTTATATCGAATATTGTGGCTAATCATTGTTCCTCTCAGTAAAGCATGATTTCATTATGATCATTAGTCACAACTTTATCCAATGGGTCCTCGCCAAGAAGTTCTGTTTAGAGGTATCACACCCCAGCCACTCTATACAAATGTCGCGTCGTTTACATACACAACAAATACATAAACAACGGTGTCTATGCAGAGCGAGAACGAGCATGTTTGCGTGCGGCATCATACAAACTGTTCCAGATTTGTCTCAGAGGGGAGGTGAGGTCGACACGAGAGAGCGGCAGGGAGCGGCCACACTGTACGTAGTACTATTATTTATACTGTGGTAGTACTTATTAAAAGAGAGATAGGGAGCGTAATTGTAAGCTACCCGACTGAATGTACCTCTACCTCACAGAATACCGCAGCCAAATAACAATTCCCTTGAGGGTCGTTGTATTCCTGCGAGTGAGTGAGGTCACCAGAAAGTAAGGAGAAGCTGCGTTGGCTGCGGGGGTGGCGGCGCGCGAGCGATATTTTATGTTGCGGGCGTTAATATGGCTACGGTAACCGCTTCACATCAGGCGGGCCGTATGCTTGTTTGCCACCCGACGTAGTATAAAAAGAAGTACTTACCAATGGTGTTGCCAGTGAGCAACTAAAGCGACCGAGTTCCCACTTGGTGAGCTGGCCTTCACATTAACGCAATACACTTTGATATCAGCGCCGGTTTGATTGGTGATACGAAGAGTTGCGTTTCTCTGGTAGAAGGTGTAGTTGCTGCTGAAGTCCAGGGTGTGCCAAGTGTGGGAGAACGTCATCCAAGATGGAAACTGGCAGTTGAAGCGGACTGACACTGAAAAAGAAGGAAAATCAATTTTATAGCATGGAATTACCTGATATCGCAAAATCTGGGGCCCAACCGGCTAAGCTGAATCCGATTGCCATCGGATTTTTTGATAGTTATAGGGTATTCTAGTTATTTACTTTTTTGTCATCTACCGCTTTGTTACACACAATAAATCAGTCTATGAACCGTCCGTGAGCCAGCAACAGATTTTCATGACCAATTTTCTCTCAAGCGATAACTCGGGAAATACTTCAGAGAGTTGTATTATGCCGTATGGTAAACTTCAGCTGCCGCTCCGTGGGTGGGTTGGGCAGCGGCAGCCTCTTAATCATGTAAAAAAAAATAATTGTTTTCCGTCAGTTCCTCCCGACTGAAAATTTGTTAAATAATAGTTAACGCAATTATTTGAAGATAAAAAAAAAAGTCAGCTGGACGTACCGTGGTCAGCTGATGCAGTGAAAGGTGGCGCATGGCCCAGGCGTGAGCGCTGATCGCTTATTTAAATACGTCAGCTGACGACCTTTCCACCAGCATAGAGGCAGCTGACGTTTTTATTTATTCAATGTTGCATATAAGCTATCATCTGACAAATTTTCAAGTGGGAAGAAATCACTGAACGAAAAAATTTTGTTTTGCATGTTCGTGTGACCAGCTGAAGTATAATCCACCACAGTACGGCCAGCTGACTTTTTTTTATCTTCGAATAATTGCGTTAACTATCATATAACAAATTTTCAGTCGGGAGGAAATGACTGAAAACAATATTTTTTTTTACGTGATTATGATGCTGCCGCTGCCCAACCCACCCACGGAGCGGCAGCTGACGTTTACCATACGTCATAATGCAACTCTCTGAAGTATTTCACGAGTTATCGCTTGAGAGGAAATAACTGACAAAATATACTATCTGGGTCACGGACTAGCCGTCCGTCTTTCACTGCGCAATACCTACCTAACTATAGTGAAAATCAAACTTCCACTTAGATTTATGGTACACGTGTTTACCTTAGCTGATAGTAACCCTGGAACTCTACCGCTTAAGCTGAAGATTGTTGTCAATAACTTAAACGTAAGACCAACACTTCAAATCAAAATATTCGACGGTAATCGGCATCAGCTTCGGCGGTAGGGCCCCTGGCTGGCGAACTCACTTTCCTGTAAATTTTCTGGCAAAAATATCGGAAATGGTTACTTCATAAGCAATTCCTTTTCTGACTGGTTTCTACCCACTTTTACTTTTTACCCGGCTACGGCAATGCCAATAGGAAGTGTTATGTGTCTAACAGTATATTTGTTATATATTTATATAACAAATATATATATATAACATTATAATTATAGTTATACCTTTTGTCACATTAAGTGCCCAAAAATAAGGCGGTTCCTAATAGTAGCTTATATATTACCAGGAATGTTGCTCGCTGGCTCCCCCGCTGTAAACGCA
The DNA here is from genome assembly GCA_937001555.2 of Hypsopygia costalis. NCBI lineage: Eukaryota > Metazoa > Arthropoda > Insecta > Lepidoptera > Pyralidae > Hypsopygia > Hypsopygia costalis. Next base: position 27,822,997 of record OW443332.2, read on the forward strand.
TCATCTCCACATACCTAGTGTACATAATCACTTGCAGGAACACAACTATCCTTAAGGGTATGATGCTATGATGGCTGCTTACCATCAGGCAGGTCCTGCATGTTTACCACCTTAGTTTACATAAAGAAGGTACTTTATTTAAAGTTGTTAATATATTTAAGGGTTAATTATTCCAATGGTGGAGAAGTATGGCTGTTAACCTTGCAAATAGTACCTACCTCGTTTTAGAGCCATGGTTCTGGAACCTTCAGTAGCACTGAAAAGACCGTTGCACGTGGCGTCTCCCGACTGTGCCACTCTGTACTCCACTCCTCCCAGCGAGGGGTCGTCTTTAGCGCCATTGACTGATGCTGAAACGATAAGGTAATGTTTTTGATGATGGGTTTAGTTTCAAACCTTTAGGATCTTATAGCAAGCTCTATGAGTAAGCTCTATACGTATTCGATTGAGGGGAGACCCGTATCCCAACGTAAGTGAGATGTATATGAGTTGATGTATATAACAGAGTTATTACGTACAAAATCATAAGATAAACTTTGAGGTTCTCGTACATTTAAATCAAGTCAGTATTAGGCCAGCCCGCGGTGGCTTGGTACCGACATGATCCAACTTGCTTTATCCGCTGAATTGCCCGTGTCGACCTACGGTCGACATGTGACGTCACGACCTTGGAACGCTTGAAATGCCCGTGTCGACCTACGGTCGACATTTGCAGTTTGGCGTTCAGTTTTGGGCAGATTGAACAATACTCATCTGTCATACATTCAGGCCCATTTGTTTATGTTTTTTTCGTTTCTCCGCCATATTAACATATAAAAAAAAAAAATCATATAAAAACTATACGTTATCGCCTTAGTTCATAAGGTATTTTTTTGAATACAAGTAGGGCTATGAAACACCACTTGAGAATGTTTAGACCATCGTAATTCTACACTATAGTCGAGTGTTGAACAACAAAAGACGGCATTGTATAGTGCTGTTCTTAGTAAACGTAAAAAACACCACTTGTAGGCACTCAATAACAAAGTTGCGTCTCAATGACCGTTTTTATGGGGCCCCGACCACCCGCGGCGCCGGGCAGGTAGGAACAAAAAACAAATGGGCATCGCTCCGCCGCGTTTTTGCGCGGGGGGGGGGGGGGGGGCGCGGGGGGCTCAACGTGGGGGGCAAAAGAGCGGTTATGGGCTAAGCCCATAACCGCTCTTAAGCCCATTGGGCTTATTTATGTTTACTTAAAAAAATATGCATTTTTTTTAAAGTAAACATAATACAGCACGTAGTATGATCCATAGACGTATAATATGCTGCATTTTATAGACGACTGGTTGGGTAGATAATGTCGGGTGTTTTTTTTTTATAAAGCGCTTTCAAATAACTATTTCGTCTTACATGATGATGGGGTAAGTTGCTCTCTTTTTATAGTGCAGTGGCTCCCAAACTTTTTTTGTTCGCGGTTCATTACGAGGTTTTTAGGGTTCCGTAGCCAAATGGCAAAAAGCGGAACCCTTATGGATTCGTCATGTCTGTCTGTCTGTCCGACCGTATAATCACAGCCACTTTTTTAAATTTTGGGGGCTTCCCATACTTAGAACTGAAACATAAATTTTTTTTTTTCATCAAACCCATACGTGTACATATATCTATGGATAGGTTTTCAAAAATAATGTTGAGCTTACTAATATCATTTTTTTTAAGCTGAAAGTTTGCGCGAGAGACACTTCCACAGTGGTAAAATGTGTCCCCCCCACATGTAACTTCTAAAATAAGAGAATGATAAAACTAAAAAAAAATTGTGCGGGAATCGAACCCGCGACCTCGGAGTCAAAGTGGGCATTGCTAACCATTCGACCACCGAGCTCGTCAAGTATAGGTAGTATAGTATAAAGAGGTGATACAGTTATGTTGAGTACTCACATCTCGCCAATTAACTTAGCATGCAATTTTTTACATGAATGCGGTAGAAATGATTAATTTGTCTATAGTTTATTCTCTGTCTACGGAACAGTCTTACCAATACCATTTGTCTTCTCGTAGACGAAGCATCTGTATCGGTCCTCGTTGCTGGTGGCGTGGTTGTGGTGGAGCTTCCCAACCAAGAACCGGAGGCTACCCTCCTTCCACGTCGCCAGGCACTCGAGTTCCTCCACTGGAATTTAATTTAAGCAAAGTTACATAAGTACTTATCATATAAATTAGACCACGGGGAACACATGGATGAGCTCTTTTAAATGAATATTCCTGAACAAATTTCACACGGCCATCTAGTCCCAAACTAAGCAAAGTTTGATATCTATATAACTATGGGTATTAAATAACTGATACTTAACTCAAATACATTTTTTTGTAAATATAATACATAATACGTAGAAAACACGCAGACCAAGACAAACAGACTTGTTCATGCACACAAATATTTTGTCTTGTGCCGGGATCGATCCCGCAACCTCGGAATCAAAGTAGTCATAGCTAATCATTCGACCACCGAGACGAAGAGCTTGTAAAAGATTGCTTTCATTAATAAGGCCGCCTTATTTCTTTGCATCATACCTATTACGTCTGCAATACTTTCAAAGCATTTTTTATCAAAACGTCCTGTTATGCACTCTATCGTAGGTACACACAATTGCTTTAACTAAAAGCAAGCAAGGTTGCAAACAAGCGTTCATAGTCCGATGGTAAGCAGTAATGATATAGCTAGCAGACCTATTCACGAATGTATTTTAAACATTGAAATTGGGTTACACGTCAAACTAGACAACTTTTACAAGTTATTTACAAATCGCAGCTTCCGAATGCCCCAACAATACATACCACAGCCAGTAAATTTAGGAGAGATGGTTACCAAAATAGACTCGATAGGCTGCGAGCGTTCTCCGAGACAATGGCAGACGGACAGACAATTAACACATTTATAATGTATATGTAGACTACGTTTGGCGGCTATTAGAATATATTATTACGTGAAGCAACAGCTTTGTACCCCTTTTTATGAAAATTGCGCGGACGGAGATTTATTAAATTTCACATAGGTACTTATTATATAGAAGAGGAGTGCAGAATACTCATACTTTTTTTAAACATAATTATACTTTCTTTAGTAAGTAAGTATACCTAAGTATTTCTGGACAATTTACACAGCGCCATCTAGTCCCAAATTAATGTACGAATAATGTATTAAGTACATTTTTTTTTAAAATACATACTTATAATACATAGAAAACACCCAGACCAAGACAAACAGACATGTTCATGCAAACAAATGTTTGTCTTGTGTGGGAATCGAACCCGCGACCTCGGAGTCAAAGTGGCCATTGCTAACCATTCGACCACCGGGCTCGTCAAAAAAGTTTATATAGAAGAGGATACATTAAATCATTAAAAAAAAACATTACACACACTACCATGTATTTGATACACACATGCCTATATACCTACTCTTTTGTTTTTTTGTTAAAGTCATAATAAAAATTAATTATGGTGGAATTTCGACCACTGTGGAACCACTAGTTAGAACAAATATACTGACAACAAAGATAGTGAAATGCATGTAGCCAATGCATTTCACTATGCGCCAATGACGTGATTTTCAGCGAAATTTATTGAGCTTATAAAATCGTCCGGTCGTTCTGTCTGTCCGTTGCCATGAAACTCAAAATTTCGAAATTCTGACTTCGGATTCGTGTAGAGCATCAAAAAGTAGTACTATAAAGTGACCTTGGTTTTCCGATATCAATTCGGGATTTCGAAAAAAAAAGTCGTTCTGTCTGTCCGTCCGTTGCCAAGAAACTCAAAATTTCGAAATTCTGACTTCGGATTCGTGTAGACTGTAGAGCAGCGTTTCCTAACCTTTTTAATGTTGTTACCCCTATGACCAATAAAGGAAACTAATTATACCCCCCTCCTTAGATTAGATTTTATTGGCTTGTACTAATTTATTACCTTTTATCAGCTTGATTACCCTTACAGAATTCCTATTTTACCCCTGAGGGGGTAATTACCCCTAGGTTCGGAACCAAGGCTGTAGAGCATCAAAAAGTAGTAATGTAAAGTGACCTTGGTTTTCCGATATCAATTCGGGATTTCGAAAAAAAATAATCGTTATGGTGGCGCATGCTGCGCGTCCGATGTTTTATACTACGTTGGATGGAAAACAAGCATACGGCCCGTCTGATGTGAAGCGGTTGCCGTAGCCATATTAACGTCGCAATATGCACCCACGCATCCGCGATAAAAACTGTAATTTACTAAAAAAAATGGGAGAAATCTTAATTTAAAAAATCCGAAGTATTTACTTTAGATTTTTTAAATATATTACAAATATATACTCGGCATATCAATGCCAACTATTTTTTTGAGGTCGGTGCTAGTTGTAGTGTGTACCTAATATAAAATACCTAAGTATATAGTTACTCGAGTAAACGGGCACCGAAACAAAATATATATATAATGTATATTTAATTTAGATTTTTTAAATGAAGAAAGTTTTATTTCTCCATTTAGTAAATTACAGTTATGAAGTTCATTTTTTTTTAATTACTTTTAATAATTATTTTTATTAGGCCAATATAAGTGATAGCAGATAATAAATTAGTAATAACAGTTGCCCCTCAAAAAGATATTTGAATTCAATAATACGTAATAATACGTACGGCAATATTACGTAACAGCTTACTACGTATACATACGTCATAAGTTGTTGCATTGAAATAAAAAATAGTTGATAGTAGTTACAGTCTTTATCTAATTTTCTTTAATTTTCAAAGCGTTAATGTAAGACAGTACAAAATACCCTTAACCGTTTGGTTATTTTTACCCGCCATTAGCTAACAGCACCTCTGGAAGATTGCCCAATTGATTTGTGAGCAGTTTAACACAGGACGTGCCTTTTTGGTGTCTACGACGGATCGTTCATTTTAAACGACATTTAAATAACTTTAAAAATAATCTGTAGTGTTTACATAACTAGTTCTTCACCGCGAAATGAGACCTATCGGTTTTTATATCTCGAAATCGGTTTCAACGTGAATATGTTTTTAAAATTGCTTCCACATGGACAGTGGCGGACTAAGGGTAAAGCGGCCCTAGGCGACATTGTATTTCTGGGCCTACTTAAGACGTTTTCACTTCAAAAATAAAAATTAAAAACCTGATTATACCTACAAAAATACCTATTAAATGACGAGCTCGGTGGAGTAGCGCCCAATGACTCGGCTTCGACACCAGCGCTCGTGGGTTCGATTCCCACACAGGACAAACATTTGTGGGCATGAACATGTCTGTTTGTCTTGGTCTGGGTGTTTTCTAGGTATCATAAGTATGTATTTACAAAAAAAAATGTATTTACGTATGTTTATCAGTTGTCTAACCCATAACACAAGCTTCGCTTACTTTGGCGCTAGATGGCGCTGTGTAATTTGTCTGACAATATTTATTTATTTATTAAATTTTCGGGCCCCAAAAATTACGGGCCCCAGGCACGTGCCTAGGTTGAATAAGGCCTTAGTCCGCCCCTGCAAGGATTTTGATTTACCAAAATAACAAAATCGGGGGATACCGTATGGTGTTGCAGATACATATCTATCATCTCCATTCAAAATTCAATCACACGACTGGATAGATCAAGTGATCAGGATAATTTATTACGCTAAGTAAGGACTATGGAACATCGCGTGCGGGGAAGAATAGAATAGAATAGAATAGAATATTATTTGCATAAATGTGGTTACATAGTTGATCATAGAGTTATACCAATGTAGCAGATTCTCACAATTAACCGTTTCCGGCGTGCAACGTGAATCGTGCAACGTGTGGGACGCGTTGCCATTTTGAGATAATTTTAGTGCATATAACGTATTCGCTTACAACACAGGGCCGTGTCCATGACACAGCCACACCCCATTTTCAGCGAAATTTATTGAGCTTATAAAATCGTCCGGTCGTTCTGTCTGTCCGTCCGTTGCCATGAAACTCAAAATTTCGAAATTCTGACTTCGGATTCGTGTAGAGCATCAAAAAGTAGTAATGTAAAGTGACCTTGGTTTTCCGGTATCAATTCGGGAAAGTGGCCAAAATAAATAAATAAATAAATATCGCTATGGTGGCGCATGCTGCGCGTCCGATGTTTTTATAAGTGCTTTAGTTATTAATTGATTTTATATAATTACCTAACGGTTTTACTCACCTGTACTTTCAGATCCGTGGACATCAGGGCAGGCTTGGTAATTGAGGAGCAGCCGCGAATCTTCTGTACAACTTTCGATGGATGACACTGGGCTCTTGCAGTCACCATGACCTCTGCAAAATGTACAATAAATAAATATTTCTAAACAATTTACACAGCGCCATCCAGTCCCAAATTAAGCGCAAAGCTTGTACTTGGGTACTAGATAACTGATATTTTACTTAAATACATTTTTTTTGTAAATACATATAATATTGTTGTTAATTTATTTTGTATGCCGCATTCGTGTATATCTGCACTTCCCAAAGGTTGTCTGGTAGAGAATGCTTTTAGCATAATTTAATACATAGAAAACACCCAGACGAAGACAAACAGACATGTTCATGCACACAAATATTTGTCTTGTGCGGAAGTCTTGTGTCGAAGCCGTGACCTCGGAGTGAAAGAGGCCATTGCTAATCATCCGACCACCGATCTCGGCACTATAAACAACACTAGTAAGTATATTTAACAAAGATCATAGCCAGACTATTTACCCAGAATTTAATAACAATACTGATACTAATGACGGCAAACGATGGGAACATCCCCCTTACCACCAACTCTTATTGCGATTCTATAACCGAATAGAATGATTATTCATACCAATGAATAAGCGACTCTATGCAATTTGAAATAGAGTCGCTTATTGACGCTTAGGAAAAATTAGGGATCCGTAAGAAAATTGCAACAAGTTAGAGAACAAAAATCTTTCTTGACGTGCGATGTGAAAACTGTTGATATTGTATCAAAACAATGTATATATTACGGATTTATAAATCCACCAACTCTTATTGCGATTTAATAACTGAATAGAATGCTTATTCATACCAATTATGAATTCAATATGATATGATGAATGATTCAATAACTGAATAGAATGCTTATTCATACCAATTATGAATTCAATATGATATGATGAATGATTCAATAACTGAATAGAATGCTTATTCATACCAATTATGAATAAGCATTCTATTCAGTTATTGAACCGCAATAAGAGTTGCTGGTAAGGAGGCTGGAGGGTTAGATAGAATATCCTTGGGTTAGATATAAACGCTCTATTAGAAGACCTAGTGGCCGAGTTCAATGTTATCGGAGAAGTTAATGGTTAGTTTAGTTGGTTTTTAGTTTTATTTTTAAGTAGTTTTAAGATTAGATTATTTTTATTTACTATAGTTTAGTTGTATTTTATTGTTATATATATGTATATTTATTTTAGCTATATTATAAAAAAAAAACAAAATAAACTTAAATTACATACCTACATATAAATAACATAAAATTAAATTGAATATAAGTACAATATAATTAAACCATCAAATGTTATCAATAAAATGGGAACTAATGTCTTATTTACCATAAAATACATTTTGATTGGCTCCCCAAACCCCTTTATCCAGACCCATAGTAAAAAAACTTGAGTGCCAAAAAGCTAATGTTTAAATCAGTAAATCTTCATTGCAATTAAAGAAGTATGTATATCATATGAGGAGCTCGATGGCGTTGTTCCGCGTGGCAGTCTAATCGATCACGAAAGTCAAGCAACGTCGACTGTAGTCTGTCCATGGATGGGTTTATTTATCTCAAACTCCTCTGTGCTTCGGAAGACGCGTTAAGTCGTCGGTCCTGGCTGTTGTCGTTAGATGGCAGTCGTTAAGTCAAGGCCTTCAGGCGGCTTGAAGATACTGACCTCCGCCAACCCGCAGTTGAGCAGCATGGTGGAGTATGCTCTAAACCCTTTCGATTGAGGGGAGACCTGTATCCCAATAATGGGATGAGTAAGGGCTGATGACGTATATCGAATAAAGTGGTGCATAAACTTTAATAATTAAAAGAGAGGTAGGGAGCGTAATTGTAAGCTACCCGACTGGGGAATGTACCTCCACCTCACAGACTACCGCAGCCAAATAACAATTCCTTTCCCAGTTGTTATGTTCCTGCGAGTGAGTGAGGTCACCAGAAAGGAAGGAGATGCTGCGTTGGCAGCGAGAGTGGCGGCGCGGGAGCAATATTTTATGTTGCGAGCGTTAATATGGCTACGATAATCGCTTCAGGCGGGCCGTATGCTTGTCTGCCACCTGAAGTAGTATAAAAAAAAATCTCTATTTGGTAGGTTCGTCCTTCCGCAACAAAAACTAGTTAAAAAGTATAAGTTCATTCAGCCCCAATATCCGTCCTCCCTTTTTAACACAATTTTAATTATACCACCATAATGGCGTGTCTGTCTGTCACTCCAGTGGCCGGCGTCACAATTTTTAATTACCCACGGGCAGCTGTCCGATAGAAATTGGATAATTTCACGTCAAATTGGGGAGATTACGTTAAATATCAATTATCTAGTGATTAAAACGCAGGATGTTAATTATTGCTTAATTAGAACCGTTTTGGAATCTTCTTAGACGAGCTCTTTTTAAGAATGTTTAATCTGCTTAACGATACTTTTAGCAAAGGATCGAAACGTTGTAAATTTAAATCCAATAATTCCTCATGGTATTATAAATCGTATTGAAATAAAAAACCGGCCAAGGACGAGTCGAACTCGCGCACGAAGGGTTCCGTACCATTATCTATAAAAACGGCAAGAAAATCACGTTTGTTGTATGGGAGCCACCCTTAAATATTTGTTTTATTTTTATTTAATTATTTATTTTTAAAGTGAATATATAACTAAATATTATGTGAGTATTTCAAGCGTCTACCTATTACCGTTATCAATTGCGAGCAAAAACGAGCAAAAAAAATCACGTTTGCTGTATGGGAGCCCCCTTAAATATTTATTTTATTCTGTTTTTTTTTTGTATTTGTTGTTATAGCGGCAACAGAAATACATCATCTGTGAAAATTTCAACTGTCTAACTATCACGGTTTATGAGATACAGCCTGGTGACAGACGGACGGACGGACGGACAGCGGAGACTTAGTAATAGGGTTCCATTTTACCCTTTTGGTACGAAACCCTAAAAAGTGAGTATTTTGAGTTTAACTTGCTCTGGCAGGCGGCAGAGAGATCCTGGTAGATTAGTATTAAGGGATGTAGATAGATGAGATAAATAGATCAAAAGCCGCCTAGCGATGTGTGTTTTTTTTTAATAATAATATTCGCGGGCAAGTTCAAAGAATTAAATACCACTCAATTCAAAAATAAATTGTATAAATGGCTTAACGAGAATTTTTTTTACTGTATTAATGCATTACTTGAACATAAGTTTTAAATTAAAATTAATATTTGCATTCTAAAGTAATGATTGGCAAGACATGACCGCCATACTTGAGTACCTAAGATCTACCATACCTAAGTATACCATGTTTTATGTAATTAAAGACTTATTTATTTATGAAAGAAATGAAATGAATTTAAACATTTTTATATTTGTAAGTATTCAAATAAAACGATATGGACAATGGGCCATACCATCAAATACAATGGCCACTTCACCATCATTATTTAGCCAAAGAACGTCCTTTGCTTAACATAGGCACAGTATAAGCAATAGTATATTGTATAGCCACTCCCTGCCGCTCTCTCGTGTCTACCTCACCTCCCCTCTTAGACGAATCTGGAACAGTTTGTATGGCGCCGCATGCACACACACTCATTCACGCTCTGCACAGACGCTATTGTTTTATGCTGAGTTTGAACCATTTTGCGACATTGCACAAACTTATTTTTTTTTATATGTATATTATTTTGTCTGTTTGACTTGTCAGTGCTGTGTAATGTGCAAATAAGTGTTTTTATTTCTTTCTAGTAGTAAACGACGTGGAATTTCATGGTGTGGCCGTAGTGTAGTGAGAGACACAGGCCTGCCCCTTAGACGTTTTCTATGGTTGGTTATTTTTGTTGGTTTATTATAAACAATATTCGTTACTGTGAAAAGTACCTTAACTCTTAGGCCAGGGTCCATAAATATATATTTTTAGACTATATCAATCTCTCTCTACTACTTAATACTACTTCGATAACATTGACCTGAACTCGCTCCACAGATTCGAGCTGTCCCAGTCAGGAAGTGGCCTAAATACGGCATGCTACATATATTTTGAGGTCGACATTATTCGGCATGGCCGGCGGGTGCATAGTGGAGCGAATGTATAGACAAATGTCCGACAAAAACATCGCTTGACCTGCCACATCGCATCCTAGTAATATTATAAAATACCTATTTTTAAGGTTATAAATAACTGGAATTGATTTCCCTCTGTATTATATTACTCTTTGGGATGGAGGTAAGGATGTTTGTTGTTACTCTTTTACTGGAAAACTGCTAAAAAGACTAGGACGAAATTTGGTATACATTTAGAATGTGATCTGGATTAACAGGATCAATTTGACACATTTTTATTTTGGTAGGTATACTGTTTACGCGGAATGAAACAGAGGACATAAAGTTGGCACATAATATTATATATGTTTGAGAACTGAGGATGACGTTCAAGGCGACTGAGATCGAATATTTTGAATCCAAAAATAGTGCGCCACCCTGTTTAAATATACATTTTGCCCTCTTCTACCCTAAGGTTGTCTGGAAGAGATTGCTCATAGCGATAAGAATACGTTACAGAGACTTAGATGGTGACTGTTGGGTTGGTTCATACACTAAAAGTAGCACAGCGAGCGGCGGAGAGAGCAATGCTTGTAGTTTCTCTAAGGGATCGAATCCGGAACGAAGAAATTCGACGGAGAACTCTCAAAATCAAACAAACGTTGAAGTGGCAGTGGGCTGGCCAGATTTGCTGAGTCACGATAGCAGATGGAGAAGGAAAGTTCTAGAGTGGAGGCCACGTATGGGACGACGAAGAGTAGGGAGCCCCCTCTCTAGATGGACCGAAGACCTCACAAAAGTGGCTGATAGCAGTTAGATGCGGAAAACAGAGGATCGCATATGGTGGAAAGCATTGGCCTATATCCAGCAGTGGGTAGATACAGGCTGATAAATATGATGATGATGATCATAAGACCGTCTATTGTTTTTTGTAATTTATTTGTTGTAATAAAGAGTTATTGTATTGTATCGACTTAGGATCCATAATATTGATACTGTTGTTGACCCTTGGTGGGACATTGTTGTCATTATGTATTAAGTTAATGACAGATGACATAGTCTAAAGACTTCAGAGTTACTACCAGTTAAAATAAATTCAATTACCAATAATCAAACCAAACCAATAACCAAAAACAAAGCTGAAATTTGTTTTTGTCATTCAAAGTATTTGAAGGGAGTCTGCTTCAGCCGAGGCGATAGGGCCCCAGTTGAATTCTTTGTCCTGTGCTTCGAAGTTTCTAGGTGCCTATCATTTTTACGACATGGAGCGAGAGTCAAGAGAATATAGAGTTTTGCGGCATAAAGAGAGGCAAGTGTCAATGTGCTTTTATCTATACAAAAATCATTCTTACTAAAGAATATATATAATTATAATATATAAATGAGTAAAATGATTACCTGTTGTAGGTGAAGGAGAACGGGCCCCTAAGGGGGCAGTCGACGGGGTCCGCGTTCTCCCGGAACATGGAATAAAGGAGGGCGTCTCCAGTGATGAGGGTGCACAGGTGGGGCAGGGCGTCTCTTCGGTAGCAGTACGCTGGAATGAGATATAAGATTGCATGCTTTATCGCTCACTTGTTATAAAGATGACATGATAGCTGATGAGGCTCTGGCGAATGAAAGGTAAAGCAAATAACAACACCTATGAAGATTGTTGTGTCCCTGCGAGTGCATGAGGTCACTAGACGTGAGGAGAAGGTTCGTCAGCAGCAGGGAGAACCAACACGCTAGCGATACTTCATGTATTATCATTCTTCACTTGAATGCTACGATAAACAGTCTACAGTTCTTTAGACGGGCTGTAAGTTTATTTGGTACCCGAGGTTGTTATAAAAAACCGAACAAGTGCGAGTCGGACTCGCCCACCGAAGGTTTCGTACGTAGTATCATTATAAATTTGATATTTTTCATTATAAATAAGAAATACTGCGTCGGAAAAAATAAATAAAATATATTTTGCAATGTGCATATCAAGCCCTTTCATATGAAGCTACTAATCAAATTGAAGCTACTAGTTCAAATGGGGTATCCATTTGAACTAGTAGCTTCAATTTGAAATTTCACCCCCTATAAAAAATATAGACCCCCTATTTTTCAAGATTTAAATACAAATGTATAGTTTTGAGATTTATTCTTGTATTTGTAGTCTATAACGATGTTACTTGCCAAATTTCATAGTTCTAGGTCAACGGGAAGTACCCTATGGGTTTTGATTCCCTTGAGAATGTGTCGAAATATGCGTTTTTTGCTGAATAAACGGCCGTATCTTTTTTTACGTAAACTTAGCAGTTAGATTTTTTACAACTTCATGGAACCGTAGACCTGAGTATACAATTCAAATTTCAGCTTGATACCTCCACGCATTCTCGAGATAGAGGGTCTTGACAGACAGACGGACAACAAAGTGATCTTATAAGGGTTCCGTTTTTCCTTTTACGGTACGGAACCCTAAAAATCATTAGATTGTTATCTATTTTAAGGGCTGTGTTCTATTCAGGTTGATTATTCTTAATACCACGTCGGATGCCATACAAGGATACGATCCATCTGATATAAAGCCGTGCCCTTAGCTGATTTTGCAATGCTAGGATTATTGTTTGTGAGTTCTGGCCGTACCGTCGCTGTGAATGTGGCATCTACTCGCGTCTGCTACAGCTCTATATCGAGCAAGAAATGTCGGAGCGAAATACCTTTTCCTTTGGTTTATTATGTTTAGAATTACCTTTAGCTCCTTTCGACTATATTGATACAATATGCTACTATATAAGATCCAAAATAGAATCGACTTTCACCCATCCGTTTAATTGATGAAACCTATTTTAAATGGCAATTCCATTTTTTCAACCATGTTTTTCGCAGACAATCCTATATAATCGTGTTTGTAATTATATAGCGTTTATTTTGATATTAGATTTATTTATTAAACAAATAAGTGAAAATAACTAATATTACAATACCTTTTTATACCTGGCAATCTAGTAGTAACGCCGGGGAAAAAATAGACAACCCAACGTTTGCATATTCTATAGGCTTCTTACTTTCGTTTGGCATTAAATTTATTGGTTAAACTTATGAGAGCAATGTTTAATAAAAAGTCAATTTTCAATTAATAGTTAAGTATAGCTTGGCCAGGATATTTTTGTTGGTTGTCTAACCATTCAATATATGTTTTTTAACATACTTAATTCTATTTAAAATAGGTTTCGTCTATTAAACAGTTCGGATTCGATCCTCTGCTAATAGTTTTAGAATGTTTTGTGTAAAATACATTTCAAGTAGGTTACTCACTTTCCTTATACTGAAGAACATTTTGATGCTTCTCGTGCATCACAACACAACGATAACAGCCTTTCCTGAAATCACACAAAAGGTTTATCATCATCATCAGGTCATTTTAGTCTCCACGACAGGAGCACGACGCTCTCTCGTCCGTCCCAGACAGAAGGAGGATTTGGCCTACAGTCCTACACTCCCCACGCTGGCCAGACGGGTTGGGGAAGCCTGATCGATGTTTTATAATGTATTTCCCTTAGTCGCCTTGTACGACATCCACGGGAAGAAACGGAGTGATTCTATTCTAGTCTGCCGGAAACCACACGGCCAAAAAGGTTTATCATACAATCGATGAATTCTTAACCGACATAGATGTCTGGAAATTATTTAGCACATATTTATAATAAGTAATAACCTAATGAGGAGCTCGGTGGCGTCGTTGCCCGTGTCAGTCTAATCGAACACGCAAGTTAAGCAACATCAGCCGTAGCCTGTCCATGGATGGGTTTATTTATCCCGAGCTCCTCCGTGCTTCGGATGACACGTTAAGCCGTAGGTCCAGGTTGTTGTCATTATATATGACAGTTGTTAAGCCAAGTCATGGCCTTTAGGTGGCTTGAAAACACTGGCCGCCGCCAACCCGCAGTTGAGAAGCGTGGTAGAGTATGCTCTAAACCCCTTCAATTGAGGGGAGACCTATATGCCAGCAGTGAGATGAATAAGGGTTGACGGCTAATAACCTAATCTTAATTACAGAATTTACCTGCTAACTTATAATCATTGTATCTGTTGATGATTTGAAAAAAGACCTACATTATAATGACAAGTTTCTATTCAGCATTTCTTCTTCCAAATTAACCCAATGGCTCACTGAAAAAAATTTTTTTTATTCTTTTCAAGAATATATGGTTAGTAAAATAAATGACGAATTATGAGGATAATGATGGCATGATAATTTGTATTCTGTTTCTGACTTTAATATATTTTAATTTTATTTTATCTGGTGCAGTTGACATGTTCTTAGAGTAATATTTCAATCTTGACATCTTATAACACTGTAATGCTAACCTAAAAATAAGTTATTAGGACATTATTTAGTGTAATTAATATAATAGTCTATGAATCTTTTGCAGGGAAAATTTTGCATGCCAGTAATGGCTAGATGTAGCGGTTGCTTTTATAAATACTGTAACAACTAAATTGTACCACATCTATAGCAAATAAAGTTCATTAATTAATTAATTAATTCATTCATTCATTCTTCACTAATTGTTACTTCCGCAATGTAACAAAAAGATAAAAGACTAAGTATATAATTTATATAAAAAAAAGGTAAAGCGCATGCCACACTGCGAGCGAAACAAGTACGCTTCGCTTCGCTCATATCGTCGCCCATATTAGATATGTCATTTCGGTCGAGAGAAATATAAATAGTCAATAGAGATATCCGTCAGGACGGCAGCTCACAGAGCACTGAGTGTTTAATGTGAGGGTATGGCCACATTCGAACGTGTTTTACATGCCGACCAAATTGTGAAGAAAAGTTTTTTTTATACTACGTCGGGTGGCAGACAAGCATACGGCCCGCCTGATGTGAAGCGGTTACCGTAGCCATATTAACGCTCGCAAGATAAAATATCGCTCGCGCGCCGTCACCCTCGCTGCCAAGGCAGCATCTCCTTCCTTTCTGGTGACCCCACTCACTCGCAGGAACACAACAACCCTCAAGGGAATTGTTATTTGGCTGCGGTATTCTGTGAGGTGGAGGTACATTCCCCAGTCGGGTAGCTTACAATTACGCTCCCTACCTCTCTTTTCGCCAGAGCTTCGTTTGTCAGTCAGTAGGGTGCACCGCGTGCAGGTGAAGTTGACTTTGGTTCAAAGATGTTGATGAACCACCACACCCCAAAAGTTTCATATTATGAATATACCAGAAGCGTGTTACATATTCAAATTAGCCGGGTTGGTCCCTTCAAAATGTGAGCAAGTAAGCCACATAATTTTGTAACACGCGTCTTATAAATTCACAATATGATTTTTTTTCTCAATTTGGTCAGCATGTTTTGTTGACACGTTCGAATGTGACCAAGAAACTCGCACTAAGCAGTCAGCCCCCTTACCACCATCTCTTATTGCGATTCAATAATTGAATAGATTGCTTATTCATACCAATGAATAAGCGACTCTATTTCAAATTGAATAGAGTCGCTTATTCATTGGTATGAATAAGCAATCTATTCAATTATTGAATCGCAATAAGAGATGGTAGTAAGGAGGCAGATCTAATTTACGATTGCGATGTGATCATGACGATATGAACGAAGCGAAGCAAACATATTAAACCTATTGTAGTCAATTTTATATTTACATTTCTAATGTCGCAGTCAATTTAACATCCATTTTGGGCGCATTGAAGAATTTATGGGTTAAATCCTTACTAATATTATAAATGCGAAAGTAACTCTGTCTGTCTGTCTGTCCTGCTTTCACGGCAAAACTACTGAACCGATTTAAATGAAATTTGGTACACCGATAGTTTAGAGCCTGAGGAAGGACATAGGCTACTTTTTAATGCAAAAAAAGGGTTGTAAGGGGTTAAAAGGGGGGGTGAAAGGTTGTATGGAAGTATTGTTATTTTTAGAGCTAGAAGCTTGAAAATTAATTTTTAGGCTGTTGATTCGATATAAATAAATATGACTTTCAAAGTTTGTAAAAGTTTTACCCACACGGGGGTAAAATAACAATAGGGAATAGGATGAAAGTTTGTATGGAAATATGTAAGGTTTATGTGAATGTTTTATAAGTTTGCGACAAGAGACAAAATATTAGTGCCATCCTGATGTAGATAACTTTTACGCAGTCATTACTGGGAAAACAAAAAACGTAGCTTATAAACATGTACTTATATTTAAGTATACAATTATTACAACTCATATTAATATCTTATGTTATAAAATACTTTAATTAGCCGAAATATTTAAAAATGCTGCCCAAATACACTATTCCACGCGGACGAAGTCGCGGGCACAGCTAGTTAAGTATATTAATATATTCTTAAATAAATAAAAACAAATAATGTAAACGTATAAATAAACAAATATGTATATTATACCTGTAAAAAAAACGTCGTTTCGCTTGGAGTGTGCTTTGCGCTTTAGACTTGTTTAAATGCTTACATCGGCCTAGAGGTAAATAAATAATTTTTATTTTCATTGTGAATATAGAAATTACGAGTACATATGTACTCTAGAAGTAAAAGTACAAAGATCAATACTCACTCATCAACTATGAGGAACTTGTCACCCTCGGAGGAGACACACTTCCCCTTGTTGGAGAGGCGGTCGCCGTCGATGATGATCGGCTGTATCACCCCCGACTGGAACCACCGACCGTGCCACCGAGAGGGGAACATGCAGCCTGCAGACAAAAAAATAAATACATTGATTTGCATATAAATAAAATTCATTACAAGTGTAACAGTTACTTTACACTTCTATAAACGTTACTTACAGGTGACATGTTAAGAAAAAATGATAAGGGATTATTTTTATTAATATTAAGTTCAAATTATTTATTTTGTGAATCACAGGCACAGCTGTTACAGATATAATATAAAGTGCGCTGTGTTCTGCCTGCAGGCGTACAAAATATGTATTAATTTATTATTAATCTATTTATAATTTATAGTATAATTATAATAAGTATTATATAATAATAGTAGTTTATGAAACTGTTGCATAATAAGGGTATTTTAAGACCTAATTATGTGCAGTTTCATACACTACTTTATCTAATCTCATGAAATATATGATAATAATATTATAGATAAAACCATGAAGGTAATTTAACAGCTCTATTTCTTACTTATAAATCCATTTGCAGATCGAGCATGCATGGTGCGTATGCGTTATGCGCCGCGCGGCGCCGCGTTC
Source organism: Hypsopygia costalis (assembly GCA_937001555.2). NCBI lineage: Eukaryota > Metazoa > Arthropoda > Insecta > Lepidoptera > Pyralidae > Hypsopygia > Hypsopygia costalis. The sequence goes on from OW443332.2 coordinate 27,840,468, forward strand.
ACAGATTATGTGAAAAAATTTTGCAAAGTTGCAATGTATTTGCATTGCAACCTGTTTAAAATAGCTGTATCCAGGGCAGAAGCAGTATCGAAATGGAAAAAAAGTTATTTTTCGATACAGTTGTCCATACGATAACTGTATCGAAAAATAACTTTTTAAATTTATTTTGATAGCTTGTGCGTAAAGACTGTCGTTATGATACTGTGTTTAGTTTTTTAATGTGTAAATTTCAGTATGAGATTAGATAAATAACCTTATTATATAATATATACATTTTTTATATATATTATATAATAAGGTTTTAATTCTAGCAATTATTTAATGATTAGATAATTATGTAATTAAACTTTTAGGCAGTTAAGTAACGCCGATTATAGCCGGCTCATGGATGGGTTTACTGACTCCAGCTCCTCCAAGCTTGGGAGGGCACTTTAAGCCGTCGGTCCCGGCTGATGTCATTAGATGACAATCGTTAAGCCAAGTCAGTGGCCTATAGGCGGCTTGAAAACACTGACCTCCGCCAACGCGCAGTTGAGCAGCGTGGTGGAGTGTACTCTAAACCCCTTAGTTTTAAGGCAGATCACCATATAAAGGCTACGGTCGACGTTGCTTAACTTGCGTGATCGATTAGGCTGACACGCGTAACGATGCCATCGAGCTCCTATACAAGGCGCCTTAATTACAAGGGGACAATAAAATTAAACATTAGAACAGAAGAAACTAAAGAGCCTAAAGAGATAACAAAAGCGCAGATTATATTCAAATCATAACCATAAAGTGGCTTTACAATCATAATAAACATAACGATTTATTGACAAATAAAACCCTTTCGGACAAAGTGTGTTTTTATCATAATGAAAAAATTAAATATTCATTGTGGTGGAACAAAACCTTCTATTCAAATGATTACAATTTGTAATACCCATTATAGTCACGCTACTCTATTGCTTTATTGTTCTAAAATCAATATGCTTTTAGGTTCACGATTAGAATCAATTTCGTTAGTTGACAGATTACTATCTCGTGTTGTTTCTATTGAATTGAAATTTAATGCAAGAAGCATTAAATATAGTGGCAGGATCCTGTACATTTTTAGTACCACGTAAAGACATGTAAAAAAAAAAACCGACTTCAGTTGGCGATTGCAGCTTATTGGTGGAATACTCCGGGAGTCGCTGCTGCCGTCTTCGGAGAGAAAAGTTAATGCGTTATACAAGATTCCTTAGTCGCCTTGTCCAGCGCAGAGCAATAGAGTGGCGCAATAATTCTATTCTGCCGGCAACCACAGGGCAAATTTAAGGGTTTCCCCTCGATTCTTCTGGGATCCCATCATCAGACCCTGACTTGTTGAATATGGGACAACCTCGCAATCATACTTTTTCAAATAAAAAAAGAGAATTTGACCATACGTGCTTATAAAATTCAAGGGTTTCCCCTTATTTCTCTAGGATTCCATCATCAGATCCTGACTCGGTGAAATGGGACCACCTTGCAAGCTTACCCTTTCAAATAAAAAAAGAATTTTGAAAATCAGTTCACAATTCGCGAAGATATCGAATAACAAACATACAAAAAAAAAATCAGTCGAATTGATAACCTCCTTCTTTTTTGAAGTCGGTTAAAAAATAGTATATTGTTTGTAAAAAAAATGCAGTTAAAAATAATGCATGGGTTATAAAGAGGAGATTAAGTGTAACAATAAACATAATATTGGTATATTTTTCAACTTCGGAATGAGAAGTTATTAAAAAGTAAAAAGCCTTATCCAACCGAACATTATTTAATGTTTTTCGACGCACTGAACGTAATTCAGAACACCAATACTAGCTATTATTTCCGCTGACAGTTGCCATTGGCATTACAGTGTCAGCAGACTGATTTTCAGATAAAACAGGACATTCTTTTTCAATCCTTTTTAGTTGTTGGCAACCAATTAACACGTATGTGTAAGTTCAAAATAACAAACGATTCTAAAAATACCTTAACGAAATGTGGATAGTGAATAGTAGTTTATGAAATTGTTGCCTAATAAAATACGAGTCTTCAGATACGAGTGTGAGTTTATGACATGAGCCGAAGGCGGATGTGATAATAGCATCACACGAGTATTTGACCTTATTATGTGCAGTTTCATACACACTTTATCTAATCTCATGAAATAGATGATAATATTATTTTAAATAAAACCATGAAGGTAATTTAACAGCTTTATTTCTTACTTATAAATCACTTTGCAGATCGAGCATGCGTGGTGCGTATGCGCGACGCGCCGCCCCGCGCGGCGTCACAACAAATTAAGTAGAATTTTTTTGCAAAGTTGCAATGCATTTGCATTGTAACCTGCTTAATATAGCTGAACCCAGGGCTGAATCTGTATCGAAATGGAAAAAAAAATTTCGACACAGTTGTCCATAAAGAGCTATATCGAAAAGTAACTTTTTAAATTTATATTGATGGCTTGTGCGTAAAAGACTGACATTATGATTCCGTGTTTAGTTTTTTAATCTCTAAATTTTAGTATGAAAGTAGATAAACATGGTTTTGAAGTTTTGAGACAACGTGAACGATATGGCATCAATGATCGACGAGCATTTCCGTTCTTTTGCAGCGAGATTTTCCGTTCTTCGCATATTTTTTATGCTTTTATACATAATATTTGTCTTGTGCGGTAAATATTGTAGGTAGTTATCTATTTCAGTTTTTCTTGAACCTCAGTTTTTTTTCATTAGAACCGTGCCGACACCACAGACATTCAATTTCAATACTATATTTAGTCGGCAACATCTGTCTGTCATAGCAACATCCCATAACTCTTGTGATTTCGGAACGAATTGGTTTAGGAACTAAATGCAATTTATTCACAAAAACACGAATCACACGATACAACAGTGTTCCGACCAAGCCTAATAGTGGGAGAGCTAAACTGACCCAGTTTAGGGTGAGTACAAACGGCATTGTATGCAAAAAAAGTTTTTCGTGTGTAGACAAAAAGTTGTCGAGACTATGACTGAAAAGACAAAAGATTGATGGGTAAATATAAATGCATGAAAGAATACTGGCCATAATAAAATTAATCTACACTCTGGTTGTTAAATTTTAATGCCAAGTAGCCTATATATGCATACCTACTCGTTATAGTTATGTTATGGATATAATCGCCACGGAAAGATATATATTTTAACTTTTACCATTTAGGTAATTAAAAAGTACTCAGATTAAAGTAATTATTATACATTTATATCATTAGACAAGCTCGGTGGCGTAGCGGTCAGTGATGCGGCTTCGACACCAACGCTCGTGGGTTCGATTCTCACACAGGACAAACATTTGTGTGCATGAACATGTCTGTTTGTCTTGGTCTGGGTGTTTTCTATGTATTACATGTATGTATTTACAAAAAAAAATGTATTTACGTATGTTTATCAGTTGTCTAGTACCCATAACACAAGCTTCGCTTACTTTGGGGCTAGATGGCGCTGTGTAATTTGTCTGACATTGTTTATTTATTTATTCAAATATTTATAGTGTTGTATCTATCTATCTGTAAGTATCATTGTGCTTAATGTAATTAACTTTTCATTCGTTCATTCGTTCATCTAGTATTCGAAGCAAAGCGAGAGTCATTAAAAGGACAGACTAAGCAAATGAAGAGAGCGAGTCGATTGCCACTTTGACAAACTCTATTTTCACAGAGAGCTATAGGCAAATAAGCGTTGCACACATGAAAACATTCAGCGATTTTGTAGTTGTAATTAGTGGTCGCCCATTGGTCTAAATTCGACCATAATTAATTTATATTATGACTTTAATTATAAACAAAAGAGTATATGCATGTGTGTGTCAAATATATGGTAGTGTGTGTAATTTTTTTTTATTGATAGAATATATTTTTATGCATAATTAAAAAAAAAATATTAGCATTTTGTGTGTTTACAGCAGACTAGAATAGAATCACTCCGTTTCTTCCGTGGATGTCGTACAAGGCGATTAAGGGAAATTCATTATCAAATATCGATCAGGCCTCCCCAACCCGTTTGGCCAGCGTGGGGAGTGTAGGCCAAAACCTCCTTCCGTCTAGGACGGACGAGAGAGGGTCGTGCTCCTGTAGTGGAGACTAAAATGGACCTGATGATGATGATGATGAATGAGCATTTTGCGCTCCTCTATATAAACTACATGATAAGTGTGCGAAATTTCATAGTCCTCCGTCCTCACAAAAAAAAGCGCGCGTTTTTGTAATATTAAGGGGTACAAAAACTTTGTAACCCTTTTTTAATATGATATACAAAAGGTATGTAAATTATGATATAATAAGTTTTGCTTGAGAGTAGGTAATTGTGCTTGGGTGACATTTTTTTTTTTTCTATACTACGTCGGGTGGCAGACAAGCATACGGCCCGCCTGATGTGAAGCGGTTACCGTAGCCATATTAACGCTCGCAACATAAAATATCACTCGCGCGCCGCCACCCCCGCTGCCATCGCAGCATCTCCTTCCTTTATGGTGACCTCACTCACTCGCAGGAACACAACAGCCCTCGAGGGAACCGTTATTTGGCAGCGGTATTCTGTGAGGTGGAGGTACATTCCCCAGTCGGGTAGCTTACAATTACGCTCCCTACCTCTCTTAATTACTATTAAGTTTTCATGTCGAATGATTTAAACGAACGGCGGCGCGGTAATTATGCGGTCATGTATGTAAACTAATATGCATATTATTTTATTTTATGACGTTGCCAGAGGTTTAAAAAGCGAGAGAGATATATTTAGGGAGTAAGAGGCTCACCACGATCTTTAGAGTCAAAATCAACCTCACCTGCACCGTGTGAGGAGCTCGATGGCGTCGTTGCGTCTGGCAGTTTAATCGATCACGCAAGTCAAGCAACATCGACCGTAGCCAGTCTTTGGATGGGTTTATTTATCTCGAGCTCCACCGCGCTTCGGAGGGCACGTTAAGCCGTCGGTCCTGGCTGCTATCGTTAGATGACAGTCGTTAAGCCAAGTCAGTGGCCTTTAGGCGGCATGAAAACACTGACCTCCGCCAATCCGCAGTTGAGCAAGCGTGGTGGGGTATGCTCAAAAGCCGTATCCCAGCAGTGGGATGAATAAGGGTTGACGACTACCAGAAATTAAACTCTGCCCGGACGGATCCCGGACTCCCTCCAAATTAGAACAAATCCGGGGAAACCCGGATGGCAACCCTAGCTTTGTATATCATATAAATGCTCCTCCTGGCTTTTGAAATAATAAAATATTCATATCAATAACAATGATTTATGTAAAGGTCCAAAAAACTAACTGGTAGCTTTGAATAATCTCCCATACACGTTTAGCTTGTTAAGAGCCATTGTCGGGTTAATATCAACAAATGAAGGCAATAATACCTCGATTACAATACAATGGCCGGCTGAAGCTCAATTGAACGCCCCTTGCAGCCGAAATGAATAAAAATGGATGACTTGACAGCGCGTGAGATGACAAAAACATGTAATAAATAAATTAAAAGAAAATATATAGGTAGGTATCATCTGGTCTGGATAAACTTGGATGAATTCAAATCATTCTTTTTTGCCAAAATCATAGTTACACAAGCAATTGGTTGGTTATATAAATGATTTTATCATATTTTGGTATATACATACCTACGTAATAATACAGTACATACGTAATAACCTGCTATTATTTATTTATATGCTATGCTTATTACCTAAGTCACAGATAATATAAACTATGCAGAAAGTACTAGTATCCAGGGCAGAAAAACCACCACGTATATTCTTTACTGACAAATTTTGTCACTTGACTTGTTTATGCACATCATTAGCTGTAATTTGTATGGAATTTTACAACCAAACTCGTGACGTAAAATAACATATATTTATGTCTAGCATGACAGCTAGCATATCATTTTATTTTTATCAATATATTTTTAATATTCTGTTGCAACTTATATAAAATTGTAATGAACAGGTAATAATATTATTTAATTACATCACCATTACAATACTGCGACGACCGCTGGTGCATTATAATTAAACTGACAAAGATCAGTCATAAAATTTTCCATTCGCATCATACACACGATTTTTATCTACCTACGAAGGCGTTGTCACGTCCATAATTACTAAATTATGTTAATAAATCACCGTCTAAATGCTCTTAACCAAAATTAAGTAATTAACTTTACCCGGTGGAATGTAATAGGTTCCCAGTTGTTTGTTTTAGCAACGGCATGAGGGCTCTTTAAACTCGGCCGGTTGTGCATTAAGGAGCATACGCTCGCGTTGGTAAACACCATTACTGGACGATATTGCTATCCAGTGCAGCGATCTAATAAGTTTTTCACTGGTTTATGGTAATTTTTGAATGTAGCCATTAGGGAGTGGCTTTTTGAATGTTTCATTTGGGTATTACATGTTAAATGTTTTAAAAGTCGCCTTTTAATATGGTGAGAAAACGATGGTACCGTGGTTGAGTGTTTAGCGAATGGTTTTGGTTTTTAGTGTCGTTCAACATAGTCAACTTAGTAAAGTCTTCTTGGAATGACGTGGTTTACCATTATTGACGAGCTCGGTGGTCGAATGGTTAGCAATGGCCACTTTGACTTCGAGGTCGCGGGTTCGATTCCCGCACAAGACAAACGTTTGTGTGCATGAACATGTCTGTTTGTCTTGGTCTGGGTGTTTTCAATGTATTATAACTATGTATTTAGAAAAAAAAAATATTTAAGTACATTTATTAGTTGTCTAGTTGGTTGTTAGTTGGTTCGGTATTCAGGCGAATCGCATCAAAAATTTCTGTCCGGCATATACTCCCAAAACTAAAAAACTTATTTTCCCCCATTCAGTTGGGTTTTGGCATCAGCGGAGGATGCGAAGCAGCAGTTCATGCAGCTCGCACCTTCCTTCAAAATGACAATTTCAAAAATGAGGTGCTGCTTAAAATTGACGTCAAAAATGCTTTTAACTCGGTCAATAGGGTCACCATGTTAAATGAAATATGGCACAACATTCCAGAACTTTTTAATTATTTGAACCAATGTTACCAAAATCCATCTAAATTAATGTATAAACACCATGAAATTTTTTCAGCTCTTGGGTGTCAACAGGGTGACCCTCTCGGTCCGGCCATTTTCAGTTTGGCAATCAATCCAATCATACAAAATTTACATTCAAAATTTAACGTGTGGTATTTAGACGACGGGACCTTAGGAGGCGATGTAGACACTGTCCTTTCTGACCTTAAAAATATAATAACAAAATTTTCTTCTATAGGTTTGGAACTAAATTATACAAAATGTGAGATCTATTTAGGCGAAACTCTAGTGAATAAAAATGAAATTATTCAAAAATTTAACTCAGTAGCTCACAATATCAAAATTGTTGACAAAAAATCACTTTGCCTTCTTGGGTCCCCTATTTTCCCTGATTCGGCCATTCCATGTATAGAAAATTCAATTAAAAAATTTAAAGACCATTCTCACCGCCTATTGGAAATAAATCCTCATTCGTCCCTATTTATTTTGAAATTCTGTCTTTTTGTTCCTAAATTTACTTACGTTTTACGCTCTTCTCTTTGGTTACATAAAAATTATTTGTGTTCCATAGATAATTTATTAAAAACTTGTTTGGAATCAATATTAAACATTCAGTTATCTGAAAATTCTTGGTTACAGGCATCTCTCCCTATCAGGTTTGGCGGCTTAGGTATTCGAAAAATTTCTAGTGTATCCTTGCCACCTTTTCTTTCTTCGGTCCACAGCACGTCCGCTCTTTCGGCAAATATTTTAAAAGGGTCTCTTCCAAATTGCAATATATCATTTTTGCACGAAGCAAGGAAAGCTTGGCAAGTGGCCTGGCCGAGCCCAAATTCACTTGTCTCTCGACAACGGAGCTGGGATGGAGTGATTTGCGATGCTACATTCAAAAATCTTTTAAATAACAGCACAGGCTCCGAGCACGCCAGGCTCAAGGCAGTTTCACAAAGGGAATCTGGGCATTGGTTAAATGCGTACCCATGTCCCAATATAGGAAACTGCCTTGATCCTGATACCCTCCGCGTTGCAATCAGTCTAAGACTCGGAGCCAAGGTGTGCACTCCACACAAATGCCCATGTGGCACCGACGTCGACCAACTGGGACACCATGGGCTGTCTTGTATTAGGAGTGCCGGTCGTCTATCTCGTCACGCCACTCTTAACGACATTATCCGTCGCTCTCTTGCCAGCGTCAATGTACCGGCTATCTTAGAGCCGCAAGGTATCGTACGTGACGATGGCAAGAGGCCTGACGGTATGTCTCTCGTTCCCTGGAAGATGGGTAGAGCCTTGGTGTGGGACGCCACATGCGTAGACACCTTGGCTCCTTCTCATCTTGCAGGAACGAGAAATCACGCTGGCGCGGCGGCTGAGACGGCTGAGCGACTTAAGCTCAACAAATACAGTGTTATCGGCCCCGAATATACATTTGTCCCATTCGGGGTCGAAACCCTTGGTCCATGGGGTCCCAGCACAAAAAGTTTTGTAAAAGAATTAGGAAAAAGATTGGTCGACGTAACTGGTGACCCAAGATCTGGCACATTCCTCGCCCAAAGGATCAGTTTAGCCATCCAGCGAGGTAATGCTGCTAGCATCTTGGGAACGATGCCACATGGGCCAAACTTTTTACATTTATTTTAGTTTTAGGTTAGTTTTATTTTAGTATTATTTAATTACTTAGGTACTTTAGTTTTATAATTGAATTGTACGTATTGATTATTTGAATAAATACTATATATAGACAAAAAAAAAAAAATCTTAAAAGATTAATTACATACATATTGTTGTCTAGTACCCATAACACAAGCTTTGCGCTTAATTTGGGACTAGATGGCGTTGTGTAAATTGTCCAGAAATATTTATTTATTTATTATTATATTTGGCCATTATATTTATAATGAACCACACCTCACCGCCGAAGCTGAAGTCGATTACCGTCCATCATTTACCCCCGGGACTGTAGTGGACTTCATTATTCATTGTCTTTTTTGGTGGTCACCGCTGTTAATCCTGGCTACACAGGAGACACAGTGGTGGGCCTGTGTGGTGGGCCCCCGTCCCTTTGTTGGTGTAGTAAAATTATAGTAACTAAAGTAGTACTATAACTTAATTAATTAATTATTATAAACAAATGCCAAAGCAATTACAATAAATCAGTTCAGGAGATTTTTTTTCTTTCATCGACTTCTAACATAATGCAAATTTCGCAACTCAATTTTGAAACAGTTCGATTGGCAATTTTATTTACAAAAATGCCAAAGTCCTCCAGAACTTAATTTAAATTCGACGCAGACGAAGTCGCGACCAAAACCGAGTACGTAATGATTTAGTAAACAAACAACATCGGCGCAGACTACTAATGAACTTATGAATAATATTTTTATGCAAATGGATACGTTTATATAAAAACAATGCTTTGTCGCTGTAGTTATCACATAGGATATGTTGATTGGTTTATTGTGAATATCTAAATACATTTAAAAGGAAAATGCGACTGATAGTCGATGAGCTCGGTGGTCGCTATCAATGGCTAGTTTGACACCGAGGTCGCGGGTTCGATCCCCGCACAAGACAAAATTTGTGTGCATGAACATGTCTGTTTGTCTTGGTCTGGGTGTTTTCTATGTATTACATGTATGTATTTACAAAAAAATGTATATAAGTACATTTATCAGTTGTCTTGTACCGATAGCACAAGCTTTTCGTTAAATTTGGGACTAGATGGGGCAGTGTAAATTGTCCAGAAATATTTATTTATTTATTTATAGTCTAAGGACCGAAACACACATCCGGGATGCGGCACAGCACCGCCAAAATCGGCAGTGCCACCCGCCGCTACGCAGAATTTAGCGGCGTGGAGCACGCCGCAGATAGTGTACAAAAAGTAATAAATTCATTCAAATTTTAACGTTAAGAAAGTGTAACGCTTTTAGCTATTTTTACATACGTCCACCAACTTTTAAAAATCACAAGAAAATGGTTGCCCTACACTGGTACGGCAGTAGAACGCTTTGTTTCGCGGCACTGCAAAGCAACGCTCTCAGTGGCGCGTTGCGTTGAGGCGTAGCGCCGCGACGAGGTTATGTGTTTCGGCTCTAAACCACCAGATGAATCGTTGTTCGTACGTTCGTAAACACGAAATCTCGAAGATTTCGTGATTACGAACGTCATAACGTCTTATAAATAGATGAACGCCGGCTGCACGCACGAAAAAGCATGACTCATTGTCACGTTCCGTCTGAGCAGAGCTTGCAAGCGAGAGCGCGGAACAAGCGATAGAGAGAAGCGTTCGGCTTGTGCCGCATCAATCACGTAAAATTATCGTCCGTAAACCGACATTACAGTCAACCAATTTTTTTCCAAAAAACTTTTTTTTTTTTTTATACTACGTCGTGTGGCGAACAAACATACGGCCCGCCTGATGTGAAGTAGTTACCGTAGCCATATTAACGCTGGCAACATAAAATGTCGCTCGCGTGTCGCCACCCCCGCTGCCAACGCAGCATCTCCTTCCTTCCTTTCTGGTAACCTCACTCACTCGCAGGAACACGACATCAAGGGAATTGTTATTTGGCTGCGGTATTCTATAAGGTGGAGGTAGGTACTTTCCCCAGTCGGGTAGCTTACGATTACGCTCCCTACCTCTCTTTTCGCCAGAGCTTCGTTTGTCAGTCAGCAGGGTGCACCGCGTGCAAGTGAAGTTGGCTTTGGTTCAAAGATGTTGATGAACCATTTACGGGGTGTAAACATAAATTTTATTTATTCACAACAATTAAAAACAACAACACACTCAATTAAATTTAATAATTTATGACTTGTAACTCACGCGTCTACCAATAAAATTTATGAAATATGAATGTTGAAGATTTAATATAATGAAGTGGCCGTTTTAATAATCTGTTTGCATAAAATAATTTAACGGAAATGTCGACGAGGTATCGGTTTAATTATTGTATAATTGTTAACTTAATTGGTTTCTATAATTAAATGTATTCGTAGCAAGTATTAAAAATAAATATATATATATATAAGATGAATGCTAGCAACACTGATGTTGATGTGATTATGCAGCACTATGTCCTTCCTTGTATCTATGTTACTTATAGCTTTTAAAATATGTAATAGTGTTGTGTTATATTCCAAATAAATGTTTCTTCTTCTGATGTCGTCTTTGCCCGTGTCAGCCTAACTGATCACCCAAGTTACAAAACGGCCACTGTAGACTATCTACAGATGACTTTATGTCTCTAGCTCCTCCGTGCTTTAAGCTGTCGGTTCCAGCTGTTGTCATTAGATGACAGTCGTTAAGCCAAGACAGCCGCTTTTAGACAGCTTGAAAAAAAAGGCCTTCGCCAACCCGCAGTTGAGCAAGGAGTACGCTCAAAACCCCTTAATTGAGAAGAGATTGAAGCTTACCTTGCTTTCTTTTTTAATTTGTTTCGTCTTGGCAATCACTCTTTGATCGAAGATTATTTTTGCAATCATCAAGTTAATTTGTAAGTATAATATAATTGCCCTAGCTCCAGAGATATGCTGAAAAATATCATCAGGAATCCACGTCAGTTTCTCAATAACTAAACAGCGAAACGGACTTGGAAAAATTGCAAATCAGCGATTTAAACACCTTTAATCAAAGAGTCAAATCATTTTTTGTAATCAAATGGTCACTTCCACCATAATACTAGCACTATTAAAAATCAATATCAACATTAATTAAATTATCAAAATTTGTACAGTAATTCACACCCACGCTCAACGAGTACCCGCCATTATGACATAGAACGGTCAATAGCAAATACTAAGTTGAACCGCCTCAAGAGACCAGTCGATATCTGAATATCTCATAATATATGAAAACTAGAGTATAATATTAATGGTTTTGCCACATAGATAGGAATACTTAGCACCAAGAACGCTCTAAGATAATGGGACATAGTAACAGGGCTGTCACAAGAAATGATTAATGAAATGTAACAACCCTCCGAGGCGTCAGGAATTCGCAAACTTTAGAGTTGGATAAGTTGAGCTGTGAGGTCGCGAGGAGAAGATTTATTTCATTACAAACACTTTGGGTAAATAGGCAGTATATGTACATAGTTTGGACAGAATAACTACATACATTATATATATTATTTATTGCATATAACATGGTTACATAAAATAGTGGCGCCATCCCGCAGTTGAGCAGCGTGGTGGAGTATGCTCTAAACCCCTTCGATTGAGGGGGCACCCGTATCCCAGCAGTGGGATGAATAAGGATTGATGACGATGACGACGACATAGAATTGTATGAATAAGAAGGAGTACAAGGTCGAGCTTATCTCTTTAAGAGATTTTTTCCATTATTGTACACTATTATTTATTAGTCGTTCTTCATGGACTTAGACGCTGCGACTTTATACCCTGACTTCCGGGCTTCGGGATCTTTGGTGTGGCCACATAAGATAGAGAATATCGTAGATTTTAAATGGTGCTATGATTTTTAGGGTTCCGTACCCAAAGGGTAGAAAGGAACCCTTTTTGAGAATTACTAAGGCTCCGCTGTCCGTCCGTCCGTCTGTCATCAGGTTGTATCTCATGAACCGTGATAGTTAGACAGTTGAAATTTTCACAGATGATGTATTTCTATGATCTATATAACAACACAGATGATCTATATAACAACAAATACTAAAAATTAGAATAAAATAAATATTTAAGGGGGCTCCCATACAACAAACGTGATTTTTTTGCTCGCAATTGATAACGGTAATAGGTAGACGCTTGAAATACTCACATAATATTTAGTTATATATACACTTTAAAAATAAATCTACTATATAAAAATAAGTCGGGTTTTCCTTCCTGACGCTATAACTCCAGAACGCACGAACCGATTTCCACGGTTTTGCATTCGTTGGAAAGGTCTCGGGCTCCGTGAGGTTTATAGCAAAGAAAATTCTGGAAAAATTTGTAAAGAAAAGCGGGAAAATCTTGAAGCCATCTGGTGGCGAAACGGAGTTCGCCGGGTTTGCTAGTAATTAAATAAAAATAAAACAGATATTTAAAGTGAGCACCCATATAACAAACGTGATTTATTTGCCGTTTTTATAGATAACTAGCAAGGACCCGTGCTTCGCTACGGGATCACTCCTGATTTGCGTCTATTTTTGTTAAGATTCCAGATATTTCATTTTTTCCCCTTAAAGGACATAAGAGGACTGTTTCGTATTGACCATTATTACAAACATGCACCATTTAGGTTAAGACGTCCCGGTAAACAATATCTTTGGCATTCGCACCACGAGCCAAGGGGCCATCCATAAATTACGTCACATGAATTTCATGATTATTTTGACCCCTCCCCCCGTCCTTGTCACAGCTGGTCACATTTGTGAGACCCCCCCTCCCTAGTGTGACGTCACATATTTTGCAAATTTACATCTAGAGTTGCAAATGTTTTAGAATTTTGCTTTAATACATCACATATTTTGCAAGTAATCCACATAATTTTGATATGTAACACGCATCTTATAAATTCAAACCATGCGAGTTTTCTCTATTTGGTTGGTTTATTTACGTTGATATGATCGAACAGGAACAAAAAAACTTATACGATCACTTAGGTTGTGTATGACTAACTGACCTAACTGTATTTAATACATCAAGATACCCGTATCATTTTTAGGGTTCCGTACCTCAAAAGAAAAAACGGAACCCTTATAAGATCACTTTGATGTCCGTCTGTCTGTCTGTCTGTCAAGAATTTCTATGTCGAGTATGCGTGGAGGTATCAAGCTGAAATTTGAACTGTATACTCAGGTCTACGGTCCCATGAAGTTGTAAAAAAATTAAACTGCTAAGTTTACGTAAAAAAAGTTACGGCCGTTTATTCAGCAAAAAACGCATATTTCGACACATTCTCAAGTGAATCAAAACTCATAGGGTACTTCCCGTTGACCTAGAACTATGAAATCTGGCAAGTAACATCGTTATAGAATACAAGTATAAGAATAAATTTCAAAACTATACATTTGTAATTAGGAATCTTAAAAAATATGGAGTTAGATTCCTGAACTATTTATAATGATGCTACGTACGGAACCCTCGGTGGGCGAGTCCGACTCGCACTTGTCCGGTTTTTTTTATCATAATAAAGATTAAGTTATGTATTCCTGTCCATTATATTTAACTAATAATGTCATAAAATTTTATAGCAGTTGTTAAAGTACAGAATAAGTAACGTGGTTTGTAATTAAGGGGAATAAACTTGAGCTATAGCTGATGTTCTTAACATTCATTATCATAGCATAAGGATGTGCGCTTAAGGCGAAGCTCTTGAGTAAATGCTCTAGTGTAATAATAATTTATAAAACTACTTTGCGCCGGCGACTTCGTACGCCCATATCCGGTATGTAGAAATTATCCAAAATCTTCTTAAAACTCACGTGAGACATTATACTAAATTAATTAAATAAATTAAAATTTTAAGTGCGAATTGAGGATGGGGTGTAAGTGGTTCATCAACATCTTTGAACCAAAGCCAACTTCACCTGCACGCGGTGTACCCTGCTGACTGACAAACGAAGCTCTGGCGAAAAGAGAGGTAGGGAGAGTAATTGTAAGCTACCCTACTGGAGAATGTACCTCCACCTCACAGAATACCGCAGCCAAATAACGGTTCCCTTGAGGGCTGTTGTATTCCTGCGAGTGAGTGAGGTCACCAGAAAGGAAGGAGATGCTGCGGAGGCAGCGGGGGTGGCGGCGCGCGAGCGATATTTTATGTTGCGAGCGTTAATATGGCTACGGTAACCGCTTCACATCAGGCGGGCCGTATGCTTGTCTGCCACCCGACGTAGTATAAAAAAAAAAAAAAAGAATTACATAATTTTAAAAGGATACTATTTAACGTAACATCAAATAACTACATTGCAAACCTAACCTAACCTATTAAGTACATAAAAAATAGGTACTTCATCATCATCATCAGGTCATTTCAGTCTCCACTACAGGAGCACGACCCTCTCTCGTCCGTCCCAGACAGAAGGAGGATTTGGCCTACACTCCCCAAGCTGGCCAGACGGGTTGGGGAGGCCTGATCGATATTTTATAATGTATTTCCCTTAGTCGCCTTGTACGACATCCACGGGAAGAGACGGAGCGATTCTATTCTAGTCTGCCGGAAACCACACGGCAAATCAACTTCATATATTTGAATATTATCATCATAATCAGCATGTATCAACCTTGCTACAGGATATATACCTTCGTCAATGGTGTCTACCAAATGCGATTCTCCGCTTTCAGTAACCAGCCACTTCCAACGATGTTTTTGAGGCCATCAATGTATGTATAGATATTATACAAATATATGTATTTACCCATATGAATGCGTTTTGTATGTTATTTCGGTATTTCTGTATCAATACATTTGGTACGACACTGAATGGAAATTAATGATGGGCGCGCGCCCGACCACCTGACTTTTGAAGGGATACAGTTTTTTTATGGTATTATGTTGGTGTACATTTTTTGTTTATATTTAT
The DNA here is from genome assembly GCA_937001555.2 of Hypsopygia costalis. Lineage (NCBI taxonomy): Eukaryota > Metazoa > Arthropoda > Insecta > Lepidoptera > Pyralidae > Hypsopygia > Hypsopygia costalis. The sequence goes on from OW443332.2 coordinate 27,856,028, forward strand.
GTTTTATAGTGTCGCAGCAAACTTGTTATGGAGTCTATGTTGTTCACCATCATTGTATATTATGACGGGCGTTAAACAAGCATACAGGCAATTTGATCTACACTAGTTTGTGTGCTTCCGCCACCAATTAGTTCATGCAAACTGCTGCCGGTGGGTGCCGGCCAGCAAATTGCCTGTAAATGTGACTTCCGCAAAATAATACCTGAATCAATTAACTAAACAAGCATACAACTACAAGCCGACTGATGCAGAGTGATTAACGTATAGACGCTTGCAAAACAAGGAGTATTATTTACGTGTGGACACCTCGCTGCTAACGCAGCACCTCCTTGCGGCTGGCGATCTTACTATCACAAACACAACAATCCTCAAGAGTGTTGCTATTTGTGTCTGCAAGCAAGCCCAGCGTGGGACGTCCGCTTACGAGAAGGACCTGGTGACCTGAGAGGGATTGTGGAGAGTCATTGGATGCAGGTAGCATTGGACCGGTCACGCTAGAAGTCAATTGGGGAGGTCTTTGATCAACAGTGAACAGCAATAGGTTGAAATGATGAATAATGATGATTTGGTGGATAATTGGTACGTCTTTTTAGGGTTACGTACCAAAAAGGTAAAAAGAAACCCTATTATTAAGGCTCCGCTGTCCGTCCGTCCGTCCGTCTGTCACCAGGCTGTATCCGTCTGTCTCATGAACCGTGATTGTTAGACAGTTGAAATTTTCACAGATGATGTATTTATATTGCCGCTATAACAACAAATACTGAAATGCAGAATAAAATAAATATTTAAGGGGGCTCCCATACAATAAACGTGATTTTTTTGCTCGTTTTTGCCCGCAATTGATAATGGCAACAGGTAGACGCTTGAAATAGTCACATAATATTAAGTTATATATTAACTTCAAAAATAAATATTTAAAGGGGGGCTCCCATACGACATACGTGATTTTTTTGCCGTTTTTATAAATAATGGTACGGAACCTGTGACGGAACCCTTCGTGCGCGAGTCCGACTCGCACTTGGCCGGTTTTTCGTCAGGCCAGGCCACAGTATTACTATTTTTTTAAAACTGTGGCCAGGCCCTATATCTGCTTCACCAGAGCATCGTTTGCTAGTTATCAGAGTGTACCACGTGCAGGTGAAACTGGATTTGGTTCTAAAGATAATGATGGGCAAGTGCCCCACTTATGCCCCAAAATCACTATGTTCTTAGGAGAAAGTTAATCTCACCTACTCGCGGTGTACTCTATTGACATAGTATTTACACTAATTATATATTGAAGCCTATGATCCGACTGGCCTAATTGAAGTAAGATTGTTTTGAAATAAGACCCGGCGGCGATGGCGACGGCCCAGCTGGCAGGGACGTGGGTGTGTAAGCAGCCTTAGTAAATGAGATGGCGACTGAGAAATCAAATCCTCATAGTATACAGTTTTATCTTCACGTAGGAAAAAGTTCCGCGATTGATTTCTCTGCCGAACTATCATCATCAAGTCATTTTAGGCTCCACTACAGGAGCACGACCCTCTCTCGTCCGTCCCAGACAGAAGGAGGATTTGGCCTACACTCCCCACGCTGACCAGACGGGTTTGGGAGGCCTGATCGATGTTTTATAATGTATTTCCCTTAGTCGCCTTGTACGACATCCACGGGAAGAGACGAAGTGATTCTATTCTAGTCTGCCGGAAACCTCACGGCCAACTATAAACTTGCCGAACAATAAACTTGTGGAATTCGCTGCCGGTACATATGATTCCCTCTTCTTTTAATTCTGAGTTAATTAGACGCAGTGTGAAGGAATTCTTATACAGCTCATCAAGGGGTGAACCGCTAGCCAGCGCAACGATAATCGTCTTGATGACTCCTGTGATGTGATGTTGCTGTAGTGACGTTCTGCTTTTCATCAGGCGAGGCGGAGATAGTTTTGTACACCACAGTAATTGCGCTGCGTTTTCCGATAACTTTTTCTGCTCCAATGGCCGTGACTCCTGCGTACTATTGCCTGTCCACTGTCACTATAGCCTGCGGATTTTGGTAATTCTAATTCTGCTACAGATATACTCATAGCTCTCTATGAGCAGTTAAGTCCATAGCACACCCCGGTCACTCCATACAAATGTCGCGTCGTTAACTACTACATAAACAAATATGCCTATGCACAGCGTGAATGAGCATGTGTGCGTGCGGCGTCATAGAAACTGTTCCAGGTTTGTCTCAGAGGGGAGGTGAGGTCGACACGAGAGAGCAGCAGGGAGTTGCCATACTGTAGTACTATTACTTAAACTGTGTCATATGTACATAGCTAAGGGATCATGTCTCTGTATAGTATGTCTTCACTGGCAACGTCTGCATAGTAATCATTTATTTTTATAATAGGTAACAACGGAACGGAGAAAGGAACACCAAGGGGTCGTCGATCCGTTGCCTATACTCCATAGGCTGGCAACCCCTTGGTGTTGCTGATCTCTTGGTGATTGCTTTCCATCAGGTGACCCACATGCCCGTTTGCCACCCTCTCACATAAAATAATAAGACGCCATGATGGAGTAGACGGGTTCGCTGCAACTCTCCGACATAAATGCTCTTAGAAAAAAAGCTATGACAAAAAACTCTCTGACTAAAACACCGCGTACATCCCGGATCACTTGATGTATTCACATACTCTTCACAAAAAATCGTATGCATTAAATGGTAAGTGACACTTACAATGTTCTCACTCCTCGCGTCACGATTTATGCTCGAAATGTTTGTATGATAATTTTTATTCGTTGCGAGTGTGGGGGTAGCATTATTTTTTGTATTTAAATTTCTATTCTTTTTACTGGCGTTTGTTTTGTGTACGATTTTGTTGTTACCCAATGGCGGCGAAGATGGAGGGTAATGTTTTTGGTGATGGTAATGAGTTTTTGAGACTTATTTTATTGTCTTGTACGTAGAGTTGGTAGTAGAGTAGAGGGCGCATGTTTTAACTTGAAAACAGAAATTGTACGTTATTTTTTTTACACAAAAATATTGGAGATATAGATATTTTCAGCAAAAAAGCATGAGGTATTCTGCGTACTTAATATTTTTTAAGATTTTTTTCATCAGACAAATAATAATTAAATTAACTAATAACGAAAGTAGATATAACATAAAAATGTTAAAATCTTCCAAGAATTTGGTTTTTAGTGAATATTCTGAAAAATATATTTCCAATGTTACGATAATAATTTAATTATAATAATTGATATTAATTTGACGAGCCCGGTAGTCGACTGGCTAGCAATAGCTACTTTGACTCCGAGGTCGCGGGTTCGATCACCGCACAAGACAAATATTTATGTGCATAAACATGTCTTTGGTGTGTAAGAGGTTTATCAATATCTTTGAACCAAAGCCAACTTCACCTGCACGCGGTGCACCCTGCTGACGGACAAATGAAGCTCTGGCGAAAAGAGACGTAGGGAGCGTAATTGTAAGCCGGCCCGACTGGGGAATGCACCTCCACCTCACAGAATACCGCAGCCAAATAACAATTTCCTTGAGGGTTGTTGTGTTCCTGCTCGTGAGTGAGGACACCAGAACGGAAGGAGATGCTGCATTGGCAGCGGGGGTGGCGGCGCGCGACCGATATTTTATGTTGCAAGCGTTAATATGGCTACGGTAACCGCTTTACATCAAGCGGGCCGTATGCTTGTCTGCCATCCGACGTAGTATAAAAAAAAATGTCTGTCTGTCTTAGTCTGGGTGTTTTCTATATGCTATACATACGAATTTACCAACAATAATGAATTTAAGTATAATATCACTTATCTAATATTCATAGTACTTATAGGCTTCCCTTAGTTCGAAACTAAAGCAGTGTGTAGGTAATGTTTCCAGGAATATTTATTTATTATTTAAATGAATGTTACATTATGTTGCATTTTAAATGCGTAAAATCTCTTTCAAATCTACTTACCTATTTACTTTTGGGAATTTCATGCTACTATTAAACTTGTGTAGCTTCTAGAGCCAAATTTATTGTCAAAAACTCTATCTAACTTTCTAAAATCCCTATAAATCACACAGGTACACTATAAATTATTTGTGAAAACAGAGATTTATAACAATAAATTATTGCTATCAATCAAACAATTTAATAAACTTGACAAGATTCTTCAAGATAACCCAAATCATTAGGTCTTTATGGTTATTTTTCAATTTTAAACATAAATACGTTATACCACCCACAAACTCGGGGTATAAATTTCTCGAGGTCTATACTTAAGTATATCGTAGCGGCGTAAATAAATACTATCCCAAGTTATCCGATTCAGGGCTGTCAAACAGCAGTTTTATTTTGTGTGCCTCTACATCTAAGGAGAACTACCAAGCTTTTATTTTATTAATTGTACTGGGGTGTAAGTTATTCATCAACATCTTTGATTCAAAGCAAACCTTATCTGTACGTGGTGCACCCTGCTGACTGACAAGCGAGGCTCTGGCGAAAAGAGAGGTAGGGCATAGCGTATTTTAAGCTGCCCGACTGGAGAAGTACCTCAACCTCACAGAATACCGCAGCCAAATAACAATTCCCACGAGGGTTAAGTTCCTGCGAGTCAGTTAGGCCATCAGCTGGAAAGGAAGAAGTATGTTTCTTAAAGAGAACTACAAAGCTGGAATAAACTTATTAGATACTTAATAGTAAAATTTACTGGTAAAATTTATTGACTAAATAAAATGGTGCACGATAATTTGAGCTTCATTTAAAACTACAATACCCTGCTCGTATATGAGGATAAACTGCCTTTAACATTCATAAGAGAGAAATCGTATTGCTTTTTATTAAATATATTTTATCGCTATATATCATAAAGCAGAAGAAACCAGGTGACTTTACAAAAACAAAGATTTTTTAGTGAAAAAATATATATTCAGTGATGAATGCATTGATGATTCAGATTTTTATACAAATGTTAACAGTTATCAAATGTTATTTAGGAAAATATAGTATACGAGTGACAACCCTAGAACCGTGGAAGCCATCGAGTATTAATATTTGAGGCCAGCATACGTGGCGCCCTCTACTCCCGCGTGAATGTAAAGCGCGCCTTGACCGATTGCCGCTTTTTACTGGAGCACAAGCTGAATACTTATGCCGGGTCTAGACGGAAGCTACCAAACATTGATTTTCATCTTGAAATCTTGAATTGCTATTACTGGAACATACCTATTTTTCTGTCTTAATCCTAGGCTTACAAATTTTGTTTAGTGCACCTAGATAACTTTATTTTCTATCACAGTCTAAAACAATATCATCATCATCAGGTGCAGTTTAGTCTCCACTACAGGAGCACGACCTTCTCTCGTCCGTCCTAGACGGAAGGAGGATTTGGCCTACACTCCCCACGCTGGCCAGACGGGTTGGGGCGGCCTGATCGATATTTGATAATGTATTTCCCTTAGTCGCCTTATACGACATCCACGGGAAGAGACCGAGTGATTCTATTCTAGTCTGCCGGAAACCACACTCCTAAAACATTATGAACAATCTTATATTATACTAGCTTTCGTCTGCGATTATGTTACACTCTTACGGCCCGACTGGGGAAGTACCTCCACCTCACAGAACACCGCAGTCAAAAAATCCCTGCGAGTGAGTGAGGTCATCAGAAGGAAAGGAGTTGCCGCGTTGGTAGCGAGGGTGCCTGCCGCGAGCGATATTTCATGTTATGCTGCTTGCTAGATATCCAGGTGAATGAAAAATAAAATACCCCCACTTTATAGAATACCGCAGTTAAACAACAATTCCTTTTTTAGGGTTCCGTACACAAAGGGTAAAAAGGAACCCTATTACTAAGTCTCCGCTGTCCGTCCGTCCGTCCGTCTGTCACCAGGCTGTATCTCATGAACCGTGATAGTTAGACAGTTGAAATTTTCAAAGATGATGTATTTCTGTTGCCGCTATAACAACAAATATTAAAAAATAGAATAAATTAAATATTAAAGGGGGCTCCCATACAACAAACGTGATTTTTTTGCTCGTTTTTGCTCGCAATTGATAACGGCAATAGGTAGACTCTTGAAATACTCACGTAAAATTTAGTTATATATTCACTTTAAAAAGAAATAATTGAATAAAAATAAAACAAATATTTAAGTGGGGCTCCCATATAACAAACGTGATTTATTTGCCGTTTTTATAGATAATGGTAACAGAACCCTTCGTGCGCGAGTCCGACTCGCATTTGGCCGGTTTTTTTATAAGAGAGGGGGGCAAACGAACATGTGGGTGGAAAGTAATCACTACCGCCCATGGAGATCAGCAACACCAAGAGGTAGCCGATCCTTTGCCTGCTTCTTAAGGGAGATAAAGACTCTGCTCTTGACGGCTCCCATGTCGTAATTGTGCACAAATACCGCTAAGGGAAATTAATTCCACAGTTTCATCGTTCGTGGTATCAAATACCTTAGGTTGAAGGTTGTTTTGGCCCTGCGAGTGAGTAAGGTCACCAGTAAGGAAAAAGTTGCGCAAGCGATATTGCATGTTAATATGGCTACTGTAAACGCTTCTCATAAGGTGAGACGTATACTAGTCTGCCACCCGACGAAGTATAAAAATGAATAAAAATCATCAGAACAATTTTCGATCAGATAGAAATGTAACCTAAAAATTTTCTTTATTTAAATTTGTTACAGAATATGTATAAAAAAAAATACGATTTTGCGTATATCAGGATGCATACCGTGTTTCCAATTTTCCATACGTTCCGTTTTATACGTTGGTCGGTACATAATACAAGACCACATGCAATTTCTCGACAAAATTTCTCTTTTGTATTCTGCTATTGTGTTCCAAAACTCGAGAAAAATCAAACTATAGCTCAACGTCTTAAAATATTACAATCGCATTGAAAAATTGTCGGTGTTCTCTGAAAAATAGGGTAAATTTTCCTTTGTCGAGAACAAATAGGGTTGTTACCTGAGCGTTTTATGTGAAGAATTTTTGAGACTCGCGGCAGCGTATCAATTTAATATTGGTTTTTAATAAGTAAACAGCACTTATATAATCATATTTTTGTATGGCCGCTAGGTTAGAATTTCAATAATTTATCTACGCTTTCCATTGACTGGAGAAAGAGTTTTGAAATTAGTTTGTTGATAAATAAAGCAATCATAAGGAAAATCATTGTGTTCAATTTCGTAGTGTGTAAAATTCTAAATCCGCTCCGTATCAAAAGCATTTGTAAATACAATATCTTAATATCAATTCGTATTTTTATGAGATTACCAGCGGGCTTGATCCAGCTTCGCCTGAGTGTATCCCGTTATCTCGAGAGACATTTTCATATATTTTCTTCTATCTACTCTCGAAGTCTAATTTATTAAAAAAATATTTCATGATCAAAAATGACGAAGTTTCCCACAAACTTCCCCTATTAACTTTATCTTTACTTTCTTAAAGAATATTTCGTAAAAAAGTGATAATACCGAGTAACTTTGAAATCATATAACATTTTTTTCATGTGTAACATAAATAAAAACCGACTTCAGTTGGCGAGCGCAGCTTATTGGTGGAATACCCCGGGAGACGCTGCTGTCTGTCTTCCGGGAGAAAAGTTATTGCGTCACACAAGATTCCTTAGTCGCCTTGTACGAATCCAGCGCAGAGCAATAGGCGCAATTTCATTATGCCGGCAACCACAGGGCAAATTTAAGAATTTCCTTCGATTTTTCTGGGATCCCATCATCAGACTTGACTTGACTTGTTGAATATGGGACAACCTCGCAATCATACCCTTTCAAATAAAGAAATAGAATTTTACCATACGTCCTTATAAAATTAAAGGGTTTCCCTTGATTTCCCTGGGATCCCATCATCAGATCCTGATTTGGTGATTATGGGACCACCTTGCAGTCATACCCTTTCAAATAAAAAAATAATTTTGAAAATCGGTTTACAATTCGCGAAGATATCGAATAACATACATACAAAAAAAAAATCAGTCGAATTGAGAACCTCCTCCTTTCTTGAAGTCGGAAGAAAAATAACAAAGTTTCATTCATTGCTTTCATTCACACCCTATTTTACCCCCTTGCAGAATATTTTTTTATTACATAATGTTTTAAGTTTCATGCAAACTTGCTATAGATGCCTGGCATACAATGAATATCGCTCCCGAGTTGTCAGCCACGCTGCAGCATAACACATTTGTTGACCTTACTTACTTGCAGGAACATAGCAATCCTCAAAGGAATACCTTTGAGACCAAATAATATTTTGGTTATGGTCTTGAGAGAAAATTTTGCTACCAAATCAGAACAGTATGCTACTCCAGATACTACATGGAAGCAGTTCAACAGTCATCCCGCTCCCGACGCCAAAGATCACACTCCTATAAAACATGGTGTGCTGTTTGAATTCATGATTTGCAGTAGAACATTCGCATAAGAACGACGACGGTGGTATTTTTAACGAAAAGAGTTTAACCTTAAATTTGCCATGGCAACTGGGCATGCCCAGTTAAAAAATTCACAACGGAGTGATCGACTTCTAACTACTTTTTATTTAATCTTCCTGTTCATTTTTGAATTTCATTTTATGGGACGGGGGCCCACCACACATTCCCACCACTGTGTCTCCTGTGTAGCCAGGATTAACAACGGCGACCGCCAAAAAAGGCAATAAACAGTGAAGTCGATTGCAGGGTAAAACTACGGCTGCCTTGGAACTCACAACGAATTTAATCAGAAGAAATTAGTAGGAGTAGGAAGCTTTTGGAATTTGACTTTCCCTCTTAACAATGTGAGAGACAGCAATATGGCAAATAAGGCATTAAAAGCCTAAAGAGATGGCTAGTCAAGTGAATTTCATTTAATAAATTTTCCCATTTTTAGCTTCCGACTTTTCTTTGATGACACGCGCGGGATATTACACTGTAGGCTAAAAATGCGGAATGTCCGTTTAAAGCGGGACGTCTGGCAAAGTTACTTACCTCTCTTTCGCCAGATCTTCATTAGCCTCGTTAGCACCAGGTGCAAGTGACGTTGTATTTGGTTCTAAAGATCCTGCCTGCGAGCCATTTCTACCTCAAAAATTACAATTTTTTTTACCAATAACGATAATTTATTAAAAGTTCTCGTGATTTCCACTTATTCAGAGATTATTGCAAGCATCGATCGCACTACTCAATTTATGAGCGTATTAACTCAAATTAATTATCGCGCACAACTTCGCGATTGGTTCATTACTGTAAATTATGAGCCATTACAATGTCGGCTTCGTTTTGCAAATACCCGGTTCTGGTTCAACTGCATCGTCGTCGTCAGCCCTTATTCATGGCACTGCTGGGATTCGGGTCTCCTCTCAATCGAAGGGGTTTAGAGCATACTCCACCACGCTGCTCAACTGAGGGTTGGCGGAGGTCAGTGTTTTCAAGCCGCCAAAAGGCCACTGACTAGGTTTAACTGCTGGACGTCATTTAACGACAACAATCGGGACCTACTGCTTATGGTGCCCTCCGTTTACCTTCTATTATATTGATGAGCTCGGTGGTCGAATCGTTAGCAATGGCCACTTCGACTTTGAGGTTGGGTTCGATTCCCGAACAAGACAAATATTTTGTGTGCATGAATATGTCTGTTTGACTTGGTCTGGATATTTTCTATGTATTATATGTATATATTTACAAAATAAAATGTATTTAAGAATAATATCAGGTATTTAGTACCCAAAGTACAAGCTTTGTTTAGTTAGGGACTGACGTGTGTAATTTGTCCGGGATAATTTATTTATTACTAAAATTTTACTTTTACAATTCTTAAAAAAAATAACATCCGTATCTGAAACTATCGAATAATCCGAAATAATTTCATATCCGTAACATCCCTGATCAACACATCGACGTGTCGTGTTTCCCTGTTTTAGTCGGGTTCGGTATTGTTTTACACAGTTCATAGTTATTTTGTTTCCAACCCGAATTTGCTCGCGTACTTATAGTGCGATCGGGTCGCGGCGACCGCAGCGGCTGTTGAGGTTAAAATGCTTTCCGTGTTTGACCCATCGACATGTCACCTGCCCGAGGCGGGTTTACCACGCTCTGTGTACAGGATGGTAAAATAAGATCTTGTTTATGTTTATCATTTATTCCTTTAAACAAAAACTTATATTTTAAATTAGTCTCTGCTGCCAAACTGTGCAATAGTTTGTCGGCAGCGGTCCTCGTGGATTGACAAGTAAATATATACTTATTTTACATCCAAGTCTACGAGCATGACAACAGAATGCACCCCATGCAAGTGCTGTAGCCAGAAGTTACCAAATTTATTCATCTTATTAAAATGTTTATTTTAATATTTACAATAATAAGTATAACATTGAAAGATTCGTCGTCAACCCTAATTCGCATCACGACTGGGATATGGGTCTCCCCGCAATTGAAGAGGTTTAGAGCATACTCCACCATGCTGTTCAACTGCGGGTTGTTCCGCCAGTGTCTACAAGCCGCCTAAAGGTCACTGACTCTATCATCTGTAATGACATCAGCCGGGACCGACTCCTTAATCTTGCACTCCGAGGAAACGTGGAGCCACAGGTGGAGCTCGAGATAAACCCATCCTTGGACAAGCTACGGTCGACATTGCTTCTCTTGTGTGTTCGATTACACTGACACACGCAACGACGCCACCGAGCTCCTCAAAGAAAAAAAACCGGCCAAGTACGAGTCGGACTCGCGCAGGAAGGGTTCCGTACCATCCTACTATCCTACTAATATTATAAAGGCGAAAGTTTGTGAGTATGTGTAGATGGATGTTTGTTACTCTTTCACGCAAAAACTACTGAAGGGATTGTGATGAAATTTGGTACACGAGTAGAATATAATCTGGAATAACATATAGAGTACTTTTTATCTCGACATTCCCACAGGAATGGGGACAATGGGACTGAACGTGTAAATCACTTAATATTAAAGGGATTGTGATGAAATTTGGTACACGGGTAGAATATAATCTGGAATAACACATAGAGTACTTTTTATCTCGACATTCCCACAGGAATGGGGACAATGGTACTGAACGTGTAAATCACTAAGTACTGAAGGGATTGTGATGAAATTTGGTTCACGGGTAGAATATAATCTGGAATAACACATAAGACACTTTTATCTTGGAATTCGCTCAGGAATGGGAATAATGGGACTGAACGTGTAAATCACTGATTACTGAATGGATTGTGATGAAATTTGGTACACGGGTAGAATATAATCTGTTATAACACATAGGATAGTTTTTAATCTTGGAATTCTACAGGAATGGGGACAATGGGACTTAACGTGTAAATCACTGAATATTGTAGGGATTGTGATGAAATTTGGTACACGGGTAGAATATAATCTGGAATAACATATATAATAACAACAACATAGGGTACTTTTTATATCGACATTCCTACGGGAACGGGAATAATGGGACTGAACGTGTAAATCACTAAGTACTAAAGGGATTGTGATGAAATTTATTACACGGGTAGAATATAATCTGGAATAATACATATGGTACTTTTTATCTTGGGATTCCCACAGGAATGGGAATAATGGGACTGAACGTGTAAATCACTGGCTACTGAAGGGATTGTGATGAAATTTAGTACACGGGCAAAATATAATCTGTAATAACACATAGGATAGTTTTTATCCCGGGAATCACACCAGGGACGGGAACAACCACTTTTACTTATCATATTAATGTTTGTTACTCTATCACGCGAAAACTACTGAATGGATTTTAATGAAACTTTACAATAATATAGCCTATACATCAGAATAACATATAGGATATAATTTATAAACATATTGTGTGAATTTTCCAAAATATAACGATAAGTGTGAAAAAAGATCTGTCATCTGCGAGCTATTCTGTCGCTGCAAAAACCGTGGGAGCTACACGTATATTATGTATGATGAAAATGGGCCAAATAGGCCTACAAAAAAGCCCGCGACAGCATATATCTATCTTTTATGTGTAAGCCATCTTCGCCAAATTAGAGAACCATAAATACAATAAAAAGTTATATTTTATTTCTCATGCACATTTGGTGGTAAAAAATTGATCCATATCTAAATAAATACTTTTAACGCTTTTGGTATTTAAATTAGATAAACTTTGTCTTTTACACTACATCATTTGGACAAATATTTTAATATGTAGTTACGACGAAGACAAACGGAGTCTGCGATACTAAGGTCTGGTCCGGGCGGCGGGCGAGGCAGGGGAAGAAGTAGCTCATCGCTGAATGTACGATGAGCGACTTCGTTGATGATTGTGTCTGTTTTGCGAATTTTCAAGGCACCAGCAATTTGTTAAAAACGCACTGTACATATGTAATGTAGTAGTAGATATGTATTGGCAGGTTTTTTTTTGTGGTTAGGTTAGTTACATGTATAACTTTTAAAATCATTTTACTTTAATTACAAGGATAGGTATTGTTTTTTTTGGCAACCATTTATAATAGCGTAATAAAAAAATAAAAATGTAACATTTATAATCTAAATATACTACGAGTATAAAAGAAGAAACTGACTGACTGACTGACTGGCTCATATATATATCAACACACAACCCAAACCGCTGGGTCTAGAGATTCCAAATTTGCCACGTAAGTTCCTTATGATGTCTGGGGGTGCATTAAGAAAGGCTTTTTCAAAATTCATCCCCTAAGGGAGTGAAACTGGGGTCCAAAGATTGTATGGGGAAACAAGATTAGTTGGACTATTTTATTCGAAACTTTACATGAGTACTATAGAGAAATGAGTAAACACGTGTTTCAGGATTTTTCAAAATTCAGCCCCTAAAGGGGTAAAATGGGGCGAATAAGTCTGAAAATCGTCATGGGTATTGTTTTTATGGTTTATCGGGTCGCTGATTATGAAAACAACAACTATTTTATGATCTAACATAGCCGACGTGATATAAAATCACCCCTGTGGTAATGCGATGGGGTTGAACTATATAAAAGAAAAAACTGAGTGACATATATCAACGCACATTCCAAACTGCTGGGTCTAGAGATTCCAAATTTGGCACGTAGGTTCCTTATGATGTCTAGGGGTGCACTTAGAAAAGATTTTTCAAATTTACGATAATGGCATCGATTTGAAAATATAACGTAGTGGACATGAATTACTTAAAAAGGTTTTTCAAATTTTACCTCTAAGAGGGTGAAACGGAGGTCCAAAGTTTGTATGGCAAAACGAGATTAGTTGGAATATTTTATCCTAAATTTTACACGAGTACTTCTATTGATTAATAAGTAAACACGTGTTTGCCCCGAATGTCACGCGAGCGAAGCCGCGGGCGAAAACTAGTTATCTATAAAAACGGCAAAAAAAATCACGTTTGTTGTATGGGAGTCCCCTTAAATATTTGTTTTATTTTTATTTCATTATTTATTTTTAAAGTGAATATTAACTAAATAATATGTGAGTATTTCAAATGTCTACCTATTGCCGTTATCAATTGCGAGCAAAAACGAGCAAAAAATCACGTTTGTTGTATGGGAGCCCCCTTAAATATTTATTTTATTCTATTTTTTAGTATTTGTTGTTATAGCGGCAACAGAAATACATCATCTGTGAAAATTTCAACTGTCTAACTATTACGGTTCATGAGATGCAGCCTGGTGACAGACGGACGGACAGCGCAGTCTCAGTAATAGGGTCCCTTTTACCCATTGGGTACGGAACCCAAAAAAGATACATATTTTCGTATTAATCGATATTCCTGCACGGCTAGAAGATTTGGACATCTCTCGAGATTTACACGTCTTTAAAGTAAATATTTGTGGAATGCTCTTACTCGGGTCTGTACCGGACGAGTAAATAAACAATGAGTGTTTATCTACTAGTAGAGATTACACCAGGTGAGAGGGTTTTAGTCTTTTTAGGGTTCCGAACCTCAAAAGGAAAAACGGAACCATTATAAGATCACTTTGTTGTCCGTCTGTCTGTCTGTCTGTCTGTCTGTCTGTCTGTCTGTCTGTCAAGAATTTCTATGTCGAGAATGCGTGGAGGTTTCAAGCTGAAATTTGAACTGTATACTCAGGTCTACGGTCCCATGAAGTTAAAAAAAATCAAACTGCTAAGTTTACGTAGAAAAAAGTTACGGCCGTTTATTCAGCAAAAAACGCATATTTCGACACACTCAAGGGAATCAAAACCTATAGGGTACTTCCCGTTGACCTAGAACTATGAAATTTGGCAAGTAACATCGTTATAGACTACAAGTATAGGAATAAATCTCAAAACTATACATTTGTAAATAGATCTTAAAAAATAGGGGGTCTATATTTTTTATAGGGGGTCGAAATTTCAAATTGAAACTACTAGTTCAAATGGGGTATCATATGAAAGGGCTTGATGTACACATTGCAAAATATATTTTATAAATTTTTTTCGACGCATTATTTCTTATTTATAATGAAAAATATCAAATTTAATAATGATACTACGTACCTACGGAACCCTCGGTGGGCGAGTCCGACTCGCACTTGTCCGGTTTTTTTTTATATGTAGTCAAACATCCTGATTATTACTTTAAACAGTAAATTTTCGATGTTATATCACAGAATAATATACACTAGTTATAGTCAATCGTTGAAGTCTAGGCGCTCCTAGGTTATTATAAATATTTCAAAAACCGGCCAAGTGCGAGTCGGACTCGCGCACGAAGGGTTCCGTACCATTATCTATAAAAACGGCAAAAAAAATCACGTTTGTTGTATGGGAGCCCCCCTTAAATATTTGTTTTATTTTTATTCATTATTTATTTATAAAGTGAATATAAAAATAAATATTATGTGAGTATTTCAAGCGTCTACCTAATACCGTTGTCAATTGCGAGCAAAAACGAGCAAAATAAATTACGTTTGTTGTATGGGAGCCCCCTTAAATATTAATTTTATTCTGTTTTTTAGTATTTATTATTATAGTGGCAATAGAAATATATTAATAAAATATATTAAAGAAATATATAAATGAATTATAAGACGTTGTCACGTCAAAATGTGGAACGCTTCACGATTTTGCGTGTCATCCATGCGCAGGACTAGTTAAAGCTCGATACCTAACCTCCGAACCATTTTTGACTGCAAAAATAGGTCAAAAATAGTTTTGATTAAGGAATTTCGTCAAAACCACTTTGAATTAATCTATGCAGTCAAAAGTAGTTTTGACCGAAGACGTTGGTTAGGTTAGGTTAAGCTTCTGACCAACGAAAGCCGAGCGAGTGAAGCAAGTTAGGCTCGACTTGTCTTTGGAGAGGGAGATAAGGTATCCGAGGTATAACTAGTCAAACCTAGATTTCGGGTACTGACTATAACATAGACAACATGTAAACCAGTGGTGCTCAACTGGTATTGCTCCAAGAGCTATTTTGAAAACCCCGATGTGCCACGCGGGCACCGCCGATTTAATAAAAAAACACAAGTTAATGTAAAGGAAACTACATTATACAACTACACCACTTTTTATTTATTATGTTAATATGACACACTTACTAACACACTTCTAAACAGAATATACCGGAACAGCAAAAAGCTGATGCGATTCTTGGCTGTTGACATTTTCAAAAAGTTTTATTTGTGTATTCCTTATCCGATTTTGTTCGCGGGCGCCTAGAAAACAGGATGCGGGCTACCAGGTGCCCGCGAGCTACCGGTTGGGCACCATGGTTGTAAACAAAGCTAAATATATTTTTTCGCCAACAGTTATAATTTTACTAGCTGGCCCGGCGAATTTCGTATCGCCTTTTCCGATGAATTATAAACTATATCCTATCTCTCAAGTTGGATCAAACTTGTACACATTGTGCAAAATTTTAATGATTTTTTTACTATAAAGACATCGGAATGGACGAGCTCGGTGGTCGAATTAGCAATGACCACTTTGACTCCGAGGTCGCGGGTTCGATTCCCGCACAAGACAAACATTTGTTGTGCATGAATATGTCTGTTTGTCTTGGTCTTGGTGTTTTCTATGTATTATAAATATTTATTTACAAAAAAAATGTATTTAAGTACATTTATCAGTTGTCTAGTACCCATAACACAAGCTTTGCGCTTAATTTGGGACTAGATGGCGCTGTGTAAATTGTCCAGATATATTTATTTGTTTATTTAAAAAGTATTTCACCGTACGTATTTCATTTTCCTTTTTTTTCTGAATCAATTTTGGATGACGGTAGGCTGAGGCCATGCCATAGGTACCGTCCAAACTACGTAAACCATAAATACAGTACGAGAGACGACGAACTATAAATACAATACGAAACTTCAAACTTGGTCGTGGGGTTATTAGACAAAATAAAAAAAAAACATGATACCAATTAGATTCTTTACAAATCATCATCATCATTAGGTTCATTTTAGTCTCCAAAATATAGGCTATCTAACACTAAAATAATTTTTCAATTCGAACCAGTAGTTCCTGAGATTAGCGCCTTCAAACAAACAAACAAACAAACTCTTCAGCTTTATAATATTAGTGTAGATAATTATGATTTTTCCTTAGACCTATAATTGCTTCTCGTGATTTGCCGATTTTGGAATAACTTGAACCAGATTTCTATTTTTTGAAACTTCATCTTCTTCATCCACGGGAAGAGACGGAGTGATTCTATTCTAGTCTGCCGGAAACCACACGGCCAAATTTCTTTACAAATAACATCTTAAAGACCTTTACTAACCAAAGAATTCACTTTCGTGAGCATTGAAAACATAACAGTTTTTATTTAAGGGTGCATCTATTTTTTAAGCCCCAAATGTATATTTTAAATCTTACGACTTACAAACATGTGTAAACGTATTTCAATGCTATTTCAGCTTCAGGGCCATTAACAATAATCCTTTCAGAGACTCTATGTGAATTTTATGACTATCCGAAATGGGTATTATTATGTTATGCTATAAGGTCGAGTTTCGCTTGGGTAATGTGGATCGTTTTAAAAATATGATGTCATTTATAAAGATTTCAGGGTAGGGCCGCCACTGCACTGTATTAAAATCATTATTAATCAAGCTTTAATCTGGGGAACTAAATACGCGTTGCAATGGCTTTATTGTGTACTCTTAAAGACGTGTTTTGGGGTGTAAGTTGTTCATAAAGATCTTTGAACCAAAGACAACTTCACCTGTACGCAGTGCACCCTGATGATTGACTAATGAAGCTCTGGCGAAAAGAGAGGTAGGGAGTGTAATTGTAAGGTACCCGATCGGGGAATGCGTACCTCCACCTCTCAGAATACCGCAGAGAAACAAAAAATCCCTTGAGGGTTGTTGTGTTCCTGGGAGTGAGTGAGGTCACCAGAAAGGAAGGAGATGCTGCGTTGGCAGCGGAGGAGGCGGCGCGCGAGCAATATTTCATATTGCGAGCGTTAATATGGCTACGGTAACCGCTTCACATCAGGTGGGCCGTATGCTAGTCTGCCACCCGAAGTAGCATAAAAAAAAAGAAATATCTACATTTGAATCAACATAACATGTTGAACCTCACATGACATGGTACAAGTTCGATTTCCGCATCGGGAGTGCATTCCGTTGTAATAATAATAACAACTTTGCTTAGTTGCAAGTTATTTCTACATTTATTTGTTAGTTAAAAATAATTAAAATATATGGTGTATGCATATGTTACGGTATAAGAAACGTGTGAATATGAACTTCAAGGGGTTGCGTAGCGATTACGAAGCGATATCGAATCGTATTCGACATCGAAAGTATGCATAGTATAGTCACAGCATAGTAATACAACCAGTACTTTGGTTCGTTCCTTCCTCCTTCCTGAGCGGTCGTGTAAATGACGCTTGGCTGTGTCACTGTGTGTGTGCGCCGATTTGGACGCTAGTATGAAGTCAAAGTACTGGTTGTATTACTATGCTGTGGCATAGTTATGTACCGTGTGTGTGTGTGTATACAGTGTCTTCAACTGAATAGAGCTATGTATCTTGACTATTTGCGTTCTTCATTCTCAGGGATCTAACTAAAGCATGGGATTTTTTTATACTACGACGGATGGCAGACAAGCATACGGCTCGCCTGATGTGAAGCGGTTACCGTTACCATATTAACGCTCGCAATATAAAATATCGCCGCCACCCCCGCTGCCAACGCAGCATCTCCTTCCTTTCCGGTGACCTCACTCACTCACAGGAACACACCAACCCTCAAGGCAATTGTTATTTGGCTGCGGTATTCTGTGAGGTAGAGGTATATTCCCCAGTCGGGTAGCTTACAATTACGCTCCCTACCATTCCTTTCGCCAGAGCTTCGTTTGTCAGTCAGCAGGGTGCACCGCGTGCAAGTGAAGTTGGCTTTGGTTCAAAGATGTTGATGAATCACTTACACCCCACACGTGGGTGGGTGGGCAGCAACGAATGAAATCGCTCAATATTCGCTAGTGTTTCTTATATTTCAGTAAAGCTGGTTCGCGTGAACCAGCAACAATTGTCGCTTGAGTGAAAACGTCAACCGGTAACACGCGAGCTCAAGCGACTTGGACGAGTATCCAAATATCAGAACGCCAATTCTCTTGATTATTATATGATCACTGAATAAAAGTTGGCCGAATAGAGATTGAATTATGGCTTGAATGAAAATTATTTATTTGATTTAATTAATTAATTAATTATTATCAATTCTTATTGTTGGCATAATAACATTCTTAGTTTGTTTAATTTTAGGTTACATATATTTCGTTAATAATACTTAGACATAAACGAAAATTAGACATGTTCATGCACACAAATGTTTGTCCTATGTGGGAATCTAACCCACGAGCGTTGGTGTCGAAGCCGCGTCATTGACCGCTACGCCACCGAGCTCGTCAATGCAGCGAATTTTAGCGCTGTACCAAACGCCATACCAACGTTGTACCCACCACGGGACCATGGCACACGCGCGATTAAGCGTCTAATGCTTTATACAGTAGTTTGAGCAGATTAACTCGTGTAGTTAATTCCCTTTCCATATCGCTTCGGTAATTTTCACTGAAAGTTTAAAACCACATTTACGATTATTTTAATGTATGGAACTCTTTTCTACACGCGAGCATGAAACTGCTGTAATAATAGCATTTAAACTTGAGACTTTAAAGTTAGCACTTAGAAGGTATGCTCTATACAGTAGTGTAATAGTTTTTATTTTTTTTATTATGTGAGAGAGGGGGCAAACGTGCATGTGGGTCACCTGATTGGAAAGCAATCACCACAACCCATGGAGATCAGCAACACCAAGGGGTCGCCGATCCGTTGCCAGCCTATACTCCTACTTTTCTTTGATTCTTTCTGGTGACCTCACTCAGTCGCAGGAACTCAACACCCCCTAAGGGAATTGTCATTTGGCTGCGGTATTCTGTGAGGTGGAGGGAATTCCCCAGCGAGGTTGCCCACTAAAGATTCCGCGACAACTTGTAATCACAATAAAATTGATATCAACTATGACGTCGAATCAAGTTAAAGGAGTCATCCGTCGTGACTAATTTTATTTATCGCGGAGCACCCTAACACATTTATTACCACGAAACAGCCGCCCAATAAAACCACTGAATCAAAGAGAAAAAGTGCTCTCGCTTCTATAAATATTTTATTTCGGATAGTGAGAAGTAGGGTGGCTACAGTCGTAAGTTTAAGCCGGATATTTCTAGGCATGTTTAGTTTAAACTGTGCGGATTCGTATCACGATCTCCCGTGAGAAATTTTAAAGATACTTCGGCTATAATCTAAATCCACCTATATGCCAAAGGAGAATGCTCAAAGTCGGCCTACTACCGCAGTACATACTTACTCTGTACTATTGTGACATTTAAATACCAAAAAGACTTTTTCTATGTTTTTCTAATATGCACTTTCTTAGTATTTTTGGGTTTAGAAGATATTTATTAAACATTATGCGCATTATCGATTTCAGCCAATTTACAGATTGTATAGCGTAACAATGACAGACATATTTTTTTAGCTAAAAGCCCGATCCGTCTAGCGGTTTGAGCTGTACCTTGACAGATCACTCAAGTTAAAAGAGCAGTTCGAATCGTCGGTGACCCAATGATCTCGGATCGACTGGACTCTCTCTTGTTCAAATTATATCACGGGGAGTACTCGGATGAGCTGTTTGATTTGATACCTGCCGCTGAGTTCCACTATTATACAACTCACCATAAATTAAAATTCCATCCGATATTGAATCTTGATAATTGACGATTTAGCACAGTACGTTTCCTAAGACATTTTATACCACGAATGGTGAAGCTGTGGAATCAACTTCCCTCAACGGTATTTCCGAACAATTACGATACGTGAGCCTTCAAGAACAGAGTCTTTAATTCCCTTAAAAGGCTGGTAATTGATCGACGAAGCCTTGGTGTTGCTGATCTCCATGGGTGGTGGTGATTGCTTTCCATCAGGTGACCCCTTTGTTCGTTCTTATATAAAAAAGTCAGTCAGTCAGTTGCTTTTTCTTTTTATGTATTTAGGGTGAATCAGTCAGTCATAATTTCATAAAATATTTAGTAACGGTTGTTTTTCATAGACACAGATTTAATTGCATTATTAAATTATACCATTTTATAAAAACAAACCACTTCTGAAAAATTCGCACAAAAGGTTCAAGAATGATATTCATAAGCTAACTCAGTTATTCCAGCCGCTCCATCAACTTGGTCATTGTCTCGACGTATATACACATAAGAAAATTCTCATAAAGAGTGACTCATAGCCACCCCACATTGAGAGCTCGGGAACTTTTACTAATGCGTGCTAGTCAAATGGACTCCGGAGAATTCGCTCATCCAATAACGAACTCTAACTCACCAAGAATAGAGTCTCAAATATAATGTAATGCAAAGTATATAAATAACAAGCTAGTACTCGGCTGCCACTCATGCATATGTAGATTGGGACTTAGGTCATAGAATAAATACTACCTACTCTTGATAGTTTTATTGGGCATGCCATTTCGAATTTGGGGGACAGAGTTACAGGGGTGGGCAGGAATCAATTAAGGGCTTAAGTCCTTTGGATATGCAAAAGCGATACTGCATTTCGAGGGATGTACGAATGTAAATGTTTAACTTGGGTTTGTTATTGTTTAACTGGCTCTGAAGAGGTGGAGATTTTCAGTACGACCATGGAGGATATTTAGTATTTGAGTTAAGTAAGAACTGATACGGTTGGTCAATCGTGTCCTCAATTTTAATCGAATTGAAGACGTAATAGTGCGCAACAAAGGATTTAAAGTATTTTCTCGGCCTTCTGAAAAGGCTTACCTGTCAAAGCTCAAGCTAGAGAATGGTCAAACCGTGTCTTCGAAGTCAGAGATCTTCGCGGAAGTGGAGAGATGATGATGATTTAATGATAGTCCTTAATGACTTAATGACTTCCGCAAGTCAGTAGCCTTTGGGGTTTGAAAACACTAGCCTCCACCAATCCGCAGTTGACCGGCGTGGTCGATGCTCTAAACCCCTTCGATTGAAAGAAGACCCGTATCCCAGCAGTGCGTTGAATAAGGGATGACGACGACATCCATATGTAAATTCGAGAGATTTTAATTAAGAAAGAAAAAAAAATAAACTCGACGTCAGAAAATAAATAAAAATCCCTATATTTGTTATTTTCAATCATAGTGAGTGCAGTCAGTTTCTCTTTTTATTGCAATAGGTATACACTTTTATTTGTTTAAAGCTCGTCCATACCCATAGCTATTAACAAGCTAAAATATTACGCACAAGTCATCTTTTATTGCCTACAATGATTTACAACGCTCGCCGCAGCTTTGTTCCGTACAATACACATCCGTTCGCTGATAAATAGATCTCGGCTCGTCTGAGTTCGCCCCGATAATTAGTGGCGCGTGTGCAAATTTAATAACTCTCGTGTGGTGAACGGTTTAGCTTTTACACTGTGCGAGATATCTACGACATTGATACGATTTTACAGAAACATTAAAAAGAAATCATAGTACAATACAACGTTGACAAAATTAGACTTCGTAAAACTGTTGGGAATATAAAAATGGCCCTTTTTATCCGACTGCCGAAAATGGTCATGTATTATTATAATACTTACGTTTATACCAAAAAACGTGATTTAATTTTCATATTGATATGCGACTTATAAATACGTTGTTATTTTTATTTTAAAAACTATTACCTTCCAGCTGCGGCTTTACCTGCGTTTACTTTATATATATATACTAGCTGTGCCCGCGACTTCGTCCGCGTAGAATAGTGTCTTTGGGCAGCATTTTTTAAATATTTCGGCTAATTAATAGGTAGGGGAAAAAGTCTTTTCGCATTATAGTATGTATGAACTTGTAATAAAATCTCTTTGGTTATACCATTTGTGTCTGGCAGGATTTGATATCTTTAAAAAGTTTATATTTTAAAAAAGATAATTCCAAATTCAAATTAGGTAAATGTGTGATTTTCATTTGTTTTTTTTACTGTCAAGATGAGTGAATCTAATGAAGAAATTCGATTCATTTTAAAATTTTACTACAAAAAAGGTAAAAATGCAACGCAAGCGGCGCGATGCTTGGCAAGTTTTTTACTCGCGTTAATTTCAGTTTCTCATTTTGTAATGACTGCGTAAAAGTTATCTACATCAGGATAGCACTAATATTTTGTCTCTTGTCGCAAACTTATAAAACATTCACATAAACCTTACATACTTCCATACAACCTTTCACCCCCCCTTTTAACCCCTTACAACCCTTTTTTGCATTAAAAAGTAGCCTATGTCCTTCCTCAGGCTCTAAACTATCTGTGTACCAAATTTCATTTAAATCGGTTCAGTAGTTTCGCCGTGAAAGCAGGACAGTAAGGAGTAAGGATAGTAAGGAAGTAAGGAAGTAAGGAAGTAAGGAGTAAGGATAAGGAAGTAAGGAAGTAAGGATAAGGAAGTAAGGATAAGGATAAGGAAGTAAGGAAGTAAGGAAGTAAGGATAAGGAAGTAAGGAAGTAAGGAAGTAAGGAAGTAAGGAGTAAGGATAAGGAAGTAAGGAAGTAAGGATAAGGATAAGGATAGTAAGGAGTAAGGATAAGGATAAGGATAAGGATAAAGAAGTAAGGATAAGGATAAGGATAGTAAGGAAGTAAGGAAGTAAGGAAGTAAGGATAAGGAAGTAAGGATAAGGAAGTAAGGATAAGGAAGTAAGGATAAGGAATATTTTAATATAAAAGTAACCTATGTCCTTCCTAATACCTATGAGAATATGTGTACAAAGTTTCGTGATGATCGATTGAGTAGTTTCAGCGTGAAAGCGTAACATATAAACTAACATATTATGATAATATTATACATGTATAACATTTATAAAATTATAAGTAGGGAAGGATGGATTTTATCTGCAACGTTTGTGCTACAATGTCAGCGATGGAAGAGCTTTATTATTAAAGCATTAGTTTATAATATAAGTTGTCTTCTTAATTATTGAATAATAACATTTAAGTATGTACATTGTACATGCATATATCATAGTAGTGTGAAAAATTTAGTCACCCAATCACGACCATACAAAAAAATAAAACGTAAAAAGATTGCAACTTTGTGTACATTAGAGCGAGCATACACTGCAATATATCTATTACATATTTGACATTAGTTAAAATAAATTTATAAAACCATGAAACCCAGGTATAGTGCCACAAACTTATCTGACCCGGTGGCCAAATTTAGAACTAAAGCCGCCATCTTGAAATGTTAGTATTGCCAGGTACAATTTATTTATTTACCACGTATACACATTCCATTGAGGTATATTTTTTTAAATATTTAAATATCTTTTTCTATACATACAATAAAAAAATCGTCAACGAGTTGTTTTTGTACAATATTATAATTCTAATATTATATAATAGCTATAATTGCGACTTAACGTGGTGCATTTTTAAAACTAATCAACAATAAATAGAAGGAAATTGATATTTAATTGAAACACCCCACATCACAATTAATCAGTATACCAATGCTATTATTTTAACAGTGTATATATTTCTTTGATTTTAATGTTTCCTCTAAAACGGGCAGCATTTCGTTAAATGGCAACACTTAAGTCGATCGTACCGCCCCCGCCACCGGTCCAGATAAGTTTGTGGCACTGTAAAGAAGACTTTATTGACAGATGTGGTCACGTGTATTTGAACTTGCCTACGTCATAAGATGTACATAATATTATATGGAAAAGGGCAGATTGGAAATATTACTTAACTGTCACAGAACGACCATACCTTGCCGTTTTTTTACTATTTATAAAACGTAGATACAGAATAATTTTTTAAGTTTACTTGAGATATCTAAATTCACGCGAATGAAGTCGCAGCCACAGCTAGTCGTTTAATATAAAGCCCTTTTTGTTCCAGAATACAGAATACCAATTCAGTGTGTGTATAGGTTGCGTTTGTTTTATTTTGCTTACTCGTACTATGTAAAAAGAAAAATAATCAATTAATGTTGGTAAGATTCCAACCTACTTGGCTATAAATCGTTGCTGGGTTTATTTCTGTGTCTGAGGAGATTGTAGTTTATTAGTACATATTGGGACAGCACAGTTTTTAGGGTTCTGTTCCTAAGAGGTGGTGGAAGGACCTTATTATTAACACGTTCGTCTGTTTATGCTTTTGCTTGTTACATATGTACTGCACTAAACCACAGAATAAGAAATAGTACTAACTAAACTGTAAATATTCACTTGAAATTTTTAAAGGACACACCCAGCCTCGTTTAGATACCATTTCTCACAAACTTTGGAGTTGGAGATCCTTAAATACGGTTTTGAGAGAAAAAATGCTTATTGTTCCTATTACGGATTGATACGGACCCCGACTAGCATTTTATTGTTAAAGTTTCGACAAGAATTGCATTCTTACCTATATTACAAGGCGACTAAAGAAGGAAAAGTAAAAGTAAAGAAAAGTAGGAATCATGAGATACTGATACTACTAGTATAAGGTCCTATTTAGTCCAAATGCTTCATCGTACCTTCGCGAGAGGCTACAACTCTGAGACATCGATGACAGGCAACGTTCCTGCGGGAATCGACTGGACATTCGTCATCATAACTCAGCGACCTACTCCAATTCATTGTCGGTAAAGGCAACTGTTCCCTGGATCTCGCTCCCTATCCAGGTGAGCTGGTGCCATCTGTGAATTCTTTCAAGGCTCGTCTCATGAAATTTCTAAATAAGTTGTATTGAGCCAGTCGATTTCAGCATCTTGTTACGTGTATGTGTATGTTTATATGTATACCTGTATTTATTTGTTATATAGGTATGTATTTATGTATGTATATGTACGTATGCTTACATTTGTTTGTAGGTATGTATGGTTCTATAAATTTTGTTATTTAATTAAATTTGATATACTTTTGAAGTTTAAATTAATTGACGCCCCCGCCACTTCATCTTATTATTTCTAGGACTCGAAGGCTGGCTGGTAGAGCTCTTTATAGAAATAAGCCCGAGAAGACAGATATTACAAACAAACAAACAAAACGAAAATGGCGGTAAATGCGGTAACGAGTCGTGAAAAGAAGAAAGAGAGGGATGTCTACATGACAATTAATAAAGGTATAATGTATTAAAACACACAACCGACCTTTTCAAAATATCCAAAGAGAGTCGAAAGTCGTTTTGCAAAACAAACATTTCGCTGGTCGATTGACAAAAAGGCGAATGAAACACATACGCTGTCGAAAGAGTTGGCAGTAATAAAAAAGGCATAAAACAGTTTGTATCGTGTAGTGTAAACGCACGTATTTTCGTATCGTATTTGCTTACCGCGGCCGCTCGTCAATCACGCTCCGAAGCTGACTGTGCATTTCAATTTAATCCCAGTGACACACTGAGAGATACAAGCTATACTGTACTATTGTAATATGACATGTTTAAGTGACTGAAGCCCATAATGCGTCATAAATCAAATTATTCACTAAGGGAGCCAAGGGGGCTCTTTTAAATTGAATTTAGAAGAAAATCATTTTTTGCATGATTTTTAGAAGTGAAAACTTTGTGGGGCATATTTTGCAAAAAATTGTGCCGTCACGCTCGAGTATGTAACGCGTCACACTCGGCTCTGTAACACTCGTTGGGGTAAAGTCGGCAGGGAGGGAGTGAGACGGAGCGAGCAATGAAGTTTACACTTCTGTCGTGTCGTGTGGCCAAGCACACAGTGTTCTGTTTTTATATGAACTATTTAGTTAAGGAACGATTGTTAAAGTTCTTTCGATATAAAATCAGTCGAGTAGCTTTAAGATTATTAACGTGGAGATACTAATCGTGAAATAAATAAATATTCATAAAAAAGGAAACAGTTAAAAACAAAGTCCAAAAATAAAAAAAAAAAACAGTGAAGAAGTTTAGTTACATTTCAGGACACGATATTCATACGATAAATCGTTGTATAGTAAGATCATCGCTTAGCGTATGCACAAGCATTATTCATCAGGCTACTGAAATTAAGACTAACGATTTGCCGAGCCTTAATGCGGCCTGTTTTAATTTTAATTTGAAAACAGATTCGCCTTAACGACGGCCACATTCGGCTTTCGCAAAAACTGACATCGAATACTGAGATAAATTACACTTTTTAGAATTAACGATATTATTTATCGAATCCCATTATTTACAAATTTGAAAGCTATATGCCATTTTTGCAATGATGCTTTCAATACACTTACAGTAGTGTGATGAAGGACCGAAGGACCGTTATGATCTTTCCACATTATGTACATTATGCACCAGCGGCAGACATTTTCGCCGCAGTGGATCTATCGCAGTATGAAGACTCGCTGTCGCTACTACGGTGCCGTTTGTTATGACCTCTACACACGTTGGCGCTTGGTTTCACTCGGCCAACTAGGCGAGCGACACCGAGTGATGACAAGGCAAAGCAAATAGGCTGCCTACATGTTGGCGTTGGCCATGACTCGGCAACGCTCGGCCAACGTGTATAGGCGACTTAAGAGTTTTTTTTTAATTCCTGGACAAATTGCACACGGCTATTGTCCCAAACTAATCAAAGCTTGTACTATGCATACTATGATAACTGATAAAATACTTAAATACATTTTTTTAGTATACATTGCATATCGTGTTAAACTTAAAAAAACTTAAAAAACTCTACCCAGACCTAGTTTTATCGTTTTTTTTTTTATAATTTCTGTACCTTCATGATGACACTTATATCTTGTGTTATCTCGAACTTACCACCTGAAACAAGGAAATATATTTATAATTATAAATCATTACTTTTGGATGAATTATACAGCGCCATCTATTTTCAAACTAAACAAGGCTTTACTATGGGTATTTCATATTTGAAAAATATGCATACTGAAACACTTTATTTTATTTTTGATAATAAGATATTGTATATATTGGTGAAGTTTCTTTGAGAGCCTTTGATTTTCTGAATAGAATGATGAATGCACTTTTTAAAATTAAAAATTAACAATTTTCTAACAACTTTATTATTTAATCTTATTATTTATTATATTAGTATTTTTTTTAATTGAGAGGGGGGCAAACGAGCATGTGGGTCACCTGATGGAAAGCACACACCACCGCCCATGGAGATCACTAGCAAGAGCAACACCAAGAAGTCGCCGATCCCTTGCCAGCCTTTTAAGGAAAAACTAGACTATTCTTGAAGGCTCAGATGTCATAATCGATCGGAAACACTGTAATATGCCTTGGGAAAACAGGCGGTTGGCAACTCTACGATGTAAAGTCTGAATATCTCGCCGTCATAGGAATAGAGCCTTTAATTTGATGTTTGCCAAATAATAATAACCGATACTGACAGACCCACGAAGTACGAAGAAACATGATGTATATTAAACCCATCCATAGTGGAGGAGGAAAGTCCTAGAGTGGAGGCCATGTATGGGGCGACGAAGCGTAGGGCGCCCCCTCTCTAGATGGACCGACGACCTCAAAAAGGTGGCTGGTAGCGGTTGGATGCGGAAAGCGGAGGATCGCATATGATGGAAAGCATTGGGAAATGCCTATATTCAGCAGTGGGTAGATACAGGCTGATGATGATGATGATGATGATAGACAGGCTACAATCGGCGTTACTGAACTAGCGTATTGAAATAGATACGTGTAATGGCGCGATCGAGCTCGGAAATGACGATATATTTTCAACAATTTCCTTATAACCAATGATATTTTATTCTATAGATATGTTCTTATAAATTTTCAAAGATTTTGTTGTATATAACTAATTTATTCACTTCTTTTCCAAACGAATGTAGAAAGGCTATCTTCGTAATTGCGTTTCGAGTATGTAGACTGGGTCACATTCAATCAAACGTTATATTTATTTACATGCCTAGCGCAACTAGGGTTGCTAGGTACTAAAAACATAAAAGCTGGACTCGGCAATTCGTACGAGTTGAATAATGCAGTCAACTCTAGGACATCTACACATAGATGGCATATACAGATGTGATCTGTTTTGTATAAAACGATGTAGCTTGGGCATCGCGCTATCACGGACACGCAGTTTTACTTGCATTCCACTTAAGACTCGCGGGGCAGACAGCATGGCAAAATATTTAACAAAAGCCAGACTGGTCGGACGAAAAAATATATGGCCGGGTACGTCCGTAAAAAGCTAAAATTGTCCGGCTGAAGCCGGAAACCTGGCAACCCTAGGCGCAACTGACAGCAATGTGACATTTGAGTCAGTTATTGGGTGTCAAAATCGCGCGCTCTGTAACATATCTGTAGAATGTATTATCATTGCTTATTCCAAATACCCCAAAACTCTCCCAGTGGAAGATTTCGTCCTAATGGACGTTAGATGTAAACCTGAAAATAGAAATGAGAATAGGCAGGCTTGTGGAGTAGCCGGTTATCAAATAAATCGGCCGCTTACATCTCCCAGCGATTTGGCAATAATGAAACCTACTGCGGGTTTCAATTTGGAAGTTTTTGCTTACTATGACGTTGGAGATTGACGTCATCGTTTCAAACGTGACTTATTTATGTAATTGGTCTGTCGGCGCTTTTACAATGGCTGACTTATTTTGTAAATTTTTGACGTGACTATTTCTCTTTAAAATTGCTTCTGAGGGTCTTTTGACAGCACTGTAGCGTGGGGTCCAATCAATTGTCAATTCATAGCATCTTGTCAAATGTCTTGTTGACGTCTTGTGTTGTCTTGTCGTCTTAAAGTTTCACTGTCAAAAAATTCAGTACATTTTGACAATCTGGACCCGACGCCTAACTAGCGACATCTAATATCAGAAAAAATATCAAACATCCCCATTCGAAAACCGAATGATAACAAAATCGGGAGCATAAAGTTTGGTGTTGCCGCTACAAATCTATCATCTCCATCCAAAATTCAATCACACCACTAGATAGATAAAGGATCATAGAATTTGACGTAGTATAAAAACAATCCTCAGCTGCATTGCCGCGTGATGAGGCCCTGGCGAAATAAACGGTACGGCAGTCAAGCCCGGCTTGTGAAGTTCTTCGAAGTGCGTAGTATTTCTACGAGTGAGTGAGGTCACCTGCCCCCTTACCACCAACTCTTATTGCGATTCAATAACTGAATAGAATGCTTATTCATACCAATGAATAAGAGACTCTATCCAATTTGAATTAGAGACTCATTGGTATGAATAAGCATTATATTCCAAATTGAATAGAGTCACTTATTCATTGGTATGAATAAGCATTCTATTCAGTTATTGAATCGCAATAAGAGTTGGTGGTAAGGGGGCTGGAACGAGTTGCTGCGGGCAGCGGTGGTAGCGACGACCGAGCCATATTTTACATTACGAGTATCCAAAGGTTACAGATATTGCTTCGTATCATGTCGTCGCCGTCAACCGTTATTCCTCCCACTGCTGGGATATAGGTCTCTCCTCAATTGAAGGGGTTTAGAGCATACTCCACCACGCAGCTCAACAGCGGATTGGCGGAGTGTGCTGTATGTTTATCTGCCATTTGACGTAGTATGACGTAGTATGTGACGAGCTCGGTGGCGTAGCGGTCAATGACGCGGCTTCGACACCAACGCTCGTGGGTTCGATTCCCACTTAAGACAAACATTTGTGTGCATGAACATGTCTGTTTGTCTTAATTTAGGTGTTTTCTATATATCATAAGTATGTATTTACAAAAAAAAAAATGTATTCACGTATGTTTATCACTTGTCTAGTACCCATAACACAAGCTTCGCTTACTTTGGGGCTAGATGGCGCTGTGTAATGTGTCTGACAATATTTATTATAGTATAAAAAAATCCAGTTGAATCACTACAATTTGGTGCTAAGTTATCGCCGTTTTGGTAACACATGAGTAATACCTCTAGTGTTTTAAACGTAAACATAATCATCCCACTGTTGGGATCCCTTAAAATCTATGGGATTTAGAGCGTACTCCACCACGCCGCTCAACTGCGGGTTGGCGGAGGCCAGTGTTTTCAAGCTGCCCTAATGACAACAGCTGGGACTGACGGCTTAACACGTCCTTCGAAGGACGGAGAAGCGCGAGATAAATAAACCCATCCATGGATAGGCTGCGGTCGACGTTGCTTAACTTGCGTGTTCGAATAGACTGACACGCGCATCGAAACCATCAAGCTCCTCAAACATCTAACTTTATACTACTTAAGATCAGGCAGATCGTACGCCAATTTGTCACCCGAGTGGTATAAAAAAGAATCAAATAAATCGCTCACTTACAGTTCGGCATGGTTCGGCGCTATTCGGTAATAATGAGAGCCGAGCGGCGTTTCATTTCCTCCATTTATCCGGAAAGAAGGCTTACGTCATCCTCTGGGCCGCTCGGTGAACTCCGGTGGGGCCTTTTACATGTACAGATCGCTTAGGATGAGGAAATATTTCATTGATACTCTATTTTATACAATCCCAGGTGCCCAACAAACATACGGCCCGCCTGTAGTAAAGCAGTTACCACAGCCTTGTACTGCAAGCGTACAAGGAGTATTTTTTTTATACTACGTCGGATGGTAGTAAAGTTTAGAGCATACTCCTACGCTGCTGAACTACGGGTTGGCGGAGTTCAGTTCTTTTAAGCCGACTAAAGGCCACTGGCTTGGCTTAACGACTGTCATCTAATGACAACATAATTAAAATAAATAATATAATTAAAAATCCAAATAAATCTTTAAAAGTAAAATAGGGATGAAAACAAATTTTGACGAGGTCGGTGGTTGAATGGTTAGCAATGGCCATTTTGACTCCGAGGTCGCGGGTTCGATTCCCGCACAAGACAAACATTTGTGGGCATGAACATGTCTGTTTGTCTTGGTCTGGGCGTTTTCTATGTATTATAAGCATATATTTACAAAAAAAAATGTATTTAAGTACATTTATCAGTTGTCCAGTACCCATGAATGACACAAGCTTAGCGCTTATTTGGGACTAGATGGCGTTGTGTAAATGTGTCCAGAAATATTTATTTATTTATTTACAACAGCCGGGACCGACGGCTTAACGTGACCTCTGAAGCACGGAGGAGAACGAGATAATCAAAACCCATCCATGGACAGACTACGGTCGACGTTGCTTAACCTGCGTGTTCGATGAGACTGACACGCGCAACAACGCCAACGAGTTCCTAATGTTGAGTGAGTGAGTAATGAGTACTGTGTTTACTCGGGGCAAACTCGTGTGCTGAAGCTAGTCTTATTTGTCAAACACATAATTATGCTAAATAAATTAAACGGGTCACTCACGTCTTTTTATCGGGAAAGCCGACTAGTTTCGATATCAAAAGGAGACCTTCATCAGGGCGAATGTCCAGACATTCGCCCTGATGAAGGTCTCCTTTTCGCACGAGACAAAAGGTGGACGGGTCTGGACATGTCCACCCTTTGTCTCTCGCGCCGGACACTTAATTATGCCTTTGAGTTTCGCCCTAGTCAAATATAAAAATAAATGAAATGACAGACTATTTGATAAATTGGGGTGTAAGTGGTTCATCAACATCTTTGAAGCAAAACCAACTTCACCTATACGTTGTGCACCCTGCTGATTGACAAACGAGGCTCTTGCCTCTAGTATAGCTGCCCGATTGGGGAATTACCTCTACCTCACAGAATACCGCAGCCAAATAACAATTCCCTTGAGGGCTGTTGTATTCCTGCGAGTGAGTGAGGTCACCAGAAAGAAAAGAAGGAAGGAGTATAGGCTTGCAACAGATCGGCGACCCCTAGGTGTTGCTGATCTCCATGGGCGGTGGTGACTGCTTTCCATCAGGAGACCAACATGCTAGTTTACCCCTTCATTCTAATTAAAAAAAAAAAACTAAAAATAAATCCTAGAACTTCGTCATAAAGTACAGTTACGGATGACAAAAATTTCGACGGTGCAGCAAAATTACTTCTGAATAAAAGAGACCAATTTCTGATTTGCATCCGCTACCAAATAAAATCACCGAGAACATAACGAGTTTTAAAATTTCCGTACTAGTTCTGCCAGCTTTGTAAATTTGAACACGCTGTCACTCAAACGGGGCTTCAGTTACACGAAATATGCATGAAGAACAAACAGTGGAACGTAACCTCATAGTCGGTACACTCTACTCAGGAGATTTTTTTTGAAGTGAAAACTTCTTAAGTTGTTGTTAAATTCATAATTTAAATTAATTATGGTCGAATTCGACCACTGTGGAACAACTAGTATATATATAACAATAAATATAGTTTAAAAAAACTAAAAAAAACACAAGGTTGTATTGTTCCGATAGGTTTGTTATAACCTTTACACCTGATCGTGTTCAAAGTCCATTACGTGGCCTTTCTCACAAGTGCAAACACGACTATGATACGATATTCCATCATGGAATGGCTTCATCATCAGACCTTGAAACCTAATCGTGGTCAAAGTTAATTACAAGACTTTTCTAAGAAATCGAAAAACAACTATGATACGATGTTCTATCATGAAGTTCCATTTCACATCTTCCAGCTCCATCATCAGATTAGTTCGACAGTACCATATTATTGTATTGTCATCAGAACTACATACAGCTGCCAATGTTCATTATGCTACGATCCTTGGAAGATGGTTAAATTAGTTGCCTTAGATTCCATTACATAGTTAGTTACAAACAGGTCGACCTAATAAAAGCGTATTATAAATGTCATAAGGCTTGACTTACAAACAACCATTCCCATTGCTTCATTTAGTGTAGTAAAAAGTAAAGACATAACATCATAATAACACGTTTTAAACGAACTGGCTCAAGTACAGACGGCGACGCGACGGCGCTGCCTAGATGAGAGACATGCTCACAACATGTTTCCAACAACACATGTCATGTCGTTAACATGTCATGATACTAATTATACTTACATATACTGTGTTTATATTCTTAAATAGACTGATGTAATTACGTTGGTGATACAGCTGCTGTGCAGAAATAACACTTTAATCTGCCACCTGTTCGGAAATCCGTGGAGGCTGTGGCATTTTTTAGAGTAATTTTGTTTAAATGTCACTTTTTTAGGGTTCCGTACCTCAAAAGGAAAAACGGAACCCTTATGAGATTACTTTGTTGTCCGTCTGTCTGTCAAGACCCTCCATCTCGAGAATGCGTGGAGGTATCAAGCTGAAATTTGAACTGTATACTTAGGTCTACGGTCCCATGAAGTTGTAAAAAAATTAAACTGCTAAGTTTACGTAAAAAAAAGATACGGCCATTTATTCAGCCAAAAACGCATATTTCGACACATTCTCAAGGGAATCAAAGCCCCTAGGGTACTTCCCGTTGACCTAGAACTATGAAATTTGGCCAGTAACATCGTTATAGACTACAAATACAAGAATAAATCTCAAAACTATACATTTGTCATTAAATCTTGAAAAATAGGGGGTCTATATTTTTTATAGGGGGTGAAATTTCAAATTGAGGCTACTAGTTCAAATGGGATATCGTATGAAAGGGCTTGATGTGCACATTGCAAAATATATTTTATTTATTTTTATGTCTTATTTATAATGAAAAAAACCGGACAAGTGCGAGTCGGACTCGCCCACCGAGGGTTCCGTAGGTACGTAGTATCATTATTAAATTTGATATTTTTCATTATAAATAAGAAATAATGCGTCGAAAAAAATAAATAAAATATATTTTGCAATGTGTACATCAAGCCCTTTCATATGATACCCCATTTGAATTAGTAGCTTCAATTTAAAATTTCGACACCCTATAAAAAATTTAGACCCCCTATTTTTTAAGATCTATTTACAAATGTATAGTTTTGAGATTTATTCCTGTACTTGTAGTCTATAACGATGTCACTTGCCAAATTTCATAGTTCTAGGTCAACGGGAAGTACCCTATAGGTTTTGATTCCCTTGAGTGTGACGAAATATGCGTTTTTTGCTGAATAAACGGCCGTAACTTTTTTCTACGTAAACTTAGCAGTTTGTTTTTTTTTTTTACTTCATGGGACCATAGACCTGAGTATACAGTTCAAATTTCAGCTTGATACCTCCACGCATTCTCGACATAGAAATTCTTGACAGACAGACAGACAGACAGACAGACAGACAGACAGACAGACAGACAGACAGACAGACAGACAGACAGACAGACAGACAGACAGACAGACAGACAGACAGACAGACAGACAGACAGACAGACAGACAGACAGACAGACAGACAGACAGACGGACAACAAAGTGATCTTATAAGGGTTCCGTTTTTCCTTT
Organism: Hypsopygia costalis; assembly: GCA_937001555.2. Classification (NCBI taxonomy): domain Eukaryota; kingdom Metazoa; phylum Arthropoda; class Insecta; order Lepidoptera; family Pyralidae; genus Hypsopygia; species Hypsopygia costalis. The sequence goes on from OW443332.2 coordinate 27,890,739, forward strand.
TGAGGTTCGGAACCCTAAAAATATTAAATTTATAATGATCCTACGTACGGAATCCTCGGTTGGCGAGTCCGATTCGCACTTGTCAGTTTTTTTTTAATTAGTGGCGGGAATTGTGGCAAATCGCTGTCTTACTCAAGTACGGCAGGCAACCTAGCTTTGCTCGCAATATTTTTTTTCTAGGGTTCCACATCCAAAGGGTACCAATAAGATGACAGTTTCGTCGCGTGGAAAACAAGCATACGGCTCACCTGATGTGAAGCGGTTACATATCGACGCTCGCTACATGAAATATCGTTCGGGCACCGCCACTAGCTATGGCTAGCAATGACCACTTTGACTTCGAGATCGCTGGTTCGAACCTCGCACAAGACAAATATTTGTGTTCATGAACATGTCTGTTTGTCTTGGCTGGGAAAAAATGTATTTATGTATTATATCAGTTATAGTGAAAGCTTTACTTGGTTTGGGACTAGATGGCGGTGTGTTTGTCCAGGAATTGTTATTTATTATTATTTCGCCCCGCTGACCTCATTCACTTGCGGGAACATAAAAACCCTCAAGGGAATTGTTACTTGGCGGTGGAATTCTGTGAGGACAGTTTGCAAGTACGCTGCACTCTACCACTTTTTAGCTGGAACCGTTTTCGCTAGTCATCAGGCTACGCCACGTATACGTGAGGTTGGCTTGGGCTCTAAAGATCGTGGTGAGCCACTTACACCTCATTATGAATACTGCAGTACTTCTATAATCGGGTAGCTTATAATTATGGTGTCTTTTGTTTGCTAGAGCCTAGTTTGTTAACAAGCAGGGTGCGACACGTGCATTATATATTAAGGTTGGCTTAAGGCAACGTTACGTCTACATGCACATGTTACACCCTGAGCTTGAGCTTAAGCTCAAAGATAATGATGATCCAATTACATCCGAATCATTTGACGAGCTCGGTGGCGTAGCGGTCAATGACGCGGCTTCGACACCAACGCTCGTGAGTTCGATTCCCACATAGGACAAACATTTGTGTGCATGAACATGTCTGTTTGTCTTAGTCTAGGTGTTTTCTATGTATAATAAGTATGTATTTACAAAAAAAAAAAATGTATTTACGTATGTTTATGAGTTGTCTAGTACCCATAACACAAGCTTCACTTACTTTGGGGCTAGATGGCGCTGTGTCATTTGTCTGACAATATTTATTATTATTTATTATTATCCGAAAATTTTAAAACAATCTTGCCCTATCATGTTCTGTAAATATATATAGCAAAAGACGTTATTTGTACACCGTATCAAGCATTAACGAACAGTAGGAGGTCTGTATCAAATTTGATAAATTTTTTCCTCAGCCCGAGACCCCCCAGTGCGAGGGACCGGTACCTAGTGTTTGCTAAACTTGTGTAACTAATTCGGCACTGGTATTACGTAAGGTAGGATTTAAATTTCAAATTCAATCTAGGGGCAGTGGATTTAAGTTATTGACAAACTTCTTTATTTTAGTCGGTAGGGCTTTATGGTTTCTTTAAGCTAAGCTAAACACAATTACCGTCAATCTGAGCTAAAGTTTGATTTTCGCACTCAAAAATCCGATGGGAAACGGCTTCAGCTTAGGCGGTAGGGCCCTGGGACTAGGGTTGCCACATAGAAACTTATTAAATCCGGGACAATTCTAGGACAACGGTGCGGTGTCGGCTCATGGCCATAGTAAAAAGTATCTTGTTTTTATTTATATTTTCAAAGGATTTATATTTGTATTTGAAAAGGAAAATACCATTTATTTTCAAATACTTACTTTTACTTGATAGGTATCTACATACTTAGTAGGTAATTAATGCCAGTTATAAATTTTAAAGTTAAAAACTAGTAGGTTTTCGGAATCCGGGACAATAAGGTCTAATTACTGGACACGGGACAAGATGCAAAATTCCGGGACAATCCCGGATTTCCCGGCCATCTGGCAAGCCTACCTGGGACCCTACCGCCGAAAGCAGAAGCCGATTCCCACCTGATTTTTTAGTATTATAAGTTATCTAGTACCCAAAGTCCAAGCTTTCTTTCTTTCTGGCGACCTCACTCACTCGCAGGAACACAACTATCCTAAAGGGAATTGGTATTTGGCTGCGGTATTTTGTGATGTGTAGGTACTTCCCCAGTCAGACAGCTTAAAAAATACGCTACGCCCTACTTCTCTTTTTGCTAAAGCCTCTAAACAATAATCTTTATAATAAAGATATAGAAATTAAGAGGTATATTTGCTGAGCAGCAGAATTCTGGACACTTCTCGGAAATACTTCTCGCACCAGGGTTAGAGTGTACTCCTACATGCTTCTCATCTACAAGTTCATGGAGAATGCGGAGAGAATCTTATAGTAAAACATATTCAAATCAATGAGTATTATTACATCCAAAACGTCTCGCTTGTGCCACCCCTACGTATAATTTCGTACATGAAATACTTGAAAGTTTAAAGATGCCAAGAAATTTATTCGATTGTTGTCGATTGCTACATTTATAGGACCATAACGGCCAATATTCCTAAGAATAAGAAATAAACAACCCTCACGCAAACCACCCCTTTCGTATCTCATAACGATGACATTCGGAAAAATTCAAAATGACAGTCGAAAGCGGCTCGTCGGCGTGTCAATCGAATTCTACTTATTCAGAGCAAAATATCGATTTAAGTTACGAGCTTATAGCGGAGAAACGAAATAAATTGTTGATCAAGTTTTGTTTTGTATCCAATTTGATACTTGAAATTCTGTTTTAACTCTTCTTACATGCTTCGTGAATATCAATTACAAAGTCAAAATGTCAAGTCTGATCTACTTTTTACTGTATATTGCTATTTTATTATACGTTGTTAGGTAATTAAGTCTTTTCATTCTTCAAGATCGAGTCCAATCTAGAAAAATCGCAAGTTTTACTAGTTTATTAAATATTATTTCTGGGCAGCCATACAACGACATGAGGCATTTGTATGTAAATAATATTAACGATTTCAGTAACCTTCTGATATTGTTAATACCATCCGATCAAGAAACTTCTGTTAAGTATTTCATCATCAGGTCATTTTAGTCTCCACTACAGGAGCACGACCCTCTCTCGTCCGTCCCAGACAAAAGGAGGATTTGGCCTACACTCCCCACGCTGGCTGTTTTATAATGTATTTCCCTTAGTCGCCTTGTACGACATCCACGGGAAGAGACGGAGTGAGTCTAGTCTGCCGGAAAATGCACGGCCATTAAGATAAGTATTTATGTATATTCAATTTATAGACATCATTAATTTTTAGTTCAAGCTTAAGTATCGAATCGATATTCAATTTTGTGTAAATTTTTCATTACCGAAGTAATTTATTTAAAAAAAATCAAAAGAATTAATAGTCTCATTTTGAGTAAATTACAGTCAGCAAAAAGAGATAAATAATTGGAGTCGCGGATTTCTATACATTTTTTTTTATCTATAGTATGCCTTGTGTATTGTTGATTGAGCGAACGAAGCGTGCAATAAATTCAGTTAGAGGTGCCGGTTGGAGCGGCAAACATTTTTTGATTGTTTGTATGTATGTTTACGCCGTTTGAACCGATGATACTCCGATTTCGTTGAAATTTTGTGGTTTTGAAAGAAACTTAAATACAAATTGTTAATTTTGTTGGCCAACAAAATCGGCTTAGTACTTTTTGAGATATTAATATTAATGTGAAAATTAATTATTTCGCTGTTTCTCGTAAACGGCTGATCCGACTTTGATAAAACTAAATAGGTAATATACCAATATGATATCATACAAATCATATATTCATGGAGCATTGTAGTCAGTTTAGTAGTATTTGAGATATCAAAATGGATTTGAAAAAATACTCGCTTAGTTTCAGTTCGCGCTGAAAGACTGGCACAATTACAAAATTCATAATAATACATAAAATTATTTCCTAAAGTCTTTTATTTTGAATTTCCACTCAAATTTCTTGTTTTTTCTCTCATATTCTCAAGTCCATTAACTTTCATGGGGTCTACTTAATAAGTTAAATTGAGAAAAAAATGACAAAAATCGGATTGTCGTGTAAACCAGCCACTCTTTTTCGATTATGATGTGAAAAACTTAAATAAATCTTGTGGTTTAGTGGAAATACTGCAATCGTCGACAACCCTTATTCAACCCACTGCGGGTCTCCGCTCAATCGAAGAGGCACAAAGCATACTCTAGCATGCTGTTCAACTGCTTATTGGCTGAGACCAGTATTTTCAAGCCGCCTAAAGGCCACAGACTTGGCTTAACGACTATCCACTAGTGACAAAAGCCTACGGTTTAACGTGCCCACTGAAGCAAGAAGGAGCTCAAGTAAATAAACCCATCCACGGACAGGCTGCGGTCGACGTTGCTAAATTTGCGTGTTCGATTAGACTGATTACGTATTATTCACAATTTTTTTATCCATGAGAGAAAAATTACATTACTTAGTATAGGTATACCATTTTTTTTTAAATATTTCTAGACAATTTACACAGCACCATCTAGTCCCAAATTAAGCGCAATGATTGTGTTGTGGGTACTAGACAACTGATATATGTACTTAAATACATTTTTTTTTGTAAGTACACACGTATAATACATAGAAAACACCCAGACCAAGACAAACAGACATGTTCATGCACACAAATGTTTGTCTTGTGCGGGAATCGAACCCGCGACCTCGGAGTCAAAGTGGCCATTGCTAACCATTCGACCACCGAGCTCGTCAATGATGATACAATCCGATTTTTATAAATCTATACTGTCTCTCATCTCTATCTATCTATGTTATCTGATAATATAACTCCGGGAAAAGTTGGACGCATAATAATACGATTACGTACTGCATTATTATTATTGCTTGGAGAGAAGCCATATCATGTTATTATTCATTTCGCTTCGGGGTTTCCGATTCAAGGCTATTTGTGGGAATAATTACTACGTTAGCATTTTTGTATATGATTACAGCTATAGAGCAATTTGTAATATACTAAATTGTATTAATGTCTTTGACGTCAATGAAAGTTGGTTGTTACTTGACTGTATTGATTATATCTACTTACAAGTTAAAGTTAGTAAAAACTTAGAAATCCTACTGTATAACATACGACTATTAAACAATAGGAGGTTTTTGGTTAAGTAGTATTAGACAAACAGTATGATTATTAGCATAATAGCGACGTACAATAAACAAATTGTAAGAAAATTTTGACAGAAAAATAGAAGGCAATTTGATCTACACTACTTTGCGTGCTTCCTCCACCAATTAGTTCATGCAAACTACTGCCGGCCGGCACCCACCCACTACCGTTTGTAGTTGCATGCGACTGCCGTGGCTGCTTTGTCGTCTCTGCTCCAGCTGCTGTGGTCGTCTCGGCGAATCTCCAACATCTGAAACAGAAGATACATGCGACCGCATACCGTTTCAGATGTTGGAGATTCGGTAGTGGGTGGGTGCCGGCCGGCAGTAATTTGCATGAACTAATTGGTGGCGGAAGCACGCAAAGTAGTGTAGATTAAATTGCCTGTAAATTTGATTTCCGCAAAATAACACCTGAAACAATTAACTAGAAAAATAGAATATTGTTAATAAAAGGTACGGACACCGGGGTCTGTAGATTGTAATTATCACTACATAGTATAAAACAAAGTCGCTTTCTCTGTCCCTATGTCCCCATGTATGCTTAAATCTTTGAAACTACGCAACGGATTATGATGCGGTTTTTTTTAATAGATAGAGTGATTCAACTGGAAAGTTTATATGTATAATATATGCATAACATAGTAGAAAAACACTGATAATTTAGAGGTTTCTAATGTGATGTCGTAAATAAACACATTTTTTTGCTCTTTCATTGCAAACGCTGGCTGAACCCAACGAGATAGATCAAAATAATGTAGTACAGTATTGTTCACCTTAAAATGGTCTACAAAAAAGTTCGCGATGGTATATGTCTATCTCTTAGTGGTAACACACAATAACCGTTATTTTATCCTTTGCTTTTTACAAGAAATAATGCCTTATTTACGAAGCGATTTTAAGCAATACAGAATTAATCCTTATCCAATTAAGTACCTTAAATACATTGCGCATTTAATATAGATCAATATGGCCCTTCACAGCATGTAATTTAAATGAATAGTTTAGAAGATATTACACATTTAAAATGCAGGGACATAACGGCTGTGGCGGTACCGGCCGCGGAGCCGGCGGCGTGTGCTTATAACTGGGGAAGGACTGGATAGGACAAAGCGCAAAGACCTTCTGTAGTACATTTAGTATCAGCATTGCACCCGTGCGAAGCCGGGGCGGCTCGCTAGTTATCAATAAAAAAAACATGCGACTATTAAAGTTAGTTTATAGAAACGTAAGATGCATATTTTGGACGGTGCGTTATTTAATGTAATAAGTAATAATAACAGATAATATAAATATACTCTATTTACCTAAATATTTAATTATGTATTATTACGTATTAGATCTTTACTACTTCACTGGTTAGTACCAGTGAAGTAGTAAAGATCTAATACATAATAATACTTGAGAATAGTTGTATTTCTACGAGCGAATAAGCTAGATGATGATGATGAGCATTTTCGCATCATCTAGCTTATTCGCTCGTAGAAATACAACTATTCTCAAGTACATTGTTATTATGCTCAAATCTCCTTCGTCAGTGAGTCTGATGGGCCACTCACGTCAATTTTAAGGAAGAGAAGGAAGGGTAATTATTTTTACCGTTTGTTTTGTTTACAATTATGTTCAGATGATCTACAATTATAGAATAAAATACACTTTATTGTACCGATATGACACAAACACATATACGAAACTTGCAAAAATAAAAGTACAAAAGGCGGTCTTATCGCTAAAAGCAATCTCTTCCTTTAGAACGACGAGACGACCTTTAGAAGATCATTAATTGTTACAAAATTATACAATAGGTATAATTAAAATAGATATATAAATAAATGTATATATAATCAAACATATCCTAACCTATAATATATTTATTTTATTTATTTAAACTTTTTTACCACATGTTAAGGGTACTTAGGCGGTCTTAATGCTAAAAGCATTGTCTACCAGACAACCAATTATGTACATGTACATATAGAAGTGATATAAATACCTACAAACTAGTAATCAGTGTATACAATATGATGTGCGATAAATCAGGTTATTACAATTCAAAATTCACTGAGGTTTTTTTAATTTAGGGACTTTTGTCCACAGAGATGGTGCTTTTGTCATTGACTATGTAAGTCCCATCATAACATATTCTAAACTTGACATCGGTTACTAGATAAGAAAAATTAGGCTTTAGCTATAGGTGACATGGAATTAACCGTTATGATACATGCCAACATCCAATCACGGGCCATACCATCTAAGCTGAAGCCGATTTCCACAGGATTGCGAAACTCAAACTTCAGCTGGAATTAGTGGTAAAGCTCTACCGATAAAGGTAAAGGTCAATAATTTTCAATCTATTTTTGGAATCAAAATATTCAATAGGAATGGGCTCTCTTTAGACCTAATTTTGAAACTCTCTTTTACAAGCGTACTGGATCAACTAATATGTATAGGTTTTCTACTCTTCCATATATCTCGCGGTTGGGTAAATTAATTTATCGCTACCGCTTATGACCTAGAGCAATCTATCAAACGTCTCACGTTGATATGACAGCTTTTATCAGGTATTGTTTGGCTTTCAGGATTGATGGCACGGGCGGGGCGCGGAAGCGGGTTGGAACACGTCTCCGAAGCGCTGCCAATATAAGGCGGACTGTTTATCGCTTTGTATGCAATAGGTATTTGAATATTGCCTTTGAGAGAGTTCGATTGTTGAGAGTTTCAATACAATGTTAAGAAATATATGCATGATTTTTCGTTAGGGCGTAGACGCACTGGGCGACGGCTACTGGTCGCAGCGACCAACCAATACAACCAATAAGCATTTACTGATCGCGGTCGCGTGCTGCAAAATAAAATGTTTGTTTGTTTGTTTGTTATAACTTTATTGTACATAAAAAATAAAATAACAAAAATAAAATGCAAACTAAAGTAGTACAAAGGCGGACTTATCCCTTAGAGGGATCTCTTCCAGTCAACCTTAGAGTATCAAAAGGAATTAGAATTAAAGGCGTGTAATCACAAAGTACAGTAATTACTGTGTTAATAATGGACAAGACAAAAATTACAACATAGTTTAAATACGAATACCCATTAACACATGTTTCAATTATGATATGTGTATATATTAATAAAACTTAAAAATAAATCATCAATTTGCAGCCAACAAAGCGTTATTGAGAGACCTCCTTAGAGCCGATTTGAAGGAGCCAAGAGTAGGAGACATCTTTATGTCCAAAGGAAGTGAGTTCCACAGTTTTGCAGCTTGGACGGAAAATGATTTGGTGTAAGTTGAGCTACTATGTTGTGGAATTTTCAGCAGTGGATCCACGGAACGACGCAAACGGTTATCTATGTCACGAAATTGAAACCTTTCATTTAAATAACCCGGAGCAGATGGATTAAAGAGCACATTGAAAAGCATGGAGAGGATATGGAAGTTTCTTCGAAGTCTGGCCGGAGGCCAGCCGAGTTGCTTGCGAAACTCAGAGATATGGTCATATTTTCGAAGACCAAATATATACCTAATGCATACATTCAGTAATCTATCTAGTTTATCAAGCAACCCTTCTGCCGGATCCAGGTAAGCCACATCCGCATAGTCTATAAGAGGAAGCAAAAGGGAGCGGGCCAGCATCGTCTTAGTAGGCACAGGAAGGAAGTTCTGCAGACGCTTTAGTGAGTGAAGAGAGGCAAACAGCTTACGGCTGACATCACCAATCTGAGGTGCCCAAGACAAGGTTTGATCCATGATAATCCCCAGATTTTTTACAGTGGTGGAATAAGGTATGACCGTGCCGTTGAACACAATGTTGGGGATCATCATGAACTCCAACCTGGATATGAAGTATGGACTGCCGATCATAATCGTTTGGGATTTAGCTGCATTAATTTTAATTCCAAAGCTTTGAGACCATTGTGATATAGTATTGAGATCAACGTTGATAGCGCTAATAGCATGAGCAATACTTGGTAAAGGTGCAGCCGCATAAATTTGAAGATCGTCTGCGTATAAGTGAAATGAAGAGGACAAACATGACGTTAAGCCGTTTATGAACATTGAAAATAGAACAGGTGAAAGTACTCAGTAGTGTACAATTGGGGGTTCAAAAACAATAAATCGTTTTTGAACCCTCCAATTGTAACCCTCAAATTCAAAAACTTTTTCTCTTTAGTCTCAAAACACATTATACAGAACAAAGAGTGATTGGAATGTGTTCCCTTAAATGTCAAAACTTACCTAGGTCTGAAGCGATGCACTTAACACACACGTCACTTCTTTCACCGAAAAATACACTTACATGTTCTCTAATAAATAACGTAATGTTTTTGAAACCCATATGTCTATGCTAAGAAACGTCTCGCTATTCAGCCTGATTGGTCATATCGGTGACATACATCGCAGCTGGTAGTGTTTAGAAAGGATTTCCCCATTTCTGACTAGGCCGTTTGCTCACACTGTTGACTAAGAACGGTTATGGTATGCACATCTTAGCTATTAGTGTCTAGTAGAAATGGTTCCATCACTGATCTAACCCGTTTGGTCACACTGATGACTGAGATGCAGCTATTGATATCCGAAAGCGATAATTTCCGTCGCAAAGTCATTGGGATTAAAACCAGTATCACAAAATTAATCTACCTGCTCACGCCGCGAACTATTGAATCGGTCTGACCATATATCGCGTGGTCTGGTTATGACAAATTTACTTAAACACTTTCGTTACAAACATTATACGATAAATTCACATTACGTGCTTAAGACACAAAGACTATTATTGTGTAACCAACATTTCAAGCAATGAAATGATAATTTTGCTTTTGTCGTAGCAGTACCAACTTACATAATGCGCTTTCTTTAATATAAAATAAATTCAAAGTGCTTACAACATAAAGTCTATTTTCGTATATTAAACGTTTTATACAACGCAATGTTAATTTTGCATATTTGTGTCCATTCAGCTTATCATATAGAATGTTGCAAGACCGTGAATCAATCGTGAGAAAATTATTATAAGGTCAAGTTCGTATGAAACAAGAATTTTGCTGTGGGTTTACTTACCATTTTTTTTTTTATTTATTTTTTTATTTTTTATAATAAGTTAAGTTTATAAATATAGTGTAATATTATTATTAAATAATGTACTTTAAACAAAACATTGTGTTATTTTATGCTACGTTTGGTGGCAAACAAGTATACGGCCCGCCTTATGTGAAGCAGTTACTATATCCATATAAACGTAAATTAAAGCAATAAACAATACATATAGTACATTAACCAACATCGTGCTTTTTACACTGCATCCGGTGGCAAACAAACATACAGCCCGCCTGATGCAAAGCAGTTACCACATATAGAATAAATATAAATAAATATTCTTGTAGGCCAAATCCTCCTTCTGCATGGGACGGACGAGAGAGGGTCGTGCTCCTGTAGTGGAGACTAAAATGACCTGATGATGATGATGATGATGATTCCTGAACAAATCACACACTGTCATCTAGTCCTAAACTAAGCAAAGCTTGTCCTATGGATACTAGATAACTGATACTATACTTAAATACTTTTTTTTTTTTTTTTTTGTAAATACATACATATAATACATAGTAAACACCCAGACCAAGACAAACAGACATGTTCATGCATACAAATATTTGTCTTGTGCTGGAATCAAACCCTCATCCTCTGAGTCAAAGTGGTCATTGCTAACCGACCGACATTCGACCATTCGACCACCCAGATCGTCAAAGAAGAATAATGCAATGAATCCAATCGTGGGAAAATTATGATAAGGTCAAGTTCGTATGAAACAAGAGTTATGCTGTGGGTTTACTTACCTATTTTTTTTTTATTTTATATATATATATATATATATATATATATATATATATATATATATATATATTTTTTTTAGTTTATTTTATTATATAGCGTAATATTATTATTATATAATGTACTTTAAACAAAAACATGGTGATTTTATGCTATGTTGGGTGGCAAACAAGCATACGGTCCGCCTTATGTGAAGCAGTTACCATATCCATATAAACGTAAATTAAAGCAATAAATAATACATATAGTACATTAAATAACATCGTATTACTGCGTCCGACGTCAAACAAACATACGGCTTGCCTGATGTAAAGCAGTTACCACATATAGAATGAATATTCCTGTTGGCTGAATCCTCCTTCTCCCTGGGACGGACGAGAGAGGGTCGTGCTCCTATAGTGGAGACCAAAATGACCTGATGATGATGATGATGATGATGATGATGATGATGATTATGATGATGATGATTCCTGGACAAATCACACACTGCCATCTAGTCCCAAACTAAGCAAAGCTTGTTCTATGGTTACTAGATAACTGATACTATACTTAAAAACATTTTTTTTTTTTTTTTTTTCTAAATACATACATATAATACATAGTAAACACCCAAACCAAGACAAACAGACATGTTCATGCATACAAATATTTGTCTTGTGCGGGAATCGAACCTGCAACCTCTGAGTCAAAGTGGCCATTGCCAACCACTCGACCACCCAGCTCGTCAAAGAAGACCTTCCGGACCGCGAATGATGCAATGAATCATCGTGGGAAAATTATTATAAGGTCAAGTTCGTATGAAACAAGAGTTGTGCTGTGGGTTTACTTACCAATTTTTTTTTTTATATATTTTTTTTTTTTTAGTTAAAATATTATATAGCGTAATATTATTATTATATAATGTACTTTAAACAAAAAGATGGTGTTTATTATGCTATGTTGGGTGGCAAACAAGCATACGGTCAGCCTTATGTGAAGCAGTTACCGTATCCATATAAACGTAAATTAAAGCAATAAACAATACAAATAGTACATTAAACAACATTGTGTTTTTGGCGGCAAACAAGTATATGATCCGCCTTATGTGAAGCAGTTACCATATCCATACAAACGTAAATTAAAGCAATAAACAATACATATAGGACATTAAACAACATTGTGTTTTTTACACTGCGTCAGGCGGAAAACAAACATACGGCTCGCCTGATGTAAAACACCACATAAACGCTCGCAATGTGATATGTTTTAAAATTGCTGCCAACAACTGATCAAAGTCACTGTTTCTGGTAACCTCACTCACTCGCGGGAACACAACATCAAGGGAATTGTTATTTTGTTATTTGGCTGCGGTATTCTGTGAGGTGGAGGTACATTCCCCACAATTATGCTCCCTACCTCTCTTGTCGCCAGACCCAGAACTTCGTTGGTCAGTCAACAAGGTGTACCGCGTACAATTAAAGTTGGTTTAGGTTCAAAGATGTTGATGAACCACTTACACCCCACAATTATTAACAATAAGGTTCTATTCATTTAAAATTATAATACATTCGATGTATTTTAATTACATTGTATTAAGGCAAATGAAAATTAAGTTCACGATGTACCCAGCAATAGGCAACAGTGTGTACGGTACCTTAATTGCACAAGGTTAGGTAACTTAATGGTATCAAGTTAAATATATCAAAGGATTGCTGACAATATGAAACTTTGTTTTTCCAATAAAATGTTGTAATAATTTAATATTGATGACGTTTCGTTAAAATAGTGGTTCTAAACCGTTGGATATTGAAAACATATTTTCTTCAATACATTAGTAAATAAACCATGTGGTTTACAATACCTGATTAATATTTCGAATCAGCAAAAAATCAGTATTTATACTGCTTGACAATCAAACCTGGTTACATCAGTTTCGGACTACACCAGACCTCACCTACCCAGACAACTCTCTTTGTGAGACCACTCTGCCGGACCGGAAGCCAAGCCAGCCGTGCTAGCCAGCATCCGCTAGCTGTCGCCGCCAGCCGCCCATAGCCAGCCACTGAATCTACCCAGCTGCCTCCAGCCAGCTACTGAAGCGGACTAGCTGCCCACAGCCAGCACTGCCAGTTATTGACTACGAGCTTCAGGCTACTAGCATCACGAGAATCAACTGTGTTTCAATCATGTTCGTAAGTTTACATACTAATAAATAATTTTAATAAAGCACGCAGGTGACAATCGAGCATACGATCCGCCTGATTTAAAGTGGGTACCGCATTATATGAATGTTCGCAATATAAAAAGCAGGTTTGCATATTTCCACCTCTGCTATAAACGGAGCAGTGCTTTGAAACTTACTGGTTACCTTACTCACTCGCCCGACACAGCAACCTTCATTGGCGGCTATTCGGATACGTCTTACTGTAAGGTATTTCGTCAATCATGTTGTGACAATTATTGCATGTTGCAACAATTATTGCTGAGCTCTCCTTCATCATAACCATCATCATCATGTTATTATTTACAGGTCTGAGTCAGAGTATTCGGAGATCCAGCAGAATAAGCGCCTGTCTAAAGCCGAGAAGAAACAGCTCCTGGAGCAGTTTGATTCCGACGTTGAAGAAGCTGTTACTTCTAGGAAAGGGTAAGCATTCATTAATGATCCCTCTCGTACCCATGGCGTTAGCATGACTAGCGCTCGTTCATAAACTTAGTGAAAAACTTTTGGTGAATGTTGCTACTTCTATTTTTTAGTGCAAAAAAAAAAAAAAAAAAAAAAAAAGTTGTAAACAAGCCTGCGGTTCACCCGATTGTAAGCGATTACCTACCACCAATATGTTGTATATGTACATATATACACAGACCTGTTAATTTATTTCTTTCACGCTATTAATATTAACTAATAGTCGTTACAGAACAACCCTATGAACCATTCATTCTGCGCAATTTCTTATGCACACCCGTAACCACACGGGATGTTACCCGCATAAAATCTTATGCGCACCCGTAACCACACGTGACGTTATACAGGTTAATAATAATGTTAAGCGGTTACCGTAACCTATTGACGTAGTATATAATAGTATATAATTAAAGACCTAACTCGCTGACAGAAACACAAGATCTCGAAGGAATTATTATTTATTCGCTATTGAATGTAAGCGAGTAAGGGTGAGACAGGCTTCGCTTGCGGCAGAGTCACATAAGTCGTTCGGCTGGTGTATTTAGGATACAAGGATACAAGGATACAAATATATTTTGAGCCACTTACACCACGATATGTTGGTTTAACGACTTAGCTAAACTCATGTCTAATAAAATATACTATTCTTTTCAGGCCTAAGAATAAGGACAATAAGGTCAAACGAAAGCTAGCGACGTCGAAAGCGCAGGCGTCGAAGAAAAGTAGACCGACGGTGTCTAAAGCAGGGGGAGCCGGCTGGCAGCTCTCCGACAGCGAGGAGGAGGAGACGAACCCTAAACGCGCTCCAGCTCTGCAGTCCGTATTGTCAAGACGTGTTGCTAACGGAGTGCTACGTCGCACCGCCAGTTTAAAGGGCGATGTATTTGTTGAATTAAAAATCTATAATGTCCGTGACATTATTAATATAGAACCGAAAGACCGCTGGGAACGAGCGGTCGTTTCCCTTAAGTATCAGGGTGAGGCAGACTCCCCAGAACTAGCACCGTTGAAAACTGTATTAACAGAGTGCCGTAGCCAGTTCACTGGTGAAGGCACTTTCTTTGCTAATAAGAAATTGTAAGAGCGTTATTGCTGGTTAGCACATCTGGCTTGGCTTCCGGTCCGGTAGAGTAGTCTCATTAAACAACTAGCCTATGAACGAGCGCTAAGCGCGTCATTAAATTTTTAATATAATGTAATAATTTATATTCAATTAATTTAATAATAAAATAAAAGCGAGTTATTAAATTTTTTATATAATGAGATAATTTATATTTAAATAATTTAATAATAAAATAAATGTAGATCAGAACTTTTTTCACTATTTTACTGCACTATTTTAGTCCCTATTAGTACTAAGAAGTTACAATATCACGAACATAATAAATATTGAACCAAAATACCGTTGGGTAGCAGCAGTCGTTTCGTGAAATATCAGGACGATACTTATTATGTTATTTTTTAATAGTTACCGCTTATAATTTGCAGTTTGATTTATTGTCCTTACAGAGGGTAGACTGTGGTATCCTTATTATATTTTGTTATTCTCTATTTCTATGATTATTGACAATGTCAAAACGAACAGTTTATTGTACAGTTTGCGATATATCTGTTAAAAGTAACGCTTTTTCATCGCATTTACGGACTAGAATACATAAAAATAATAATGTTATTGAAGTGGGTAATGGCATTGATAAAATAAGTAGTGCATTCCGAAATCGCATAGCATCATACAGAGTCCGTAAAGTAGGAACGTCGGAGAATAATAACGATAGTGTAGATCCACCAAGCAAATTTCTGCATGAATTAAGCACACGCGTACGGCAATTGCTTACTGCAAGGCAATTAACTTATCAGTCTATTAAAGCTAACTTTGAACTTTACGCAGAGTTTACGTTACCGAAAAATGATACAAGTGCAGTTAAATCGTTTGCTACTGAGAATATAATTCTCCATCAAAATTACGATTTCAATGAAATATTTTCAAGAGTGATTGACAGTATTACATCAAAGATCGATGAATTTCAGGAAAGAGACAGTGGTTGGGCTTTTTTACGTAACTTATACTTGGAAGTCAATATCAATAAGTATAATCCTATTAAAGCCGCTCAATTTATAGAATTGCCTAAATGGATTAAATCGAAACGCGCATGCATAAATATACAAAATAATGACTTGTACTGTTTTTTATGGAGTATAGTCGCAGCTTTATTTCCAGCTAAAAATAATTCTCATCGGGTTTCCTCATATCCGCACTTTGAAAATATACTTAATACTCAGGGTATGTCATTTCCGGTCGGATTTTCTGACATTAAAATCTTCGAAAAAAATAATAACGATGTAAGTGTTAATGTATACGGTCTTGCAAACAAGCCTAATATTGTTGGACCCCTGTACAAAACAAAACATAGAAAAAAACACCATATTAATTTATTGCTAATAGAAAAAAACGGAAGGAAACATTACTGTCTAATAAAAACAATGAGCAGATTGCTTAGAAGCCAGCTAACAAAGCATAATGAAAAAATATATTTTTGTGATGAGTGTATGATTTTTTTCCACAAAATAGACAAATTAACCTCTCATATTTGCAGCGGCATTAGAACCATGCTACCTCATCCAGGTGCTGTAATTCAATTTAAGCATTATGAAAGAATGCAAGATATGCCTTTCGTAATCTATGCTGATTTCGAGTCTTTATTACAACCAATATCGGATAATACCAGAATTAATTCAAATTACACAACTGCTTTACAAAAACATTTACCTGCAGCATTCGGTTATTATATTGTATGTTCGTATGATAGATCTCTCAACAAATATGTGTCATATCGTGGCCAAGACTGTGTTCAAAAATTCATCGAATATCTACACGCAGACGTGATTAAAATACATAAAATTTTGAATAAATCTGTTCCAATGTTACCGTTAACAAGCGATGAGCAGAAAAAATTCTATGAGTCGAAAATTTGTTACCTATGTGAGGAATTGTTACTAGATGATAAAGTAAGGGACCACTCGCGATTTTTCTGTGCTTAAAAGTGACGATTAGAAACAGTGCCAAACACATAAATAAAAATAAACATTTGAGTGTAAAGCTGAGTGAACTTAAAAAAGGAACATATATGTATCGCTATGTCGTAAGTTCAAAGATTTATAATCAGTAAAATTAACTTTTTACTAACTGGTTTCCAATTAAAAATAAATAAGTGATATTTATAATAGTTCTACCGTGCACACAATCTTAAATTATCACTAGTATCAGACAGTGCGAATTAGATACAAACTTTCAACAGGCAAAATTAACGATCTGTAGTCGAAGTGGTAAGACCTCTGAGACTTGTAACTAAGTGGTCTGGGTTCGATCCTAAGCTGGTGCAAAAAACTTTTTGTGCAATAAAAATTTTCAAATGGTATCTCAGTAACATTACTGACATTGAAATCACTTCATACTACACAATACAACAGAAAAATAACATAGAGGGTGCCACCTGCGGTATAAATAAATTTGGCAACATAAACATGGAACAAAATATCAATACAGTTACATCAAACCAATTTAATATTTCAATAGAACAACTGGAAAATGTCACGCATAGAATGGCAGCTCGATATAACACTGAGTTAAATATAAGCGACGCCTTGGATTTGTCATATATAAGTTTGCCCAACACCAACGCTACGAACAATTCAGAAATCACAGAATTGAGGGAAGCAGTGAACAAACTGAATATGGAGTTAAATATTGCACATACAGAAATTGAATCACTGAATATAGAAAACACATCATTAATGAAAAAAAATTTGGAGTACGAGAAAAAAATTAAATTATACAAATCAGTCGGTATAGAAGAAATGGGTGGCTGCGCGTCGTCTTCTATAAAATTCTATTCACCGCAATACCGACACTGCAAATACAACTTAAACATGAGAAATATCAAAATTGGCTTTCCTAGAACATCGCCTAATCAATTAACAATGAATGTTGTTAGACAGATGGATCTAAATACAACTTTGTTAGATTCTACTGAGGACGACAATTTATCGAAAAATACTGACGCATTGTGTAGCGAAGACTCAAGGAATATCATCCCAAAAACTAGCACATTGCATGAAGTAATTATCCCAGATGCACATATTACTCATGAGCCAATGAAATCAGGAAACAACAACGAGCCAACTAAGCATGAGTCTTCAATTTCAACCAATGGTAACAGTTCAAAGCATCGGGTATTACTGTTGGCAGATGAGAAGGGAAGGCACATGCGAAATATTCTACAGAAATTACTGGGAAACAAGTTTTTAGTCACGTCGATTATAAAATCACAAGCATCATTAGACAATGTACTACATTCTTGTAAAATATTTTGTAAGGACTTTACTATGACGGATTTTATTATTGTGTTAGGAGGCTCAAACGATAAAAATCCAGTAAAAATGCAGGCATATTTATACTATCACCTTAGTCAACTCCGTAACACAAATGTGCTCATGTGTAATATACCATTTAATAAATATTTAAATGTTGAAAATGTAAATAATGGAGTAAAACTGACATGTTCACATTTTACTAATGTTAGTTACATGCATATATGTGCAAATGAAGATACATATTTTTATTTCGACAAAGTTTACACATGTAGATTATTGTTAAGGCAGATATTAAAAATTAATTACAGAAACTCTTACTTAACCTACACACAGTCACAGATAGTCGCATGTAAGTGTATGACAAGCGTTGGTACGCAAACAGATGATGTTATTGTTTCTCCTAATGTTAAAAATAATTGTAAGGTAACTACTGATGCAATTTTGACTCCGACTAATGATATAATTGACAAGAATGATTTATTTCGCAAATAATGTATGTGAATTAAATGAATTAAGTTGTAACGTGGATGAGTCCAAAGATAAATGTAAATGCGACATAAGAGACAAAAATAGCATGTCTAGTATTAATATATTTCATCAAAACATATGTGGTATCAGCAATAAAAAACACGAGTTAGAAATATATATAGATACGATAAGTAAAAGCGTACACTATATTTGTATTAGTGAACACTTCTTAAATAGTGACTCCGCTCCTCAATTTAGTCTTCAAAATTTTACATTAGCTTCTTATAACACCAGAACAAACAAAGTTAGAGGAGGATCCTTAATATTAGGTCTCAAGGATAGAAAATTTGAAAATCTGACTATTTGTAAGCAATTCTATAAGAGTGATTTTTTTGAAGTTTGTGGTATAAAGGATCTTGAGACAAATCTGTGTTTATTATGCTGTTATCGTAATCCTGACACTCAAAATTTTGAAGATTTTCTTAATAATTTGGAAATGTTATTGGAGCATTTTTTCAATAAAAAGTGTATCGTGTGTGGTGATTTTAATATTAATATTCTAGAGGACAGTAAATATAGTAGGGACTTTGTAAGTCTTTTGAATTGTTATGGCTTTAGATACCTAATATTCGAGGATACCTATCGACGAAATAACTCGCACTCCTGTTTAGATAATATATTGACGAATCTAAAGGATGATAATATTTTGAATACTGATGTGGATCATAATAAATTAGCAGATGGGCATGCTGGAATATTTTGTGAATTGAAATTAGAAAAAAACGGATCGTTCGGGAAAGTGAATTCTTTTGTAATTAAACATATGAGAAGTTTTACTGTTAAAAATAAACAGAAGTTCAGACATAAAATAAAAAGCATAAAGTGGACAGACATGGGTATAAATCAGTTTATAAATAAATTTAACGACATATTTAAACATTGTTTTAAAAAGATTAAGAAAAAAGTTTACTTTTCTAAATGTGCAAAGGGTAGTTGGATAACTCGAGGTATAAAAGTTTCCAGCAATATGAAACGATTTCTTAACGATATTGATAAAACTAATTGTGACAATACCATTTTTAAATATCGTGAAACTTATCTAAGGTTATACAGAAAAATAATAAGAAATGCGAAAAAACGTTCGATACAAAAAGACATAGAGAGAGCTAAAGATAGCAAGAGTATATGGAATGTAGTAAATAGACATAGAAATAATCATAAAAAAGTTGACATAAATGAAAAAATAAAAATTAACGTAGATGACATATTAATAGATGATCTAGAAAAGATAGTGAATATATTCTCTGATAAATTTGACCAAAGTAAAAAGATGACATCCGATAATACACAAATAGCCTTGAAATTTTTAAATAAAAATATAAATAGGATAGAGAGTGATATGAGCTGGGAAGTGATCACTCCAAATGAAATCACAAATCTCGTAAAAGCTATGAAGTCTAAGAAATCTTGTGGTTATGACGAAATCCCAATAACTATCGTTAAAGAAAATATAGATGTGTTAGCAGAACCTCTTGCACATTTGTTTAACAATTGTCAGATAGAATGTTTGTTCCCTGAACAATTGAAAATAGGCCGAGTTATACCCGTTCACAAAAAGAACTCTAAACAAGATCCTAAGAATTACAGACCTGTATCATTGCTACCTGTATTGTCTAAAATTCAAGAAAAGCTAATTAAAAAACGGTTACTAAAGCATTTAACTTCAAATAAAGTAATTAATGAGAGACAATATGGATATCAAAAGGACATTGGTACATCTGATGCAATTGGTACATTGATAGATGACGCACTAATAAAATTAAATGACAAAAAAAAAGTTGCGGGACTTTTTCTAGATTTAACCTCGGCTTTTGACACGGTTGACCATAAAATACTTTTAAGCAAGCTTGACTACTACGGTGTAAGAGGACAGACACTAGAACTGTTCAAGTCATACTTAGGGAACAGAAAACAATATATCGAAATAAAAAACATAGACGATGCTACTGAATACTCGTGTACTTCAAAATTGACAAACATCGAAAGAGGTGTTCCGCAGGGGTCAATACTGGGACCTATACTGTTTATTCTTTTTATTAATGACCTTATTGATCACATAAATAATGCAATTGATGATGTTAGCGTGATTGTCTTTGCAGATGATACTAATGCAATTGTCTCTGCAAATACTTTACCGGAACTTATCCAAAAAGTCAACACCATAGTAGAGATTTTTGATGAGTGGTTTAGTGCAAATAATTTAGAACTTAACGCCGATAAAACCTGTGCCGTTTTGTTTAAATCCACAGCTAACAATAAAGATACTTTAGACATAGTCTTCAAGGGAAATAAAATTAAAGTTGTAGATGAAGTGAAATTCTTAGGTGTACATATAGACTCTGCTTTGAATTGGAAACGGGAATTAGCATCAATAGCCAAAACTATCAGCTCTGCTTGCTATGCTCTTCGAAGTCTAAGAGATGTACTCACTGTAGAGCAATTAAAACTGGTGTACTTTGCACTAGTTGAGTCGAAACTTCGGTACAGCATTAAACTGTGGGGAAATAGTTATAATTACAATATCGTCAGGGCTTTCAGGCTACAAAAACGAGCTTTGAGAGTAATTGGTCGAATCCCTCAACAGCAGTCTTGTAAAGATTTGTTCAAGCAATATGGTGTGCTCACTGTTCCTAGCTTATACATTTTAATAACCTTAACTGAGTTTGTGAAGAATCTTTTAAGAAATGAAACCACTCAAGAAAGACAGCTACGTGAGAGCACTAGACGAATGAACATTACTAGTGAAGTGCTTCCTAGACTCACAATAGTCAAACACGGTACAAGGTATCAGGCCATTAAGCTTTTCAATAAACTACCTAATGATCTGAAAACCGTATCTAGCTGGAAGATTTTTAAAATTAAGTTGCACGCCCTTTTATTGGAAAAATGTTGTTATAGTGTTGACGAATTCTAATTTATTTTTCTTATGTTGTACGGATTTTATATGATTTGACTATTAATATTCTTTCTTTTGACATTTTAAGTATATATCATTTTTGTAACTATTATTGACGAATTTTTGTAATTTATTATTCTATTTTATTATTATTGTATGATTATTTTTAATGTATGATATGAAATTCAACACAATGTAGATTGTTATGAATAAATGAACTGAACTGAACTCACATTTAACTGGCTTATACCGCGGTGTTACTCATAGTTTTTGTAACATACAATTTCGTTTACCAAAGTTTGTTCCCATATTTTTTCATAATTTATCAGGGTATGACACGCATTTGTTTATTCGTCAGTTAGGAGAAACGTCAGGTAAAATAAAAGTTATAGCAAAAAATAAGGAAAACTATGTATCATTTACAAAATTTTTTAATGTAGGTCGTCAAAAATACATGCCTGTCCGATTTGTTGACTCATTCAAATTTTTATCTACTAGCTTGGAAAAATTGGTAGGAAATTTAAATAAAAATGACTTTGTCCATTTATCTTACTTTTACCCGCAAAGAGAGCACTTTGATCTATTAACCCGCAAAGGCGTATATCCTTATGAATACATGACGAATTGGAATTGTTACGAGGAAGATAAGTTACCGGCGAGGCATAGTTTCTATAGTACTATAAACGATGATATGATCTCTAAATCCGAGTATTCTCATGCAAAATGCATCTGGAAAACATTTCTCTTAAATAACTTAGGAGAATATACAGATCTTTATCTCAAAACAGATGTTCTCTTACTAGCAGATATTTTTGAAAACTTCCGTCAAACATGTAAAATTAATTATAAATTAGATCCAGCATTTTATTTAACAGCTCCTAGCCTAAGCTTTGATGCAATGTTACTTAAAACAAAAGTGCGACTGCAACTTATAGAGGACTTGGAAATGATACGTATGATTCAAAGCGGTATTCGCGGTGGGGTATGTCTATGCTCTACTAGATACTCAAAGGCAAATAATAAGTACCTACCGAGTTATAATTCATCCGTCCCTGATAATCATTTGTTATATATCGATTGTAATAACTTATATGGTTATGCAATGTGTTCATATCTACCGCATTCGCATTTTGAGTTAATCACTGAAAGAGAAATCAGTAACCTGAATATTCTTAATATACCCAATGATGCTGAATACGGCTATATTTTGGAAGTGGATTTAATCTATCCGGAAAATTTACATGACTTGCATAACGACCTACCGTTTTGTCCTCAAAAATTTACACCGCCAGGGTCTAAAAATTCTAAATTAATTCCAAATTTATATGACAAATACAGGTATGTGATTCATTATGTGCATTTAAAAACATGTTTACGACATGGTTTACAATTAAAAAAAGTTCACAGGGTTATAAAATTCAAACAACATCCATATTTAAAGAAATACATAGACTTAAACACAGAATTACGTCAAAAAGCTAAATCCCAGTTTGAACAGGACTTCTTCAAATTATTGAACAATAGCATTTTTGGTAAAACATTAGAAAACACTGAAAATAGGTTGAATATTCATTTAGTGAACCAATGGAATGATACTAGAAACAAAACTAATAAAAAATACACTGCAGAAGGGTTAATATCAAGATTAAATTATCACAGTTCTACTGTTTTTACAGAAAATTTTGTTGCAGTTCAAATGAAAACAGAATCAGTAATTTTAGATAAACCGATCTACATAGGGTTTACTGTTCTTGAAATAGCTAAAAATCATATGTATGATTTTCATTACTCCGTTATGAAACCTTTCTATGGACCTGGTTTAAAACTGTGCTATACAGACACAGATAGTTTGTTGTACGCCATAGAGACACCAGATATATACGAAGATATAAAATTAAACTTTCAATCTTATTTCGATACAAGCAATTATGTGGAAAATAATAATTATAATATTGTATGTCGAAACAAAAAGATTCCTGGGCTATTTAAAGATGAACTAGGAGGACAAGTTATAAGTGAATTTGTAGGGCTAAGATCTAAGCTATATTGTGTGAAAACTCAAGATAATGAGTTAAAAAAAGCAAAGGGAGTAAAGACAGCTGTAATTAAAAACATTAGTTTTAAAGATTATGAAAAAGTATTGTTGCGAAATAATTTGTTACGAAAAATAAATATAGTATTTCGTTCTCTAAAACATGAAATATTTACTCAAGCTGTAAATAAAGTTGCTCTATCGTCTAATGATGATAAACGTATTGTACTAAAAGATAATATATCTACGATGTCCTGGGGTCATAAATCATGTTTGTATTAACAATTTTATAAATTATAAGTAAGTATAATATAACGCAAAAATTTTTCATTTTCATTATGAACATAAAAATGGATATGGTTTGTGTGTCAATTATGAGAAAAACTTGTGAGAAGTTGTAATTAAGTAATTTAGAAATTGCGTCATATGTCATATGTCGCTAATATATTAACATATTTTTGTATTACAATAAGTGTGTAATTAAGAAATATTATAATTGTACCATAGTTTTGTAAGGAGATTTAGTAATAGAAGTTGTTAATAGTAACTGTTACGCACCCTGTAAATTTAGTTTTTTCTTTAATAAAGGTATTATATAGCAAAAACCTTGTATAATTTTCAGTTCACAAAACCATCATTTTCAGAATAATCCTGATATTTAAACAGATTTAGTACAAAACATTTCTCATGGTATAATATACCTATGGTTTTAATATATGTACTACAGGCATAAGACGACGAAAAACAAGTTCATACTTGTTTATAATACCAGTAATTGATACCCGATAGCTATAAGCAGAATGTCAACATGTTTATACCTGTTTTGTTATATGATTTGCAATGCAGCAAACTCAATATTATTAATTTTATACACATGGGCATTACGACGTTGATAGTCGACGTGATACATCGTCTACAGAGCCCTTTAAATAACTGTGCATCGTTTTTATGTAAGTATATTTTTATTAGGTATGATTTATTTTACTTATGTACTTAATCTTTTTTTGTTAACTTGTGTTGATGATGTTTTCTATTGTTACAGAAAATGATTGACAACACTGAAACCGGATTCGATTTCAGCCAATGTGGACAAGATCCGATGGCTTTTGATGATGCCTTTGAACAAATGTGTAACAATAGAGTCGTTCCAGCGACAGTAGCTGCACTATCGCGTTCAAATAAATCAAGG
Organism: Hypsopygia costalis; assembly: GCA_937001555.2. Classification (NCBI taxonomy): domain Eukaryota; kingdom Metazoa; phylum Arthropoda; class Insecta; order Lepidoptera; family Pyralidae; genus Hypsopygia; species Hypsopygia costalis. Next base: position 27,915,400 of record OW443332.2, read on the forward strand.
CGTCCCAGAGCAAGGAACAATAAACAGCCGTTGAATGTTGATAATGAAAAGAAAGCAAAGTTCTACGGGACATCTTACGTAATAAATAAGGAAACTCGAAGAGGTCTTAAAATGATAAAAATAAAAATAATCGATTTGTGTGAATCTCAAACACTGGACGGTGAAGGTGACGAAGATAATGAAGTGTTAAGTGCTCAATACATTGTTAAAGATACCATTGATGAAATTATGGACGAAAGCGAAAATTTAATACGAAAAATATCTAAAAAACTATGTAATAATAATAATATTTTTTATTGAATTATTATTTATATTATTATCGTTATGAATAATTTTATGTCATTAGCAATAATTAATAAAATGCTTAGTTGTCTATAATTTACTTTGAGTGACAATAATTGTTAAAATGCCCTTCTGGTGCAAGCTTTGGTAGATAATGTAATGTAACAATCACTGTAATAGAATAAAATAAGAAATAAGTATAGTAGATATATGTAAATAATACAAAATACATGCAGTTTGTTTAATAAATAGTTGTACTGAAAAATAAAAGACTTATTTGATTATATTGCTATTTCATTTATTCAACAATATAGCTTAAGTATTATTATAACATTAGAGAAAATATACAAACTAACATAGAACATAACACACACAGAGGCACAATTATGCATTTATAATTTTTATTATTACAAAGAACATATTTTTATTACACATTCATTAAGAAATAAAAAATAACATTAAACTTTCGTAAACCACTCTATATTAACAAAAAATATTAGGAATATAGGATAGGTTGATATCTAGTTATGCCTCTGGATACCACATTAACTATTTTATAAGGTAATACAGTTACTCAAATACCACTTTTTTATACATAAAACGTTTTTGAGTGCACAAAAATTCTTATGAATTAAACAATTAAAATCAATTGTATTTTTACAGTACATTTCGTATAACGTGAAAAAATTAGGACAGCCTTTATCTTCAATGTTTATCAAAACACAATCTTCGCATAATTCTCGTATCCACTTCTGTTTTTCAAGGCCCTTCATTATAATCAACTTCTTTTTTAAAAGCGGGGTAATCAGCCTGTGAAATTCTTCAAAATCTACGTATCCTTGGGACCAAGTGATACCTCTCTTATTTTCAATCCACCTCACGGTCTTTTTTTCTTCTGGAGATAGCTTTGTATAATTATATGGTGGTTTTATTAGAAAAACTTGAGTGAAGTTCTCTGTAGCCAATGCTAATTCTTTTATTATAAACTGATTATAACGATCTTTAAAGCCTTGAACGTCTACAAAGACTGTCATGATAGTTTGCGCACAATATTACTTAAAGGTTTATATTCAACTAAACAATCATTTAAAATTAGACAGTACGCAGAAGTATGATCTGGTATCTCTGCAGCACATTCTATTTCCATGCGAATGTTTACGACAGGACCTGATTTTATATTATCGTTTTGTCTAGAGCAGTCAATGACAAAAAAAGGTGCTATTTCTTTGAACTCTGTAGCAGTCAACAGGCATCCTCTACGACCGTAATAAGACTGCTGAAAGTTCACGAATTGTTCATATATTAATGCAAAGTCGTTATTTACAAACTTTGTGTTGTAATTTTCGTACGGATAATACGTGGAGTTTAAATAAACCTTAACGTCGCGTAGGTCGCAGTGATCGAATTTAGAGACATCTTTTAAAGCCTTATTTTTACGATTAGTTTGCAATGCTAAAATAACGTATCTCGGTTTTTCAATCTGTGACGAAGTCTTTATTGACCAAGTATGTTTAGTAGTTTTTGGCAACATCGGATATTCATATAAATCCCAATTTCTAAATGCCATTTGGATAGATCTGTCTTTTTCGAGAATTTTAAGCAAGTTAATTTTTTCCTTGTCAGATACTTTAACATGAGGCATGCGCCAACTCATTTTACCTATTTCAATATTTACCACTTCACCCGTATTAAGTATAACGGAATTAAGATCTGTGTTACTTCTCAACAAAACAAGTTCATGTTTACAATTAACTATTACTTTTCTATAATCTTCTGCAAATCCTAAAATATTACTAAGAGGAATAGAGACGCTAATCCATCCGCCGTGGTTATCCTTGTGTCCGTGTATATCCCATCCCCAAGTTTTAGACATCTTAGCATCAATTTCATTCATTGATATGAACGATTTCATTGTAGTTGTTATCCCAGCATTTTTTACTTTATCTATTTCAATACCATTCAACTCATAACGGATATCTTGGAAAAGAAATAGAAAAGGATTGTTTGATAAATAAATAAGTGGTATCCTTTCCTTAGTATCGCCTTTAGTCACACTAACATGAGCTTCGATGTACAAGTAACTGGCACAGGGAAGTAAATATAGGTCTTGTTGATTTATAGGTATCCGAATTTCATCATTTCTATTGAAACTCGTAACATACGGTTTATATGAATGAATTTCAATACCCTCTACAGAGTTGTCATAAGAGGGTGAATTGGCTATGTTTAAAATGTTCATTTTAATAGTCCAATAGATTTTAAAAAGTTTTTATTTGCTACAGATAATTTGTTTCGTTTCCAACGAGGATGTATTGCCTTCTGAATAGCTCGATTAACACTAACCTTCTGGTTAAGCGGTGATTTGTTTATATTATGGTTTATCATATTATCTTTTTAATATGAAAATACAACTGAATTTCTTCCCCGCGAAAGTCAATCGGTGTATTGTGTATATCCAATATCCTTATATTTATTGTACTGATTGTGTTCCTGTTCACTGGGAAATAAATCGTGTTTTTAGGTATTTCTATTATTCTGTAACCTGGAGGCACATTCGGTGAAAATTCATAAATGATATGACTAGGTTTTCCGTTTATGTAGGAGCCACTAATAATATCACATTCAATTCTCACCACGGTTGTTGATAAAATGTTAACTGGAAGAAGCGACTCGTGTAATATATTACGTTTTAGGTATACATTGCCATAACCCAATAAAACTCCAATAGAATTTTCCTTCTCAAAATGAATATCTTTAGTGCAGAATATTGTGGTTCTAAGAGTGTTGTTATTACAATATAATTTTAAAATGCATCCTTTTATTTTAGATTGTAAAAAATCACAAATGTCTTGAAGCTCATAAGCTCCTACTGGAATTTCAATAACGTTGTTAGAATCGTAATAAAATTTATTATTATGTCTTGTAATATTGGGTATAGAATTAAACGTAGAGAAATGCAACAGTGCACATTCATAGTCACCATCGAGATCTAATGTAGGAGAATGGTTTGTTGATAATACTGAGCTGTTACCAGTTATAGACAGCGTGAAAGACATGATGTAAATGACTAAATCAACGAGTTTTAAGACTATTATAAATAACTATTCCAAAAGTTAAGCAAAAATTCTAAACATAAATGACCACAATTCACAGAATCGAATTCCTGGAAGCGAGTATAATTATAGGAAATACTGCAGCCATGTAAATATTTTATTAATTCTTTAGGTGGTTTCAGATCCCCGAAGCTGTCAAAATATTCACAATCATTCCATAGTTTTGCATAGGCTACCCAATGAGTTCCATTATTTTCATGGCTGTCTAAATTAATAACACCACACTCCAAAGGTTTAGGTTTAAAAGGCAATCTATCTCTCATATAAACTCCTCGGAAGTAGGGTATACTTTTAGAATACTTCATAATATCGATATTAGTAAGAGCACGTAAGGGTAGCCTATTAATTAGTTTTTTGAAGATCTTACAAGTAATCCATTGCCTTTTTTATATGGTTTAATGTAAAGACCTTTCCCTATCGCAATAGCCTCCATGGTTTTGTTATGACGTTCAGATTCTCGCAAATTTTGTTGCGCTGTTTTATATTCATTTATTGTTTTTGCAACACCCGCTGCTCCTCCAGCTAATGCACCTAATGCTGAAAGGCCAGCAAAAATCGGTATCAATGGTAAAACTCCGCCTGTCTTAGGAATTGGTATTATCCTAGGCAAACGAACGTGGCATTTTTTAGGAATCATTTTTTTAGCAACCTTATATGCATGTTTTATGAGCGATGTATTATCTTTACATTTATTTTTTTTCATATGTTTTTTTATCTTCGATATCACGGTTTGGAACTTTTTAATCCCTGATCCGGTCTTTAATTTAGCTTTCATAACTTTACTGACCAACCAGGAAGCCAGCTTTTCTCCTTTGCCTGCGTCTCTTGAATGTAATCGTTTCTTAGCCATTTTAAACAATTGCAAATCCGCGTTATGACGATCCGATATGTTGGTGAAGTTTGAGTAAGCGATATCGTGATATTTGCAGGCTTCGTCCAATTGATTGACTCCCTTATCACCTCTCAATAATCTTTCTTTTAATTTCGTGCCCGGACCACAATAATTATATCCAGGTAGGTGTAGCTCGAACGGTAGATTATTTATTAAACTATTAACAAGTCCTCCTCCATGCATTTCTCGAAATATAATGATTAGAATGTACAGTAATAAGTATTTATATTATTGCACCAGTGATGTATTGTTTACCCAACTATTTTCACGATCATGCAGTCCTAACCATTTTACGAAAAGTTTATTTCTTTTTTTTTTATAACCTTTTCTATCAAGTATACATTAGGATAATCGGTTTTTTGCAACTCTTCTTGGTAAAATGAACCTAGTATATCTTGATTTCTTTGGTCTTGTAAAAGATACGTGACTGGATTGGTATTATTGACAGCTTTAATAGTGAAAATTTCAGTTGACCAGTTCGGTGTATAACCTTTTTCAAAGCAACTCTTATACTTACTAATTCGTACGGAGTCTCCTTTTTTAAATTTAATTTTGAATGGTTTTTTGGTCCTTTCATGAAATTTTATTATATTGAGTTTTATTTCGTTTTCATTTTCCTTAATGACGTCCACTGGTCTGAATTTGGTAACACTGTGAATGTTACCATTGTACGTTTTTAAAGTTTCGTCTAAGTTTTTTCCTTGCCATTTATAGGTGCCATTGAAATTAAAACATTTATGCAACTTATTCTTCAACGTCTTTATGAATCTTTCTACAATTGATGCTTTCTTTGTTGAATATGATGAGTAGTGGTTTATTTTATGTAAATGCATGAGGTTTTGAAACTCTGAATTATAAAATTCTGTTCCCATGTCTGTTTGTAAATTGTTAGGAATCCGATTACTTTTACTCACCACATTAACAAACGCTTTAGTAACTTCTTTTTTCGATTTAGTTTTTAATGGAATAGCCCATGCATATTTAGTGAAGCAATCAATAATTGCTAAAATGTATGAGAACCCATTGTTAAAAGTTTTTAAAGATTGTAGGTCGATCAGATCCGCTTGCCATAAGTCATCTATTCCTTTTAATATAACTGAACGTCGTACAAAATTTCTGCGTGCTGGTCTATGAATTTCATTTACCACTTGCTGTTTCGACATTTCGAGCGTTTATATTAAGTGTGTCGATGTAATCTTTAGTACAGAACTTCTTTTCAAATTGTTTTAAGTTCATAGAAATATCTGCTTTTATTGCATTTATCAAATCTACTTTTATTGCATCTATAAAAGTAGCATATTCCTTTTTTGTAATGCAACTAGCAATCTGTGTATCTACATAATCTTTGTTTACAGCATCATCGGAAGCTACAGGTACTTTAACTCCAGTTAATCGTGAGGAGTGTAAATTAAAATCTCCAGTCGCTGTTCTAACTAAATAGTTTTCTGTACAATCAATTACCTCTGATAACCGCAATCTTTTATGCACATGATGACCAAATTTATCTATATTCATTTTACACCAAGATCAGTTGTGGTTGTCGATGAAGCAACAAATAATAAAAATTAGACGCTGCTCCTCAATTTATAATACCGCTTTCGCGTAACTCTTCTATAATCGATATAATTTCGTTATCTAAACCAGTATTGCCAGCATCTTTGGATGCTATTAATAATTTTAATCTTTCAACTAGTTCATTAGGGTTGTCCCAGTAAATATAATCTGTATTTTTTTTAAATTGTTTTTTGAGAAATAACCCTTCTCCTTCGCTAATATTAGCTTTATTACTAGCAGACGATGATATAGAAGACGAGGATGGTTTACGTAACTTGAAAAGTGGTTTTATAATATTCAAATAGGTTCGGCCTTTATTGGTCTTAATACCCTTTTTAGGATCAAAATCTCGGCGATGAGCATTCGTTAATAATAGCATTGTTTTGAAATTCTCGCGATCTGTATCTGTTATCAGGTCTATGTCAGGTACTTTTTTAAATAATAACTCATTCAAGCCAGGTGTTTTTTTAAAAGTATGTTTTCCTACTGATATTGACTCGTCATTTATGTCCACGCGCAATGCACCCATCATAAATTTTCCGCGTTCTCTTCTGATACCAAAAGGCACATCTTCAAACATATCTGAAGAAAGTGACCAAGATGATGTATTTTGAGTAGGACTAGGCATAGACTCAATTGTTTTAAATGAGACGTTGCTTTTATTATGCGTTTTACTGTCGCTTTCAAAATCATTTATGTCATTATCTTCATCAGAAATATCTTGTTCAGAATTATCATCCATTTTGTCTATTTTAAGTGTTCTATTGAAATGCGATTCCGCTGGTGAATATTGATTCATTTGAGGAAAACCCGACGATGTATCGAAATATGCTTTAGGTTTGTTTTCTTTTATTATTTGTTGTAATGGATTGGTAATAGGTTTAAAAACTGTTTCTAATATATTTTCATTATGAGATTCCATAGACCGCATACATTTTATTTTTCTTTTAACTGCTTCAGCTACTTGAACGATTTGGGTTTTTAATTGTTTTTCCATTATAAAATTAATTATTAGCGTTCGCGATGTAGCAATAATGAAGTTGAAATGAAAGTATGTAACAACCACAGTCTTTTTATAGTTAACCTGAATCAAATGTTACAAAAGTATCAAAGTTCATTCTATAACAACCTTTGTTTTTGTCACAGTCTTTATTAATTACTAAGTAATTATATGGTTTATACCATATTCTGGAACACATCTCTCGGAACTCAACCCACGACATATCAGTGTTAACATGTTCATCATAAACATGACGTAAGTTTACATCATCTTGTTTAAATAATACTAAAAGGTTTGTATTATCTCTTATAAGCTGTTTAGGAATTTTGCTATAAGTTTGATTTAAATAAAAACAATCAATATGTTTATGTCTGCCCATAGCAAAATAATCGCGCATGTTTGATTGATTCTCGCACGCAACATCATCAAATATGATTATAGAATTCGGTTTCGCATCGTGAGGACTCAATATAAGTTCATTGTCTTGATATTTAGCAAATGATACATCCGGTACTAGACTAAAAACACTTTCTAAATATTTATATTTAGGTTGGTATAATGTTTTAGAATAAAGATATATGTTTTTAAAACGTAATCCATTCTCGTGCAACAAAAGACCGATAACGACGTTTGTTTTCCCACAATTTGAAGGCCCTGAAATTATGCAACGAATTGTATTAGGTAGGAGGTCTCCATGTCGTCCAGCAACGACTTCGACGTCAGGACAAATTTTGTTTAATCGTAAAGTTTGCGGCTGTCTAACAAATTTCATTGCAGTTGTGAATATCGCTGATGGTTTAAACAAAATGATTCAAGTTACGTAAGCGACCTCTTATATATCGATAACATGCACACACCGTACATTACAACTGTTACTATTAGTTTTAACATTTAAGGAAACACATTCTGTGACTAACGCGTGTGTTAAGTGCATCGCTGCAGACCTAGGTAAGTTTTAACATTTAAGGGAACACATTCCAATCACTCTTTGTTCTGTATAATGTGTTTTGAGACTAAAGAGAAAAAGTTTTTGATTTTGGGGGTTACAATTGGGGGTTCAAAAACGATTTATTGTTTTTGAACCCCCAATTGTACACTACTGTACTCCGCCCTGCGGCACACCAGCAGTCAAATTACACCAGTCCGACCGACTATCGCCAATCTTCACCAACTGACGCCGACCCCTCAGATACGAGTCAAACCACGTGAGTAAGATTGGTGAAACATTAAAGGTTTGTATTACTCCGAGTAAAATGTCGAAATCGACTGAGTTGAACGCGCTGGTGAAATCTAGAAGGGTCAGTATAGTGATATTTCTATCCTCGATATTAAAGCGCACGTCGTCGGTGACCTTGACTAGAGCAGAGACAGTGCTGTGCCCACTACGAAAACCAGATTGAAATTTACTTAAGAGACTATAGCTCTGCAAGTGACTCGTCAGACGCTGGTGTATATAGTGTTCCAACACTTTAGACAGGAGAGGAAGTATGGAGATGGGACGAAATTGAGAGAAAAGGGAAGGATTAGGCTTTTTAGGAATTGGTATGACGAGCCCTAATTTCCATAAAGAAGGAAACACACCCGACGAAAGTGAGCAGTTCAAAATATCCGCTAAAATGGGCGCAATTTCTCTTTTAATTGGAATTATCATGTCCAATGATATGCCGTCTTCACCAACCGCTCCAGACTTAATTTTGCTTAATATCTTGAGTATGTCTGTGATAGTAATAGGATCAATTTCCAATTGAGGACATTTCGCAACAGGTGTGTCAACAAGATCAGCCAGAGTTTTTTGTTTTAGGATTGGGTCAATTGTAGTTGGGGAAGTGCTAAAATGCTGATTAAGCGCGTTGGTGTCTAAACCAGTAGGTGTGCAAGGTTGATCTTTACCCACTCCTAAACCCTTTAGAAACTTCCAGAGCCTTTTGGGAGAGCAGTTTTCTATAGAAGTTGCAATATGTTTCCGACGAGCGGCTCTACACATCTTGCTACACATATTACGCAGCTCTATATACCTTGCCTGATTCGCGGGAGACCCATTGTGGCGCAGTTTTATTTTGGCTCGATCTCTCTTAGACATAATTCTCTTGATCTCAGGCGTTAGCCAGGGAGCGGGGTAGTGTTTTACTCTAACTACCTTAAGTGGGGCATGATCGTCAAAAAGTGCAAGAAGGATCTCGTTGAAACGCTCCACTTTGTCATTAACATTATTTGCAGACAAAACCGCACTCCAGTCAGTACTCTGCAAATCCTTCTTGAACATATTCCAATCGATAGCATTGAAATTACGACGTAAAAGAGATTTGTGCTTACGCTTGGGAGGACGTAGACCAAAAGAGGCAAAAACGAGATCATGAGCAGAAAAGGACGGCGCACTGAATTGGCCATGAGTAGTGACCAGATCAGGAGAGGAAGTGATCATCAGATCAAGTAAGGATGGCACACCATTATGTGGAAAGTGAGTGGGACTGAGTGGAAGAATCGTCAAATCGACAGAATGAATTAAGGAAGTGAGTTTCTTGGAACGATTATCGTTTTTTACTAAGCAGGTATTAAAATCGCCCATAATAATTACATGGTCATATTGAGGACGAAGTTCAACTAACAACGATTCGAGAGATTGAATATAGTTTATGTGAAGTGAAGGGCTATAATACACACCTAGCAGAATTTTTGTATGATGTAGTGTGACTTCTAAGAATAAATGTTCCGGTGTTTGTAATTCAGGAGTTGAAAGTGAAATTATTTTACAAGGTATATCACCGCGTAGATAGATCGCTACCCCACCATAACCCGCCATTCTGCCTGTGTCGTCTTTCAAGTATGTACGATCGTTTCGGAGCAACTGAAAACCAGGCAAAGGATACAAACTCGATGGAAGTGAAGGCTTCAAAAACGTCTCAGAGACAAGGATCGCTTGTATATTATTATTATTCACAGAAAAAGTAGCTAATAAATCGGCGTAGTGTGCTGCAATGCTCTGTGCATTAATGTGCACCACATTAAAATTTTTAGATACCGATGAGAACCTTTCGATCTCCTCCAATACCTCGGCCTTGGTCGACGCTATACTGCCATCTTCTCTCTTCAGCTTGGTCAATTGGCTTTGCCCTATAGACAGATTCCTTGCAAACACTTTGGAGCCTTTGTTCCGCTCTATCGTCTCTTTAATATATTTCCTATTAAAGAGACGTATATCGTGCCGCAAGGATTTCGAGATCTGTCTATTGAGCAGCCTGTATGACTGTGCGTCATAGGAAGACTGCAGTCTCAGCGAGCGTCGTTCAGCCATGAGGCTTAGAGTGTGATCGGAAAGTTTCTGAGGTCTATTTGAACGGCGGGGTCTAAAGAACTTAGAACCTACCGTTTGGACAGTTTCTACGAGCCTGTTGTTAATCTCGTCCACTGATGCTAAGTTCTCCAGGCAATCAAAGCGATTAGAGAGTTCGAGCTTCCAGATCGAAAGGTTCTATGGACAGTTATACGCTTCCGTTGCCAAGCCTGCTAACAGCGCGGCCAAAGACCCAAGAGCCAAGCTGACCCGACACTTCACCGAGGATATTCCGGACATCAGCCTGTACGAGATTCGAATGGCCCTGAATCAGCTTAAAAACAACAAGGCGCCGGGTGATGACGGAATCACATCAGAGCTTCTGAAAGCGGGTGGAACACCGGTACTAAAAGTCCTTCAGAAGCTCTTTAACACCGTCGTCCTCGAGGGCATAACGCCTGAAGCATGGAACAGAGGCGTGGTGGTGCTGTTCTTTAAGAAAGGCGACAACACCTTATTAAAGAACTATAGACCCATCTCGCTTCTGAGCCATGTTTATAAGCTGTTTTCAAGGGTCATTACGAACCGTCTCGAGCGCAGGCTTGATGACTTCCAGCCTTCCGAACAAGCCGGTTTCCGAAGAGGCTTCAGTACCATAGACCACATCCACACGCTGCGGCAGGTTATACAGAAGACCGAAGAGTATAACTTGCCACTTTGCTTAGCGTTTGTGGACTATGAGAAAGCCTTTGATTCGGTCGAGACATGGGCTGTGCTTGAGTCTCTCCAGCGATGCCGTATTGACTATCGGTATATCGAAGTGTTGAAGTGTTTGTATAATAACGCCACTATGTCGGTCCGAGTACAGGAACAGAGCTCGAAGGCGATCCCTTTGAATAGAGGCGTAAGACAGGGAGACGTGATATCTCCGAAACTGTTTACGGCCGCTTTGGAGAACGCCTTCAAGCTCCTGGAATGGAAAGGATTCGGCATCAATGTTAACGGCGAATACATCACTCACCTTCGGTTTGCCGACGATATCGTGGTCATGGCAAATTCGATGGAAGATCTCAGCACGATGCTCGAAGGCCTCAATCGAGTTTCTCAACAAGTGGGTCTTAAAATGAACAAGGACAAGACGAAGTTAATGTGTAATGCCCATGTTGTACCCACTCCAATATCTGTTGAGAGCTCGGTTCTTGAAGTTGTTGACTCGTACGTCTACCTAGGACAAGTAGTCCAGTTAGGTAGGTCCAACTTCAAGAAAGAGGTCAGTCGCCGAATCCAACTCGGCTGGGCAGCGTTCGGAAAATTGCGTGATGTCTTCTCGTCCGACATACCGCAGTGCCTCAAGTCGAAAGTCTTCGACCAGTGTGTGTTACCAGCGATGACTTACGGCACTGAAACGTGGTCCCTCACTATGGGCCTTATGAACAAGCTCAAAGTAGCCCAACGAGCTATGGAGAGGGCTATGCTCGGAGTCTCTCTGCGAGATCGAATCAGAAATGAGGAGATCCGTAGAAGAACCAAGGTTACCGACGTAGCCCAGCGGATTAGCAAGTTGAAATGGCAGTGGGCAGGGCACATAGCACGGAGGACGGATGACCGATGGGGTCGAAAAGTTCTCGAGTGGGGACCACGTACCGGCAAGCGCAGCGTAGGACGTCCACCCACAAGGTGGACAGACGACCTCATTAAGACCGTGGGATCGCGCTGGATGCAAGCCGCTTCCAACCGGTCTTATTGGAGATCTAGAGGGGAGGCCTATGTCCAGCAGTGGACTTTCAATGGCTGAGATGATGATGATGATGATGATGATGAGAACACCCCCTGCAAATTATCACCCAAAGAAGGTACATCTGATGCATCACTATCGGCACTAAGAAGGTCATCAGACGACGAGGAACATGAGCAATATTCAGAATCTGAATTTTCATTTGACATTGACTACAAACCGATAAACTAATTGTATCGATAAATTTAAATAAATATCTAAATATAAATAGTATGACTAAAATACTAAATATCTACTAATCTCCTTTAAGTACTCGCCGGCAGCTGTTACAAAATTATAAACTACATAGTAAAATGTTTAAGAACACACTTATCAATAAAACATGATAAAATAAGAAGAAATTAAAATTAAAACTGAGAAATAAAAAAAAAATAAATAAAAAAAAGAAACACATGAAAGCACTTACGATACAGAAACAAAAAAAAAAAATAATAAAAAAAAATCTTATAAAATTAAAAAAAAAAAAAAAAAAAAAAATATACAAGTAACGGAACGCACCCAACTCACAGAACTACTCTTTGACTTTCTGTCTTTGGCTCGCTAACGTCATTTCATTATCAATATTTGAATGTGTCAATCTAAATCAAGTGTCAAGTGAATTTAATTATAACATTCAAAACAAAACAAGTGTGAAAAATGAGGGTCAGCAGTAAATGTAAATTATTAAACTCAACTACGTTAAAAAGCAGTGCAGATACCCCTAAAACGATGAGAAATAAAAGTGAATTGACCGCCTTTTGGTATCGATAATGTAAACAATAGTTGGGTACATTCAATACAAATCGAGAAGCACAATTATCGTTTGTGCTTGCAATTAATTTACTTTTTATACAACTTCGATTGAGCCCGGGTACTACGCATCTCCTTGCTCGGTGGACGAACTGATTGCTCATCGATGCCATCATCTCTCAGCTTCGATGAGGCAGCTGGATTGGATTTTAGCGTGGCCGCAGCGTACTCCTCATTTACCGCAATTAGCTCGGCCATGGAGATTATTTTCCGGCGGGAGCCACTTACCGTGACGACCACAATCTTACCATCGCCACTAGACCAGCAGCTTTTCACTCCTAGTGTCTTCCGGGCTTCCACGAAAACAGCATGACGAGCGGAAGTCAAAAACTCAGAGAGTGTGTTACCGGAACCTTTAAGATGTCTCTTAGCCTCCCAAACCTGATTGCGTGACTTATTATCGATGAAGCGAATAAGTAATGGCCGAGGCTTTTCAGGAGTGTGATTTTTCCCCAATCGCATGCAAACCTCAATAGATGAAGACACAATGTCAGGCAGATTTAGAGTAGTGTGGCAAAGTTTTATAAAGTCCGCAGTAGGGTCCTCTTGTGGCATCTCATCCACACCATGCAGTAGAAGGGCCGTTGACCGCGACCGCATTTCTATGCAGTCAAGACTTTGTATCACCAGTTCTAATTGGAGTTTTAAGTGTGACACGGCTTTCCAAATAAGTGCTTTAAAAGTGTAAAACTCACTTGCCAGTTCTGCTGTATCTTGAGAGTGAGACGGGTTGGTGCTCAGTGCGTTCTCAAAAGTAGACATTTTATTGGAAAATAGTTCTGTCATTTCTTCCATATTCTTCCTTAATTGTGTGAGAGATTCCATTATGAAGTTGAAATGTAGCCAAATGGAGTTGGAAACTTGGTAGTTATAGCTGACGGCGCAGGTTAGTGCAAGATTAAAATTTGTACATCAAATGTAAGGAAAAAGTTCTTGAATTATATTATTTATATATTAATAAAGTCACAGCTGATCAGTAAACGTGTACTTGCTTCAACTACCCACCCAAAAAAAAATGTATGTATTTGTATACATAAACATTGTATTTGGCCGTGTGGGTTCCGGCAGACTAGAATAGAATCACTCTGTTTCTTCCCGTGGATATCGTACAAGGCGACTAAGGAAAATACATTATCAAATATGCCTCCCCAACCCGTTTGGCCAGCGTGGGGAGTGTAGGCCAAATCCTCCTTCCGTCTAGGACGGACGAGAGAGGGTCATGCTCCTGTAGTGGAGACTAAAATGGACCTGATGATGTACAATAAAGATAATACAAACAAACAAACAATATAACATATAAAGTAAATGGATCGCAGAAATTTATTATTGAAGTAAAACTTCTTTACGCACGCTTGAAGTAAGCTGGGAATAAGCTGGTGAGTGCGTGACGAGAGCGTTACGGAAACGGCGTACGGAAGTTGAGAAGGCCGTGTAATCTAAAAGCACTTTATTTTTATTAGTGCCCAAAATATCTGCATAAATAATTCAGAATTTATGATTTTCATATTGTTAGTGCTGTAAGTAAAAATGATTTATTTAATAATAATAAAAATAATTCCCGCTATCGGGGGGGGGGGGGGGGGGGATTTCTCTATTTATATATTATGTTTTATATATTAAAAATTGTAACAAATAAGAAATTATGATAAAAATAATATATTGATCTGTTTTTTTATGTTACAATTTATTACAATTACGTTATGCAATCAACCATAAGGCATTTACACATACTCGTACAATTGTACGTATATAGACGCGATCTGTTTGTGTTTAAGTTTTTTGTATGGATGGCCAGGTGTACCCGCACCATAATAACACATAATCATCCCACTGGTGGGATACGGGTCTCTCCTCAATCGAAGGGGTTTAGTGCATACTCCACGCTGCTGAACTGCGGGTTGGCGGAAGCCAGTGTTTTCAAGCTGCTCAAATGCCACTGGCTTAACAATTGTCATCCAATGACAACAGTCGGGTAGGACGGCTTAACGTGCCCTGCGAAGCACGGAGGAGCTCGAGATAAATAAACTCATCCATAGACAGGCTACGGTCGATGTTGCTTAACTTGCGTGTTCGATTAAACTGACACTGAATATTCTGTGAATATTTCAAGCGCAAAAAACATAATAAAATAAATATTTAAGGGGGCTCACATACAACAAACGTGATTTATTTGCTCGTCTTTGCTCGATATTAAACAACAGTCTACCTGTTGCTGTTATTAATATCGAGCAAAGACGAGCAAAAAAATCACGTTTGTTGTATGTGAGCCCCCTTAAATATTTATTTTATTATGTTTTTTAGTATTTCGACAGTCCCTACGTATAAAGCGACATGTCTGCTTATACTACGATATAGTAATTAAAGAATATTATTATTGGACAAATGAGTTAATTTCTTACTTTTTAATTATATACAAATCAATAAAATAAAAAAGAAAATGTTTTTTACGGGCAATCTATAGCAATTTATGCAATAAAAAAAAATTACCATTTTTGACATGTCGCTAGTAGTTTGACATAGTCGTAGGGACCGTAGATTTGTTGTTATAGCGGCAACAGAAATACATCATCTGTGAAAATTTCAACTGTCGAACTATCACGGTTCATGAGATACAACTCAGTAATAGGGTCCGTTTTACCCTTTGGGTACGGAACCCTAAAAACTGTTCCAATTTGTCTTAGAGGAGAGGTGAGGTCGACACGAGAGAGGAGCAGGGAGTGGTCATACTGTACGTAGTACTATTACTTTTACTGTGCTCTTAGTTCTGCCGTAATTGGGTAACAAGGATTTCTACAGTCGGATAAAAATGAAATAAAAATCGGTAGAATGTATAATATACCATTTGGGTTCCTTTGATAGCCAAGTGCTTACGACATTTTACAAACATTCCTCCCACAGACTATGTAATTTGTACACGTATATCATTCTTCTCTACTCAATATTGCGTCGCAAATTGGCTGAATTCGCATAAAGTACAAAAATATATTTATAGGGATGTGCGAACGTATCATACTTCAATTTGATTTCATTTGTCAAAATACGCCTTTTTGTGATTTTTCGACGTTATTGTGTTGTGATATATGCGATGTTTGTTTTGACACGGGGGTGGTAAATGGGAACAGAAATTAAGTTACCTAAAACCGTTGTTTGAGAGCAATACATATTTTTTCCATCAAAGCATTGATACTTTAGAATTGTGATGTAGAACGAGCTTTTTGTAATTTGTTACTTTTTGAAGTGAAAACTTCTTTAGCGGCGTTGTGCACTTTTTGGGATGGCTCAAAAATGTTAAACTCGCGTCAGGAGGTCTACTATGAAATGTTCATCCGTAATTACGGATCCGTCCGTAACCCGAACGAAGTACGTGTCTCGTAGCTACTACGAACTATTTTCGGATTCGTAGATTTAGTACGGACGAATAAACAAGTTCCGTGAACGAATGATAACAGAATGTTTGAAAAAGGTCTTTTATAGTGCCCTTATAAAAAAACCGGTAATAACATTAGAAATTAAAATTACATGTAAATATACAGTTTTAATGCATTCAATCAGTATATTTATGTATTTCATTTAATAAACTACAGTTATGATTAGTGGTATGCTGCGTGAGTTATTAAAACATTGAGAGTTATACTTTTGTTATACCAAACCCCGGCCACTCCATACAAAAATGGCGCTTTTGCATGTAGTAACCAAATGACGTCTGTACACGTGCCTATGTTTGAGTGACGTTCTCTAGGGCTGACATTATTCAATTATTAGTCGGACATGTAAGGGGGTGTAAGTGGTTCATCAACATCTTTGAACCAAAGTCAATCTTACCTGCACGGGGTACACCCTGCTGACTGACAGACGAGGCTCTGACGAAAAGAGAGGTAAGACATAGCGTATTTTTTAAGCAGCCCGACTGACGGAGTACTACCACCTCACAGAATACCGCAGTCAAATAACAATTTCCTTGAGGGTTGTTGTGTTCCTGCGAGTGAGTGAGGTCACCAGAGAGGATGGAGTTGCTACGTTGGCAGCGGGGATGGCAGCGCGCGAGCGATATTTAATGATGCGAGCGTTAATATGGTTACGGTAACCGCTTCACATCAGGTGGGCGTAGTGCAGAAAAAATAACGCCGAGCGCCGAGTTCTCAAGTGTTCTGATTTAAAGTTAAGTGCAATTATAGTTTTTGAGATATGAGTGTTTGCAATATTAGATCTGTAATGGTTTTAAACTCATAAAAGGGACACATGACTATCTCGTCATTGGTCCTTTGGATTTAGTGAGAATTTGTTCACGTCACTTTCATGTAAGTATTACTTGACTTAAATTTCTTTATATGTTTACAAATAGTTAGGTACCTTTATTAACATTTCGCGTGCCGCGATCCCATGGTGGGTACAGCGTTGGTACAGCGCTAAAATTTCCCAGCACGCGAGTGGTTAATAAGACACTTACACCTTCTCAGTAGTCATACAAAACCCAAACTTATATAGAATTGACAATAACATACTTATATTTGAAATAAAATGTTAATCCGAAACTCTTACGGTGGCACTTAAGCTCTCGTGAAAAGTAAGGTTAAACGCCCGAAAAAGTATATGTCAAAGTCGAATTTTCGTGTCGGGCTCGTGTCATCATAGTAAGTTACCCGTAGCAGTACACGTCAAACTCCGATTTCGTTCCGTTGACGGGCCCGTAGTATTTTCGTGGTAGGAAACAGCTCGAAAATTCGAAGTTCGTTCGGATTTCGTGAGTTCATAGTAGGCCCCCAGGACACGTGACCTGATCGAAAATTCGTAAGACGGAGGGAGTGTAGACCGCCGGCGAGGCGTGGCGGCGTAGGAGAGGAAGTAATATCCCCCTCTCTTTCTCCCGCGTGGCGAAAATGTATGTAAAATAAACAGCAGGAGCAGGCGCTCCTGCTGTCTAATCATTCTAAAATATTCAAAAATGCACAATGTTAAAGTTTTCACTTCTGCCGGCACTCCCGGAGTGCAACACGTTTTTTTTTTCTAACGGGACGGGGACCCACCACATATTCCCACCACTGTCTCCTGTGCTAGGATTAACAGCGGCGACCACCAAAAGTCAATGAACGCTGAAGTAATGAAATGGTGGAATAGCGTATTTGTAAACTGCCAGAGTGGGGAAGTATCTTCATATTACAGAATATCGCAGCCAAATAACAATTCCCTTGAGGGCTGTTGTATTCCTGCGAGTGAGGTCACCAGAAAGGAAGGAGTTGCTATGTTGACATGACATGCAGCGTGGATGACGGCGCTCGAGCGATATTTCATGTTTCGAGCGTTAGTATGTCTACGGTTATCGCTTAACATCAGGCGGGCCGTATGCTTCTCTGCCACCCGACGTAGTATCAATAAAAATGTACATTATTTATTACTAATTGTTCATCCATCCGACATACTAAAAAAAACACATACCTAACTTAAAAATACTAAGAAACAAAATGGGTACCAAATCTCATCCTACTCCAATATTTGCAGGTAAAAAAAAAACAGAAGATTGATAAGGGTTAAATTACGAATGCCGAATGATCCCATTTATTATTTTCCTTTATGCACTTTTTTGGCATTTCATTTCTGTGAGAACTATATTTAAAGAAGCTGCAGGTTTTATGAAAAATGAATTTATGAATGCCCCTTTAGCGGCCTTTGTGTTGCGGCCCGTTGAATGAGCGTGCTTTAATAGCTGTTATTTGGATGCGTTATCTTCTTTTTAAATAGTGGTGGCGTTTGTTGAGGATTGAAATGATGTTTATGTGGTAAATACACCTTATGTGAAGTGAAACGGAACGATTTTTATATGCTTTCTTCAAGGCATTATCATCTATATATATGTGTATAAAGTTGAGTTAGTTATAACTATATTCTTTCGTTCTTAAGTCATGCATGGCTTAATTTATTATATAGTTAATAAAGCATTAGATAACTTGAGAACAGCTGGGCCGTTTTTTTGTAAACTTTGATTTGTTGGATTTGGCTCAATCCAGAATAGCAGAATTCAAAACTATTCATGTATTAGAAAAAAATCTCAAAAAAAAAAAAAATGATGTAATTGTTAGGACAAGGTTTGTATGGGTTCAATAGAATAAAACATGGAATTGTTACATACTCGTACAGGCGTGTGTAGTTAATCGTACGAGTTACCGATTAAGTTATTTGGCTGCGGTATTCTGTGACTTCCCCAGTCGGGCCGCTTACAAATACGCTGTACCCTAGCTTTTGCCAGAGCTTCTTTTGCAAATCGGCAAGGTGCACCACGTGCAGGTGGCTTTGGTTCAAAGATATTGATAAACCTCTTACACCCCAAAATTCTAAAACCGTCTTTCTTTCGTAATATAAAAATATTATAAAAAAAAAGTAATGTCAACTAAGTAGTCAAGCGTAGACACTTGCAATAAAATCTCCGCTGCAGCGCTAACGAGCGAGTGTTAATTGCTGGATCTTTGCTGACACAGTGTAAGCAGTCTTTGAGAACTGGGTGACTGTGTCGTCATACCCCTGAATATAGGACAGTTGACAGTCTAGGGGGATAATTAATTTACATTCATTTAGTACACTAATTTGCCTTCGGAACAAATCTATACTATAATATTATAAAGCTGAAGAGTTTGTTTGTTTGTTTATTTAAGGTTGCGAGCGTTAATATGGCTACGGTAGTCGCTTCACATCAGGCGGGGCGTATGCTTGTCTGCCACCCAACTTAGTATAAAAAAAAAACAAAATGTAAAAGTTATTCGCATTAAACCACTTAAGCAAAATGCCTATTTTATAGTTCAATAAACACGCACTAAGAACATATTTTATTGCCATAGATAGATCTATAATGACATATTGATGGCCATGACACCCCTCAGACTATTTCTGTCGATTAGCAGTCATCGAGCTCTAGGGGCGAGGGACTCCTATTACATGGAGAGAGACTATTAATTCGCAAGCAATTTAAGTTGCATCAAACCCCAACCACTCCATACAATTGTCGCGGTGTTGACTATTACCACACCCCGGCCACTCTATACAAATGTCGCATGGTTTACTACTACATAAACAATGGCGTCTGTGCAAAGCATGGATGAGCGTGTTTCCGTGCGGTGCCATACAAACTGTTCCAGATTCGTCTCAGAGGGGAGGTGAGGTCGATACGAGATGAGAGTGTCCATACTCTACGTATTACTATTCCTTATACTGTTTTTTTAGGCTACGTCTGGTGGCAGACAAGCATACGGCCCGCCTGATGTAAAGCAGTTACCGTAGCCATATTAACGCTCACAACATAACATATTGCTCACGCGCCGCCACCCCCGCTGCCACCGCAGCAAGTCCTTCCTTTCTGGTGACCTCACTCACTCGCAGGAACACAACAACCCTCAAGGGAATTGTTATTTGGCTGCGGTATTCTGTGAGGTGGAGGTACATATCCCAGTCAGGTAGCTTACAATTACGCACCCTACCTCTTTTCGCCAGAGCTTCGTTTGTCAGTCAGCAGGGTGTATCGCGTGCAGGTGAAGTTGGCTTTGGTTCAAAGATCTTGATGAACCACTTACACCCCAAAAAAGTTTAATGAAAAAAAACCATTTACAGGCTACGGTAACCTTTTGACATCAAATACACGGCACAGCATTAAACCATAATCTGTTGTGATACGGGTCTTTTCTTAATCGAAGGAGCTTGGAGCATACTCCACCACGCTGCTTAACTGCAGTTTGGTGGAGGCCTGTGTTTTCCAGCCGCCCAAAGGCCACTGACTTGGCTTAACGACTGTCGTCTAATCCAAACACAGGCTACGGTCGACGTTGCTTAACTTGCGTGATCGATTAGACTGACAAACGCAACGACGCCATCGACATCAAATACGTGTTATGAAAAAACATCTATCAGGTGGATTGCGGACAGCCTGCCAACTAGAATGTAAAAAATAATGACCCTTGCACGCTAGTTTGGTCGAGTTGAAAACTTTGAAACGATTACTCTGCAATTTGGCATTTCACCAATTAGTTTTGGATTGGACGTGCTGTGTCGCAGGAAATTTATGTCGGCGATAGAGTTTAATGATTTTGACACATATACAGCCCATAACAACCCGTATTGATCCCACTGTTGGGATACGGACCTTTCTAGAATTGAGAAGGGTTTAGAGCACACTTCACCATACTGCAACACGTCAAAAATCAAAAAAATCAAAATATCTTTATTCCTTGGACTTTATGAAGTACTTAGAAACGTAATACAAAAAATTTAATATAAGAACATGTATACATCATTACTACTCTAAATCCGCGGAGCTTAGATTCACTTTCATCACACTATCTTGAATGTGAAAGTGAATTTAAGTGCCAGTTCCGGCGACGGGGCTTCTTGAGAAGAACTGTAAGCCACTCTATACAAATGTCGCATGGTTTACTATTACCACAGTATAAGTAATAGTACTAACGTACTATTACATAAACAATGGCGTCTGTGCAGAGTGTGAATGAGCGTGCGTGTGCGGCGCCATACATAATTCCTGTTCCAGATTCGTCTCAGAGGGGAGGTGAAGTCAATACGAGAGAGCGGCAGGGAGTGTCTGTATTGTACGCAGTACTATTACTTACACTGTGACATTGCTCTTATAGTTTCCCGATCCTCTCCCATTGACGAATCACAATCTCGAACTCGGCAATGGTATTGGGCTCAACCAGCTGGTCAACCTCCTTGTCCACCTCCATGTTATGGCGAACTCTCCATGTGCCGTCTTGAATGAATGACGAATGAATGAATAATGAATGAATGAATGATGAATGAATGAATGATGAATGAATGAATTATAATTTATTCACAGAATATGGTTAACAGTAAGTTCTTTCCGTTTAATCCCATCCCATAATTTTACGGCGTATCTTTATCTCTGCCACCAATAGTTTGTTTTTCTCTTTAAGGGCTAATTAATGTTCAAGATTCTCATCCATTCATAAGAATTGGTCTAACGATGGTTTTATACATGAAAATCTTTGTTTTTCGGACTATACTCCTAAAGTTCCTAAAGGTCAGTTAATATAAGATGCCAGTTATAAAAATAACAGCTTAAACACGACATTCACTAATTGTTTCCAGGCATATTAATGTATTTACAGAGTTCATTCGTTCGTAATGACGTTGAAAAGGGCCGTTCTATCACGCCTCGGCCATTAGAGGCTGCTTACTGACAATAAGTGTTTAAATTACATTCACGAATTTATTGTTATTACCTCAAACACGCCTTTCGCATGTCGCTTACTGTCGGTTTATTTTGGTATACTATGATTTTATTTTGGTTTTGGGGTCGGAATTGCTATAAAGTTTTTCTTTCACGGGTCTCACTTTGTAAGTTTGTTCCCTTTTAGGTGTTGAACTAAAAATTTTTTTTTTTGATCTGGTAGTAATAACCTTCTATCAATAAGTTTATTGGTACTAACCTCTAAAATGTATTATTAACCATATTTTTCTATAGACTATTAAATGTACATTGAATAATGTGGTACAACAAACGAGTAAGGTGTGCAGCGCTTCGCGAATTGAATATTTTTACAAATAAAAAAAGACGTGTGGCACTCGGGGACTGCCGCGGTAAAGCTATTGCATAGCATTTTGTATCAACTTATGCAATTATAATTTTATTTATTTATTTTATTCATGCAGTATTGCTTTTTCTTTGATATTAATTCAAGTTACACTTTTTGAGCGTGGTGACCGATAAGAAAACAATTTTTTCTATTATTAAATAAATAAAACGAGTTTCGTAGAGTCGTACAATACGTCTAATCGCACGCACACAACGCCGTGTCGAAGACTGCCGAACTGAAACGACGTTAGACGATGCACGGCCTTCAAGCCACACCTCCTTGCCCGTCGGAGTGGGGAGCGTGAGGTTTTTGCGTTACGGAATTTCTGGATTCGGTCCCCGCGCTCAAGGCCCGCGATAGAAGCTATGTAATAGCTTAAAAAAAGACGCAGCAGTGACCTGATTTTGGTAATTGACTAATTTATCAGCAGCAGATCTGTTATTAAAGTCTGAATTTTCATCTACCGGAAGTAGATGAAAATTCAGTCTTTATTTATTTAAACTTCATGCACAAAATTCTTGTACACGCTTCATGTACACAGGCGGACTTAATGCTATACAAGCACTACCAGTCAACCTGAGGGTGATGCAGAGATAATACATGGCCGGTGCACAGGAAAGGTATAATAGAAAATTAAAGTGTTAATTTAGGTATATTATAAATTTAAACGAATGCAAATACATATATGTACGAGTATATATACACATAAACACGTATATATATATATACTTATAGATTCACATAGGTAATCAGTAAAAAAAATATGTCTGCAATTCCTGAATAGATTTAAGAAAGTAGGCACGTGTCATTCCTCCTGATTTCGACGGTTTCGACTTTAATAACAAATCTAGAAATAAAACAAACTCTGTTGGTCTTTTTACGAATAGCGTAGTTATAAGGAGTTATAACTACGAATAGAACAGATAGGTTGATGAAGTCATTGCTTATATCAGCTTCATTGATTTAATTAACAACTTTTAAGCCTGACTGTCCTCAGCCAACCTGCAGTAGAGTAGCTAGATGTAGTATCCTCTAAAGCTTTGAAGGGAGATCTGCCCCCTTACCACCAACTCTTATTGCGATTCAATAACTGAATAGAAAGCTTATTCACTCTCTCTATTCAATTTGAAATAGAGTCGCTTATTCAATGGTGTGAAATAGCATTATATTCAGTTATTGAATCGCAATAAGAGTTTGAATAGAGTCGCTTATTCATTGGTATGAATAAGCAGTCTATTCAGTTATTGAATCGTAATAAGAGTTGGTGGTAAGGGGGCAGCTCACGCAAAAAGTACAGAAGTGGGTTGAATATGAGTTCTGAATATAATAGGTAGGGGAAAAAGTCTTTTCGCATTATAGTATGTATGAACTTGTAATAAAATCTCTTTGGTTATACCATTTGTATCTAGCAGGTTTTGATATCTATAAAAAGTTTAAATTTTAAAAAAGATAATTCCAAATTCAAATTAGGTAAATGTGTGATTTTCATTTGTTTTTTTTACTGTCAAGATGAGTGAATCTAATGAAGAAATTCGATACATTTTAAAATTTTACTACAAAAAAGGTAAAAATTCAACGCAAGCTGCGAAAAAAATTTGTGATTATTATGGACCTAGTGCAGTGTCTGTGAGAGTAGCACAAATTTGGTTTAAGCGTTTTCAATCCGGAAATTTTGATGTCATAGATGCACGTCGCTCTGGTCGCCCTGTTACGGATAAAATGGATGCCATTTCTGAAAAAGTGGAGCAAGATCGGCATATCAGTAGTTACGACGTAGCTGAAGAACTAGGAATTGACCACATAACAGTTTTGGCGCATAAAAAGGTCGTGGTCAAAGACCGGCCAGGCTTCAGAGACTCTGGCGAAACCCGGGTTAACCCGCAACAAGGTGATGCTGTGTGTATGGTGGGATTGGAAGGGAAGATATTCATTATGAGCTGTTACCGCCAGGCAGGACTATCGATTCTGAACTCTACTGTGAACAACTGATGAGATTAAAGCAAAAAGTTGAGAGAAAGCGGCCGGAATTAATTAATAGAAGGGGTGTGATTTTTCATCATGATAACGCTAAACCTCACACATCTTTAGCCACTCAGCAAAAATTAAGAGAGTTTGACTGGGAGGTGTTAATGCATCCGCCGTATAGTCCTGACCTTGCACCTTCTGATTTCCACCTGTTTCGGTCTCTTAAGAATTCTTTAGGCAATGTCAGGTTAACATCACGAGAAGACTGCCAAAACCACTTGTCGCGGTTTTTTGAACAGAAGTCCCAAAATTTCTATAGTAATGGGATCATGTCTCTACCTACAAGATGACAAAAAGTTATCGAACATAATGGCACCTACATACTTTAGTTAAATGTAAATAAACTTTATTAAAAAATGTTTTGAATTTTCATATAAAATACGAAAAGACTTTTTCCCCAACCTAATATAATTGAATCGATCTACGCTCATTTCAGTTGTCTGCCACTGGCCTAGATATTTCTACGCGAAGAAGCCTCAAAACTTTATGTAAATTTACACTTCCTAAAATTAAGACTGAGTTCTGTATAAAAAATTGCCACCGAAGTCTCGGACGGCACTCGATTTTATAGACGGCAAAGATTTTGAATTAATTAGTATGGAGCTCGTTAACAGAACAAACTGACGCTGTAAAAAGGTTTACACACAAAAATTAAGTTTATTTTTCGGCTGAATAGGCTTATATCCCATTTTTTTTTCCATTTGGTATTTAAAGACGTCACAATATTATAAATATAGGTGTAATAATTACTTCGATTGCATAAAAACTTCTCGAGATATGATAACTTGAAGATCACAATTTTGGACTATCCCGAAAACGCTACATACAAAAGGCCACCACGTTATGACGTCACACCGTGCTATTTTATATGCTTTAAATCAGAAATTTGTACGACAGCTATGTTAAATATTGCGTTTATGTAGCCAGTGCCGTAACAAAAGTTATAGTATTTTTTATTGTTTCTACAATGTTAATATTTATTTTTTATAATTTCATACCTTTAAAATGGACTTTCCCACCAAACTTTGACCGAACATAAAACACGTCGGACATAAGTAATTAAAATTTTACGATCGCAGATCGTTCTAGTTTTATGTATTTTACGTTACTGATAGAGAGTTTTTATAATTTTGTAACATGGGCAACAAGCCTATTCACGACGCGATCAAGTATTCATGTTTACATCTCTGTGTTATTTCGAATTTCGTCATGTTTTAATTACACTTTTTTAGAATGTAATCATTTTTTAGGGTGTGTACGGAACACAGAGAGTAAAACGGACCCTATTATTGAAACTCCGCTGTCCGTCCGTCCGTCCGTCACCAGGCTGTATCTCATGAACCGTGATAGTTAAACAGTTGAAATTTTCACAGATGATGTATTTGTATTGTCGCTATGGTGATATTTTATGTTGCTAGCGTTAATATAGTTACGGTATTTTTTTTTCTTTATTCACTCTATCCCCTAAGTGTCATGTCGGACAAGTGGCTTACTTTATTTTGTCTTTAATTTACTTTTCCTCAAATTATTGTTATTAATACCAGCAATATTGGACCCATAATTTAGAACGTAATGTTCTTTGTTTAGGCGCGGCGCCGGGTCAATGCGAATTAAATTTGACCTACTTGCTAATTTTACTTTGCACATAAATAACTATAATGTGATAGCATAAAGTAAGATTTTAAATTAAAAAAATAATATGAGTTACTATAAATTACTATAGGCGATCGAAGTACTAGATCACAGTAGGCTTTTTTTATACTACGTCGGGTGGCAGACAAGCATACGGCCCGCCTAATGTGAAGCGGTTACCATATAAACCTTCGCAACATGAAATTTCATTTACTGCCCCCGCTGCTAAAGCAGCAACTCCTTCCTTTCTGGTTACTTCAGTCACTCGCAACCCTTAATGGAATAGTTATTTGGCTGCGGTATTTTCGACGAGCTCGGTGGCGTAGCGGTCAATGACGCGGCTTCGACACCAACGTTCGTGGGTTCGATTCCCACATAGTACAAACATTTGTGTGCATGAACATGTCTGTTTGTCTTAGTCTGGGTGATTTGTATGTATCATAAGTATGTATTTACAAAAAAAAATGTATTTACGTATGTTTATCAGTTGTCTAGTACCCAAAACACAAGCTTCGCTTACTTTGGGGCTAGATTGCGCTGTGTAATTTGTCTGACAATATTTATTTATTTATTTTGTCAGGTGGAGGTACTTCCCCAGTCGGCTTCCCTTACAAATACATTTACCCTACCTCTCTTTTGCCAGAGCCTCTTTCTCTAATCGTCAGGGTGCACCACGCAGGCAGGTGAAGTTGGCTTTGGCTCTAAAGATCGTGGTGAGCCACTTACACTTTTAAAATATTTTAAGGTTGTAAGTGGCTTATCAACATCTTTAGAGCCAAAGCCAACGTCACCTGTACGTGGTCCACCCTGTCGTCTTGCAAACGACACTATGGTGACTGTAAGGTAGGAAATGTAGAGCCCTACGGTAACATCACTAGCTACTTGCTTTATGTATCCATTCCCTTGAGGATTATTGTATTCCTGTGAATGAGTGTGGTCGCCAGGCGTGAGGTGATACTGCGTTTGTAGCGGGGGTGCTAGCGCAATCAATGATCTAAAAAAATACAACATCAATAAGTACTTCGATCAAAAGTTCTGATTTTCATTTTAGAGTCGGCTTCACAGGATTCTTATCCTTTTTTTTTTTATACGACGTCGGGTGGCAGACAAGCATACGGCCCGCCTGATGTGAAGCGGTTACCGCAGCCATATTAGCGTTCGCAACATAAAATATCGCTCGCGCGCCACCACCCCCGCTGCCAACGCAGCATCTCCTTCCTTTCTGGTGACCTCACTCACTCGCAGGAACACAACAACCCTCAAGGGAATTGTTATTTGGCTGCGGTATTCTGTGAGGTGGAGGTACATTCCCCAGTCGGGTAGCTTACAATTACGATCCCTACCTCTCTTTTCGCCAGAGCTTCGTTTGTCAGTCAGCAGGGTGCACCGCGTGCAGGTGAAGTTGGCTTTTGTTCAAAGATATTGATGAACCACTTACACCCCAGATCTCCTATCCTACCTACTCACTACTAATTTCTTCTAATTAAATTCGTTGTGAGTTCCAAGGCAATAATTTTAGCCCCGTGGACTTCATTGTTCATTGCCTTTTTTGAAGGTCGCCGCTGGTGGGAATGTGTGGTGGGCCTATTTAAAAAAAGCTATGATTTTTGTACTTCGTTTTACTTTACAGTATAAGATTGTATGTAGAAAATCGTAGCTCGATTTGTACGTGAGAAGTCCTGGAAGCTGTGTCCCTATTTTTGGACTGTACAGATGACACCGTGCTAGAAATTTTACTTCAAGCGCCATTAACCTAACTCTATCTGTTCAACGTAGTGGTTTCGAAATAGATCCTTCTCTGGTCACTTAATCCATTGACGTGAACGTCAGTCCTACACTGTATCTGCATTCACAGCTCTATCACTGCATCTTTAGTTCAAAAGGAAGAAGCGGTACCTGACATCTTTTACATTACATTAGGGGTGTATTATTGTGTTTGAAGTTGAAATAAATAAATTCTGAAAATATTCCGACAGTGGGAATTTTCCTGGCAATCTTTTTATGATAATCGTTATTACCTTCAATATTAGACAACCATACACATATTATTATTATATACATAAATTACTCGTATGTAGTAAAATTGGCAACATTCAACGTAACATCACAGAATAATATACTCTAGTAACATTCCGTAAAGTTCGCATGCATTAGCCATTTTAGAGTTAAAAATTTTACAAACACATATTGCAAACACATATACCGCGGATATTTTATAGAACGTCCTCTTTACAAATGCCTATCATTACAACAAAAACAGATGACACCCGGCCACAGAGTAAAGTGTCACGGATACGTGCTCATACGAGTACTGTGAAAAAATGTATAAAGGAATAATTTTATATTCCAATTTTCTCCGTTACCGTGTTCTGAACACGAGCGGCGTCGGCGTCAATTGGCGTCGTCCGGCGATCAGCAGCGATAACAGCTCGGGTTCAGATCTGCATAACAAAATCGACAAACCCTTGCATTCACAGCAAGATGTAACCGTTACCAGCTCTCAATTTAAACCGGATTATTTAAATAAGCTTTGCTTTTATTGGAATCGAAGTGTTAGGTAACAACAGTCAATGTTCTAAGTCCCCAATAGATACTTAAAATGAGTAGTGCACTGCAGTAGAGCTTCACTTGACAAGCCATCTCTTTAGCCTTTTAATACCTTGAATGCCATATAGCTGTCTCTCACACTGCCAAGAGGGGAAGTCAAATCCCAAAAGCTTCTTACTCCTACTAATTTCTTCTGATTAAATTCGTTGTCAGTTCCAAGTGGCAGCCGTAGTCTTACCCCTGGAAATGCAGTGGACTTCATTGTACATTGCCTTTTTTGACGGTCGCCGGTATTAAACCTGGCTACACAGGAGACATAGTGGTGTGAAATTGTAGTAAGCCTATTTAAAAAAAAGCGTTGATTTTTGTACCTTGATTAACTTTACAGTATAAGAACATTGTACGTAGAAAATCGTATCTCGTATGTAGTGTTGGGAACCTCACCTCACCTCCCCTCTGAGACAAATCTGGAACAGTTTGTATGGCGCCGCACGCTCATTTGCACTCTACACAGACGTCATTGTTTATGTGGTAGTAAACCACGCGATATTTGTATGGAGTGGCCGGGGTGTGGTATTGCTAATAATTTCATCTATACAATTTGCTTGACGTGTTGGTCTCGTAATCTATATATATAAAAGAAAGTCGTGTTTGTTACAACACTTATAACTCCAGAACGGCTGGACCAATTGCCATGGTTTTTGATTTGTTGGATTTGTTTCCGTCCCGAATAGCAGAATAACTCTTAAAAACATTGGAAAATTCTCGAAAAAATAAAATAAAAGAAAAAACATTTTCCCATACAAAATGTTCGTGGTTGTCGTCAGCCTGGCGCAACTCAAGGTAAAAAAACGACTCTATGAATCGGAAGCGAATTTGGTACAAATTCTGATTGTTTTCGCTCCCATTTCATACATTTAGAATTTACGCTATTTGTATGGCACATCCGTCTCTTAAAACGTAGTGGTTACATTCTCTTTGGTTGTCGTAGCTGTCAAATGTGACGTTGTCGTACGAGCGTACGCCAAATGTATGCGTGCGTTCAGAAATGTATATTAAGCTCATTATAGAACAAATGTCATAGATTAAAAACAAATGTTAACTCTATTGGTCTCATTTTTACTTCTTGAAAGTTGGCTGTGATTTGTTTTGAAAACAGTTTTGTGGATTTAAATATTTATTGGTTCTAAAATATTTATGCGTGCGTTCAGAAATTTAAATCAAGATCCATAAATCTATATAATATATAAAATAATGTCGTGTCTTGGTCGGGAAAGTATTAAAAACATTGAAAAATTGACGAAAGAATTAAATAAAAGAAAAAACGTTTTCCCATACAAATAGTGCCAGTTAAAAAGGATTGGAATATTTATTAATATATTATTGAATATTTTAAAAATATTGAAAGTTGTCTGTGATTTGTTATGAAAATTTAAAAATGTCAAATCGATAGGGGTGAAAATGCTTTTCCCATGGGGTTCGAGCGCAAGAATCAAATCAGAGTAAACATCAAAAGAAATGACAATTACAAATCACCAAAATGATAAAACCTATTTCAAAACTAAAAAAAATAAAACAAAACGTTTTTTTTTTTTTTAAATTAACAATAAGGAAATCTTTATTTTTATGAAATCTTCAGTTTTTATGGATGTCTTCCCTCAACCGAAGGGGTTTAGAGCGTACTCCAACACGCTGCTCAACTGCGGGTTGGCGGTGGCCAGTGTTTTCGAACCGCCTAAAGGCCACTGACTTAACTTAACGACTGTCATTAAATGATAACAACTGGGACCTACAGCTTAACGTGCCTTCCGAAGCACGGAGGAGCTCAAGATGAGCTAATGATAACAACCGGGACCGACGGCTTAACGTGCCTTCCGAAGCACGGAGGAGCTCAAGATGAGCTAATGATAACAACCGGGACCGACGGCTTAACGTGCCTTCCGAAGCACGGAGGAGCTCAAGATGAGCTAATGATAACAACCGGGACCGACGGCTTAACGTGCCTTCCGAAGCACGGAGGAGCTCAAGATGAGCTAATGATAACAACCGGGACCGACGGCTTAACGTGCCTTCCGAAGCACGGAGAAGCTCAAGATGAGCTAATGATAACAACCGGGACCGACGGCTTAACGTGTCTTTCGAATCACGGAGGAGCTCGAGGTAATATAAACCCATCCGTGTACAGGCTACGGTCGACGTTGCTTAACTTGCGTGTTCAATTAGACTGGCACGCGCAATGACGCCATCGAGCTTCTCTATTATTTTCTGCTATTCATTGTTTTAATTCCATAAAATCATAAATTTAGTTCAGCTAATATGTACCACGACATTCATTGATTGTTAGGCGGTACGAAGTTCGCCGGGACAGCTAGTATGTAATATAAAGTTATAGGATTTGACAGTATCAATTAAATTATTACTTTCTCTGCCGCTATTATAATATTATATATTATTCGTTTTTTTTATCTGTAAGTATATATTGATTACTTATGGTGGCCTTTTCGTAAATTTCAACCGCTATTTTTCACGACGTACACAGCAGTGAAATCCGCGAGCAACTAAACAGCGTGTACGCATACTTGGACAGCAATATGAGCATCCGCACAAACTTGAGGCCCGCTTGCCAATACAATACAACACAACATAATACAATACAATACGAAGTGTTGTATTTTATTATGTTGTATGTATGTAATTAATAATACAAAAAAGTACATGTACAGAATTAGAGTACAAAGTGCGGCCCTATCGCGATGCGATTTCTTTCAAGCAACCATTAGACATAGCTTTTCTATCTTAATTCAGTGTTCTGTATACCACCCAAAGACCACTACAACTATTTTTGAAGTACATTAAGGAACCCGTTGGCCAAATAACAGTACGGGTCATTAACAAAACATAATAGACAAACAA
The DNA here is from genome assembly GCA_937001555.2 of Hypsopygia costalis. NCBI lineage: Eukaryota > Metazoa > Arthropoda > Insecta > Lepidoptera > Pyralidae > Hypsopygia > Hypsopygia costalis. Next base: position 27,946,803 of record OW443332.2, read on the forward strand.
ATACATTATTCATCTGGCCGGGCAAGGGATACCTCGGACAAACACACTTATCTATCAGCGAAGGCTCGCTGACTACGGGCCTTCTAAATGTTCTGTTGGATTCAATTAGAGAAAGTTTCCTGATTATACTTATCTTGTAGGTCCACTCCACAATCCTTTATTTATAAGTATTGCCTAGATTACTAGGCACACTTCGACTAACTTATTAAAGTTAGACCAGTGGTTACCAACCTTTTTTTGTTCGCGGACCACTATGAGGTTTTTGTTGCGTGTAGGTCCCCAACTGTCATATAAATCTATTATTCTATAACTCGAGATTTGAGCATTTTGTATAATAGTGCTCAATCTCTTACATTATAAGTTTGCATCACGGACCATAATTTACCTCTCACGGACCACCGGTTACCTCTGAGTTAGACGAAGTGTTTTTCAAATCGGGATCCGGTGGAAATTAATATTTCTTTTTTACGTAAGAAAATATTGATCTATTCATTCATGAACTTATGATTTTCTCCATGATTTGGCTGCGGTATTCTAGGAGGTGGAGGTAATGCCCCAGTCGGTCAGCCTAAAATTACGCTGTGCCCTACCACTATTTCGCCAGAGGCTGGTTAGTAAATCAGCAGGGTGCACTACGTGTAGGTGAGATTGGTTTGACGACCAAATATATATCCCGAATGTGTTTCGATTTATAAGCTGGAGAAGAGTGTTTTCCTTTAACTGAAGCGAAATTATATACAATAATTTTTGCTTCACTTAATATATGAAAATAATAACATGAACCACAAAAAATACCAATTGAGCCACATAAACAATAGGTTAGGTTAGCTTTGGTATGTATTATATCAACTTTAGTCGCCAAGTCAGTATAACAGTCTCCCAGTTTCACAATTTTAGATGCTCGGTTTATTAATACCCCTTAATATAAGTAAATAAAAGAAAATATCAAAAACATTGTATGCTGGAAATCTTACAGAGATAAAATATAAAAACTTAGTGCTTCTCTATTCTAATATCTTAGCTGGAGCATGAAAAATATGCATTTCGTTGATCACACCGGAACGCAGCCAAACAGAGGACACAATAAAAATGAAGAAAATACTGTTGTAGCGCCCAGAATAGGCCAGGGTACAACAGCAACTTACTGGCTTTATAATTTGAAGATATATTTTATAAATTACTTGCTCTCTCCACAGGCTTCGAACGGTTGCATCTTTTGGGAACTTAGTTTGAAAATATAGATTTTTCTACTTCCATAAAGCATTATTATGTTGCAGGTGTATAGAAACCCGTAAAACATTCTAACTGACAATTAAAATCACATCAAAATCAGTGTTGTGGTTTAGGAGTTAGACAAATAGACGCGGGATTTTGTTTTCTATTATCTACAGTAAAAAAAAATCCATGCTTATTAGCGTATTATACATGACTTAAGTTTAACCCCAAGTATGTAGATGTCATAAATTCATTATTATGACGTTGTCTAAACATAAATAAATAATAATAAAAAAGGTATACCATATTTCACCGAAATTACTGCCAATTTTCCTCGTTACGACATTGGCAATTACCATTGCTTATTTGAACTTATCACTGAAGTCGAAATTTTGCGACGGGATCACAATAAGATATGTTTTAAAATGTATAAACAAAGCAAAAGAATAAGTAATGGAAGCAGAGTGGCTGCGGCGAACATTGGACCGGCAAAGTTTGGTTAATCCTCTGGAGATGAAAAAGTACAAAGGATCGGTATAAAAGCCGCTGGCGCGGGCGAAATCGATCCCCGGGCAGAGTTCGAATTCCGACTGTGACGTGTGCGGCGCAAGTTATGAGTGATACGTCGATTGTCAACTCGATATCTCATACTAATGTGAAGATAATCCCATTTAGCCTAGTCAACGAATAATTTGTGGATGGAAAAGTCGAAAGCAGAAACTTTGACTTAGGAACTTTGTTTGGACTAGTTAGGAGATAAACATACTAAAAGTCCTTACCCCTCCGAGGTGAGCCCGAGGGGGGGGGGGGGAGCACAAAGAAGGTCCCGTTTTTTGGTTTTTTGCTTATTTCTCGAAAACGGTGCTTCGTACGAAATTTTGTTGTACTACATAATAAAAGCTAATTAAATTCTCTACAACTTTGTCTTTTGCACTTTGTACCTATCTTCTATTATTGCCAAGCTATGAGTTTCTAAAAGTGGTCGATTTTCAAAAATGTGTTCTACACTCTTTTAGTTATTAAGAGAGGTCTCCTTCTGTTTCGCTCAATACCAACTTAAAAAGCATAAGTTTCCATTTTCTCTTATGTCAGCATGCGATGAAGTGGGGTTCGAAAATACCTCTGCGGCTTGACGGAGCTCAGGTTTTTTCAAGTACAGTTTACAAAAACCAACTTTGCTTCTCCGAACTGCTGTAGAAGTAGTGTCGCATCCCGTGAAGGCGTGTAGAAATAATATGTCTTTCAGGCCTAGCTGTTGCAATTCCTGACTTGAATAATAGGTGGTAGATACTTTACCTCTGTTAGGCTTGACAAAGATAATATCATGGTCTGGTGGAGTCCTTGCTATAAGCAGAACTACCAAATAAAATGAGAAATGATTTTGGTAAGTTTGTACTGCACTGTTACAATGTGCTCCAGAGAAAAAAATACACTTTTGAAAATCGACCACTTTTAGAAGCTCATAGCTTGGCAATGATAGAAGATAGATTCAAAGTGCAAAATACAAAGTTGTAGAGAATTTAATTAGCTTTTATTATGTAGTACAACAAAATTTCGTACGAAGCACCGTTTTCGAGAAGTAAGCAAAAAACCAAAAAACGGGACCTTCTTTGTGCTCCCCCCCCTCGGGCTCACCTCGTAGGGGTAAGGACTTTTAGTATGTTTATCTCCTAACTAGTCCAAACAAAGTTACTAAGTCAAAATTTCTGCTTTCGACTTTTCCATCCACACTCCCCTTGTGAGCATTCATTGACCAGACTAATTGGATTATCTTAAATATGAGATTAAAGATATGGAAAATCGGTGCGTAATATAACATAAATATAATAAGAGGTAATATAATTCATTTGGCATTACATTAATTTCGAATAATTTAATATCCATTGTAGATTTCATTAGATTTGATATTTGTTAGTCCATTGCAAGATAGAAATGTATTTGAAATTATAGCAAATGAAATTATATGAATTTAAAAATCAATTTAATTCATAATAGAACATATGTTATTAAGACATATATAACAACTATAGAAAAAAACTACGTCAGAATTTTAGAAAGATCTTTTTACAAATAAGCTCTGGCACTCGTTGTTAACACAGTACAGTGTTGCCAGTCGGGTCATGTCAGAAATTACCTGAAATATAAAAAATGTAACCTTTTTGTATAAAAAATAACCTTTCATATTTTTTTACTGTAAAGGTATTGTAAGTTGATGGAATAGAATATTAGTTGTGTTGACATAGAGGAACATCGATGAGTATTTGAGCACATGCCCGCATTTCTTGATTTATTCATATTGATTAATAAAATTGATTCATTCATGAATTGATATCTATTTTTGACATTCGATTCTCTTTTGCTTTTTGTTCAATATATGGTTGGAGAGAGCAAACTTGAAGAAAAAAAATAACTGCCCTAGTTATTGGCAAAGTGCTCATACCTGTAAGATTGTTCTTAGTAAAGGTCTATCTACTACTGCTAACGAAGCTTACCAACATGAAAAATTCTAAAACGAGTTCCCTTTCACGTTGCTTATATGTAAAAAATTAAATGTTAATTCTACAAATTCCGAAAAATCACCTAAAAGTAACCTTTTCATAAGACTAACCTAAAAGTAACCAATGCAGTTCAAAAATCACCTAAAAGGTTACAAAAGTAACCTTCTGGCAAGACTGACACAGTAGTTCCTGATGTCTATTTGATTTCGCTAACTCGTCAAAAAGAAGACAATCCTCAAGGGTATTGAAGTCTATTCTCGATGAGTATATAACATAGGTATACTATTTTACTTTCGCCAAAGCCTCGTTTTACAAAGTTTTACGTTAATGAGCGATTATGTTCGCGTTTTGATATGCTTGTCTGATGTCCACTGTTTGTACTCTGTCATATATAGTAGACAATAGCTTCAGACACTATACACAAAAGATACCAATTTTTTAAATAACGAAGATAATATAAAAAAATATTAACGTGGCTTGTTATAATGTTCCATTAATCTATCCAGACATTATAACTTGCATGCATGTTTTAAAATACGTTCTGTAGTCAAAGTAGCTACAGAGCCCCGCTATAGTAGCCAAAAATAAAAATCGCTATCGCTGCCTCTTATCAACTTATACCACACACAAAACTGAGTTGACTTAGAACTCAAGTTGGTTCCTTGAATGTTCTCTGGACTTAAGTAACAGATGGATTGAGTGACTTATATAATTAATTTGATCATTTATTAACTCCCTCTGCATCAATACAAGTTTATTTCGTTGCGAGGACATTTCGACGAAGCTTTTGTTTGTTTGTTTGTAATATCTTTGTTGTACTAAACAAAACAATAATAAAATAAAAGCTGCACAAAGGCGGACTTATCCCTTTATAGGATCTCTTCCAGTCAACCTTCAAATATTTGGGAGGATTCTGTAAACATGTATATCCCGAGGGTGGACTGTGAATAAAACGCAGAAGAAATTAAATTAACATATTAAGTACATTAAGTAATATTTAAATGCAATATAGTTGGTACTAGAAGTTCAATGCTTTATCAAAGGATCTTTTTAAAGCCAATTGAAAGAACCCACAGAAGAGGACATCTTTGCAGCAGATGGTAAGGAGTTCCAAAGCTTAGCCGCAAAGATAGAAAAAGATTTGCTGTAAATGTGATTACTATAGAAAGGTATAGAAGAGTCGTCCACATGAATGCAGGCGGTTATCCACGTCCCGAAATTTAAATCTCTCTCTCAAGTAACCTGGTGCAGAAGGATTGAAAACTACATTATACAAAAATGTAACTTTGCAGAAATTTCTTCGAATTCTAATTATTTAATTGATACCATCCAAGTTGCTCACGGAACATGGAGATACGAGTATGATCGATTTTTTTTTTCAGGATTTTGTATCCGATCCAATTTATCCAGCACCTCTTCAGTAGAGTCCAAGTAAACAACATTTTCCTGAAAAGGCTGACAACCGGTCAGTGACCTTTTAGTGTTACTGATGCCCATGGGCTGTGGTGATTGCGTACCATCAGATGACTTTCATGCTCGTTTGACCCCGTATATTATTGCGCCCAATACTGACTTGCTCCATTTGACCGCATACAACGAAGAGCTGTTCGAATCGTCAGTGACCCAATGATTTCTGATCGGCTGGAGTCTCTCTCTACACGCAGAGATGTTGCATCTCTTTGCGTTCTATATAAATATTACAACGGGGAGTGCTCGGATGAGCTATTTGATTTGATACCAGCCGCTGAGTTCCACTATCGTACAACTCACCATAAATTAAAATTCCATCATCATCATCTCGATATTTAGCGATCTACTACAGTACGCTTTATAAGACATTTTCTACCACGAACTGTGAAGTTGTGGAATCAACTTCCTCCAGCGGTATTCTCATATAAACACGACATGGGGGCCTTCAAGAACAGAGTCAATATTTCCCTGAAATGGCTGGCAACGGATCAGTGATTTCTATGGGAGGTGGTGATTGCTTTCCATCAGGTGACCCACATGCTCGCTTGCCCCCCTCTCATACAAAAAAAATATATATACGTATATTATAGAAAAATATGCTTGCGAGTGAGGGAGGTCAATAGGAAACTGATAAGATGTCATGTTGATAGTAGGGAAGGCAATATGTGAGCAATAATCCTTGTTTGATATGAGTTTATAAGGTACCGATACGGCAGCAAATTTGCATAAGGTAAAGTACCATCACTATTTCTGTGGTACAACTATTATGCTAGTTTGCAATCCCAAAGTATTTAGTAAAATTCATGATATATTCTCTGTAGTTATATTCGTAATCAGTGTGCTTATCATCCTTATTTATGTATATAAATAAGGAATTACATGTAGGTATATGTAATAATCGTTTAGATCACACAGTGAAAAATCCTAGGTCTGTGATTTAGATTCCGCTTGACAATTTCGACACACCTCTCTTTCGCCGGAGCCTCGTGAGTCAACAGAGTGCACCACGTGCAGATGAGGTTGGCAACTCACTATTGTTGCAGTCTATTTTACGGTACCTGTATGACATTAGGTGGGATCTATACCTTACAAATCATCATCATCATATCAGCCCTCTGATGAATATTCAGCCTATATATATATATATAGGCTGAATATTCGATGGTAATCGGCTAAAGCTTCGGCGGTAGGGCCCCCGCATCCATCTTCTACTGTAATTCCGTCCTCACCCGGTGCTTTTCTATTTTTGACCTGTTTTGAGAACCATAAGAATCTCGCCTTACTCGAATACCATAGTATAACATGAAAAAAAATACAAAAACCTTTTCCCACCGTTCTTTCAACTGCGTGTAAATATTTTATCTCTCCAAGAGGGATATTACACTGCGGAGGCTTTCTCAAAGAGTCCCGTGATGCGCGAGCCTCGTTAACTACTGTGGATATTTAACGCGACCTCTTTCTTTTCTATATAACCTACTATCGCTTTAAGGTAGTTTAAGTAAGGCCAAAAGCCTTTTGACACACTCATTATGGTTTATATTTAAAAGGAAACAGTATCTGCGCTTTTTGTATAAAAACAATGATGTTACATTTTGACATTATATAAAATACTGACACTTACTTGACATAGATTAAATGGCATATTGTAATTATTATTGAATTGGATGTTTATAAATTAATTGATGAATTTTGATAATATGTATGTACTTGACATGTCTGAATTAAATGCTTAATGATAAATAATTATAGAAACAAATTTGCACGCTATTAAAGTTTGGCAAAATATGAGGCACTACAAATATTATAAGATTAACTTGTAACCATATTTTAAGCAAATAAATGATTATTATTATTTATAGAAATATGTGGCCCATCTAGACAGATGCATAAATTGAATAAATGCCACTGACTTGGCTTAACGATCATCATCTGATGATAACAGCTGGGACCCACGGCTTAACGTGCTTTCCGAAGCACAGAGAAACTCGAGATAAATAAAACCCATCCAAGGACAGGCTATAGTCGACGTTGCTTAACTTGCGTCTTCGATTACACTGACACGGGCTATGGAGCTATCGTGCGCCTCAAGTATTTTTTCCATCCAAAATTCAATCACGCCACTGGATATATGAAGGATCAAATAATTTATTACGCTAAGTAAGGACAATGAATTATCGCGTGCGGGGAAGGGGGAAGCGCTGCCATTTTGAGATAATTTTAGTGCATATAACGTATTCACGTACAACACACGGCCATGTCCATGACACAGCCACAGCCCATTTTTTACTAGTCTTCTCCCTTCTCTACCATAGTTATAGCACAATATAATAATCGGCGAGCTAGCGATATTTTATGTTGCGAGCGTTAATATGGCTTCGGTAACCGCTTCACATCAGGAGGGCCGTATGCTTGTCTGCCACTCGACGTAGTATATAAAAAAAAATACTACGTACAGTATAGCCACTCCCTGCCGCTCTCTGGTGTCGACCTCACCTCCCCTCTGAGACAAATCTGGAACAGTTTGTATGGCGCAGCACGCATACACACTCACTCACGCTCTACACAGACGTCTTTGTCTATGTAGTAGTAAATACGCGACGAGCTCGGTGGTCGAATGGTTAGCAATGGCCACTTTGACTCCGAGGTTGCGGGTTCGATTCCCGCACAAGACAAACATTTGTGTGCATGAACATGTTGTCTTGGTCTGGGTATTTTCTACGTAATATAAGTATTAAAAATGTATTTAAGTACATTTATCAGTTGTCTAGTACCCATAACACAAGCTTTGCGCTTAATTTGGGACTAGATGGCGCTGTGTAAATTGTCCAGAAATATTTATTTATTTATTTGTAAGAAGTGGCCGGGGTGTGGTTATAGTATAGCAGCCAGGTGGTTACGGCACGGTAGAACAAGTTGCCAACTAGTTACCAACGTAATTACTTCACGGCCACGTCGCTAATTGATAGATGCGACTTACAAGGGTGTTCTGTAATTGTTATTAATAAGCCACACGTCTCCCGCTGTATAATTTCAGGTGTCTAGCTTCCAGACAATACCTTTATATTTTACATTCAGTTGAAATATCAAATACAAAAGGGAATTACTTGGCTCTTTGATGGTGTATAAATAAATAAATAAATATTTCTGGACAATTTACACAGCGCCATCTAGTCCCAAATTAAGCACAAAGCTTGTGTTACTAGACAACTGATAAAAGTACTTAAAAACATTTTTTTTTGTAAATACATACTTATAATACATAGAAAACACCCAGACCAAGGCAAACAGACATGTTCATGCACACAAATGTTTGCCTTGTGCGGGGATCGAATCTCCGAACCGCGAGCTCGGAGTCAAAGTGACCATTGTTAACCATTCGACCACCGAGCTCGTCAAATACCAAATAGGCTATTCGACCAATATTTTTCCGGTTTGATATGCAGGAACGTCTCAATAATATAACCATAGGTGAAAGAATTACTTAGATAGCCCAAAAATCTATCGAGATAATGTTAATTTGAATATTACAATTTTGGACTTTCAAGAATACGCTCCATACAAAAAGCTACCGAGTTATGACGTCACAGGTTTGTATTTTGTATGTATCAAATCAGAAATTTGTACGACAGCTATGTTAAATATTACGTTTATGTAATTAGTATCATAATAAAAGTTATAGTAATTGCTTCTCCAATGACAATATTTTTTTTTTTAATAATTTCATACTTTTAAAATGGACTTTCCCGCCAAACTTTGATTGACCCTAAAATAAGTAGGACGGAAGTGGATGGAAGATATTAGAATGAAAGTTTGCAGATCTATATAGTTCTGTATATTTTACGATTTTGTTAAATAATTTATAAAATTTTTGAACATTATCATTTGATAATATACTCTTTTGTGGATGAATAGGATAGAATAGAATAAATTTTATTGGTTACTGTGTACATATTCTGATGGTAATATAAAAAAATATGATAGTTTCACAGGTAACCTATCGGACATGCAATAATATGTCATAAGGTACCTTACCTACTTTGTTCTATGATTATTATATGCAAATTGAATAATAAAATCAAATTTTACAATAAATTAAATAATAAATTGTTATTTAGTCAGTTATTTTTAACCGACTCCAAAAAAGGATTTTGGGGGGGAAGTGGTTTGAACAACTAATCAACATCTTTGAACCAAAGCCAACTGCACCTGCACGCGGCTGCTGCACGCACAAACGAAGCTCTGGCGAAAAGAGAGGGGCGTAATTGTAAGCTACCCGACTGGGGAATGTACCTCCACCTCACAGAATACCGCAGCCAAAATAACGGTTCCCTTGAGGGCTGTTGTGTTCCTGCGAGTGAGTGAGGTCACCAGAAAGGAAGGAGATGCTGCGATGACAGCGAGGATGGCGGCGCGCGAGCGATATTTTATGTTGCGAGCGTCATGGCTACGGTAACCGCTTCACATCAGGCGGGCCGTATGCTTGTCTACCACCCGACGTAGTATAAAAAAAAAGAGGACGTTCTCAATTCGGCTCAATTTTTTTTAAATGTTTGTTACTTAATTACTCCGTGATTTATAAACCGATTAGAAAAAAAAATTGAAAGAGTATACGTCTAGATGACAGTGGTTAAGTCAAATCAGTGGCTTAAGAGCGGCTTTAAAACCCTGGGCTCCGCCAACCCTAAGGCTTAAGGACTGTCATCTAATGATAACAGCCGGGACCGACGGCTTAACGTGGACTCTAAAGCACGAAGGAGCTCGAGATAATATAGACCCATCCACGGCTACGTTGATTACCCTGCGTTTTCGATTAGACTGGTACGCGCAACGTTAAAAAAAATCGATAGCAGAAACAAAAGTAGCCTATTTATAAAAGTGTTCGTCATTCGGTTGAAATGATGATTATTAAATAAAGAGAAATATCACAAATATAATAAGCTTACCAAAAAAAAGACAAGTTAGAAACTGGAATCGTAACAAATTCACGTTAAAATGTTTTAAAAAGTTAACGCACCAGCCATCTGCGGGATCGAAGTTATTTAATAAAAATATATTTCCCGCGATGCCCGGGATTGCCGTTCGTTCCCTAGATCCGGGATTTGCAGCGGCCTTTTTAAGGCGCACTTCCAATTTCACAGTTTATGGTTTAATATTTATTTCGTTGGCATTATACCTATATGTACTTCTATGTGTTTGCTTCTACTTTTTGTATCAATTGTAGACAGAGATAGACAAATTTATATATGGAAATCACAAAACGACCAAATATAAAATATTCACAGCGCCATCTAGTTTCAAATTAAGCGCAAACTATGGATACTAGACAATAGATGAACTTAAATACATACGTGTAATATATAGAAAACACTCAAACCAACAAACAGACATGTTCATGCATTCAAATGTTTGTCTTGTGCGGGGATGGAACTCGCGACCATTGCTAGCTAATAACCGGGCTCGTCGACGTATAAATACTTTATTTTTTATTTTTTATTTATTTATTTATTTATGCTACGTCGGGTGGCAGACAAGCATACGGCCCTCCTGATGTGAAGCAGCTGCCGTAGCCATATTAACGCACGCAACATAAAATATCGCTCGCGCGCCGCCACCCCCGCTGCCAACGCAGCATCTCCTTCCTATCTGGTGACCTCACTCACTCGCAGGAACACAACAACCCTCAAGGGAATTGTTATTTGGCTGCGGTATTCTGTAAGGTGGAGGTACATTCCCCAGTCGGGTAGCTTACAATTACGCTCCCTACCTCTCTTTTCGCCAGAGCTTCGTTTGTCAGTCAGCAGGGTGCACCGCGTGCAGGTGAAGTTGGCTTTGGTTCAAAGGTGTTGATGAACCACTTACACCCCAAAATTTCACAAAACACACAAAACATTTTCGGTGTAGGATATACCTTTTCTGCTTTCCAATACAGAATAAACAAAATATTTTTCTTTCCACGTTAACCGTGAAAGGTATTCAATTTCATTTTTGACCTACTTCAACCTTGTGGTATGAAATATATTTATTCGTTTCAATTCGACGCTTTAATTCATATCATAGACACGCTCCGATCAACTGTACGTTAAATCTCTTTGAGTATACCTATAATCTGTTCGTTGAGAGTTGATAAAAAAAAATAAAAACCAGGGTTTCTAACCTCATCAGACATTCATCATCATCATCATCTCAGCCATTGAAAGTCCACTGCTGGACATAGGCCTCCCCTCTAGATCTCCAATAAGACCGGTTGGAAGCGGCTTGCATCCAGCGCGATCCCACGGTCTTAATGAGGTCGTCTGTCCACCTTGTGGGTGGACGTCCTACGCTGCGCTTGCCGGTACGTGGTCTCCACTCGAGAACTTTTCGACCCCATCGGTCATCCGTCCTCCGTGCTATGTGCCCTGCCCACTGCCACTTCAACTTGCTAATCCGCTGGGCTACGTCGGTAACCTTGGTTCTTCTACGGATCTCCTCATTTCTGATTCGATCTCGAAGAGAGACTCCGAGCATAGCCCTCTCCATAGCTCGTTGGGCTACTTTGAGCTTGTTCATAAGGCCCATAGTGAGGGACCACGTTTCAGTGCCGTAAGTCATCGCTGGTAACACACACTGGTCGAAGACTTTCGACTTGAGGCACTGCGGTATGTCGGACGAGAAGACATCACGCAATTTTCCGAACGCTGCCCAGCCGAGTTGGATTCGGCGACTGACCTCTTTCTTGAAGTTGGACCTACCTAACTGGACTACTTGTCCTAGGTAGACGTACGAGTCAACAACTTCAAGAACCGAGCTCTCAACAGATATTGGAGTGGGTACAACATGGGCATTACACATTAACTTCGTCTTGTCCTTGTTCATTTTAAGACCCACTTGTTGAGAAACTCGATTGAGGCCTTCGAGCATCGTGCTGAGATCTTCCATCGAATTTGCCATGACCACGATATCGTCGGCAAACCGAAGGTGAGTGATGTATTCGCCGTTAACATTGATGCCGAATCCTTTCCATTCCAGGAGCTTGAAGGCGTTCTCCAAAGCGGCCGTAAACAGTTTCGGAGATATCACGTCTCCCTGTCTTACGCCTCTTTTCAAAGGGATCGCCTTCGAGCTCTGTTCCTGTACTCGGACCGACATAGTGGCGTTATTATACAAACACTTCAACACTTCGATATACCGATAGTCAATACGGCATCGCTGGAGAGACTCAAACACAGCCCATGTCTCGACCGAATCAAAGGCTTTCTCATAGTCCACAAACGCTAAGCAAAGTGGCAAGTTATACTCTTCGGTCTTCTGTATAACCTGCCGCAGCGTGTGGATGTGGTCTATGGTACTGAAGCCTCTTCGGAAACCGGCTTGTTCGGAAGGCTGGAAGTCATCAAGCCTGCGCTCGAGACGGTTCGTAATGACCCTTGAAAACAGCTTATAAACATGGCTTAGAAGCGAGATGGGTCTATAGTTCTTTAATAAGGTGTTGTCGCCTTTCTTAAAGAACAGCACCACCACGCCTCTGTTCCATGCTTCAGGCGTTATGCCCTCGAGGACGACGGTGTTAAAGAGCTTCTGAAGGACTTTTAGTACCGGTGTTCCACCCGCTTTCAGAAGCTCTGATGTGATTCCGTCATCACCCGGCGCCTTGTTGTTTTTAAGCTGATTCAGGGCCATTCTAATCTCGTACAGGCTGATGTCCGGGATATCCTCGGTGAAGTGTCGGGTCAGCTTGGCTCTTGGGTCTTTGGCCGCGCTGTTAGCAGGCTTGGCAACGGAAGCGTATAACTGTCCATAGAACCTTTCGATCTCCTCCAATACCTCGGCCTTGGTCGACGCTATACTGCCATCTTCTCTCTTCAGCTTGGTCAATTGGCTTTGCCCTATAGACAGATTCCTTGCAAACACTTTGGAGCCTTTGTTCCGCTCTATCGTCTCTTTAATATATTTCCTATTAAAGAGACGTATATCGTGCCGCAAGGATTTCGAGATCTGTCTATTGAGCAGCCTGTATGACTGTGCGTCATAGGAAGACTGCAGTCTCAGCGAGCGTCGTTCAGCCATGAGGTTTAGAGTGTGATCGGAAAGTTTCTGAGGTCTATTTGAACGGCGGGGTCTAAAGAACTTAGAACCTACCGTTTGGACAGTTTCTACGAGCCTGTTGTTAATCTCGTCCACTGATGCTAAGTTCTCCAGGCAATCAAAGCGATTAGAGAGTTCGAGCTGAAAGTTCTCGGGGTTTTGGATATCGACACGAGTAGGTCGGAGCGTGGACTTCACCAAGCGGGACCTTTCGAGTTTAACGTTAATATTCAATGTGCCTCTTACCATCCTGTGATCGCTACCGGTTTTCACCCTGTGGATCACGGAGACATCATTGAATATTCGCTTCTCGCTGGTCATGATGAAATCGATCTCATTTCTCGTGGAACCATCGGGACTTATCCAGGTCCATTTCCTGTGAGGCGGCTTCTGGAAGAAAGAGTTCATCATGAAGAGTCCCTCTTTCTCCAGAAAGTCGGCCAGCCTCTGTCCCCTAGGGTTCCGTTGTCCATATCCAAATTGCCCCACTCTCAACTCATCATCGCTTTTCTTGCCCAACTTGGCGTTGAAGTCCCCCATAACAACGGTGAAGTGGGTCTTGGTCGTATGTATGGCTCGGCTTACGTCCTCATACATAGACTCCACTTCATCATCTGGGCGTGACGAGGTCGGTGCGTATACCTGAATGACCTTCATCGAATATCTCTCAGATATTCTGAGTATTAGGTATACAACCCTGCTCGACACGCTTTCGATGGTAATAACGTTGTTAATAAGGGCCTTGTGGACGAGAAATCCGACACCACCTTGGGACTGTTGGTCACCTTCCCGGTAGAAGAGGAGATTGCCGGATTGTAGGGTTATCGTGTCCTCTCCCTCTCTACGGACTTCGGACAACCCCACAATATCCCATCGCATCCATCTCAACTCTTCCTCCAGCTCAACAATCTTCTCGTCAGTCCTCATCGTGCGTACGTTGTGTGTTACCAGGGCCAGTCGTCTGTTGGGGTGGTAGCCGGGTCTCTGCCGGGGATTCTTAGCACCCCCTGCTCCGTCGTTTCCCTGGCCGCTACCGGAGCCAGGACTAGCGGAGCTGCCGGGGACTGGGGGCCTGGTCCTATTTAGATTTTTCATGGGGGGGGATTTGCCCTTAATCGCCACGCTGGGCAGGCGTGGTGGCGATCGCAGAAACGTAACTTCGCAACAGGGATGCTGCTGCCCATCCCTGCCCTGTGCCATTTGAGCTACGTTTGTTTTGGATGGTTATACCGCCATCAGTCGGTTCCGTTGTACCTCAGTCGGTTCTTACGACACCTGGTACTAGAGGGAGGTACTATTCTACTCTGCCGGTACCCCACGGCAGACATTGCGGCCCGCTAATTATTTTTATCGAAAGACAATAAAAAATTTGACGCGACTACGGCCTGCGCTTGACAACAGCTGCGTGTCTCGTACCATAAAACATAGCGAGCGCACAGCGATTGCGATACACATGACCTCTTGTCATACAGTGTGCGACACTGAAGCGACAATCGCTATTTCAAGACTTCTCGTAATATTTATCAACTCTCGGCGAACGGAGATTATACTCAAAGAGATTTAACGTACAGCCCCCTTACCACCTTAAATAGAGTCACTTATTCATTGGTATGAATAAGCATTCTATTCAGTTATTAAATCGCAATAAGAGATGGTGGTAAGGGGGCAGTTGATCGAAGCGTAAACAAAGTATAAACTTTCGACACAGAGATGCAAAATAGACCGAAACCATTGCGACTGAATAAAAGATCTGCCAATTTAGTTATTTTTTAGAACAAAAATTTTATATAAATAGCTATTATTGAAATAGGTCCAAATTAAGTTGTTTTTAGGACATTGGCCATTACCAAATAAATATTATTAATTTTATTATAGCCAGTATCTACCTACCAACAGCCTTCCCCAATTCTTTCCAACAAAAACGATGCTCAGTCTTCCGTATCCAGCCTTTTCCAGCTGTTATCTTAAAGGTTATCGAACCATTTAAAACGAGGGCGTCCAACGCTTCGTCGTACTGCGCGCGGCCTCCACTCTAATATCTTACTCTCCCATCTGTCATCACTAACTAGGCAGATGTGACCCGCCCATTACCACTTCAGCTTGTTTAGAACAATAATTTTATATATACCTATTATTAAAATAGTTTTGAATGAAATTGTGTTTAGGATAGTAACGTGGTCATTACCAAATAAATTCTATAAATTTTACTGTAGTTAAATACTATGTACATATTCATCATCAGGTCCATTTTAGTCTCCACTACAGAAGCACGACCCTCTCTCGTTCGTCCTAGACGGAAGGAGGATTTGGCCTACACTCCCCACGCTGGCCAGACCGGTTGGGGAGGCCTGATCGATGTTTTATAATGTATTTCCCTTAGTCGCCTTGTACGACATCCACGGGAAGAAATGGAGAATAGAATCACTCCTGATTCTATTCTAGTCTGCCGAAAAGCACACGGCCGAAAATGTACATATTAATTAGGTATTATTAAAATTTGTGTACGGAACTAGTGGACACACCAGAGCGGACTACCCCTACCAGATAGAGGACAACCTTAAGAAAGTTGTTGGGAGAACGAGTAAGAGGTCTCAAGCCCCAAGAACCTCTTCAACTTCGTAAAGACTTTGCTCGCTAAGCGTATTTTATCGGCGCTATCATGGTGGGTGCTCTGAAGAACTGTTTTCCCTTATCCCACCTTCCCTTCCGTCACAGAACCACGTGTGCAGGGTTGCCATATCATTATTCCACTGTTGAGAACATCTCTTCGTGTACTAAAAAGTTCGGCAACTCCGATCTCTGTCGCACCATTAAAAAGTGGAACTCCTTGCCGACACATGTGTTTCTTCCTTCCTGCAACATGAGATCTTTCAAACGAAGCGTGAAGAAGCACCTCGCGAGCCAGCATGGCAGTGTCAACTGACGGAATACTGTTGTCTTTAGTCAGTTGCGCTGCAATTTGGGCTCCTCTTTTCGCTTACCATTAGGCGTAACGGAGCCACTATGCTGAGCTAATATAAAAAAATCGATGGATGTAGGTCGCTCAGGATCGGATCGTGCGATTATCTAAGGACGAGACATATGACGTATACGGACAGTGATGATGGTGAGAATGAGATCATCATCATCATCAACCTGTATCTACCCACTGCTGGATATAAGCCTTCGGTGGAAAGCATCACCAAATACGATTCTCCGCCTTCGGCATCCAGCCGCTTTCTTAAGGTCATCGGACCATCTAGAAGAAGGGCGTCCAACGATTCCTCGCCCTACGCGCGGCCTCCACTTTAATACCTTCCTCCCCCATCTGCCGAGTAAGTGGTGACCGGCCCATTGCCACTTCAGCTAGCAAACTCTGAAGGTGACATCGACAAATTTGGTTCTCTGTCGAATTTCTTTGTTCCGGATCAGTCAGTGTCCAAGTCTCTGCATCACAGGCCATTATAACTTTGAAATAAATTCATGGTATATATATGATATCACTTAAGATGTGGATTCTAAAAATAAAATCTCATTTCTCACTAGTGCATAAAGGTATGCTTTGTACGTGTTCCATTTTCATGATAAAAAACGCGATGAGCACATGCATTGTAAATTTATGTAGCTGGTGGACCGGGGTATCAATATAAACCGGTCGGAGTGAGCCTACCCCACACGTATTAGTTCAGATACCTACGCAACAGAAATTTATACTTTGTTTTCATTGTATCATGCGATACGAAGATTTTTTGACGGAAAGATGTGACGTGACTTCCTGTAACACTTGTATTGTTTTGATGGAAATGACGACGAAAAGTTTTTTTCTGTACGTACAATTTTATTAGTTGTTTGATTGTTTTTGAATCATTTATGTTGGTGGTAATATCACATCATTAGTCTGCGATGTAAACTTTTCTAAGACAGTTCCACGACCAATTAATTTATTACATATTAATTTATTTAAACACACAAATTAATTTATTTTATAGAGCTATAGAGAGAATATCCATAGATGGAATAGGCGCATGAAACATACGTTTATGTGAGGAAAAACTTAGCTGATTTATGCGCGATTTTTTATGTAATTGGTTATTACAGTTATATACTAAAATGTATATTAAACTAAAACTAATCTAAAAGCCTATCTAATTTATCTATAAAACAAAGAAAAAGTTATGGGATAAAAATAAATATATAAATAAATACAAATTTACTTACAAATAAAAAATATCCCCAAGATCGTTGTCTTTCGGCAGTGTCCCCAGAACACTGGCAGGATTACCTCGCTGAATAGCTATACTTATTCTCTGAGCAAGGTAATGGCCAGCCTTCTGGTTATAGGACGTGTCGACCAATTTTTGAGAAATTTCTCTAAATATTTTGTGGGCTGACGGGCCCCACGGCTTCTACCCCAAATGGCCCAAATATGTAACTATTGTTTAAATTACTATATTTGCGGCGTTTGAGGCATTCTGCAGAAGCCGCTGCGGCACCGGCCTTATTGAATATGCTATTTGTTATTGAATATCTATATTAATCATATTAATGGCTAAAAGCCGAATTTAACACTGTTTAAAAGTTCTGTCTATTCAAACTTTGATTCTATATATTATGCTACAGCTAGTTGTACCCAAGGTACGCTCCACGGCTGGCAGTACAGCTATTATGACACGATACAAATTTTAATTACATAATGATGACTGGCCCAGGTATGTATTATGAATGAGAATCAAAGTTTCAGTTGGTTAAATCCAATAAATCTATGACTTTTCACCGTAGATTATAATCGATAGATAAATGATTTCCCGGATTCTCTATAAACACTATATAGGTACTATGCAATTTGATGCCTTGATAAATACATTTGATAAAATATAACGTTTTATTTCTTTCCAATGGCACATTGACCATCTTGAAACTTACGTGCATAAAATATAAAGTTATTTTGCGATTAATTTTAAAAGGTGATGTCGTACCGTAAGATCTAAGACCTTGGACACCCACCAGGGTCTCGGGCACCTACTCAAATATTTTCTCGCGCTCAGCAGTTGGTATACACGTTGTTATTGTTTTTCTATCGAATTATGAAGTAACATGAAAATTATATTTATCTAAAAATTAATTTTCCCTATACATAAGTACACTTGCGTACATTGCGTAGCACGAAACAATTTTTAAACTTATTTGAAGTAGATTGGCAAAGTGTGAGTGATGCCGGCGTTCTTCAGCATTAGTCTACAATTACTGCTTATTATCAGGTACGTTGTATACTGATTTACTATCATAGACCGGGGACCCGCCACATATTCCCACCACTGCGTCTCCTGTATAGTCAGAATTAACAGCGGCGACTACCAAAAAAGGCAATGAACAATGATGTCCACTGCAGTCCCGGTGGTAAAACTACGGCTGCCTTGGAACTCCCAACGAATTTATCAGATGAAATTAGTAGGAGCTACAACTTCGCTACACTTGTCAGCAATTAATTCGCAAGAAGAAGCTATTTTATCTACAACCTTTCAATTGTTTTTGATTAGGGCCGATTAATTAATTAATTTTTATAATTTGTCTTGCCGCGACGAGAAATGGCGCGTGGCTGTGGTAACGCCGGGCAATTATCTTGCTTTCATCACAATAGAGGAAAGTAAGACGCATCTATAGATAAAAGGACGACATATAGATAAATTTTATAATACCAGGATAGGATAGGTTCCATTTCTTACGCGGAGGATAGCAGAGATACAAACTCCGGATTAAGCTATAAGGGCGGGCCCCACTGCGAGCCCCAATACTGGCTGATAACGGCCCGGGGCGCTTGTTTGGATTTGTCCCGTTTTGAACGTTTCCAGTATAGCTGTTTATCAGAATTTATACGCTTATGGCATTTTTTACCAAAGTATATAGAAGAATATAGGAGAAGGTGGATGGCGTCGTTGCGCGTATCAGTCTAAGCAATCGCGCAAGTTAAGCAACATCGACTGTAGCCTGTCTATAGATGGGTTTATCTATCTCAAACTCCGCCGTGATTCGGAGAATACGTTAAGCCGTCCCTGCTGTTAGATGACAGTTTTCAAGTCAAGTCAGCAGCCTTTGGGCGGCTTGAAAACACTGGCCTCCACCAACCAGCAGCATGGTGGAGTACGCTCTAATTCCTTTTAATTGAGGGGTGCCCATATCCCAGCAGTAGGATGAATAAGGGTTGACGACGAACAATTCTCCTATCTACAAAAAATCTTAATAATCTATATATATAAAAGAAAGTCGTGTTTGTTACAACACTTATAACTCGAGAACGGCTGGACCGATTGCCATGGTTTTTGATTTGTTGGATTTGTCTCCGTCCAGAATAGCAGAATAACTATTAAAAATATTGGAAAATTTACGAAAAAAATAAAATAAAAGAAAAATCATTTTTCCATACAAAATGTTCGTGGATGTCGGACCTGTCAAACGTGACGTTAACGTGCGTACGTCAAATGTATGCGTGCGTTCAGAAATGTGGGTATAGGATAATAAGTATTAAAACATTGACAAAATTGTCGAAAAATTAAATTTGAAAACGGATTGGAATATTTATTGATTTTCAATTAAATGTCAAATCGATTGGTCTAACTTTTACGTCGCGAAAGTTGTCCGTTGTTGTTTTGAAAATTGTTTATGAATGAATGCTTGAAAATGAATATTAATTGGTTGTCAAGTGTCATGGTACTTTATTTTGTGACATAGTAAAATACTGAACTTAATATTTACCCACTGCTGGGTAATATTAAATACGGGTCTTCCTTCAAATGAATATGTTTCGAGCATACTCCACCACGCTGCTCAACTGCGAGTTGGCGGACGCCAGTAATTGCAAGCCGCTTAAAGGCCACTTGGCTTAACGACTGCCATCTAATGATAACAACCAGGACCGACGGCTTAACGTGCCTTCCGAAGCACGGAGGAGCTCGAGATAATCTAATGACAACAACCGGGACCGACGGCTTACGTGCCTTCCGAAGCACAGAGGAGCTCGAGATAATCTAATGATAACAACCGGGACCGACGTCTTACGTGCCTTCCGAAGCACGGAGGAGCTCGAGATAATCTAATGATAACAACCGGGACCGACGGATTAACGTGCCCTCCGAAGCACGGAGGACCTCGAGTTAATCTAATGATTACAACCGGGACCGACGGATTAACGTACCTTCCGAAGCACGGAGGAGCTCGAGATAATATAAACTCATCCATGGACAGGCTACGGTTGACGTTGCTTAACTTGCGTGTACAATTAGACTGACACGCGCAATGACGCCATCGTGCTTCTCTATTATTTTCTATTATTCATTATATTAATTTCAAGACATCATAAATTTTGTTCAACTAATATGTATACCACGACATTCATTGACAATTAGGCGGTACGAAGTTCGCCGGGCCAGCTAGTAATAAATAAATAATAAATATTCCTGGACAAATTACACACGGCCATTTAGTCCCAAACTAAGCAAAGCTTGTACTATGGGTACTAGATAACTGATATTATACTTAAATACATTTTTTTTGTAAATACATACATATATTACAATTAAAAACACCCAGACCAAGACAAACAGACATTATTATTATTTTAAATAGTTCTCTTGGCCAACTTGCCAGAATAATATAAATATTTTTGAAAAATGGAAAAATTCACCTGCCTTCTTGGAAGTTGTTGGAACTTCTTGCCACTTGTTGGAAGAACACTCGACCGGTCGTTGAGAGGTCGTGGGTTCAAATCCCACCTATGGGGAGATGAATTTTTCCATTTTTGAAAAATATTTATAACAAACAAACATGTTCATGCACACAAATATTTGTCTCGTGCGGGGATCGAACCCGCGACCTCGGAGTCAAAGTGGCAATTGCTAACCATTCCACCACCGAGCTCGTCTTACATTTTCTACTACATCCAGATTTTAGTAAGTTACTTTAAAAATTTGGCTTTTCCATTATGAAGCTTGAACCCTCGTGCGGTTAGCTTTGATGAAGGTAAAACCCTGTCTTGCGTTAAGTCTAAAAAAGCGAAAAATCCTGTGTCATTATCATATTTCAGAGAACAATGGGCCCCTGAAGGTTTCGTAGCGGGCAGTGTAGCACCTGCCCGGGCCCGTCCGGCGGCCCTCAGGGCTCGGCCCTTATTTACTAATAAATTACACACACCCTTCAATATCAGGCTGCATTTACGTAGCTAATTTTGGATTATAATTGCTTTTAAAAACTGAACTGTGATCGATATTGTCGGAAAGAATACATGTTCATTTTGTTAGTTCGCTATGCAGATGCCTCGAAAATGCAACGAAATTTTGTGCAAAAAAAAAGAAAATACTACGTACGTGACGTACACACAAGCATACGGCTCGCCAGATGTGAAGCGGTTACCGTAGCCATATTAACACTCGCAACATAAAATATCGCTCGCGCGCAGCCACCCCCGCTGCCAACGCAGGATCTCCTTCCGTTCTGGTAACCTCACACACTCGCAGGAACTCAGCTTTTTCTTCAGAATTGTTATTTGGCTGCGGTATTCTGTGAGGTGGAGGTATACATTCTTCAGTCGGGTAGCTTACAATTACGCTCCCTACCTCTCTTTTCGCCAGTGCTTCGTTTGTCAGTCAGAAGGGTGCACCGCGTGCAGGTGAAGTTGGCTTTGGTTCAAAGATGTTGATGAACCATTTACACCCCAAATGAACCATGAACATAGATTATATGAAGAGAAAAGAACTTTTGTGCGATAACGAACATTTATATGGGCCCCGGTGAAGCCGCGGGCGCTTCTATTCGGCGTATTGACACAAACACCAGATTTTAAGTTAGGCCTCCAGTCATACAACTGGGTAAGTCACATCCAATTTCATGCAGTAGTTTTTGCGTCAAGCGCGTACAAACATACATGCAGACAAACTAGCGCCGAAATGATAAGGATAGCGGTATCATAGATCTAACCCCTACCGCCGAAGCTGCAGCCGATTACCATCGAATATTTTGATTTGAAAAATAGGTCCTACGTATAAGTTATTAACAAACATCTTAAGCTTAGTTGGTAGAGCTCTAGAGTTACTATGAACTAAGCTAAATAGAAGTAGGTACAATAAATCTAAGTTTAAGTTTGATTTTCGCCGGAAAAAAATCCGATTGTAGACAGCTTCAGCTTTGGTGGTAGGCCACCAGGCTAGGAACCGTTTTTCGACGGGTATAAGATCCGTCAGAAAACGGTTCTTAGCCTATGTATGCCATATCTATAGTATTTATGATATCATAGACACAAACACAAAATTTCTCTAAAATAAAACATGAGAGGTTTTCTCTACCGCCACGATATGTGATGGAGCTGCAGCGTTTGCTGTGATACTTTGAACATAAAAGCCAATCTTATTACAAGAAGCACGAATATTATAAAAATGACTACATAACATCAGAATTATTACGAATATGCCCATAGTGCCATTACTAACAAATAAAAATATTTTTATTTAAAGAAAAAAAAAAGTATTTTCGCTCTAAACATAAGAAAGTCCCAGATACTCATCTCGAGAGTTAGGCGAGATAGAATACATGGATATAACACAGCGCACAACACATATACAGTTTCAAAAATGTTTTTCAACAGATTCTGTACTTTAACGCCTTTATTTTAAGGCGAGGCACTTGATTATCAATCTGCAAAGTTTTCTTTGTGTCTCGAAAAAACGTTGGCGAGTTTTGAAAAGAAGTTTGCGTTCCGTTTTTAGTCTTATTGTGTTCGTAATAAGAGTTGGGGTCGGTTGTAAGAAAGTGTAAATTTGTATGTGTAGGGGTAAACACTCGAATCGCCGGAGACCGTAAAGCAGACGTCAAAAAAGTGGCGTAGAGTTTGCTAACGAGGGACGTGGAAACAATGTGTTTTCCGCTTACGACGAGAGATTGCACGCTGTTGGATTTTAATAAAAATTGATTATCGACGCAGAGGAAGTAGATATACTAGACCAGTGTTCCGCAAAGTGTGTGCCGCGGCACACTGGTGTACCGTGGTCATTAGTTGGTGTGCCTCGGAAAATAAGGTTATCTCATAAAGCTAAATAGATGGACGGAAAAAAAAGTACGTTTACACAAATAAAAACTACCTTTTCATTTATGGTGTAAGTACCTCCAAAAATATTCGATTTCCTAGATGTACATTAAACACACCGTTATGGCCGTGTGGTTTCCGGCAGACGAGAATAGAATCACTCCGTTTCTTCCCGTGGATGGATACAAGGCGACTAAGGGATATACATTATCAAATATCGATCAGGCCTCCCCAACCCGTCTGGCCAGCGTGGTGAGTGTAGGCCAAATCCTCCTTCCGTCTAGGATGGCCGGGAGAGGGTCGTGCTCCTGTAGTGGAGACTAAAATGGACCTGATGATGATGATGACCTTAAACACAAAAAAATTGCGGAACACTGTACTAGACTATTCTTGTAGTTATTATTTAAATATTTGATTTCGGCCAACTTGCCAGAATATTATGAATATTTTAAAAATTGGAAAATTCGCTTCCCTTACTTTTTAAGAAGTACTTTAAATATTTAATTCATCTTATTTAATAAGTTTGGTGTTACCTAAAATAGCCGAATTTAATCTGTAATGATGAATTGCTATGCCTTGTTTAGTAGTGTAAAACTTAATAGGTAGATGGCGCCACACTGCGACTTCACAGCAGTAAAATATAAAATGCAAAAATTCGCCACCATCACACACCTTTCTGGTAGCTGGAAGAGCACTCGACCGTTAATCGAGAGGTCATGGGTTCACATCTCACCTAGTTTTTGTAATAAGAGTGGGTAGATTTATTTTAGTGTTGCAACGGAACTGGCATAACGGAAGCAGAAACGGAAACAGATGTCAAAAGTAAATCTTAACAGAAGCGGAAGCGGAAACGGAAACGGAAGCGTTAACACTATGAAAAAAAATCACAATTTTGCATTTTAATTTTTTTTTATTAAATTTGTACTTTAATACTTAGTTTAATATTCAAAATTAAAAAGAATCGTGGACGAAATACGAATGTACTACATTCGTATTTCGTCCACGCGTGACCCCGCAACCGCCCTCGCGCGGCGTGCCGCCGTCGCGTCTGCTGCACCGCTCGTCATCGCTCTCTCCCCGCTTCCGTTCTGAGTTCTGTTATAAAGTTTGCGGAACCAGAAGCAGAAACGGAAGTGAAAAATCATGCGGAACTTCCGCAGTTGCGGAAACGGAAACAGAGTTCTGTTGCAACACTAATTTATTTAACTAGAGTACCTACGCCAGGTATCACCAATCTCATCCGCGATTGCATCTTGAATACTAGTGTAGTATCGATAGAAAAACTCATTGCAACTTCTGTTTGAGATGAAGTCAGGTGACTATATCAAGATTGTTCTTCAGGTCGAGGCTACTCGGTCATAGCACTCAGCACGCCCAAAGTGCTTAGTGTTAGTTTTTTGCTCACATTCGAACGTGTTAACGGTTACAAGCCGACCGAATTGAGAAAAAGTTTAATATTGTGAATTTACCAGACGCGTGTATATCCAAATTAGACCGATTGCTCACTTCAAAATGTGAGCAAGACACATAATTTTGATATGTAACACGCGTCATGTAAATTCACAACATAAGAGTTCTTCTCTATTTGGTCTGTTTGTTTACCTTGACATGATGGAACGCGAAAAAAAAGACCTCGAACTAAGCACTGTGCGAGTTTTTACGTTTATTTTTTTTTTTTTATACTACGTCGGGTGGCAGACAAGCTTACGGCCCACCTGATGTGAAGCGGTTACCGTAGCCATATTAACGTTCGCAACATATTATATCACTTGCGCGCCGCCACCCCCGCTGCCAACGCAGCATCTCCTTCTTTTCTGGTGACCTCACTCACTCGCAGGAACACAACAACCCTCAAGGAAATTGTTATTTGGCTGCGGTATTCTGTGAGGTGGAGGTACATTCCCCAGTCGGGTAGCTTACAATTACGCTCCCTACCTCTCTTTTCGCCAGAGCTTCGTTTGTCAGTCAGCAGGGTGCACCGCGTGCAGGTGAAGTTGGCTTTGGTTCAAAGATGTTGATGAACCACTTACACCCCTCGTTACGTATTCGTTTTCCACAAAGTTAACTTCATTTTGTATGAATTTGAAAATAGCGCCATCTGCCGAAAAAATGTCGAAGTAAGAGCCAATGACATATGTACTAATTTAAGTTAACATTATTGAAATCGATTACGTTAAAAAACTCGCTCCAAGCCCTCGGAGGTTGCCTCTTCTAGCTAGTGGATAGGTACACGTCTCAAGGCGTACCAACATTATTGTATACGAGTACAAACTCACCGCTTTGATGATTAGTTGGAACTATTCACCTTCGACAATAGAAACTTCTCTTTTAATGTAATTGTAATGCTTACCTGAAACAAAAGAATAATTAAATTAGATTTAATATTTAGTCTTCCAAGTAAATTATGAAGATAATCTGTACTCGTATAAATGAAAATGAAACTTGCGAACAGCTGGACCGAATTGGCATTTGTTTTGCTTGTTCATTACCTACGAGTACTATGAATGAATATGGAAATTACAATTCCTGAATTTCCGGAATTGGAAATTTATCGGAAAAAATTGAAACTCTTTTTTTATGGTACAATAACGTTATTTGGGTTAACTAGTTATAAATATATGTGGACTAACTCCTGCCTTCAGTTTCGCCCTGAACGAACACAATAACTTCATAAAAAAGTATCCTATATATCAGGGCTGTCCAAGGCACGGCCCGCGGGCCGCATGCGGCCCTCGGCTTATATTTGTGCGGCCCGTGACGTGTTTTTCATTTACCGGTTTTATATATTTTTTTTACCGCTACACTGACTAAAAATTATATATGTCTAGAAGAGTTAAAGTTTTATAACTAACTGGTTATAACTAAGCCTATTTTTTTTAAAGCAGTAAAAATGTCAAGTAGGTATTTGCTACTGCGGCCCGCAAATCTATTTAGTAATTTGTAATGGCCCGGTATTGTATATGGTTTGGACAGCCCTGCTATATATCATTTTTGGGTTAGGAACCACCAGGCCTCCTCCACCTCTAGATGCGAAATAGGTACATTTATTTACATTCAAAATTTCATACTGCATCAAGCTAATAAATTAATGTCGATTTATATTAAGTAGGTATTTGATTCAAGCACTGTCAAGTACTAATATTAATATGCTGCGTAATCAATTATTATCATATACTCGAATGTGCCCTAATCAAGCACTGATTGTATTAGCAAACATTACGATTAAAATATTTATTTGTATTAATCACATATATAATAATTTATTCTTATTTATTTTAGAATATGTGGAGTTACCGGAGCGATTGGAGCAAATTTTTTATTACATTTTACCATGTAGTATGACAAAATGTAATAAAAAACCCGGTTAAGTGCGAGTCGGACTCGCGCACGAAGGGTTCCGTACCATTATCTATAAAAACGGCCAAAAAAATCACGTTTCTTGTATGGGGGCCCCCCTTAAATATTTGTTTTATTTTTATTTCATTATTTATTTTTAAAGTGAATATATAACTAAATATTATATGAGTATTTCAAGCGTCTACCTACCTATTGCGTTATCAATTGCGAGCAAAATAAAAGAAAATCACGTTTGTTGTTTGGGAGTCCCCTTAAATATTTATTTTATTCTGTTTTTTAGTATTTGATGTTATAGCGGCAAAAGAAATACATCATCTGTGAAAATTTCAACTGTATAGCTATCGCGGTTCATGAGATACAGCCTGGTGACAGACGGACGGACGGACGGACGGACAGTGGAGCCTTAGTAATAGAGTTCCTTTTTACCCTTTGGGTACGGAACCCTAACAAATAAATGTGCTTAAAAACACCAACAAACAGGCTATCGTATAAGATATAGAGGAGTTGGGTATCAATCTAATCGAGCACGGAAGTTAAGCAACGTCGACCGTAGCCTGCCATGGATGGGTTTATTTATCTCGAGCTCCTCCGTGCTTTGGAGGACACGTTAAATTATATAATTAAGCATGCAATATTTACTTATTTTTTTATAGAAGTGAACAAATTAACCAACATTTTTTTTTTATTATTTTTTTTTAAAACTCTTACACATACATTTCAGCACATTAATGCCGTACCACGAAAACCTCACAGGGTTTATCTGGGTAGGCGATTTAAATCTGCAAAGCTTTCTGAAAATATCATAACATATAAAAATTGCAGTTATGCCGCATATTACTATGAACGGGTGCAAATCTCATGTCACAAAAGGAACAATGCAGACAATAACAATGCGAGCTATACTCGAGTCAACGCGAATACTAATGTGAACACTCGATTTGGAGACAACTCGTTATGATTCCAGCGAGATCCTTCGATCATTTTGAAGGTGTCGTTTGGAATTCATCGATTCGTCCTCACTACGAAATTATTTAATAGTTTTGTTATACCATTAAGGTAAATAAATAAATTTCTAGACAATTTACACAGCGCCATCTAGTCTCCTACTAAGCGCAAAGCTTGTACTATAAGTACTAGACAATTGATAAGTGTACTTAACTATTTTTTTTTTGTAAATACACACTTATAATACATAGAAAACACCCAGACCAAGACAAACAGACATGTTCATGCACATAAATATTTGTCTTGTGCGGGAATCGAACCTGCGATCTCAGAGTCAAAGTGGCCATTGCTAACCATTCGACCACCGAGCTCGTCATACACTTCAACTTTAGGTACTTAGGTAACTTTAGGTAAACAATTATAAGACTTACCTAATGGTAAGCTGTTGTCGTATATAGCTTACCACTGTTGTGTAATTCAAACGGTTTGCCTTACGCGCTGAATACTTGTTTAAAACTCAAATTTATCCTATAAGGAGTTGAAAACTTACTAAAGAAATTTTGATTGAAATAAATGTTACTAAAAATCATTTATGAGCATCCAATTCTGCTCTTGTATGGAAAAAGAAGAAAAAAGCTTATACTCTTAGCATTTATTTTATTATTCTCACAGGAATATCCTATCCTATTTATTATAGGGCCGCAGCTACGTGTCAGTCCAGAAACAATCTATATGTATGCCATAGGAGACATTTTTCATATGGCACTTGGGCCCCCTGCTAATATCAATGTATACAAACGAAACTAATGCCACAGTGAGAAACGTATCTTTATTAGGTTTAACCGGATTATCGAGTTAACTTGAATTAAAATATTTGATGTTATAATAAAGTGAAAATCAGAAGCTAAACGTGAAAAAAATAAAAACCGGCCAAGTGCGAGTCGGACTCGCCCACCGAGGGTTCCGAAGGTACGTAGTATCATTATTAAATTTGATATTTTTCATTATAAATAAGAAATAATGCGTCGAAAAAAATAAATAAAATATATTTTGCAATGTGTACATCAAGCCCTTTCATATGATACCCCATTTGAACTAGTAGTTTCAATTTGAAATTTCGACACCCTATAAAAAATATAGACCCCCTATTTTTTAAGATCTATTTACAAATGTATAGTTTTGAGATTTATTCCTGTACTTGTAGTCTATAACGATGTTACTTGCCAAATTTCATAGTTCTAGGTCAACGGGAAGTACCCTATAGGTTTTGATTCCCTTGAGTGTGTCGAAATATGAGTTTTTTGCTGAATAAACGGCCGTAACTTTTTTCTACGTAAACTTAGCAGTTTGATTTTTTTTTAACTTCATGGGACCGGAGACCTGAGTATACAGTTCAAATTTCAGCTTGATACCTCCACGCATTCTCGACAGAGAAATTCTTGACAGACAGACAGACAGACAGACAGACAGACGGACAACAAAGTGATCTTATAAGGGTTCCGTTTTTCCTTTTGAGGTTCGGAACCCTAAAAATACAAGTTTGTGGAATTACTTCCACTTTAGGGTGCACTTGTTCACCGTTATCTAGAGAGTTATCGTTCGTTAGAGCCAAAGTCAATCTCACATGCGCCTGGTTAAATATACATTCGATTTTAGTGGGCCCAAAAAAAATGTTTTCTATTGTGTCGCTTTCTTTTTCTATTGTGTCGTTTACCCGTAAAAGAGACGTAAACATACATACATCCATCCTCATAAACTTTCAGGGTCATTGTAAGGCAGAACAACGAAATCTCACTCGTGATAAAAATTGTAATTTTCACGCTACGATTCAGTAATATTGAATAATTAACTTATTATAAGTTTTATGCAAATTGGATGAACTTATCAGTCGCTGTGAGTCAATGGTTTGGAAAGACGTTTGCCGAGTTTGTCTGATAAGACAGCTCGAAGTAAGAGTGAGTCTTTACCTGAAATTAGAGCATTTCAGAGAGATGGCGGTGTAGTTGCCCAAGACCCACTTTTACGGCTAAAGTCAAGCTCACCTGCACGTAGAGAAGGGCAAAATGCCCGGCATTTTTCTATTGTCATTCACACAAATGCCAAAAAAGTACTTATAAATACCCTATTTATGCCCATAAAATATTTTTAAAGACAGGTAGGCAGCGTAATTGTAAGCTACCCGACTGGGGAATGTATCTCCACCTCACAGAATACCGCAGCCAAATAACGGCTCCCTTGAGGGGTGTTGTGTTCATGCGAGTGAGTGAGGTCACCAGAAAGGAAGGAGATGCTGCGATGGCAGCGGGGGTGGCGGCGCGCGAGCGATATTTTATGTTGCGATCGTTAATATGGCTACGGTAACTGCTTCACATCAGGCGGGCCGTATGCTTGTCTGCCACCCTACGTAGTATAAAAAAAAAACTATGCATTTATTGGGCATTTTCAGGTACTTACTGGGCACCTAGTGAGGTGCCCAGTAAGTACCTGAAAATGCCCAATAAATGCATAGTTTTTTTTATCATCACTTGCAGGTAGTGATGCATGTCTATTGACAGACAAACGAGGCTTTGGCAAAAGAAAGGTAGGGCACTGCGTATTCAAAAGCTAGCCCGGCTGGGGAAGAACCTTCATCCACCTCACAGAATGCCGCAGACAATTCAAACAATTCCCTTGAAATATAAATGTGATCTTGAGAGTGAGTGAGGTTCATGAGGAAGTGGCGGGCGATGTTCCATGTTGTGAGCGTTTATATGGTAGCGAACGTTGCGGTAGACGCTTAACATCAGGCAGGCTATATGCTTGTTTGCCACCCGACGTAGTATAAAAAATATTTCTGTCCCTATTTATCCTGTTAATGTTATAATAGTAAAAGCACAGTATAAGTAATAGTACTATGTACAGTATGGCCACTCCCTGCCGCTCTGTCGTATCGACCTCACCTCCCCTGTGAGATGAATCTGGAACAGCTTGTATGGCTCCGCACGCACACAAATTCATTCACACACTGCACAGATTGACGTCATTATTCATGTAGTAGTTTGCGACGTGACATTTGTATATGGAGTGGCCGGGGTGTGGTAAAAGTTTGTGTGAATACATGGACGTATGTTATTTTTTCATGGCTTATAGAGCAAATCATTTTGCGAATCATCATGTACGATATAAGCCATAAGATAAAACGACTCTGCAGCTAGGAAATAATAGCTCTGCTTCGACAGTAAGCCACTATTCTTATCTACATGCAAAGCAAACGTAAATTTCAACTAGTTCAACGGTTATTTCAGCTCCGAGTTCAAGCTATCTACACACCAAACCAAGTATCAAAATCGATTCGGAATTTTAGCAGTGCCGGTTTTTAATCGATTGCCGAAGAATGTAATGTTTATCAAGTATGAACGTAT
This sequence comes from Hypsopygia costalis, assembly GCA_937001555.2. NCBI lineage: Eukaryota > Metazoa > Arthropoda > Insecta > Lepidoptera > Pyralidae > Hypsopygia > Hypsopygia costalis. Next base: position 27,977,801 of record OW443332.2, read on the forward strand.
GCCTAATTCTTTGCCTACAGCTGTGCCTACAGCCTACATCGTTTGACAGATTTATCAGCATATGAAGTACTAGCAAAGTAACCGTGCTTCGCTACGGGAACACTCCTGATTTGCGTCTATTTTTGTTAAGATTCCAGATATTTCATTTTTTCCACATAAAGGACTGTTTCGCATTGACCATTATTACAAACATACACCATTTAGGTTAAGACGTCCCGGTAAACAATTTTTTTGGCATTCGCTCTGGAGCCAAAATTGCAAGGCTTCCATGAGAACTTACTCGAGAGCAAGCTACATACAACTGATCAAGAGAGAAGCAGTCCTGTCTCAAGTCAACCCCAGCGACCTTTAGAGACTGCCTTTGAGCTTTGTTAATGGTCATAGCGATACACCTTTATGGGAAATTGAAGTCTCTTAAATTGAATGGGGTGGTCTGATGAAATAATGGGAATGCGAGGTATAAAAAGAGATTCCTCAAGAGCGCATCCCGATGAGTTTCAGTTGTTTACTACGTGAACAATGGTGGCACGAACCTCCTGACCATACACCTCCGTTCCATGCAAGTGGTAGGAGATGAAGCGGAACATGCCAGCTCCATCACCTTCCACAGCTATAATGGTATGGGGCATCATCACACCTTCCACAAGTATAAATTTAGTCAATCTTGACGTAATTGTTTGAAAAATACCGAAATTTTGATATTAACCCCATAAAGTCGGTACTTAGAATAGATTTTTCAATTAGTTTTCGTTTTCGGCACCAGATGTAGCTTCATTTGAAGGATGGTCCCGTCATGGATAACCCCATAGCTTGATTTTTTTTTGACGCCCGACGCACGCGCGGAATATCCTCTTCGACACCCCCTCAGCATGGTTGCTACCAGACTGACCTTTCAAGGGCGAATGAGGCTTTAACTGAATAAAAACCGCCTGCCTAACTACTTTTAGCCACGATGGCTTTAAAAGCGCAAACGGAACGCGATCCCTATAGTTTGAAATTTTCGCTCGTATATACCCTTTCCTTAATTACGAAACCATAGCGCGCTGTACAAATGATAGGTATAGCGCCACCTAGTGGTGAGTTAATTAAAATATAAATATAATATTTATAGACATTTCTTGACTGGGCGCTGGTCAAAAGTTAATCAGTTACCCATAAACATCCTCTTTTTTTATGAACAACCATTCCACCAAGTCTCAAAATCGTAGGTGAATCGATTTCCAAAAAGAGGGTTTTTTTTCAACCCCTATTCAACCTCTTATGTGTGGAATTTCGGAAAATCCCGTCTTAGTGCGCGCTTACATTGTATAGGGAACACATATCCAAAGGTTCAGGTTGCTAGCTTCAGTGGTCTGGGATGTGCGTTGATTAGTGAGTCATTCAGTCGGTCATCAGTGAGGACAAAGCATTTTATTATCTAGCTTTTGCCCGCGGCTTCACTCGCGTGAAATTCGGGCATTTTAGATTATCCAAGTCAAGTCTAACACGCAACGCACCACCTTCATGTAGCACCTTTAATTGTACTAAATACGGATGCAAGAACTTTCCAGATAACTACTACACCCGTCCCGTCCTCGCCGCGCCGCCCGCGATCGAATAAGCACTGATTAACCGATAAAACTTGAAAAATCCTTTTAAGTAATTTCGTGTCCACTATGTTATATTTTCAAATTGATGCCATTTTCGTAATTGATGTCCCAGAAAACCATAGAATCAACACCCATATTGATATTATGACATTTCAACCCCTTCGCACCCCCATAGGGGTGATTTTATGTCACGTCGGCTATGTTGGATTATAAAATAGTTGTTGTTTTCGTAATCAGCGACCCGATAAACCATAAAAACAATACCCATGACGATTTACAGACTTTTTCACTCCAATTTAACTCCTTTAGGGGTTGATTTTTGAAAAATCCTGAAACACGTGTTTACTTATTTATTTAGAGAAGTACTCGTGTAAAGTTTCGGATAAAATAGTCCAACTAATCTTGTTTCCCCATACAAACTTTGGACACCCGTTTCACCCCCTTAGGGGATGAATTTTGAAAAATCCTTTCTTAGTGTACCCCTAGACGTCATAAGGAACCTATTTGCCAAATTTGGAATCTCTAGACCCAGCGGTTTGGGCTGTGCGTTGATTAGTGAGTCAGTCAGTCAGTCAGTGAGGACAAAGCCTTTTATTAATATAGATCACCACAGTGTAAGTAATAGTACTAACGTAGTATCACGTTTATTTATCTATATATATAAAAATCAATGCCACTTTTCGTTGTAATTTTATAACTCAAGAACGGGCTCATCTATCCAAACCAAATGTTTAGGGTTTATTCGGACTATTTAGTAGATGGTTTAGGTGATGTTTGCACAAAATCGGTGGAGCGGTTCTTCATTTATCACATTTTTGTAACAATTGAATTCAATAAATGGCGGATCATTTTGTTAATGGGGATTGTGCTGTCAAATTGAAACTTTTTTCAGTGTTGACAGTACAGGCATGTTGTTATGTCATTCATGCGGTCATTTCATTTTAGACGTGCTTCGACTTTATGTTGCCTGTTCCAGAGTCGGTACCCCCCCAGCCGTTTGTTTATTCATGCTCAAAATGGAAAAACAAAAAATTAGTATATCCAAATGTTTTGGATTAAGTTTTAAAATAGCTAGCAATTAATAAAATATTTTTGACGTGACAACGTCTTATAAATTGGTTAGCCGGGTGACACTTCAAGAAACTGGGTCACGTTATGCGCTTACAATGAGAGCGAGTGAAAGGTGCGTGCCTTTCACTCGCTCTCATTGTAAGCGTGTCGTGGACGCGTGTCCCTTCTAAGAGCGAGAGAGACAGACATAAAAAGTGAAAGGCATGCGTCCCTTCCACTCGAAAACATTTTACCACTCAAAGTCGTTGTCACGTAAAACTTTCGCCCGTATACCGACTTTACAGGCAACCAATTTTTTTGTTTGAATAAATGAATTTGGTGTTCCAATTTTTTTTTTTTATTATTTCACTTTATACGTAGCGAAGCACGTACCGGGCCGCTAGTTTAATATAACAATTCCCGTGAAACGACTTTACAGAAAACCATTTTTGTTTTTGCTATATTTAATAATTTCTTATTTAATTAGAACATCGGAATAGATTATCTCATCGCGTGAAATTTAAGGCCCATTGATCACCTTTAAACTGTGTAAAATTCGCCGATGTTCGCCTAATCACAGTAATCGGTTAGGACGGCACCCGCCAGCACCCATGCCGTTAAATTACCCCGTTCGCACTGAACCGGCAGTCTATCTCCTCAATTAAACATTGTCACAGGTAAAGCCAATTTTCTTAAGCAATTTACTTAGGCTATAGTGACATGAGTTAAGACAACGAATTGGGAATTTTAATTACAGGTATTTTTTTAAGTAAAACATCTTCACGCATGCTTGATTTGGGGGTAAGCTGGTGATTAGCCGTGTGGTTTCCGGCAGACTAGAATAGAATCACTCCGTTTCTTCCAGTGGATGTCGTACAAGGCGACTAAGGGAAATACATTATCAAATATCGATCAGGCCTCCCCAACCCGTTTGGCCAGCGTGGGGAGTGTAGGCCAAATCCTCCTTCCGTCTAGGACGGACGAGAGAGGGTCGTGCTCCTGTAGTGGAGAATAAAATGGACCTGATGATGATGGTGAATGCGTGACGAGAGCGTTACGAAAAGTGTGATTGGGCGAAGCAAACGGAAGTTGAGAGGGAGATATAAGTTAGTAGAGCTAAATAAATTTTACTTCAGATGTGTGGTTTAAAGCAGAATCGTTTTTTTTTATACAACTAAGGTGGCTAACAAGCATACGATCTGCCTGACCGTACGCAGTCATCGCAACTTAATTACGCTCGCAATACCAGAGGTATCACTCACACGTTGCCGACCCTGTAGAAACTTCTTAACACCTCTCTAGAAGAACCCCATGCTGTAGTCTCTTGGGAAACCTCAGCAGGTAATTTATTCCACAATCTGAGAGTCCGTGGAAGAATACCTCTCTGAAACGGCACAGTTCGCGAGCGTCTTGGTTTCAATCTGTGAGAATGAATTTCCTGCCGATGGCTATAGACATCATATCGAACAACAACTCTTCCTAACACAACCCGTGTGTAAGTTTAGGGTCGTCGACGATTCTCTTGGCTTGTCTCTGAATCGAATCACAAGGCCCAAGCTGGTATCCCGGTGCCCCGGCCCATAGGTGAGAACAGTCCCCTTACCACAAACTCTTCATCATCATCAGTTCCATTTTAGTCTCCACTACAGGAGCACGACCCTAGACGGAAGGAGGATTTGGCCTACACTCCCCACGCTGGCCAAACGGGTTGGGGAGGCCTGATGGATGTTTTATAATGTATTTCCCTTAGTCGTCTTGTACGACATCCACGGGAAGAAACGGAGTGATTCTATTCTAGTCTGCCGAAAACCACACGGCAATCACCATCAACCAACTCTTATTGCGATTCAATAACTGAACAGAATGCTTATTCATACCAATGAATAAGCGACTCTATTTCAACTAGAATAGAGTCGCTTATTCATTGGTATGAATAAGCATTCTATTCAGTTATTGTATCGCAATAAGATTTGGTGGTAAAGTACTCCATATGAGTAATTTGGATTTTCCTCAACAATTGAAGTACCTATAAACAAATGCAATTTTTGACTACCTGATACTTTCTGTAACTGAAGGATTTGATAAGCGAACCACAGTAAGCAAACTTTATAGTTTTTTTTTTATTAAAATATATTTTTATTGCTGCCGCCTCGACTGCCGTGGTCGTACACGACAACAACCTACAAAAATAATTTTGTAGGTTGTTGTTCTAACCACTAACATTTACAGATTGCCTGAGGTTGCCTCGCGTAGAGGTGAAACACGGCACGACCACGGCAGTCGGGGCCGCAGCAATCGCATGTTTCTCCTGTTTCAGATGTTGGAGATTCGCCGAGACGACCACAGCAGCTGGAGCAGAGACGACCAAAGCAGCGTGCAACTACTAACAGTAGTGGGTGGGTGCCGGCCGGCTGTAGTTTGCATGAACTAATTGGTGGCGAAAGCACGCAAAGTAGTGTAGATCAAATTGCCTGTAAATTTGACTTCCGAAAAATAACACCTGAATCAATTAACTATCAATATAAGCTTGTTTGAAAAAAAAAAAAACAATTGTTTATTCTTGTTATTATCATGACTTAAATCCATAGACAAACAAGCATACTTTAGCCTAATCCAATTAGAATGATTACTTTGAGTCTATTTGATGGTCGGGTCCCGGGATAAGCGCCATTTTAACATCGTTGTATTGTTTTTTCTTTCTTCATCGTGCATTTTTTGTTACTGACATAAACTTATAAGTAAGTAATAAAACCGACCGTAGCCTGTCTATGGATGGGTTTATTTATCTCGACCTCCTCCGTGCTTCGGAGGGCACGTTAAGCCGTCGGTCCCGGCTGTTGTCATTAGATGACAGTCGTTAAGTCAAGTCAGTGGCCTTTAGGCGGGTTGAAAACAGTGATGTCCACTAACCCACAGTTGAGCAGCGTGGCGGAGTATGCTCTAAACTCCTTCGATTGAGGGGGGGCCCGTATCCCAGCAGTGGGATAAATAAGGGTTGACGACAACGAGGTAAAAAAATATGTACGACACAATATGCTTTTACTTCAAAACCCATGTTTTAGTTATAATTGGTTGTTTGCGTGTGTGCGAAAACCGAACATGAAATATTTAAGTTGTCAGTAACAACTTAAATATTTCATGTTCGGTTTTCGCATGAAAATAAGAACCAATTATCACTTGTGGGGCAAAATAATTCGGCATTTAAATAACGACATTATTACATATTTATTATACTAGAATAAGATTCTGCTGTGTCTTAACCGACTTCTGTGTGTTTGTTCGCAATTTAATCAAAACTACTGATGCAATTTGGATGGAGTTTTCTATATTCGACTGCATATTTTTCTGGAGAGGTTTTAGGGTATAAAATATTGTCCTAAAATTGTTATTTGTCAGACTAGAAAAGAGGTCTAATTAACTAAGTAAATAAATATTCTTGGACGAATTACACATGCCTACGTACTAGGTAACTTATATTATACTTACATTTTTTTTTGTAAGTACATAAGTATATGTATATAAGTTTCATAAGTCATCTTAATGCACACAAATATTTGTCTTGGGCGGGGAACGAACCCGAGACCCCGAAGTAAAAGTGGACATGGGTAGCCATTCGACCACCGCACCGGGGCACTTATAATATTCTTTGGCACAGCTGAAATTACATGACATATCGCGCTGAAATTCAGAATACACATATTTATTATGTAACCACCGAGGAAGAATTTTTCAAAATTACCACAGATATTTTTGTCAAAGGGTATTAAGGCATAAAATATAAAGCTTACATATAACAGAAATAATGGATATGTCCTCCAGTAAAAACTGTAAACGATATCTCACTCTTCAAAAGCTGTCAAACTGATAACAGAATGGGACAGCGGGGGACATCGGCTCGGAGGGGGAGAGTAGCAAATATATCTCTACAGTAACGCAACGTGTCATAACTGACGACAATAGCGATAGTCTCACCGTCTTATAGTCCATTCGCCGTAAAAAAAATAGTGAGTAACCTCATTGTTTAGTTACAGGGGAGTCAAAAGTCCAAAAACTTGTATAAAAAATGAACAGATTTTTTTTACCATCTCAATGTATACACACATAGCATTTTTATTCACCATTTCATTGTATGTTGTGTAGGTTTAACATACTGCAAGGTTCATAAAATATGTTTGGAAATAATCTCGACTCTGTCTGCTGTTGAAAGGCTCGCCAAAATATTGAAAGATCGCAGAATTACTAAAAACACGAAAAGGTGCGATTGATGCGAAGTCTCGTCTTTCCAACTTTTCTGTACGGAGCTGAGACATAGACTCTGAGGCTCGAGGAAAGGAGAAAAATCGATGCCCTGGAGATGTGGTGCTGGTGACGCCTACTGAGAATTCCGTGGACTGCATACCGAACAAATGCATCGATCTTAAAGGAATTCATATTAAAGAAAGGCCCACCCAACATCTTCTGAGGCTAAAGCTGTGTACGATATGGTAGCACGCCGATTCTGATGTTTATGTTATAAAGAATACTTTATGTATGTATGTGTGTGAATAGATGTATGTACTGAGGCATAATATGCCTATGTGTAGGTATTCGTGTAATGTAAATGTGTGTATGATAACAAAATCGTGGATACAGTTTGGTGTTGCAGCTCCATATCTATCATCTCTAAAATTCAATCACACGATTGGATAGATGAAGGATCAAAGAATTTATTACGTTAAGTAGGGACTATGGAACATGGCGTGCGGTGCAGAGGGAAGCGCTGCCATTTTGAGATAATTTTAGTGCATATAACATATTCACGTAGAACACACGTCCGTGTGGTTTCCGGCAGACTAGAATAGAATCACTCCGTCTCTTCACGTGGATGTCGTACAAGGCGACTAAGGGAAATACATCATAAAACATCGATCAGGCCTCCCCAACCCTTCTGGCCAGCGTGGGGAGTGTAGGCCAAATCCTCCTTCTGTCTGCGACGGAAGAGAGAGGGTCGTGCTCCTGTAGTGGAGACTAAAATGGCCTGATGATGATGATGATGACACGGCCGTATCCATGACGCACCCACACCCTATTTTGCCATCCCAATGTCATTTTGAACTGTCTTTTAACTCTCCTATCGTGCGTCTAAAGGAATTTGTATAACATTTAGTTACTGACCTCATTTGCTGGAAAAGAATGGACATGTGCGAGTGAGAGAACAAAACGCGATCCGTCTTAATATTAATGTAGTTGTTGGTGGATGATGAATGGTGACATTGCAAAGCACTTTGTGGTAAACGGCTCTATTATTATTCTTACTGGTGTTTAGTTCACCACTTAGATTAATTTAAACACATTTGCATAATCAATAGCGGGGTTGTGTGCGAGGCAGAGTCTCGCGGATTGCATTTGTAGACTGGGTAAGTATTTGTAGGTATTTTTTTATCGCTTCAGACCCACCGTACCCCTGACCGTACCTCTGGTGGTACGGTGGGTATTATATGTTATGGCTAAAGACAGGTTTGGGATGTAAGAAGTTCATCAACACCTTTGAACCAAAACCAACCTCATCTGCAGGTCAGGTCTCAAGAAAATTGTTAATTGACTGCGAACTTCTTTGACGCTGTGCGTGACTTTGCCAGAACCTCGTTAGAGAGTACCATCTGCAGATGAGATTGGCTTTGGCTCAAAGATGAAGGTGAGCTACTTAAGCCCTGAAACACGGCCCGTCTATATTCAGTGGGGACATATCTTTGTTATGTAGACCTTTTGCTTAAATGGACTTTTGCTTTGTTGGATAAGGACATGAATGTTTTTGTATAATAACTTTTAAACTTTCACGTTGCATGTTTAAAATTATTATAACCACGCGAATTAACGCGATCATGCGCGTAAGGTATTTTTACAAATTTTATTAATGCCTGATGTTTAGACGAGGTTGAACCGGCCATGGTCGCATACTGACCGGCGGCGGCGGCGTGGTCACGAGTATATTCAACAGCACGGCTGCGCTCGATGAAAACCTAGCAAGGGACATTATTGTCAAAAAAGTTTTTATTGCAGAATCGATATAAACTAGTAAGTCCCTACAAATAAAAAAAAAACACCCGCGCGAAAATCTTACAAATAACCAGAGTTTTGAAAACTCATAACCTAGTAAGTGCACTATGTATCATTCCAGAACCATTTACAAACCTAGTATGTCGCACTGACCATTATCAAACCTAGCAAGTCTCTGAGACTTGCTAGGTTTTTAAGTCGACGTCATAACGTGGTGGCCTTTTCTAAGGAGCGTTTTCGGGATAGTCCAAAATTGTGATCTTCTAGTTATCATATCTCGAGAAGTTTTTATGCAATCGAAGTAATTATTTCACCTATATTTATATTATTGTGACGTCTTTAAATGACAAATCGAAAAAAAAAATGGGATACAAGCCTATTGTGTTTAGCTTAGTTGGTAGAAACCGTAGAGCTCTACGGACTAAGCTGAAGATGTTTGTCTTTAACTTAAACCTAAGATCTATTTTGGCAATCATAAAATCCGATGGTAATCGGCTTCAGCTCCGGCGGTAGCCCCCCTGGTCGTAACGTCATGCAATAATAATAATCATCATCATCAGGTCATTTTAGTCTCCGCTACAGGAGCACGACCCTCTCCTGTCCGTCCCAGACAGAAGGATTTGGCCTACACTCCCCACGCTGGCCAGACGAGTTGGGGAGGCCTGATCGATGTTTGATAATGTATTTCCCTTAGTCGCATTGTACGACATCCACGGAAAGAGACGGAGTGATCCTATTGTAGTCTGCCGGAAACCACACGGCCACAGGCAATAATAAAGGTATGTAAAAATACCTTACATGCATGATCGCGTTAATTCCTGTGGTTAATAAAATTTTAATGTTTTTGTAACCATCTAAAAACATTGATAATGCTGTAAAAGCGAGTGTGTACAATATATACAATAACCTTTTTGTTAGGTTTTTCTTCTGAATCCCGCTTAATTTTCGAGTTCTGTACAACCCCTGTAATTTTAAGGAAAAATTGCATGTCGACATCGCCTCTACATACTTCAAGGACTTCGGTGTTTGCCATGGCCATGGTTCGGCATAAGTAAATGCTAGTCAATTGATTCAGGTGTTATTTTGTGGAAGTCAAATTTACAGGCAATTTGATCTACACTACTTTGCGTGCTTTCGCTACCACCATCTTTGGTCGTCTCTGCTCCATCTGCTGTGGTCGCCGAGACGACCACAGCAGCTGGAGCAGTGACGACCAAAGCAGCTACGGCAGTCGCATGCTACTACTAACGATAGTGGGTGGGTGCCGGCCGGCAGTAGTTTGCATGAACTAATTGGTGGCGAAAGCACGCAAAGTAGTGTAGATCAAATTGCCTATAAGTAAATGCTTCGGGGTGTAATGTCACAAACTTCGGGGTGTAATGTAACAGTCAAACACTATTGTTGTTGCCTGGGTGTTGTCATTAATTAGATGGTTAGTTGGCCAGCTTGATAACACTGAACTGTGCCAACCAACCTGCAGTTGTGCAGTGTGCAGTATGCTCTACTAAGCCCTTCCGATTGAATGAAGACCTGCATCCGAGAAGTGCGATATATAAATAAATTAATATATCTGGGGCCATGATGGGGCTATGATGGTTGCGTATTTATCAATGAATTTCATTCATAAATTCGCAACCATGATGGTTCCATTCCTGCGTTTACAGCTTGTGGTAAGGCCCCTGGACAATTTACACAGTGCCATCTAGTCCCAAATTAAGTGCAAAGCTTGTACTATGAGTAATAGACAAAACTGATAAACGTACTCTATACATTTTTTTTGTATATACATATTTATAACACATAGAAAACATCCTGACCAAGACAAACACACATGTTCATGCACAAAATGTTTGCATTGTGCGGGGATCGACCCCACGACTCATCGAATATAAGATGTTGATATTAGGACTGAGAGTACCTATATTATTGACTCAATAATTATGCGAACGATTCGAAAGTATAAATTCTTCGAACTAGTTATTTCCATCGCGTCGAATTTAACTAACTGAAAATATACAGGCGTACCAACAAAATTGAGCGTTTTCACAAAAACGTTCAGCTCATAAAGTGGCAGGTTTCTCGCTGTGCACTCAAAGTGAACTGCCGCGGGCCGCCGTAACCTAATTTATTGAACTTTAAGCTCAGTTTAGGCACACGCGGTTTCACACTTGGCTGACTTTGTTTATACCTTACATTTTTAAATTGCCACTCCTTTTTAGATCAAGATACTTTTTGTTTGAGTATCAGTGACGCAGAGCTGAAATAATCCAACTTGGACAGAAATTTGGAGAGTATATTCATAATGTTGCTTTTTTTTGACGAGCTCGGTGGCGTAGCGGTCAATGACGCGGCTTCGACACCAACGCTCGTGGGTTCGCTTCCCACATATGACAAACATTTGTGTGCATGAACATGGGTGTTTTCTATGTATCACAAGTATCTATTTACAAAAAAAAATGTATTTACGTATGTTTATCAGTTGTCTAGTACCCATAACACAAGCTTCGCTTACTTTGGGGCTAGATGGCGCTGTGTAATTTGTCTGACAATATTTATTTATTTAAAGCACTTGTACTGTTCCACGTAATTATATTTACTTTTATTTGCACTGTACTGTATTAAGGCATTATCAAGGTAATGTAAAAATAATTGTAATAACGTGGAACAGTACAAGTGGTTTATTATAACATTATGATAATAATGTTCCACCAAGCGCCAACAATCAACAGTATCAACGATAGTATGTTTCTTTTATAGTCTAGGCAGGTACCTAATAAGAGATGATTTTTTTTTTAAATTAAATTTAGATTTACATGGGTTCACACATGACTGACTTTGTTTTATCTTACACTTTTCAATTTAGACGACTATATAAATCAAGACTTTTTGTTGCAGTGTTCATTGACGTAGAGCTGAAACTACTGAAGATAGGACTACGAAATTTGGACATGTTTTTTAGCCTAGGCAAGTAATAAGAAAGTTTTTTATAATTTATTGCACTTTAAGTTTAGGTGTCGGATCCACACTTAGCTGTTTTTACCTGACATTTTTAAATTGCTACGATTTTTTGTTTAATTATTCACAATCGCATACCTGAAGCTACAGAAGCAAGGACTACGAAATTTGGACAGCATGTTTTCAAAGTCAAAGTCAAAGTCAAAATATCTTTATTCCTTGGACTTTATAAAGCACTTAGAAACGTCATACAAATTAAATATAAGACATGTATCTAAATCATTACTATCTACTTAAATCCGCAGAGCTTAGATGCACTTTCATCACACTATCTGTGAAAGTTTGTTTTACGAACCTTGGTGGATAATAAGGAAGCATTTTCAATTTATTGAACTGTAAATTTAAATACGAGGAGAGGAAGCCTTTCCTGATATGGGCATGAAATGCGGAGGGATGACTGACATGTGACATTTATAATGAGAGAGGAAGACCAAGAAAGCGGTAGTTGGATTGTGTGAGAGATGATATGGGTAAGAAAGGGGTAACTGCAAATTTGATGGGTGATAGGAGTGAATGGAAGAAAAAGACGCAACTGCGTGCGTTTAGTCTTTGCATTTTTAATTTTCCGCGACTTGATCTAATATTCCAAAACGCATACTCCAAACTGACGAGCTCGGTGGTCGAATGGTTAGCAATGGTCACTTTGACGAGGTCGCGGGGTCGATCCCCGCACGAGACAAACATTTGTGTGCATGAACATGTCTGTTTGTCTTGGCATGGGCGTTTTCTATGTATTATTATGTACGTATGTACAAAAAAAATGTATTTAAGTACATTTATTAGTTGTCTAGTACCCATAGTACAAGCTTTGCGCTTAAGTTGGGACTAGATGGCGCTGTGTAAATTGTCCAGATATATTTATTTACTAGCTGATGCCCGCGACTTCGTTCGTGTGGACTTTATGATTCCGGCGTATTAATACACATACGAACTAATGTAGATATATAAGAAAATACTTGTTATACGTTAAAAGTCATTATGTTATTATTATTTTTTATTTAACATTGTAACCATAGTTTATAAAAAATATATAAAATAAATTAGGGGAGTCTTTGTTTGTTTGTATTAACTTTATTGTTCAGATTACAACGAATGAGTACATGTAAAATAAAGGGATACAAAGGCGGACTTTTCCCACACGGGGATCTTCCAGTCAACCTTAAGTCTTTCCTTCGGGAGCTAATATGATATGACCTGAAGCATTACTAACTCTCGAGAAAGCCACGTAAAGTTGGCCATGCGAAAAACAACCAGTCCTAAGCTTGACCAGCGAATTTTAGTGATTTCTTTATTATCATAGCCAAGCAACTGGTCACAGAGAACTGTGTAAAATTAAAATGTATTTTTTTGGAGAACAATGGTATACGCGGAATAAATACAGTTTCACCGGCACCACTCCCAGTGAGAATCTCAGCTTCAATTATATTTCGCTGCCAGACATTGACTTTACTTCAGGAAGGAGATCTTCCTCAAATTTTAATAATAATCTTGAAAACTGTTGGGCACGTAAAGTTCTATATACAGCTTCTAGTGCCTTACTGTTGGCCATTTCGCATTCATCTCAAACGATTAGACAGCAGTCCTGAAACACCTTCGCTTTGTCACAGTTTCGTGTCACAGAGCATGTCCGTGTTTCAGTTCTGTTTAAATTGAGTATGATATTGAACATTGTATTTGCGTCCTTCCGCCTAGAAGTAATGTGAACATCTAAGAAAAACAGTTTCCACTCGTTGCTTAAAACACTTTCTACATAGCGTCCCGCAAATGCACGTATTCTTTCTGGTTTGTGCGAATATATACCAATCCTTCCATTTCAATTTTAGCGTACACGTCTGTAATAAACTGACTAAATATACCACGTTACCTTTGTAAATAAAATAAAACGATTGCGTCAACTTGTAGCAGGTAAGAATAAAAGTAGCACCTCGCGGTTTTCTTTTTACAATACATTCGATATTTTGTTAATGTTATTTTAAGTAACTTTTTTAGTTCTATTTGCTATTATAGCGTGTTATTTTACTTTTTTTAAACTATAATTTATTGTAAACACATGTTGTTTATGCAAATAAATTTAACTTTGTTCTGCATCAAGTGTTCCAAATCTTGGATTCTTATACCTCAATAGAAAATGCTCATCAGGTTGAATAACTTTTGCTAAGGCGTCATTTTTATATTTCTTATAGTTTACCTGAACCATTATGGTTCTGCGTCAGGTGTTCCAAATCTTGGATTTTTATACCTCAACAGAAAATGCTCATCAGGCTGAATAACTTTTGCTAAGGCGTCATTTTTATATTTCTTATAGTTTACCTGAACCATTATGGTTCTGCATCAGGTGTTCCAAATGTTGGATTTTTATACCTCAACAGAAAATGCTCATCAGGTTGAATAACTTTTGCTAAGGCGTCATTTTTATATTTCTTATAGTTTACCTGAACCATTATAGTTCTGCATCAGGTGTTCCACTTTCCAAAATCAAATATACCGTATATGTTGACCAGGCTTAACAGCTATATAACAAAAAAAGTTTCATTCGAATCCGTCCAGTACTTCCAGAGATTAGCGTGTACAAACAGACATACAGACAAACTGACAAACAGACAGACATTTTTTTTTTAATTCTTACTCTATTACTATATCTCCATCGCCTCCAATTGTTTTTTTGTAAATATATTCAATGTACAGACACATTATTTTTACTGTTTTATTATATGTATAGATTTATATATCGCACTGCTCGAGTACAGGTCTTGTCTAAAAAAAAGTGTATTTAAGTACCTATTATACCAGTTATCTAATACCTACCCATAGTACAAGCTTTTCGCTTAATTTGGGGCTTGATGGCGCTGTGTAAATTGTCCAGGAATATTTATTATATCTCTCTTAAATCACGGGTCAAGCCCGGTCATTTGATAGGCGTGCGCGGGGATATGGATCCAACGCGCAGAGGCCCCTTTGAGAAGTTTGATGTAATGTTGTACGCCCGCCGTGACCCGCTCCAGGATATGTCAATGGAACGATATACCCATGAGCAGGTCTCGGCAGGCGATGAGACTATTGCGAAGTGTGATGGAAAATAAATGGGCTATGGAGATGAGATCTGGGTGAAATTAATACCGGGCTATTACAGAAGAGGGACGGACGCCTGCCATAACTGCTTTTATTGCTAGTTATTTCCGGCAGGCGGTGGCTTGCCACTCACTAGATGGGCCCCCGAAATGCCAGGAAATCGGCCGGGGGCAACACCGGTGTGAGTGACTCAGGGATGTCGAGAGGTGTGCTGCGCTTTCTCCGAAGTTACTCGCGGCGTGATGCCCTTTAACACTTCCACCCCCGGAGCATATAGCTCTAGCGGCTCCTCTCTGGACGGCCAATGAAGGCAAGCCAGAGCTGAGAGTCCTGCGGGCCTTCTTGTGTTTACACTCCGACCGATGAAGACACGCCGGAGACGAAGGCCCTGACCGATTCTCTGGAGACTCGGGTCCGTGGTGTCGCTACTCACACAACAGCTCGCCACACAAGCTGCCTTGCGGACTTATTATTATATCTCTCTTAATTCACGGGTCAAGCCCGGTCATTTGATAGGCATACGCGGGGATATAGATCCAACACGTAGAGGCCCCTTTGAGAAGTTTGATGTAATGTTGTACGCCCGCCGTGACCCGCTCCAGGATATGTCAATGGAACGACATACCCATGAGCAGGTCTCGGCAGGCGTTGAGACTATTGCGAAGTGTGATGGAAAATAAATGGGCTATGGAGATGAGATCGGGGTGAACTTAATACCGGGCTATTACAGAAGAGGGACGGACGCCTGCCATAACTGCTTTTATTGCTAGTTATTTGCGGCAGGCGGTGGCTTGCCACTCACTAGATGGGCCCCCGAAATGCCAGGAAAACGGCCGGGGGCAACACCGGTGTGAGTGACTCAGGGATGTCGAGAGGTGCGCTTTCTCCGAAGTTACTCGCGGCGTGATGCCCTTTAACACTTCCACCCCTGGAGCATATAGCTCTAGCGGCTCCTCTCTGGACGGCCAATGAAGGCAAGCCAGAGCTGAGAGTCTTTATTATTATTATTATTATGTATCTCTTTTAATTCACGGGTCAAGCCCGGTCATTTGATAGGCATACGCGGGGATATAGATCCAACACGTAGAGGCCGCTTTGAGAAGTTTGATGTAATGTTGTATTATTATTATTTTATTAGGACTACGAAATTTGGACAGTATGTATATAATTTATCGATCTTTAAGTTTAGGTGTAAACGGTATCCCACTGGAATGACTTTGTTTACACTTTATTTTATACCTTTCTATATACCATACATTTTTTAGGAGCTCGCTGGCGCCATTGCCCTTGTCAGTCTAATCGATCGCAAAAGTTAAGCAACGTCGACCGTAGCCTGTCCGTGGATGCGTTTATTTATCTTGATCTCGACATTCTCAAAAATTTTATGCTAATATAAAAAAAAATACTAACTTAAATAATATATAAACCGGTAAGAAGTGTAAGTCAAGCCTCTTCATCGAAATAAATAAGATCAAACACACCGCTTGGCATGCCCGTCTCAAATAGGCACCATTAGGTCCCCCCTCAAAAGTTCCTGCAAAAACCGGCTTGCACCTGACACCGGTAATTGATATAGAACGTCATTAATCAAGTGATCCCACGTTACTTGATGTGTTTACCGCGATGCCGTGGCGTGGGCTACGTAGTCTTTACTTAATGTAGAGATTTATCGTGCATCAGAAGTTAAAGTATACTTTAACTTTTATTTTTTTATAATTTTTATATGAGATGCAAGATGCAAACGAGCATGTGGGTCACCTGATGGAAAGCAATCACCACCGCCCATGGAGATCAGCAACACCAAGGGGTCGCCGATCCGTTGCCAGCGTATACCTCCTTTCTTTCTTTCTTGTGACCTCAATCACTCGCAGGAACACAACACCCCTCAAGAGAATTGTTATTTGGCTGCGCTATTGTTGACACTTGGTGGAACTTTGTCGACATTCGGTTATTAGTTGCTACATTAATAACGAAAATACTTCACTCCTAGGGTTGCCAACTTTTATTACAAGAAAAACAGTATATTAAAAGCTGCGTAGTAAAACAAACAGTATACTAAGGCCCAGTGCATGCGGAGCAGTACAATAAACAGTGCTATGGTCAAATGAAGTTTTTTTCAACAGTATTAAAGCATAGAAAACAGTATAATACTGTTTTTAACAGTATGGTTGGCAACCCTATTCACTCCACTGCTGAGACACGGGTCTCTTCGCAATCGGGGGGGTTATTAGACCATTTACCACCACACTGCTCAACTGCGGATTGGCGGAGGCCAGTGTTTTGGATTGGCGGAGTGTTATCAATCCGCTTAGAGGCACTAACTAGGCTCAACGACAGATAACTAATGACAATAACTTCCATAAAATAAATATAAATAAATAAATATTTCTAGACAATTTACACAGCGCCATCTAGTCCTAAATTAAGCGCAAAACTTGTATTATGGGTACTAGACAACTGATAAATGTACTTAAATACATTTTTTTTTGTAAAACTTGTGTTGGGGTCGAACCCGCGAACATGGAAGGGTTCGAGATAAATAAATCCATCCATAGACAGACTACAATTGACGTTGCTTAATTTACCTTTAAACGGACATGCGCTACGACACCATCGAACAAGAATATGTAAAAAAACTGTTGTATATATATATACCATTTAATATATAAATAAATATTTCTGGACAATTTACACAGCGCCATCTAGTCCCAAATTAAGCGCAAAGCCACAGAATAATATACTATAACAGAAGATCCACTTACGACACGATTGGAATAAAAATTAATAAAATATCAACCTTCGATACGCGCTAATACAGTCCAAAATAATTCTGCAGCTGTATTCGTACCTAAGTCTTTCAGCGGCAGGGGCAATCGAAAGTAACCCCTATATGTAACGCGTTACGAGCGACCGCCGCTGCTTTTGCAAAATGGTTTGTCTCGCCGTTGACGTAACCGGGCTGCGTATCGCTCATAGGGTTGAACCACGTGTAGAACATGAAGCGCTCGCGTAGATAGGTATAAATACATACGCTTGTTTATTAATGATCAATAAAATACATATACTTAAACTACCAAAAAATGTAGTAGGTTTACGTATGTGTATGTTTATTACTCTGCTGTATTTACTTATATTACTACTCTGTGATTATTAAGTACATAGGTAGGTACTTAGTAACAATAATGTTACGTAATGTTGACACTGATAAAATGTATAATTTTAGAGTAAGTTTTAACAGGAATCATGACTGTACGTACTTACAGATCAGGTTTACTATTCACATTGTCCCAATAATAACTCGGATGTATCTTTAACACGGAAAGTATTTGTAAAATAGATGTAGGTGTGTATTTTAAGCGCTAAACAAAATAACCGACCATAAATACCGATATATTTAGTAGGCGTGGTGGTCATCGCATACCGCGTGCGTAAGAGAGCGCGCGTGACACTCGACTAATTATTGCTCTCGGGGGCGTCGGGCGGGTAGGTAAATAACTCGGCCGAATGGCGGAGTGACACAGGCCTGGCAAAGCTTCTGTTATGGGTACTAGACAACTGATAAATGTACCTAAATACATTTTTTTTTGTAAATACATACTTATAATACATAGAAAACACCCAGACCAAGATATATAAAACCACATATTATTAATGCTCCTAAATAAGCAATATGTTTGTCCCATACCGCCTACCTCCGAAATCTCCAAGAATAATATAGCCGCCTGGGCGCTCCCTGGAGACCCATTCGTTGATATTAGCTGTCCGAACTCGCCGTGTCGCAACGCTGCCAACTTTTCAGTAAAGGAATGGTGAGGTAATTCTTCAGTACTTATACGCCTAATCGGAGTTATAAGGAAGATGGATGTTATGAAAATCTGCTCATAATTGCCCTTTAAAGCTTACCTACTTACAGCTGATAAGCAAAATGTGGCTAATATGAAACGTAAAAGTTGCAGGAAACTTCAAAAAGTTGATCTTCATTTATTCCATAACTTCATGACATTGTATTAAACGAGGCACTCACATAATAATATGTTTCGATCTCTAACGGAGACCTTCATTAGGGCAATGTCCAGACGCGTCTAACCACTCTCGATCGCGACGAACACTGCATGCTATGCCATATATCTAAACTAATATTATAAAGAGGTACATAAGATTTGTTTGTATTTTTGTTTGTTTGTTTGTAACGAATAGGCTCCGAAACTACTGGACCGATTTCAAAAATTCTTTCACCAATAGAAAGCTACATTATCAGGGAGTAATATAAGCAATATTTTAATGTCAAAAAAAATTTGGGACCCGTAAGAAAATTGCAATATTGTAACACAAGGTAGAGAACAAAAATCATTCTTGACGTGCGATGTGAAAACTGTTGATGTTACAACAAAACAATGTATTACGGATTTATAGGCCTTGATAAAATCTTATTTTTTACTAAATTGTCCACCCGTGCGAAGCCGGGACGGGCCGCTAGTCATTTAATATAATTAATTAATTTATTATAATGTCTCATGTGAGTTTTAATAATATACGGCCCTGGATGCAAAGATTTACGGCGCTGGACGCAGGGATTTAAGGCCCTGGATGCAGGGATTTTTGACAGGTACATTTTGAAAGGACCATGTCCGTGTCGGCACCAGTTGGATGTCGCAGAATACCGACGCTGTGTGTAATTACACAGCATTAATAACGAGCAATGGCCAAATAACATTATGATTTAGATCATTGTGTTTGAAAGTTATATAATATGTCATTATGTATTGTCATACCCCGGCCACTGCGTACAAATGTCGTATCGGTAACTACTACATAAACAATGACGTCTGTGCAGAGCGTGAATAAGCGTGTGTGCGTGCAGTGCCATACAAACTGTTCCAGATTTGTCTCAGAGGGGAGGTGAGGTTGACACGAGAGAGGGGCAGGGAGTGGCCATACTGTAAAACTATTACTTATACTGTGGTATTGTTTCAATTATTGTCTCATATTGTAATGTTAATAAACATATTTTCTTTGTTTCAATATTATTCACCACGTTACCTCATCGAATAATGTCATCGTAATCATCGAATAATGTATGTTATTCTTTTTCTATGTTCACGTCATTTTCTAATTTTAGGAATTAGAGGTGATAAAATTTCTGAACATTCGCTGGAAACTTTCGTGCTTTCCACATGGATGAATTCTATGTATATCATACTTGTGTCATTAGGAACCCTTTTTAATAATCGTTCCCATTGGGACAACCAAATATTAGTTCCCAAATATACAATAGAAGCTACAATCGGGATACAATACAGTTTAAACGTTTTTCGGCATTTAATATGAATTAATACAATTCATTCCGAACAGGCTTCAACACCGTACACCACATTCATACCCTTCGACAGATTATACAGAAGACTGAGGAGTATACTCTGGCCCTTTGTCTGGTGTTTGTGGACTGCGAAAAAGCTTTTGATTCGATTGAGACAAGAGCTGTCTTTCCAGCGGTCCTCATTGACTATCGGTATCGGTACATTGAAGCGCTGAAGTGTATATTATAATAACGCCACGATGTGTATCCGAGTACAGACCCAGAGAACGAAACCGATGCAACTGCAAAAAGGTGTAAGACAGAGGGATGGAGGGATGTTATATTGTTTTTTTATATATAAGTAGGGGGCAAACGAGCATGTGGGTCACTCGATGGAAAGCAACCGCTACCGCCCATAGAGACCAGCAACACCAAGGAGTCGCCGATCCGTTGCCAGCCTATACTTCTTTCCGATCTTTCTTTCTATCCCCGAAACTCTTGGACTAGATACGGCATTTACATCAATGGGGAATACATCACTCACCTTCGGTTTGCCGACGATATAGTCATTATGGCGAAATCGGTGGATCATCGGTGGACAATAGTGTTTCAACCAGGTAGGTCTCAAGATGAACATGGACAAGACAAAGATAATGTCGAACGATCATAATACATCTATACAGGTTATGGTCGGGAACGCTAAGCTCAAAGTTTTTGACGACCTAGGACAGACCGTTCAACTATGTAAGTCCAACTTCGACCGAGAAGTCAACAGACGAATTTAACTCGGATGGGCAGCATTCAGAAAGCTACGTCACGTCTTCTCGGCCAAATTACCACAGAGCCTAAATACTAAAGTGTTCGGGCAATGCGTGGTACCAGTGATGACAAATGGAACTGATAATGGTCTGCAGCAGAACTAAAATAACCGACATAGCTTAACGGATAAGCAAGCTGAAGTAGCAGTGAGCCGGCCACATAGCTCGTAGACCTGTAAACCGCTGGGTAAAGGTATTCGAGTGACGACCCCGTGCTGGCAGACGCAGTGTGGGAATACCACAAGAAAGTTGTAGGGAATCGTTGGATGCTGGTCGTTCAGTGATTGATTCTATAAATATATACTTATAGAAGTTACTATATAGTAACTTGTTCATACATCTTTGAAAGGATCTTTTATTAAACAAACATTTTTGGTTTAGACGCAAATGAAATTATATCTTATGAAGATGAAATGTTGTCGCAAAATTACAATTAAATAAGTATTTACCCACTTGTTATTACTGATCTTTATTTATTATTACTTATTTAATTTAACAAATAGCTTAATTGTTCATAATCAACCGTTGAATTATCTCGTCACCCTACCCCGCCTGCTGCTTACGAACTAACAAATGTATCGTATATATTTCCAAGGGGAGTGTAACTTGTTTCTACTAAGCACCATCGTTAATCGTAACGCTGAAACGTATCGATTTGGTCCCCGGAGAATTCCGGAATCCCGTCGGCTTCAGTTTATTTCACTACAGTATCGGTATTCGATACCAAATTCCGATTCTGGATGCCTTTGAAGGCATTTGTTAGTACTAAATGGAGTCGGACCGGTGTTAAATGGGCATGTTTTGTATTTTTAGTAGATCAGAGTTTGAAGGACACTAGTCGTCGTTAGGACACTTTGTGGTTGGTCTATAGTCCTGTTTACCGGATAGGGATAGCAATTCGGTGAATTATGATAATGAAAAACGACCCAGCTCTGGGTATTGGTTGTCTGGAAAAGATCACGTGGCGAAAAGACCTCACATGTACTGCATTTTTCTTTTGCAATAAAATGTATCATATCATATCTTCTTATATTTTATCAATAAAGACCATGTTTACCTCAGAAAGGCTATACTATAAAGGAACTGGCGCATCCGACTGTTCGACTAGGCTGGGAATATTATAATAAATAAATATTTCTGGACAATTTACACAGCGCCATCTAGTCCCAAATTAAGCGCAAAGCTTATGTGTTATGCGTATTAGACAACTGTTAAATGTACTTAAATATTTTTTTTCGTAAATACATACTTATGTATTTACGAAATATATACATGTTTTTTGCATGTACTTATTTGTTATTGCTGTATTACAATAAAGTTTTTACAAACAAACCAACTTATAATACATAGAAAACACCCAGACAAACAGACATGTTCATGCACACAAATGATTGTCTTGTGCGGGAATCAAACCCGCGACCTCGGAGTCAAAGTGGCCATTGCTAAGCATTCGACCACCGAGCTCGTCCAATTATGGAACACTGCATAATGTCACCCCACCCACAGAGACAGGTAATATTAGTATAGATTAGGTATTATCAAACCCCGGCCACTCCATACAAAAATGGCGCTTTTGCATGTAGTAACCAAATGACGCCTGTACACGTGCCTATGTTTGAGTGACGTTCTCTAGGGCTGACATTATTCAATTATTAGTCGGACATATAAGGGGGTGTAAGTGGTTCATCAACATCTTTGAACCAAAGTCAATGTCACCTGCACGGGGTACACCCTGCTGACTGACAGACGAGGCTCTGACGAAAAGAGAGGTAGGACATAGAGTATTTTTTAAGCGCCCGACTGACGAAGTACCACCACCTCACAGAATACCGCAGTCAAATAACAATTTTCTTGAGGGTTGTTGTGTTCCTGCGAGTGAGTGAGGTCACCAGAGAGGATGGAGTTGCTACGTTGGCAGCGGGGATGGCAGCGCGCGAGCGATATTTAATGTTGCGAGCGTTAATATGGTTACGGTAACCGCTTCACATCAGGTGGGCGTAGTGAAGAAAAAAAAAACATAGTAAATACACTACACTGACTTCAGCCAATATTTACAAAACGCCTTGTATAATTGCCATTGCTAACTTACCCAGAATTTTATATTTTCTAATCACCACTAAGTCGAACGTTCGCCTTCTGAACACCGGTTCATTGTAATGGCCAAACCATTTCATTCTCAGTAATTGTAACTTACTAATATTATATAAATGCATGCGCAATGATTTGATTCATTTTCATATTCACATGGAACAAACTTAATTTAAAACTAATACCACACTTATCATCACGCACAATAAACATTGAAATGTAAATAAGAAATATGTAAACATTAACAATAAACCACCATAGCTCAAGTGACAGCAATGTCAATTCCGCGTCTGCGCACTCACTTGCTCTTTGAGACATATAAATCTGCTATAAGCTATCCTTTTCTCATCTCGTATTAATTGTATTTTGTATCCTACTTTGACAGACATGAATTAGTTATGATGAAACTATGGCTGCCGCATGCTTTTTATTTAATTTATAAAAAAATCTGTACTTTATTTCATCCAAAGGGATCGAATAAATATATTTTTTTGACTTTCCATGTGTTGAGACATCCATCCACTGCACAAGTAACTCCCATCTTTTAAACTGAATGGAGAATAAAATACGAGCGACGTCAATTTGTAGGACGTTGCATCCATTGCGAACGGTTCCAAATCGGTCCCATAGGGGAGGTGAGGTCGACTAGTGAGAGCGGCAGAGAGTGTCCATACTGTACGTTAGTACTATTACTTATACTGTGGTATTATGTAACGATGGCAGATGGTTGGAAAGTCTTAATGTGGAGGCCACATGTATGGAGTTCTCTAAGCGGAGGATAGCATATGGTGGAAGTGGCACCATATGCTATCCTCCGCTTTCAGCATCCAACCGCTACCAAGTCGTCGGTTCATCTACAGAGAACTCCCTATATGTGGCCTATATGCGACAGTTGGTAGATACAGACTGATGATGATGATGCTGTATTAATAAAAGTGTATAAATAAGTAAACTGTTTTACGGAATGTTGATCGCACTTAAGCTAGCAATAAGCTGCCTTTCGGCTTACTATAACTATTAGGTATAAGTCTGTGAAAAGCCAGTTATTATTATTATTATAATATTGCTACCATCGTTGCCTTGCTATTAGACATAAACAACACAATTTTGAGCATTTTCCGTCGGAATCTGGAAAAATAATTACGTCAATTTGTTGAATTTTTTGTCACAAAAACTGTTTTAGAAAAAAATCGAATGTAGATTTTCGAAGCATTTGTTTTCTTGATTCGAAAATATATAAAAAAATTGCTACACACGGGCAAAATTTTATGAAGTGACTGCTAACTTTTTTTTTGGTCCAAGTTACATACTATAGCGGCCATTGTCCTTTCAACCCGATCGGTCCAGTGACTTGAGCTGGGCGTTGATAGATCAGTCAGTAACGGTTACCTTTATAGATACAGAATAAGATTATATGATAAGTAAATTATTGTTATGTTCATTGCCTTTTTTGGCATCATCTCTCTTATCTCATTGACTTTTTGTGGCATCATCTCTCTTATCGCATCAACTTTTTTGGCATCGTCTCTCCTATTTCATTGACTTTATTGGCATCATCTCTCTTATTGCATCGATTTTTTTGGCATCATCTCTCTTATATCAAAGCCTTTTTGGCATCATCTCTCTTATATCAAAGCCTTTTTGGCATCATCTCTCTTATATCAAAGCCTTTTGGCATCATCTCTCTTATATCAAAGCCTTTTTGGCATCATCTCTCTTATATCAAAGCCTTTTTGGCATCATCTCTCTTATCTCATTGACTTTTTGTGGCATCATCTCTCTTATCGTATCAACTTTTTTGGCATCATCTCTCCTATTTCATTGACTTTATTGGCATCATCTCTCTTATTGCATCGACTTTATTGGCATCATCTCTCTTATTGCATCGACTTTTTTGGCATCATCTCTCTTATATCAAAACCTTTATGGCATCATCTCTCTTATATCAAAGCCTTTTTGGCATCATCTCTCTTATCTCATTGACTTGTGGTGATCGCCGCTGTTAATCCTGGCTACACAGGAGACACAGTGGTGGGAATATGTCGTGGGCCCCCGCCCCGATATTGCAACGTTCTAGAGTACTTTTAAGAGTGTCAACGAAAACCATTGATACACATAATCCATAGTAAATCGTAGTTTAAAAATAAAAATTCCAACAAGCTTTTAACTTAATGCATTTAATAATCTATGTAAGCGAAGTCACGAACAAAGGCTACTATACTATAAATCTTGGGTCTAGAACTAGCAGTCTGTAAAGTTGAAGTGGAGAGTTTTCTCAAAGTGCGCGATAAAACCCACCCCCCTTTTTAACATTAGTCGGAATCGAATAGTATGTTTTTTCGACATAGCACTTACCCGTAATTTGTTGTTAAAAGGTGGGTTATTCCAAATAATTTTACAATACATAAAATACAATCGGACACGATCTGTTTCTGTATATTACATATAAAAAAAGCAATTTATGCACGTTACCTTAAGTTATCGAGGGCAAAAGTTTTTTTAGAGTTTTTGTCTATTACTCTGTGTGTTTGTGAATGCTAATTTTGAGGTGTAAGCGGCTCACCACGATCGTTAGAGCCAGAGCTAACCTCACTTGCATATGGTGCACCCTGACGTAGAGTATGCTTTTAATTCCTTCGATTAAGGGGAGAGCCGTATCCCAGCAGTGGGATGAATAAAGGTTAATGACGACTCAAATGCAACCGGTTGTCTGGAAAAGATTCCTTCACGGAATCAGTCCACCCTTGCAAATTTGATGGTGTGTAATGTGTGTATACTAACTACATACTTCATACCATACTTTCGTACTTAAAGTGTGTTTGTTTGTTCTTTTTTGACATCAAAAGGAACTAATGGATTTTTGATTAGATGGAGTTAAAGCTCAGGAGAGTTACATAGGCTACTTTTTATCCCAGGAAATTATTCCTTATATCTTTAATAAAACTGTTACCCGCTTCGCCCTCGTAATCAATATTTTAATAAAACTTTCCCTATAGATATAAGGAATAATTTCCTGGGATAAAAAGTAGCCTTACTTTTGAATCAATATTTTAATAAAACTTTCCCTGTGAATAAAAAAGATTTCCCTATGAAGAAAAATAAGGAATAATTTCCTGGGATAAAAAGTAAGGCTACTTTTTATCCCAGGAAATTATTCCTTATATCTATAGGGAAAGTTTTATTAAAATATTGATTACGAGGGCGAAGCGGGTAACAGCTAATATAACGTTTTATAAACGAAAAAAAAAATATATTTATTATATCTGCATATTTTCTTTTTCTAGGTCGGATGATCTCGAAAATGCGGTTGGAAGGAAAGCGGAGGATCGTATATGGTGGAAAGCATTGGGAAAGGTCTATACCCAGGAGTGGGCACAGGCAGAAATGGATGATGATGATTTTTTCAATCCCGTCATCCATCATCTTGAATGACCCATGAGGGCCCATCTAGACTAGACTTAGAGGGTAGACGATTTTTTTATAGGTATAAGGTATATGTGTCTACAATATTAGATTCCTAATTTCTTCGTTTTGAATTCTCTATTTAAGAGAAATTAGGTAGGTCGTGAGTGATTTAATCTGTAGGCTAGGTCAGATTCAGAGTTATTTAATAACTTAAGTAAAGAAAAAAAAAGATTTAATTAAAATAGTTCCACGCGTTTGGAAGTAACGATATCGCAAACAAATAAACAGTTAAAACCTTCTCTTTTTAAGCACTGACTCAAAACAAAACTTATAGCCCAAAAATTAGAAATAAATATTAAGTTTTAAAGCCTATCAAAAAGCCGCACATTGCACATTAAAATAAAGTACCAACAATTAAAAACGAACACAGAAAAAAAATATAAAAATAAACATTCAAATTTTAAGGTTTCTCAGCTTGTTACATCTCTATTAGAAGCACGCAAAGGTGAAAAACAACATTAATTGCTGTCAGCTACGAGGGGTGAAACAAAGGGCCGTTTTTTTCGGCACTATTGTACCTACGGGCCCCTCCGTTACGGCCCCGCCGCAATAGATGATTTTATTTTTGTGACACTGTCCTTTAGATGTGTATACGATCGATCGAGAGTATAAATATACGGGTCATTATGGAGAGCGCTTGGATGGTCGAATGGAATTAGGGCCGGCAAGTAAAAAAAGAATATAACCATAAATAATAAAATATTTGGTGTGGGTTATAAAGGAATAGATTGGAGATAGAACGAGGAATATAATGTTTTATTAAATGTGAATACGGAATAGAAATTTCGGTAGAAAATGTAGGCAGAAATGGGAAATACTCATAAGAACTTCCTCAGAAATTACCCTCAAATATATTAATTACTTACAGACGCCGAATATAGATCGTACTTAATTATTTTACTACACTATCCTCATTGAAATAAAATAGACTGTCATACATATTACCTACCATGTTCAGGTTATTTCATTCATTATTTTTTGTACTTATTTGACCCAACAATGTCATTGAATTCTACATGCTTATGATAGAGGCTTTGATTATTATGAATATAGATGAGGTTGTCGTCGACCCTTATTGATCCCACTGCTGGGATATAGGCCTCCCCTCAATCGAAGGCGTTAGAGCATACTCCACCACACTGCTCAACTGCGGGTTGGCGGAGGCCAGTTTATTCAAGCCGCTTAAAGGCCATTAGTCCTCTTGTACACGCTAAGAAAAGTCGCCGGGCCTATGCAAGAATTCGTGTCGTTTCTACACACGAACTGTGTACACAGCTTCCGCGCTGACCAAGAAAAAAATCTTGTCGGCGCTAGACAAGAATTTTGTCGGATCTAGGCACGAAAACCACCGCACCGCAGCAAAAACGTCGCGCGTCGTGTCTAGCGCGGACAAGATTTTTTTCTTGGTTCGCGTGGAAGCAGTGTACCTACACGGGTCGTGTGTAGAAACGACACGAATTCTTGCATAGGCCCGGCGACTTTTCTTAGCGTGTACAAGAGGCCTTAGGCGGCTAAAAAACTGACCACTTGGCGTAACAACTATTATCTAATGACAATAGCCGGGACAGACGGCTTAACGTGTCCTCCGAAGCACGGAGGAGTTCGAGATAAATAAACTCATCCATGAATGGATCGACCGTAGCCTGTCCATGGACAGGCTACGGTCCACGTTGCTTACCTGGCGTGTTCGATTAGACGGACATGCGCAACGACGACAACTAGCTCCTCAATAATAAAAATAGACGGAGGTCAAAACTTACACTCAAGGCTTTAACAACACCTGCAGGTTGTCAAATTATGTAAAAAAATACATGTCTAGAATTTAATATGATTTAAAGTTTACAGGGGAACTTTAATTCGGGATTAGTTGGCTGGGCTCAGGCTGGCGAATGACGCGTTTACGACCACCGCGATTTACAGCCCGATGCTGCTGCGATTGTAAAGTGGGCGTTACGAAATATTACGACCGTCACCGATCATCAAAATGTACTAAGCAGTAACCAAACTTCCGCAAACGAGGGCTGAGTTTGTAGTATTAATTCCTCAGATCAGAGCAAACAAGGTTTGTTTCTGTGATCTGTGATTAATACCTTATTTGTCATACTGCTGTTTCACACATTGCTAAGAAGAGGCAAAGACAAATTCCAAACGCTTCTTACTCTTACTAATTTCTTCTGATTATATTCGTTGGGAGTTCCAATGTATGTTCGTACATTGTCTTTTTCGGTGGTCGCCGCTGTTAATCCTGGCTACACAGGAGACACAGTGGTGAGCATGTGTGGTGGGCCCCCGCCGCGTAGTCATAAAATAGTAGAATAGTAGACAAGCGATACCTATATTGAAACAATATAAACGAAAAGTACTATGCGTATATACAAAATTTGTAGTGTGGTAAATGAGAAGCTGGTGACCGATGTAGGTCGAACGATATAGATCGGAACCTGTTTTTCGTTGAATCTTGAAGGTATCTACTGCATTGCACTACAGAATACATGACGCGAATATCTGTCTAATGTAGATTTGCATATAAGTGAACGCACACTTATCCGACCCGAACGATCCTAACGAATCGAATTTTAGAGTTCTTGGTATGAAATTTAATGACACCTGGCAAACCTATCCGCGGCAAATTGTCCGAATCAGGAAGGTAGATTAAATGTCTAGACAAAGGTTTTGTAAACACGACGAAAGGAAATGTGAAATTAATTCGTAAGAAATGCAGATTTGTTCAACCATTTTCCTTTTAAAAATTGTTTATAATCGATAAAATTTTACAGTTGTAAAATTACTAATCGAGATTTTTGATGATCACGTGGTATTCCACATGATCGTCAAAAATCTCGCCTTCCCGATTAGTCGGTCTTTAGATGAGGTTAACTTACTGCTCAATATAGTTTTAAAAGTAACTTGTTTGTTTGTTAGTTCAGATGCTCAGAATGCACGATAAAATGAGGTAACAGCGTTTATGGAGCAGTAAAAGAATAAGTAACCTATCATAAATTACTTTTTAATTAACCAGGATTATGTTTAAAAGCATACTGAAAAGATGAGTATGGGAGGATGAAATGGAATTTGAAATTAAATAGTTATTTATATCCGTAATATCACCAGATACCATAGGACCAGAGACCAGTTATTGTCGGGTGTGTAACACAAATAAATTAATTTTACACAATGTGCCGGCTCCACATTTGTGCCGCGAAGCACCGCGAACAGGCGTGAACGTGAATGTAGTGGTTTTACAACGACGACGAAGACGGAACGACAAAGGTTTCGCGTTTCGTTCGCGTAATGTTCATGCGCATACATCCACATTCACGCACGGCGCGCCGCCAGTTTATTCCTGACTACCGATGCGTACGGATGGGTGCGTGCATTCGTAAAATGTACTATGGAATTCAAAAAGTCGCCATTACAAGTCACTATAATTTCTTCCCTCCCCAACCCGTCTGGCCAGCGTGGGGAGTGTAGGCTAAATCCTCCTGTCTGTGACGGACGAGAGAGGGTCGTGCTCCTGTAGTGGAGACTAAAATGACCTGATGATGATAATTTCAGTCATCCACTATCTTCTTCTTCTCCAACGTTTTCTAATTATTTTCTTATTTTGTAGGTACAAATACTTATATGTTGCTACAGCAAACAAATCACAATAATAGTATTGCAGCCGCAGCTTTTCACACATCCATTTCGCGACAGGTATCACTCACGGATGTGTGATCCGTAAATGTAGAGGGGCACAAGTTCTGCCGTGAAATCACGGCGCGAATTCACACTAACGTAGAGCCGCCATTACAGTAATTTTTGGGTGGTAAATTAGAAAATAAACAAAATAAGTTTCGCGATCTGTACCATGTGACATATCAAGTGTACGGGCTATTAAAAGAGACGTGAAAAATATTGGCCTTGAAGAAACTGAGAAAGAAGACTTGAAGAATATCGCTATAAGCTATTGTTACGAAGTTGAATCTAAACCCTAACTCGATAATGCAAAGAGGGTAGGCCTTGAAAAGCTGGGAGACTACCCTAGACCGTTGTTATCACCTTATCTTCAAGGATCGCCAGAGATGAATGGATAAAGACTAGAAAAATATCTATTACCAGCAACGATATTTTGCACAATAAAAACAATGATAAGCGAATTTATATCAATGAATGCTTAACTAAACAAATGCGTGCAGTCGGCAGGAAGGAATGCAAATAAAATAAAGATACATACAAATCTATATGGATTCAGCATTCCACAATACTAACTAGGCCGGATCCTAGCCCACGGGGCCGAAATCGAGGTTGAGTGGAGCGAGTAGATTCGCTGAGTGTATGTTTTCCATTTATTTCAATGGAAAATATATTTGATGATCATTCCTCAAGGACATGATCGATTTCAATTTATTTCCGACACAAACCTCAAGCATGTCGAGGTTTCATCAAAATCGGTTCAGTGTTCAGAGCCAATTTATTTCCAAGAATGACTTGTGTACTATGTGTGTGTGTGTGTGTGTGTGTGTGTGTGTGTGTGTGCGTGCGTGCGTACGTGCGTGCGTGTGCGTATATAAGCTCCGCTCCCACCACTCAATTAAGAAAATCGACAGTTCTACAATCCGCAGCATTGGGTCTGAGGCGGATATCCATAAGATTTGCTTCGACGAGGAATAAATAGTCACAACAACTAGTGTGAATTCACAAAACGTGATTATCGATAAATATTAAAATTCAACGATATTCTATCTTGTAATACCATTGCATATGAAAAAGATGATATCGAGAAGTGGACCACGTACGTCGAGACTACTGCCGATAATTTACGAATAGTTCATTTCAAAATTAGATCTCTTATAAAGAACTTCAATGAAATTTTGTTATTATATTATAACACAACTGTGTTCCTCACAAAATGTATGTTTTTTTTATAAATAAATAATAAAATAAATTATTACAGATATTTGGCTGAATATAATAATATAATGTATCGATTACAATGCTAGTTCTTCATTTGATATACTATACGATAGACAGGTATGATAAGCAATCACGAAAGCATAGATGGAATAAGAATACAAGACCTAAAATTCATAAATAAACAAATTAGTGCTGTCTTGGCAACATTAATATGTGCATTATACCTGAAGTATAACCTGATAAGCTAAAGAAATTACGAACCTATTTTTAAGCAAGGAAGCTATTTAAATTAGATTTTTAATTATAGGCGTACGGAGATTTTGTAAGTGACTAATAAAATAATAGCAAGACTAGCTTCTGGAAATCAATACTGCTTAATTAAATTAAATTGAATTGAAATAATAATTAAATTGAAATAACTAAAAAATCTGACGAATTAAAATTATATTATAAAAATAAAGTTATATTATAAAAATCTGTCTGTTTATTTAACTTTTTTATCAAATTTGTTTATCGGAAATTATTTTAAATATTTATGTATTTAATTGCAAAGTCACACTTTAGGTTATTTTGATAACCTATATAAAAGTTATTGTTCACAAAAGGATATATTAAAAATAAAACCGGCCAAGTGCGAGTCGGACTCGCGCACGAAGGGTTCCGTACCATTATCTATAAAAACGACAAAAAAATCATGATTGTTGTATGGGAGCCCCAATTAAATATTTGTTTTATTTTTATATAATTATTTATTTATAAAGTGAATATAAAACTAAATATTATGTGAGTATTTCAAGCGTCTGTCTACCTATTACCGTTATCAATTGCGAGCAAAAACGAGCAAAAAAAATCACGTTTGTTGTATGGGAGCCCCCTTAAATATTAATTTTATTCTGTTTTTTAGTATTTGTTGCTATAGCGGCAATAGAAATACATCATCTGTGAAAATTTCAACTGTCTAACTATAACAGTTCATGAGATACAGCCTGGTGACAGACGGACGGACGGACGGACAGCGGAGCCTTAGTAATAGGGTTCCTTTTTACCCTTTGGGTACGGAACCCTTTGTTCACAAAATAATAATAGATAAAAAACAAATATCCAAATACTGACATAATAACGGGATGGGGGGGGGGGGGGGGGGGCACCAAACATTCTCAATTCATAAAAACGGCAATGAACAGTGAAGTCCACTGCAGTCCCGGGGGTAAAACTACGGCTGCTTTGGAACTCACTTACTAACTTGGAACTAACATAATAATAAAATTGTAACTAACCCATCTGTACATACGAGATATGATCTAACAGAAAATAATGTGAGGGGTATTTTTAAAAGCAATAGAAGACCAAAATAATCATGTTTAGACTTTTTATCTGTCTATATGTTATACTCGCATCACGCAAAAACTATTATGTATTATTGTTTGTGAATTTGAGGCGCAAAGCTTCAAATTCAAGAAAGCCTCAAACTTTAGAAACCAGCCAAGATAATAAATGGGTACAGTTAGCAGGCAGTTTTGTGTAAAATAGGTTCTATGTGTTTAGATACAAAGCCATAACATAAATAAACAAACTTGCTTCCAATAGCAAATTAGAAATTAGGATAAATAGGCGTAGAGCTTATTGGCTTATCTTGTGGACAAGTTTTAACTGGAACCTTAAGCTGATATGGACATCTGAGCCACTAAGCGCTCACACAATCCGCTTTTTATATCACGGTGGTGGTAAACAATCGTACAGCCCGCTTAAAGTAAGCGGCTATCGCGATTTGTGGATACATACTCTTTGGGTCTTTTTTGAAGAAAATGTTTTATACGCTATTAGGCTCTAGACAGACGGACTGCATCAACTACAATTCCACTGCAAATTTGCAGTTTGAACGCAGTTAGTACGACTGCAATGAAACTGCAAACCAACCGTGCAGCCCGATTGCAGTCGGTGTGCAGTGGGCGTGCAGTTCCAACGACTGCATCGTGACTGCAAGCTAGCTGCACGGTCGACGGGCGGTCCTAATGCAGTTAGACCAATTTTGGAACAGTTAGCAAATTTGCAGTGGAATTGCAGTAGAAATGCAGTCCGTCTGTCTAGAGCCTTAATCTTTGTGTGTTGCTACTAAAATGGTAAACAAGTATAAGTCGTGCTAGGGTTGCCAGGCGTTCAGATAAAGCCGGACATAGTTAGGCTTTTTGATTGCGTGTCCGGCCAAAATGAGCGGTGCCCGGCTTGCCCGGCTTTTGTTAGGCTGTTTACACTACGCAAACGAGCGAGAGCGCTGAGCGTGACCGAGCACAGTGCTAGTCGAGCGTTGATTTACGAGATACAACTTATACCCATTAATACTGATACACAGAATCCTCAACAGTGTAGGGTGTCCGGCTTTTTTACCCAAATGCCCGACCAAACTTGCTGGTCTGTCGGGCTATTAGGTTTGGCGACTTGACAACCCTAAGTCTGGCCTTTTGCTTGTGATTACTTAAGGGACAGATAGTATATATGCCATCTTATATGTAAATATAAGATCAGAAAGTAGAAACAAGAATAAATGTTGAGACTACCCTAAATTTTTATAGCCAAAACGTTTCAAAGCTAAACGGTATTTTATAGAATCGATTATGTCGTTCTAGAAACACAGGTCGTATAAATTGCTTTAAAAATTCGACTTGTACTTAAGTGCTTAATGTCGCAATAAATTGGTCATTTCAGTTTGCTTACGAAGTGTATGGTTAAATTATATATTTTGCAGGCAATTTGATCTACACTACTTTGCGTGCTTCCGCCATCAATTAGTTTATGCAAACTACTGCCGGCGATCTGTAGATGTTGATGGTTAGAACAACAACCTATAAATGACCATTATACAAATACAAATGTCAGAAAGTAGTGTAGATCAAATTGAAATGAAATGAAATAAATTTATTGCGAAACACACACAAGTAATACCTTAACAATAAAGAACATCACTTAGATAGATACAGACAAGTTTGTGTAGCAAAAAGGCATTGACTCAGCTGTATGTTGACCAGTGTCTGACAGGCTGCCGACACTAACCAACGCTGGTTTTCAGTCAGCCTTGTACAAATAAAATTGCCCATAAAGCGGGTTTACACAAGCAATATTCTGTTTTACCTTAGTGTCGCCAAAGATTCAACAACTGTTGAGCTAACACATACGGTTATATATGTCAACACAACAGCCGCCAAATCCCCGGCGATACCAAGGGTCAGCCAGTATAATAAGAACAAACGCAAATATAGAGATATTTGTTATGATTCTACAATTTTTCTATGAGTTCAGAAATTGACATTATAATTACAATAGAAACTATGTGTACATATAGGTATGCACTAAAAATGCCAAAACTTTGCATACATCTCACACATCTCTCCACTGTGCAAAGAGAACAGTATCTCCGCACACAATAAAAAGACGCTAGAGAGTGTGTTGGTGCACTTAATAATCATAATAACTAAGATTTAATCTATAATTACGATACGAAAATTGCCTATAAAGACTTTCGCAAAATAACACCTAATCAATTAAGTGTTAGATGAACTGGACAGATATATTTATTCTTCTTTCTGACATAAATGTGCTGACTTTTCGCGGAATACCTATTGCGGAGCTATTTTAATCTAATCTATGTAAGCAATAAGCACACGTTACAGTAAATTAAAATGGTACGAAAGAAGTAATTATTGTTTCAGACGTTAGAGTTCAGCCATTACCTATTTATTTTTTACAATTTTTAACTTATTCTATATTATTTTTATGGAGTTATTAAAATGCATCATAACTTTTCGAAACAGGGGCACACTCATAACAGGAACATACTCGATGCCAAAAATTCGAAGTTTCTGGCGAAAGTTTAGAATTTTTCAGACACGAATTTCTTTCTATTGGGCTGGTGGATATGGACATTTCAAATCCAGCAGCTTCCTAGCATGGTCTAATTTGTTGTTTAACTAGCACAATAAATTTGAAATATTTTCTTGAATTTTCATTCATTACAAAATATATTTAAAAAAAAATCCAGACTTTCAGCAGACACTTCGGTGAAAGCCGATGGTTTCACCGTTCAGTAATTACGAGAGAGAGTCGCGGGCTAGACGTAACATTCAGTATATAAAATAAATAATAATAATACAATCATAAATCTTACTTTAAGCATCTTTTGCCAGAACTTCGTATGTTAGTTGGCAAACTAGCATAGCTCCCTGTCGGGTGCACCATATACAGATGAGATTAAATTTGTCTCCAGTGTGAGCCGCTTACACCCTTTTCTTGTAATTCCCGTGCCCAGAATTCTGAGTGGCAGCTAATTTGTAACCTCGGCCCCGCATATCAATATCAAATCACTGATATAACGTAATATTATAATACACTTACGCACAAAAACACGACAACATTCAGCAGCTATCATTACCGTCACAATAAACACGGAAACATTAGTAGTTTGTTTAGTTTTGTACAGTTTTAGGTCAACTCGCTCACTCGCACGCCATTAAACTAAGCAACAATAGTGAAATAACAAATAATGGCATGCAATTAGAATTGTCTGAAAGTTTACTTTAGTTCTACGTGTATTCGTTTATAAAACGTAGATATATATTATCTACTCGTATGTAACTTGAAACAACAACAACACCAGTTGTCATAGTATTAACAGTAAAAAAAAAAAATGGTTGCCTGTAAAGTCGGTATACGGGCGAAAGTTTTACGTGACAACGACTTTGAGTGGTAAAATGTTTTCGAGTGGAAGGGACGCATGCCTTTCACTTTTTATGTCTGTCTCTCTCGCTCTTAGAAGGGACGCGTGCCTTTCACTCGCTCTCATTGTAAGCGCATAACGTGAGCCAGTTTCTTGAAGTGTCACCCGGCTAACCAATTTATAAGACGTTGTCACGTCAAAAATATGACTCAATGTCAAAATAATAATAATATATAGATTGAAAAGAACATATTAATTCGTTTGTCGTAAACTGCATCCGCTACTACAATAAGTTGCCGGAGTCGGTCCTGATTTTACCCGACACTAAATTCAAACAGCTTATTAAGACCACCTTATGTAAAAAGGCTTACTACAGGACCGACGATTACCTTAATGATAAAAATGTATGGCAAATTCTCGGCACAGGATGTGAAGCACAGGCGTCTTATCTTTACAAGTAGTATTGTGGATATACATATTTAGACTTTATACAATATGTATATACACTCTATACTATGATTTTTTATATTTTTATTTTTTTTTACTATTTTATTTTACTTGTTTTTTTATTTTTTATTATCTCTCTTATTTTGGTTGACATACCATTTTTTTTATTGTACATTGACATTATTTTTATTGTATTATGATAATATTGTATGGCTATTTAAAAAAAAAAGACCTATATTGACAGAGTTTCTTTCGGCATTTCTTCTCGTCAATGGTCATTCCGAAATGCTGGTAGATAAAAAATATACCTAATTGTAAAAGACGTGTCTAAGTGCCCGCGAGGGCCCACAGAATAAAGAATTTTGACTTTGACTTTGACTTTGACTATTGTTTGGGGTGTAAGTAGCTCTCCGCGATGTGCGGCCTGCTGACTAGCGAAAGAGCCAAAAAGGCTCTGGCATAACAGAGATAGGGTACAGCGTATTTGTAAGCTGCCCGACTGGGGAAGTACCTCCACCTCACAGAATATCGCAGTCAAATAACAATTCCTTGAGGGTTATTGGGTTCCTGTAAGTGAATGAGATCACCAGAAAGGAAGGCGCTGTTGCGTTAGCAGCGGGAGTAGCGGCGCGCGAGTAATATTTCATGTTGCGAGCGTTAATATGGCTACGGTTCACATTAGGTGGGCCGTATGCTTGACTGCCACTCGACGTACTATAAAAAAAGTGACAAAAGGCAGTTGAGTAGCGTGGTGGACTATGTTTTAAAGTTTAATCCCCTTCAATTGAGGGGAGGCCCGTCCCAACAGTGGGACGATAATGGGTTGATACTGCTAACCAAATCCTATCGAGTTGAAATCCTATAGAAGCGCGTTCAAGAAATACGAAAATACCAACTTTGGATAGGATTTTGATCGAACGACTTCGGAACGTGAACGATATTTGGTTCGTTCGAACTTACGAGAATCGAAACATATTACACTTTTCATTCTAGAGCAGTGAGTTGAAGAAGTTACCTCTGGAAATCTGCGCGTATCAAAGAGATTTAACAAGTTATTATAATACAATCAATTTTGGTTTAGAAACAGTCCTATGTTTCTAAACTAAAATTAATTGTATTTTTTTAATATAATTAATTTTAGTTTTTTTTTTGCCGGAGGAGTTTAGGAGTTATACTGTAATAATTGCTGGGTAATCTTCAAGTTGTAATTATTCTTTACCAGCTGACATGGCGAACTTCGCCTCGCCTAACAGTCAATGAATGTCGTTGAATTATTAGTTGAACTAAATTTATGATTTTATAGAAGTAATAAATAATAATAAATTCAGTACTTTATTGAGATAAAAACACAAAAAATAATACAAAAATCAACTATATCAATAAAAATATTTTTATTGATAAACCTAGTTGATTTATTGAAATTGATTAATTGAAAATTATTAATTACTAGCTGTGCCCGCGACTTCGTCCGCGTGGAATAGTGTCTTTGGGCATCATTTTTAAATATTTCGGCTAATTATTTTACAAATAAGACACATACGTATTAATACTTATTTGAGTTGCAGTGTGCCATCTAGTGCTTATATAGCTCTTTTGTGGAACATTGTACATTC
This sequence comes from Hypsopygia costalis, assembly GCA_937001555.2. Taxonomy (NCBI): domain Eukaryota; kingdom Metazoa; phylum Arthropoda; class Insecta; order Lepidoptera; family Pyralidae; genus Hypsopygia; species Hypsopygia costalis. Next base: position 28,015,891 of record OW443332.2, read on the forward strand.
ATCCCAACCAACAGCTTACACTGCTGCAACTTTCTTCCGCGCTCACTGCTTTTGCTAATGTTACATACCGGCATGTCCTCATCAGCTAAGTTTAATGGTAGTTTTAGAACCGAGTGCGCTATACCCCTATAACTATTTACACTTTATTTTGCTTTTAACCGTAAACACAGAAAAGAAAACTTCTTATTATGAAAATAACTTATTTAAGTATTTTATTTAATTGTATAAAAACCTATTTAAAAAAATGTTATAAACCCAAATGAATTAAATTTAACTAATTTTATTGACTCAAATAAACAAATCTCTATACTAAGTATAACTTTTTACACTTGTACTTAAGAACTTGTTTTTATGAACCATTTGTAACCGATTCCTAGAAATCCCTTTCGGATATTGCGACTTCTGACTGAGTCGGCATGCAAAGGCATAAAGACTCATTCATAAAACTATTAAGCTTTCTTATCTTTTGTTTACATTCACAGATGGTCAAATGCTTTGTTTGTACAATGCTCAAAAAAGTACTGTTTATTTGATGAGGGCAATTAACTTACCGTTCTTAGGTACCTGCCTAGCATACAAATGTGCAACAAAAAAAAATGACGTAATAACATCTAATTAAACTCGAAAGTAATCTACTTTTAACGAATGAAATAAATAAAACAATGACCCAACTAAAGAAAAAAATATTTAATAACTTATCTACTAAAGTAAGCAAATCGAATTGTAAACAATGTGCAGTGAATAATAATGCATTTGTGGCGGAAAAAATAATAATTGTCACGTGTCTGCACGTTTGGCAAGCCCACTTGGGCATATTTTTTCTGTGCCGTACCACCGTTTTTTACTCATGTGGTACCACGCCGCGTAACGACCCCCGGCCCGCTCTCTGACCCCCGCGCGGCAGCTTTCAATGTGTACGGGTGGTGTACGGCGTTGAGATAGGCAAAATGCCTGGCATTTACAATAAGTGTCCAGTAAGTACATGTTAATGCCCAATAAATGCCTAGTTTTGGGCATAAATAGAGAATTTATAACTATTTTTTGGACATTTATTGTAAATGCCCGGCATTTTGCCCATCTTTAGTACGGCGCGATGCTTGGCAAGTTTTTTACTCGCGTTAATTTCAGTTTCTCATTTTGTAATGACTGCGTAAATGTTATCTACATCAGGATAGCACAAATATTTTGTCTCTTGTCGCAAACTTATAAAACATTCACTTATACCTTACATATTTCCATACAAACTTTCATCCCCTATTCCCTATTGTTATTTTACCCCCGTGTGGGTAAAACTTTTAAAAACTTTGAATGTCATATTTATTTATATCGAATCAACAGCCTAAAAAATAAATTTCAAGCTTCTAGCTCTAAAAATAACGATACTTCCATACAACCTTTCACCCCCCCTTTTAACCCCTTACAACCCTTTTTTTGCATTAAAAAGTAGCCTATGTCCTTCCTCAGGCTCTAAACTATCTGTGTACCAAATTTCATTTAAATCGGTTCAGTAGTTTTGCCGTGAAAGCAGGACAGACAGACAGACAGACAGACAGAGTTACTTTCGCATTTATAATATTAAGTAAGGAAGTAAGGATTTATAACTATTTTTTGGACATTTATTGTAAATGCCCGGCATTTTGCCCATCTTTAGTACGGCGCGATGCTTGGCAAGTTTTTTACTCGCGTTAATTTCAGTTTCTCATTTTGTAATGACTGCGTAAATGTTATCTACATCAGGATAGCACAAATATTTTGTCTCTTGTCGCAAACATTCACTTATACCTTACATATTTCCATACAAACTTTCATCCCCTATTCCCTATTGTTATTTTGGCCCCGCGTGGGTAAAACTTTTACAAACTTTGAATGTCATATTTATTTATATCGAATCAACAGCGTAAAAAATAAATTTCAAGCTTCTAGCTCTAAAAATAACGATACTTCCATACAACCTTTCACCCCCCCTTTTAACCCCTTACAACCCTTTTTTTGCATTAAAAAGTAGCCTATGTCCTTCCTCAGGCTCTAAACTATCTGTGTACCAAATTTCATTTAAATCGGTTCAGTAGTTTTGCCGTGAAAGCAGGACAGACAGACAGACAGACAGACAGACAGACAGAGTTACTTTCGCATTTATAATATTAAGTAAGGATAGTAAGGATTTATAACTATTTTTTGGACATTTATTGTAAATGCCCGGCATTTTGCCCATCTTTAGTACGGCGCGATGCTTGGCAAGTTTTTTACTCGCGTTAATTTCAGTTTCTCATTTTGTAATGACTGCGTAAATGTTATCTACATCAGGATAGCACAAATATTTTGTCTCTTGTCGCAAACATTCACTTATACCTTACATATTTCCATACAAACTTTCATCCCCTATTCCCTATTGTTATTTTACCCCCGTGTGGGTAAAACTTTTACAAACTTTGAATTACATATTTATTTATATCGAATCAACAGCCTAAAAAATAAATTTCAAGCTTCTAGCTCTAAAAATAACGATACTTCCATACAATCTTTCACCCCCCTTTTAACCCCTTACAACCCTTTTTTTGCATTAAAAAGTAGCCTATGTCCTTCCTCAGGCTCTAAACTATCTGTGTACCAAATTTCATTTAAATCGGTTCAGTAGTTTTGCCGTGAAAGCAGGACAGACAGACAGACAGACAGACAGACAGACAGAGTTACTTTCGCATTTATAATATTAGTACTCTTGTCGCAAACATTCACTTATACCTTACATATTTCCATACAAACTTTCATCCCCTATTCCCTATTGTTATTTTACCCCCGTGTGGGTAAAACTTTTACAAACTTTGAATGTCATATTTATTTATATCGAATCAACAGCCTAAAAAATAAATTTCAAGCTTCTAGCTCTAAAAATAACGATACTTCCATACAACCTTTCACCCCCCCTTTTAACCCCTTACAACCCTTTTTTTGCATTAAAAAGTAGCCTATGTCCTTCCTCAGGCTCTAAACTATCTGTGTACCAAATTTCATTTAAATCGGTTCAGTAGTTTTGCCGTGAAAGCAGGACAGACAGACAGACAGACAGACAGACAGACAGAGTTACTTTCGCATTTATAATATTAGTAAGGATAGTAAGGATTAATAATTTAAACCAACAATTATTAATAATTACCAAAATTGAAGGCAAAAAGTATTGAATTATTCACTTTTACCGGTTATTATTAATAATTAAACCTTACTTTTGGTAAATGTAATAAATTTTCAAAAATAACGTATGCTAAGCAATTGTTTCAAGTAACAGAGGCAGGCGGTAATGTAATAAAACATGTTTTGGTTAGATTTGAGTTGATTTTTGGTTAGGTTAGGAATTTCTTGTATCCTGCTATCGGAAATAGGAGCTCCGCTTTCTCCGTCAACCTAGATGATGAATGATGTGTGGCACCACATCATTCATCATCTAGTAAGCTTAATTATTAATAATTGTCAATTTATTACATTGGCATTATTATATATAAATATTGATCAACACAGATAGTTTCTTGTTTGTTTTATTACTTTTACCACACCACATAGTCAATTATTAATAAAAACCAGTAAAAGTGACGAATTTCACAGTTTTCATCACATTTACCAAATCATGAGGTAAGTATTAATAATTACTAGTTATTATTAGTAATAATTTTCAAAACAAACCACAGACAACTTTCGTGACTTAAAAGTGAGACTAATCGATTTGACATTTTTATCAAGTCATTGTTTGTCATTTGTTCTATATTTAAACAGCTTGATTATTATTATATTATTATCTTTTTTTTTTAACTAAGACAAATTTGTTTTATATATATAGATTAGGGGGATTACCGCAGCCTACGTTGTACCCTACTTTCTTAATTTAACTTATCCTGTCACTAAGGCTGCTAATATAGATTGTCCTAAGTACTACCCGATACCTTAGGGACCTATTAGTGTGCCTGTGGTTAGGTACGCCTAGCTGGACCTAAATTGAACGTGAGTGTTATTGCCTGTAGTAAACCTGCTCCTTTCTAATAAACTAGGCTACTGGGTCGAACCGACCTCTTAAGTCAATTACACGTATAGGAAAATTACAATTTTTACTAAGGAAAAAATAATTTAGGGCAATTTTCTATCAATTATTGATAAACAAAATAGATAGAAATTTCAATAACTTCCTACTCCCACTAATTTCTTCGGATTTAATTCGTGGTGAGTTCCAAAGCAGCAGTAGTTTTACCCCTGGGACTGCAGTGGACTTCTGGTAGTCGCCGCTTTTAATTAGTTTTAATCCTGGCTATATATGTCATAGAGTGGTGGGAATGTGTGGTGGGAATGTGTGGTGGGTCCCCGTCCCGTTTATAAACAAAATATGTATACATATTATATTATTTAAATGAAACAAACTCGATTACGTCAGAAAAATATTAATTAAAAAGCTTCATACTGACTAATACTCGGTCAAAGTGGTAAATCATGTTTTGGTTAGATTTGAGTTGATTTTTGGTTAGGTTAGGGTTTTCTTGTGTCCTGTCATCCGTCAACCTAGATGATGAATGATGTGGCCAAGTAAGCTTAATTATTAATAATTGATAATTTATTATATTGGCCAGTCATTATAAATAATGACCAATTTATTACATTGACTGTAACATATCTATATGTTGCAGCCAGCTAGCTTAATTAGCCTTTTAATAGACTTCCCACTAAAAAGTACTCTTTTTCCAATTTCCTACTAAACAGCGTCTTTCAAAGATTTTGACCATTGTAAAGTCCATAGTAAATAATCATTAACTCTGCAACCAAAAAACAGCCTATGCTGTATATTGACGAAGAGTTCCAGATTTTCTTGCAAGATCAGTTCAAGATTCTCATTATCACATAAATAATATGTGCATTGAACACACGTTAAGTAAGAGCATTCTTGAAAATTAAAAAAAACTTACCATCTTGCTTGACAGTGTTGCCCAGCGGTCCGCAGCTGGCCAGCCAGATGAATAAGATCCACTTCAGCATGAGGCCGGAGCTGCCGCCCCGCTGCAGCTCAGGATGGTTGTGGAAGTGCCTGATGGTAGGCTGGTTCGGCGCCGACGGCGGTCGCTCCATCTCTCACACACTGTATAAGAAATAATTTGGTTTACATTTCAGAAGATTTTTTATTTAATTATATTTCGTAATGCGTCGGCGTGTGTTGTGTGGCTTCAAAATTCCAAGAAGTGGATAGTCACTATGACATTTTAAATATAGACCGACCATAAACAAATCTGTTTCACTCCGCACTTTAGGTATAAAAAGAATCGGTTCCCGGTCGACGGGGTTGAGCGGTTGGTTGTCGCTCACGCGGTCATCCTATAAGCGCGAAGTTTTTGTATTTCGTTTGAACAAGACGAATTTCATCTGAATTTATTAAAATAACTAAAAAATCTAAATACTTTTACATAATAATAAATTGTAACTAGCTAATGTTAGTACATATGAGATATCATCTAACAGGAATTAATGTGAAGGCTATTTTAAAAAGCAATAAAAAGATAAGACCAACCCTATTTTAGCGAGAAAACGACGGAGTTTTACAAACGAAGAGGAAAGTTGGATTGGGCCATCATCATCATCAGGTCATTTTAGTCTCCACTACAGGAGCACGACCCTCTCTCGTCCGTCCAAAAGATAGAAGGAGGTTTTGGCCTACACACACTTGTAGTAAATGGCGCTGGACTGAGCGAATGTCGGGCAATTACTTTGCTTTCTTCTTGCAATTATTGATAGAGGTAAAACGTATCTATAGGTGAAAACATCTTAGGCTAGTCTACATAAAGTTGTTCGTGCCCAACGAGATAATACAACTGGAGACATACCTCCACATTATAAATGGCTGGAGCGAAATACCAGTATGCGAAAGTGGATTTTTGTATCCCTACTAAAGAAGAAATAAATATTTGGGCTAAAAGTTTGAGAATGCTTTGCTATGAGCAGAACGATAATGTTACAAGTGCAATAAAACATACCATTATTTTTTTTAATCGACTAAATTAAAGGTTAAGGAATAAAGGTCCTCCTTCCGTCTAGGACGGACGAGAGAGGGTCGTGTTCCTGTCATCATCATCATCATCATCAGGTCATTTTAGTCTCCACTACAGGAGCCCGACCCTCTCTCATCCGTCTCAGACAGAAGGAGGATTTGGCCTACACTCCCCACGCTGGCCAGACGGGTTGGGGAGGCCTGTAATTCCTGTACTGGAGACTAAAATGGACCTGATGATGATGATGATGATGAATAAAGGTAAATTCAAGGTTTCTTGTTTACGGACATTTTACTACTTTTATTGTATTAATCTAAACATAGAGAGGCTTTAGATTACTATTATTTTTTACCACTAAAATGACAAATAAGCATACGACCCGCCTGATGGTAAGCAGTCATCGCAGCCTATGGATGGTCGCTACATTAGAGGCATCACTTACGCGTTGCCGATTCTGTAAAATCCTGTGGGATGTAAGTGATTCATCCAACTTCACTTGCACGCGGTGCACCCTGCTGACTGACCAACGAAGCTCTGGCGAAAAGAGAGGTAGGGAGCGTAATTGTAAGCTACCCGACTGGGGAATGTACCTCCACCTCACAGAATACCGCAACCAAATAACATTTCCCTTGACGGTTGTTATGTTCCTTCTAGTGAGTGAGGTTACCAGAAACGAAGGAAGGAGATGTTGCGTTGGCAGCGGGGGTGGCGACACGCGAGCGATATTTTATGTTGCACGCGTTAATATGGCTACGATAACCGCTTTACATCAGGCGGGCCGTATGCTTGTTCGCCACCCGACGTAGTATAAAAAAAAAAAAATTGGTTGCCTGTAAAGTCGGTATACGGGCGAAAGTTTTACGTGACAACGACTTTGAGTGGTAAAATGTTTTCGAGTGGAAGGGACGCATGCCTTTCACTTTTTATGTCTGTCTCTCTCGCTCTTAGGCGGGACGCGTGCCTCTCACTCGCTGTCATTGTAAGCGCATAACGTGAGCGCGTTTCTTGAAGTGTCACCCGGCTAACCAATTTATAAGACGTTGTCACGTCAAAATCCTCAAATGGAAGTGGGCCGGATATATCTAAGAAGTCAAAAATGACAGATGAGGAGGAAAGTTCTAGAGAAGACTCCGCGCGTAGGACGACCACGTGTAGGTTGATACCAGCTGATGATGATGATGATGATGAACATGCCAGACTCGGTTGCTCGGGTACTGTGAATAATTCTCATAAACAAACTCTACATTCAGGCGCCACGAAGCATAAAACACTCGATCGGCGACAACCCAAGATATCCACACGACAACTTTACGATAAAATTACAAAATTTCACATTTAATGAGCGAATTACAACTTTAATACACAGCAATAAGAGTTGAATGAGGTTATTGCATAAACTTTGGGTTCGTCACGCGACCCATTTATTGGATCTAAAATAACATTATTAGGTACGGAGGCACGCTAGAAATATCGAATACAAGTATTCAAGTATATTCAATTGTCGAGCTCGGTGGTCGAATGGTTAGCAATGGCCACTTTGACTCCGAGGTCGCGGGTTCGATTCCCTCACAAGACAAACATTTGTGTGCATGAATATGTTTGTTTGTCTTGGTTTGGGTGTTTTCTATGTACTGTACGTATGTATTTACAAAAAAAAAAGTATTTAAGTACATATATCAGTTGTCTAGTACCCATAACACAAGCATTGCGCTTAATTTGGGACTAGATGGCGCTGTGTAAATTGTCTAGAAATATTTATTATTTAATTTATATATTATTAAAAAAAAAAAAAGTTTTCTATAATCTGTCTCAAAAATATAAAGAGAGAAGTCATGTCTTATACACCAAATGTCCTGACTAAAAAAATGGGGAGTGGCTGTGTCATAGACACGGCTGTGTCTTGTACATGAATACGTTATATGCACTAAAACTATCTCAAAATGGCAACGTTTTTCCTCCCCCACACGCAATGTCCAATAGACCTTACTTAGCGTAATAAATTCTTTGATCCTTCATCTATCCAGTGGTGTGATTGAATTTTGGATGTAGAGCATGGATTCGAAACTACAACGTCAAAATGCATAATTCGATTTTCCTATCATTAGATTTTTTGGATAGTTTCGAGTAAATCAGCAAATTAGAACAATTAATCATAAAATTAGAACAATTAACTCCAATCAAATGACTCCTATCATAAAATTAGAACAATTAACAATTCATATTATTAAAAAAAAAAATGCATTATTGACTGCCGTAGGAGTTGGCGTAGATAAACAATTTTTTTTTTTTGCAAATATAGACTTTATAACAATTTGATATTCATAAAGAAATGGTCGCAGAATATTTAATACGGTAAGGTCGAGTTGACCGACTAAATTGCATTTCCAGAATATAAATTGCCGCAGAGTATTTAACTAGTAAAATATGGCATCGAGATCGTCATTCTTTAGCCACAATCTCGGTCTAGGCCGAAAGTCTGCGGGATTTTCTAGCCAAAACTTCCATAAAATGATATCTCCCATAGGACCACGATGTAACGTATTTTGCTTAAAATATTAAAGAGGGTGAACAAAAGTTAATAGCTTTTGATATTCGTGTTTCATATTTGATCTTATTTCAAATTCTTTGCATACTAATATCAAGATTTTCCATTTTTTAATACGTCGAGTGGCAGACAAGCATACGGCCCGCCAGATGTGACGCGGTACTGTAGCCATATTAATGCTCGCCTTTCTGGTGACCTCACTTACTCGCAGGCAAGCTGAAGTGGCAATGGGCGGGTCACGTAGCACGACCGTCGATGGGGTAAAAACATCCTGGAGTATGGCCATGTACAGGCAAGCGCAGCGTGAGTTAGCCGTCTACAAGATGGACTGACGACCTCGGTGATCACGAGAAGACTTTGGATGCAGGTGGAATTTTGGGCCAGTCACGCTAGAAATCAATTAGGGAGGACTTTGTTCAGTAGTGGACAGCAATAGGCTAAAATGATGATGAATATATTCTTTTTCTACCTTGAAAGTCTGGCAACGGATGGACGACCTTTTGGTGTTGCTAATTCCCACCGACGGTGGTGATTACTTGCCATAAGTTGACCCACGTGCTTATTTGCCCCCTTCTCATAGGAAAAAGTGTAATACAAAACCAGTTTTGCCTGTAAACTCTACTAACTAGCACATGAAGCCCTGGCGAATGAGAAATGGAGAACAGCTAGATCAGTGGTATCGAAGCGGCGTGTCTAGGAAAATATCTTTCATGTACAGAAATTTGCAGGTAAATAACAGTTCCTAGTGATTTATTAACCAACTAGTCTAGAAATTTAAGAACAATTTGCCATAAAGAATGGACTTCCTGCGGTACGCTATCAGCATATGCTGGGGTATTTAGGTCATATTGCCAGACAACGGCAGCGTGATAATCTGGACTAATTCTTTATAGTATGGAAACTACAATGGAAAGACGTCTCAGCCGCAACGCGCGTGTGGTGCCCCTAGTGTTACAGGCGTTCATAGGCTACGGTAACTGTTTTCCGTAAGGCGGGCTGTATGCTTGTTTGCCACTTTAGTGGTATAAAAAAAACAAGTCTCGTGTTATTATTACTCATATATGTGCTATGTATCTATTGTGAACTTATGAGAATAAACGTACTTTAAACCGGAGTCAGCTCAGCTCCCTCGATATTAGATTTCCAACACATCGGTTAATTCTTAAAAAAAACTGATTGATGATAAAACGAAATAAGAATATTATTTTGTATTTTTTTTTAGATTTGGATTCGTGTGCATTACCGTTCAAATATGCAGCCACAATTTTTTCGCGTACATATGTGCCCCGCGAGATGTTCTGTGTGCCCCGCGAGAGATGCAGATGATCTTCTATGTGCCCCGCTAGAGATGCAAATACTTTTAATAATTAATTTAATACTAAATAATCTTTATTGTGAACAACAGGTAATATGGTACAGGGTATAGATGTTACAAAATTAAAATAGTGCTGTTCTGTGTTCCACCATATAGGCATACAATATTTTTGCGTACCCTACTTTAAGAAACCATGCTCTAAAAGAAGCCGTAACTTAGAAAAGATGCAAAGATAAAGGATACAAAGCTACGTAAACCTTTTAAAAAGAATAATGAATAGGATGTTTGTCACCTTAGTGGTGTAAAAAAATAATGCGGCGGTAAGTAATGTAGAACCATTGCATCTGCTAAGCGAGTTAATAGGCAAGTTAGCGATTACGGACACGGCTCGTACGCCATGCAGCATATGCATATGTCATGCACTATGAGATGACGCGCCGCTATGATGGAACGACGATGACGAGACCCGTGCTGATTTATTGAGTTGAGCTAGATTGGCAACTCAACACGTTCTATTACTGCATGCAGTATAAGAGCAGCGAGGCTTCAATAGGCTATATGACAATGTTCAAAAATTGTATAAATTAGGTATTTAACAATATCGTAAAATACACAAAACTATAAAGATCTGCAAACTTTCATTCTAAAATCTTCCGTCCGACTTATTTTAGGGTCGATCAAAGTTTGGCGGTGAAGTTCATTTTAAAAGTATGAAAATTATTAGAAATTAATATTTTCATTGGAGAAGCAATAAAAAATACTATAACTTTTGTTATGATTAATTACATAAACGTAATATTTAACATAGCTGTCGTACAAATTTCTGATTTAATCCATACATAATACAAACCTGTGACGTCATAGCCTAGTAGCCTGTTGTATGGAGCGTTTTCGGGAAAGTCCAAAATTGTAATTTTCAAATTAACATATCTCGAGAGATTTTTGTGCTATAAAAGTAATTCTTTCACGTTTGGTTTTATTATTGTGACGTCCTTACATTTAAAACCGAAAAAAAAAAGTTGGTCAAATAGCCTATTATACGACGAGCGGTGTGCGTAGGGATTGCAATCCGGCATCATTTTCAGTCCGGCCGGATCCGACCCGATTCCCATCGATCCGGCCGGATCCGACCGGATCCGGCCGGATTGATCAAATCAGAATAATTTTCGCTTTTCAATTCAAAATGAACTGTTAGTAAGTGAATCAAGTGACATGTACATACTTTATATAGGTAGTTTATAAAAAATATATAAAATCAATTTTATTTCTAATCTAATGGTAAGATTAGACAACGAGAAAACAATTAAAATCTAGTAGTATAGGTAACCAGTAAAATTTTAACGATGTAACGACTAACGAATAGCTCAGTCTTCCTAGATTTCACTTTCACAGATAGATCCATTATTTTAGTAAGTAACTTTATAAAATCTAATATAATTAACCTTACGTAATTTACTGAGATGAGTTCACAATAATCATTAAAGTATTTGAGAATGCTAACAAACAAGTCTTATATTTATGACATACATCATCATGATTTGATGAATCTGTCTAAAGAATGCCACAATTATCACAATAATGAGTTTGTTTTATAATTACAACTCTTTAGTTAAATCAGCTTACGATAAATAATTATTTTAAGTAGAATTTTAAGTAATAATTGTCTTAATATTCATGATAGGTATATCATACGAAAATCATTTTTATTTTGAAAAAAGGATGGTAGAAAATAAATAGTGTTAATTGTGACACCACGCGCAATGCATTTAAAGTACTACTCATGCAGCAGATCTATTATTTTGCCAAAAATTGCTAGCACCGGATCCGTATAACGGATCCGGTATATTAGTACCGGATCCGGTAACCGTTAAATAATGCCGGATCCGCCGGATTACCGGATCCGGTTTTCCGGATTGCAATCCCTAGGTGTGCGTAAAGGCCGTGTATTCCTTGTACATGGCTCCAGATCTTTACAGTAAAGGAGCAAATTCTAATCAGGGGTGCCAGTGACATATGAGACCATATGTCACGATGCTCTTATATTGATCGGTATATTTGTTAGCCCCCCATCCAAAGGGATGTGATAAATATGAAGTGTTTCTTTGTCTGTATGTGAATCTTGATTTGACGAGCTCGGTGGTCGAATGGTTATCAATGGCCACTTTGACTCCGAGGTTGCGTGTTCGATATCCACACAAGATAAATATTTGTGTGTATGAACATGTCTGTTTGCCTTGGGCTGGGTGTATTCTGTGTTTTATATGTATGTAGGTATTTACAAAAAAAAAATATTTAAGTCAGTTATCTATAAATATAAAATTCAAAGTCCTGACTGACTGACTGACTGACTGATATATCAACGCACAGCCCAAACTGCTGGATCTAGAGATCCGAAATTTGGCACTTAGGTTCCTTATGACGTCTAGGGGTATACACTAAGAAAGGATTTTTCAAAATTCATCCCCTAAGGGGATGAAACGGGGGTCCAAAGTTTGTATGGGGAAACGAGATTAGTTGGACTATTTTATCCGAAACTTTACACGAGTACTTCTATAGATAAATGAGTAAACACGTGTTTCAGGATTTTTCAATATTCAACCCCTAAAGGGATGAAATGGAGTGAAAAAGTCTGAAAATCGTCATGGGTATTGTTGTTATAGTTTATCGGTTGATTGTCGCTGATTACGAAAATAACAACTATTATCTAATCAAACATAGCCGACGTGATAAAAAGTTGCCCCTGTGCGGGTGCGATGGGATGGAAATGTCTAAAATGGGGTAAAAAAGTCTGAAAATCATCATGGGTATTGTTGTTATGGTTTATCGGGTCGCTGATTACGAAAATAACAACTATTTTCTAATCAAACGTGTTGTAATGAAAGACATGTTGGACCAAGACTGATTTTTATTTAACCACCTTCATACATACTTATTATGCATATTTATATTTACCTACATGATAAATATTAAAACATTACATCATCTTTACCCTTTTTTTTTTTTTTTTTTTTTTTTTTACAACGGTAGGTGTATATTTAATAGTTAAATACATGCTTGTAGTGAAAGATAAGACTTTAAATAAACAAAATTCCATAGTAGATAGGTAGATAATTCGATCCAAAATAAAATTAATCACCTTATATATCATTCATTTTATCATTATAAAATTTAATTATACATGCATATAACTTCATGAATATATTATTCGATCTAAAATAAAATTAATCAGCTTATACATATACTTTAATATAAAATTAAACTAAACATTTCTTTTCTTTTATGCTTGCATGCAAATCCTAATATTGTATCTAACTTTACCATGATATTGTATCGTAAACACTTTATATAAAAAAAATGAAATAACATTAAATATACATTTACTTATTATTATAAAGTTTTGCTATATTTGCACGAGCGGCGGCACCCGCCTGTCTGCGTGTACGTTCGGTCTGCATTTCAGGTAATAACGTGGTGTTATTAGGTGAGTCTACCTCATAAGGCTCGTCGGCCCTAGTGGTTAAGCACCCACCATCCAAGTTGTCACTCTTAGCAGTAGCTAATTCTACAACATGTGGGAATGGGTGTTCACCCACTTCAGTTTGATTATCTGAATCAATCTCAGGCTCGTACTTTATCAAATGACGTCTGTTACGCCGATACCTTTTTCCCGTAGAATCAGCGACGAAATATGAGCGCGGTTGCGGGGCTCGCGCCTGTACACTTGCATACTTTCTGGCGCCTGCGTCTACTATAATAACCGGTTCGCCCGAAGCTAACTCGGACAAAGGGCGTGATGTTTTGTCATAATGTTGTTTACTAAGCGACTGTTTACGTAATATGGTCTCATAATCTACCGTATTATCACGGCTAGGTTGCAATTTGCTTTCGTGTGATGGTAACCTGGTATTAAGCCTTCGTCCCATCAATAACTGTGACGGTGCGCTTATACCGTCTCTTGGAGTAGTTCTAAAGTTTAATAGACCTAAATAAAAATCAGAGCCCGATTCTAAGGACTTTATAAGTATATTTTTAATGATATGTACGCTTTTCTCGCTTCGTCCGTTCGATTGAGGGTAATTCGGAGAAGTAGTAGTATGACAAAAATCCCATTGTTTACAAAATTCTTTGAATTCCTTTGATGCATACGCGGGACCATTATCCGTTATTAATTCCCGAGGAATACCATGTCTTGCGAATTGATCTTTCATTGCCAAAATTACGGACTTACTATTAGTACTCGTTATTGGACTTACTTCTATATAGTTTGAAAAATAATCTACTAAAATCAAAAAATATTTTTTGTTGTGTTGGAATATATCTGAGCCGACTTTAGCCCACGGTAAGTTCGGAATGGAATGGGGTATAAGCGGCTCTCGTCTAGGACGTGGCGCTCGCTCCGCGCATGTCGCGCAGCGACGCACGGCCATTTCGACATCCCTCGACATACCAGGCCAAAACATAACGTCACGAGCGTGACGTTTACACCTGTCTATACCCATATGCCCGTCGTGAACTCGTTTGATCATTTCCGATCTCAATTCTCGTGGAATATATACCAAATCATTTTTAAAAATTATGCCATTTATGAACTCGAATGTTTCTCTGTACGACCACTGGCCTCTCACTCTTTCGTCTACCAAATGTTTACTATCCGGCCAGCCGTTATGTATATATCCGATTATTAACCGACATTCTTCATCACGTTTTGTAGCTTCTTTTATTAAATTTATCTTATCATTACTAAATCTAACGTTTTCTAACAAAAAGCATGTCTGTTCCGCAATTTCATTACTTATTTTTTCTTGCACAAGATCGGGTAAGGCGGCCCTAGATAACGCATCCGCCACGTACATATATTTGCCTGGTTTATATGTAACTCGAAAATCGTAACCTTGAATACGAAGCATCATTCGCTGGAGACGCGCGGGAACGGAATCCAATGGTTTATTGAACAGAGCTTCCAGGGGCTTATGGTCAGTTTCCACAGTAACGTCCTTCCTACCATAGATATACTGATGGAATCGTTCTAAACCAAATACTATGGCCAATAGCTCTTTTTCAATTTGAGCGTACCTACATTGCGTATCTGTGAGCGTGGACGACGCATATTCTATAGGACGGCCGCCTTGTAACAACACAGCACCTACTGCCCGGGAACTCGAGTCGACTGATAGCAAAACCGGTTCTCGCGCCGAGTACAATGCGAGCACCGGCGCACCGCACACTGCGTCTTTTAAACGTCGAACTGCCGTCTCATGAATTACGTCCCAACACCAAACAGAATTTTTCTTTAATAAAGAACGAAGTGGTGCTGCCATTTCTGAATATTGTGGTATGAACTTTGAAAGGTAATTCACCATACCCAAAAATCGCTCCAGTGAACTTCTGTCATGCGGACTGGGCATATTATGTATAGCTTTTAATTTAGTTTTATCTATTTGCATGCCACCCGAACTAAAAGTATGCCCCAAGTAACTCACGCTCTCTACACAAAATTGGCATTTGTCTTTATTGAATTTAATACCCGCCTTACGTGACCTCTCAAGTAAAAGCTTTAATCTTTCATTATGTTCAGAAATAGATGACCCCCAAATAAGTATGTCATCTATGAATGATTCGACACCTTCTAAACCTTCTAAAATCTGTCTAACCTTAGCATGGAAAACTTCACTGGCACAGTTTATTCCATAAGGCAATCTTAAAAATTGGTACCTTCCAAATGGCGTTCCGAACGTACATAGGTCCGCGCTCTCGTCATCTAATTGGACCATCCAAAAACCTGATCGTGCATCTAACTTACTAAAATAACGTGCACCTTCTAATTTAGTAGCTATGTCTGTAAGCGTTGGTAATGGGTAGTGTGCGCGGCGCACTACGCGATTCAATGGGCGCGGATCAAGACATACGCGAATACTCCCGTCTTTTTTAGCCGCTACTACGATCGCATTTACCCATGGCGTCGGATGAATGACTTTTCTAATAACACCCATACTTTCCATTCTATTTAATTCAACATTTAATTTGTCGCGTACACCTATAGGTATTTTTCTTACTGGACAGACAGACGGCTGCGCACCATGCATAGTTATAATTTTATATTTACCGGGCAATTTACCCAATCCGTGAAACAAATCACTATATTGATCCAAATCTATAGATAATACTCGTTTAATTAAATCAAGTTCCTCACAAGCATATTTTCCCAGTATGCTTTGACAATCGTGTTCGGAAACAATAAATCGTAACTTATACACATTATTTTTATATAGCCAGTTTATGTAACAAGAACCAATAATTGGGATTGGGTTGCCACAGAACGATATAGCCCTGGCGTTATCGGGATCCAGATGAGAAATATTTAAACCTAAGCTATGGTATGTGTTCTTTGATATGACATTTAAGTCGGAACCTGTATCTAATTTAAACATAATTTTAATACCATTAGTAAATAATGACAAAGTTTCATACCATTTACAGGAGGTTTTGTTACCGCTTTTAGGACAGTCCACAACAGACACGAAGTACAGCTCTTGTTCGTCACTGGAAATATCCTCTTCTAGATGGTATACTTTGTTTTTTGTCTTAGGACACACACTTTTGAAATGACCTGTTTCACCACATCCGAAACACTGAGCACTTTTAGCTGGGCAACTATATCCGCCGTCACACTGAACTCTAAGACACGCCACACATAAACGCCTTTTATATGGAGGAATAACAGCCGATACTGCTCTGGCACTACCTCTATTTGAAAAATTTCTATACGCTTGCCGGCCGCGGCCACGTCCACGGCCCCAACGGCCGCCGGCGCCCGCACGACCCGCGATACCGCTCGATCGCGAAGCTCCATACACAGCGTCCACAGCTACGAACGACGAACCGCCTTCACTTTCCGTCATGGTCCCTTCTATATGTCTCTTCTCTTCAGTGGACATCTCGTTAGCCTGACATATTTTTACAGCTCGAGCGAGGGTAAGATCATCGGCCCTAAGCAAACGGTCACGCAGCTTGCCGTCAGTTACGCCGCAGACTATACGATCACGTATGAGGCCCTCTTCGAGATGCTCGAACTGGCACTGTTGCGTCAGAAGTTTTAAGGCCGTTACATATTCGTCTATAGATTCTCCACTATCTTGGTTCCTGGTGAAAAATTTGAAGCGAGCCATGGTAGTATTTTGTTTCGCTTCGAAGTGTTCATTAAACTTACACACCAACTTATCGAGATTTTCACGATCTGCCTCCTTGTCGAATTTAAACGTGGTGTACACATCATAACCATCGGAACCAATTAAGTTAATTAGTAGACTGGCCTGCACGTCGGATGTTTCTTTGTGAACTCCAGATGCTTTCAAAAATACTAAAAATTGTTTGTACCACTTCCGCCACGCATCTGCGCGACTTGACGGCCCACCTTCTAAGCACAATTCCGCTGGCGGTCTTGCATGCTCCATTTTAATTTATTTTTTACAATAATTAACCACTCGTGTTATTTATACTTGTTTCTAAATGCAATCTTAATAACATTGACTACAAAGTTATAAATATTTCACTAAACCGCTGTCACCATGTTGTAATGAAAGACATGTTGGACCAAGACTGATTTTTATTTAACCACCTTCATACATACTTATTATGCATATTTATATTTACCTACATGATAAATATTAAAACATTACATCAAAACGTAGCCGACGTGACATAAAATCTTCCCTGTGGGGGTGTTATGTGGTTGAAATGTCATAATATCAATATGGGTGTTGATTATGGGTGTTTTTTTATAATCCAACATAGCCGATGTTACATAAAATCATCCCATGTGGGAGTGCGATCGGGTTGAAATGCCATACGGAAATGGCATCGATTTGTAAATATAACATAGTGGACATAAAATTAGTTAAAAGGACTTTTCAAATTTTACCCCTAAGAGAGTGAAACGGAGGTCCAAAAATTTTATGGGGAAACGAGACTGGTTGACTATTTTATCTTAAACTTTACACGACTACTTCTATAGATAAATGAGTAAATACGTGTTTGCCCCGAATTTCACGCGAGCGAAGCCGCGGGCGAAAGCTAGTCTAGTATATTTAGTAAAAGCTTTGCTTAGTTTGAGGCTAGATGGCCGCGAGTAAATTGTCCAGGAATATTTATTATCATCGGTCCATATAATACTGCTTCAAATGTGTTTTTTATTCAACAGATAGTTTAATTGAGATGATGATAGCGTTTGACCATAGTTTAATAATAGGTTTCCGCTACGCTCTGGTTAGATTCATTAGACGCATTCGTATGCGGCAAAAAATTATACGCCAAAATACGGCGATATCGAGTCTTCTTACTTTACCTGATATATCTAGTTGACTTACAGTGATATTATTAATCAAGTAGGAGCCCTAGCAGATATGTTAAATTTAGCATCGGCGATTAACATTTTTGCGATTGCATAGCGTTTTCACGTCTTGCTGAACTGAACGAATCAGTCACAGTAGCGGAATCTGATATTTAGCGACTACATTGATGCTGCATCGCGTTTTAGACTTGTTCTGCGACCCTTATCGGAATATGAACGAAATGCAGAGCGTTCTGTCACTGCATTTAGCTTTCTGGAAGCCGCTAAATCGTCGATCGCTGACGCTAAAAGTAGGTAGCTAGTCTGCTTTAGCCCTAATAGTTTCGATGTTGTCAACATTATTTTTTATTTGATATTGAATAGCTGCATTCAATACTATTGTTTCTTTTACACTATATCAGTTGGCAGACAAACAGACAGCCTGTCTGATGTTAAGCGATTACCATTATTAACGTTATTAACACGGTTACCATATTAACTCTCGTAATCATAAGATATCTCATATACAGTGATTTGAATCGATATATTATAATAAATATTTACAATTCTCTTCTCCTTTCAGTTTTAACATCGTCTATCGATGTAGGTATTAAATAATAATTTTATTCGAAAACCTATATTGAAATCGACATTAGTGGGGCTTCGTGCCGATGTGACCTTATAAATCAGACGAGATCGCTCGATAACGCCGCTTTTAAGCCATCATGGAAAGTGACTCAGATTTTTCTACTTGTGGCCCTTAATGGGCAGGCGATCACTCCTGGTTTCAACATATTATTACTTAGTAGATTTATACTCTTTACTTTCATCCATGAAGATTTAGTTTCATACTACTTATATGAAAAGTATGTATATTTTGCATCCAATTGTAGAACTACAGCATTATATGAAGTACTACAACTTAACTACAACTACTACAACTTCATATATGAAGGCTAACTGTTTAAAAAAAGGGTAATTATTTGACGACCCCGGGTGGTCGAATGGATAACCACTTTAACTCCGGGGTCGCGAGTTCGATCCCCACACAAGATAAATATTTGTGTGCACGAACATGTCTATTTGTCTTGGTCTGGATGTTTCCTATGTATTATATGTATGTATTTAAAAAAATGTATTTAAGTATAATATCAGTTATCCAGTACCCATAGTACAAGCTTAGTTTCGGACTACAATCTAGATGGCAGTGCGTAATTCGTCCAAGAATATTTATTAATACTTCAATTTATTTTTTGCTTTTTAGTTAAAATTTTGCTTTAAATGTTTGTATTAGTTCATAGGCCATATCATTACCTTTAAAACGAATCTTTTTAAGCTATTGCATAGCTTCTATCGCGGGCCTTGAGCGCGGGGACCGAATCCAGAAATTCCGTAACGAAAAAACCTCACGCTCCCCACTCCGACGGGCAAGGAGATGTGGCTTGAAGGCCGTGCATCGTCTAACGTCGTTTCAGTTCGGCAGTCTTCGACACGGCGTTGTGTGCGTGCGATTAGACGTATTGTACGACTCTACGAAACTCGTTTTATTTATTTAATAATAGAAAAATTTGTTTTCTTATCGGTCACCACGCTCAAAAAGTGTAACTTGAATTAATATCAAAGAAAAAGCAATACTGCATGAATAAAATAAATAAATAAAATTATAATTGCATAAGTTGATAAAAAATGCTATGCAATAGCTTTACCGCGGCAGTCCCCGAGTGCCACACGTCTTTTTTATTTATTTATCTTTCAGTTAGGTTCGGTTCGATGGAAAGAAGACATGTTTCCATAAATTTAAACATTCCGCTCTACTCCGCTTACGACCACTAATGAAACAATGCCTCCACTATGCTTCGGCGGTACCACGAATAAATCTAAACTCTTTACTACATTAATACGTCATACAGCTTATTTTATATGGATTACTGCTCGGATGTTTTCAAATAAAAATATTTCAGAGCTCTTAGCCGCAAATCCAAATGTATTGAATCTAACAACATCTAACTCCCACACAAAAAATCCTTTACTCTCCACAAGACATCCGAACACCTTTACGACTTAATTGGTTTTTAAATCACATCTTTAGCTCAATAAAGGTACAATCCCAAAAAAGTCTATTGAGCCCAAACGGGCAGGTAAGAGTGGTCCCACAAAGACCTCGGGCATTTCATGCCTCTCTATGCCTTTTCATTGCTTGTCAAAACGAGATTGCGGGTGGACGGATTTTTGTCCATTGATAGCTAATGTTATAGACGTTACATTGATGTGAGTTTCTATCACTATTCAGTTCTTACTTTGACTTAAAATGAGGGGAATGGATAATGCAATTATAACATACTTTACCACAAGCTTAAGTCATTTAACCTATGGCTGACGACCTGGCCTAAACGTAGCACTAACGCCGAGGTGACATCCTACAGACGTTACAATTTTAAAAATTAATAAAAATACACGGAACATAGCTTTAATAGCTCTTCATAGCTCTAAGTATTATTATGTGTGTTAGGTAATTAAATTATTTTTTTAAAGAAAATACCACTTCAATTTTACGAATAATCAACATTTATTTATAATATGAAAATAATGGCTTACTTATTTTAGGCACTTACTTCAGTCTCCATTTTTTTAAACTATCATTAAAATCAACAAATAAACTTTTAAAATCCTTAATGATTAAGATGAGTATCAAAGTGAAATACTCAATACTCAATCATTTATTGCAACCTTAATGTATACATAGATCTTGTCTTACATATAACAGTAACAATTAAGGACCCTGTCGGGGGCTGCAATGGGAGAAGGGCTGATTTCTTGTAATTATTATGTAAATATGTCTATTATCACAGCTATATATAGTAAGTATATTAAATTTGTGCTGATAATTATGTCAAATTAAATTAAATTTAAATAGATATTTAATTTAAATAAAACTTACAACTCCTATTTCAAAATAAAAAAAAACTGACAAGACATATATTTGGCACATTTACTGGCGTATTTTGCAATCACGGCATACGTAAGGCACATTGGTTTTTTGCATTGATTACAAAAGTACTTTGTTCGCCTTTTCATTCGACTAGGACAGATCGCACAAGTCTTTCAAGTACCTGGATCTGGATTAGTACTGTATCAGTAGGCCCAATAACTCGCTCCATAGTGAACTGCAGTTCACGTGAGATTACACGTAATTGCATTCAGGTAACACTAACTCCCACGGAAGTGACAGAAGAAAAGAGCCACGCCTCATGTTGTCTTTATTTATGCACTTATTTATTATATAGCACATAAGTATTGACAACAGTAAGGTACCTGACAACTTCTTGACGATCCTCCTCTACTTGAGATATGGTATCTTGATCTTCATCGTCTTCGGATTGTTCAGATTCTGTATTGGGAGCGCTCTCTAAAACAAAATCAGGATCCTTCACGTCTCATCAAAATCATTGAAGTTGTCATCACTTTCAGTCATGAGGATTTCGTGGATCTCTTGACTTTTCAAACATGTCCGAAGTCTCTTTGGTGGCGAAGAAACCGAACTTTCATCAACACCCATTTCCCGCTTCTTAGACGTCAATTACTTTTCCCTAGACATTCTGTAAATTACAATAGTACTAATACACCGATGTCACGTCAATGAGACACTATAAGCATAGGTACTTACGCAAACGACGATCAAGAGACGTATAAAGTTTTTGAACATAAACACCGTACTTACGTCTGTGAGACGGCAATGACTCCAGTATGGGCACTTATGCACTCGCCGCGATCGGGGCGTCGACTGACGGTAAGAACACGGCAGGAGTGGAAGGTAGCGGGAGAGATGACACTGAACGTCGCATATTTAAAAAAATATTGTAATCATAAAAGTAGTGACGTCTGTGAGACGTATATATAGGTCGGCAGTTAAAGGTTAAGTAAACAATCGATAAAAAAGAAAATAATGTTACAAACTTTTACAACAAGGTTTAATTACATATTTTTTATAAATATATATAAGTTAGTCCCAACTATAAGTTGAGATAAAAGGAATGAAATGGTTTTGCTCGTTGAGCTCTTGACTTTTGTTCCAATTAAAACGGCAAAATTCTTCAAAATATCTCAAAATTCCTGTGTTACAATACCGAAATATACTACTATCACAGTATAAGTAATAATATTAACGTACTACTATTCATTTTGCACTTTTCAAACATTCAAATGTTTGACAAATCAAACTCTTCAATTCACGTCATATTTATTTTTATTCTTAAACTCACCATCATGCCATCATCTATAAAAAATCTCGCTTTCGGTCAAAAATCCATCTATAAATTCTATACTTAGTAAATTATTAAATGACAAACACATGTTTCTGCATTAATGCTTGTTGTGTGTGAACCTCGAACCCTCAACCCACGGTATTTAAGTAGATGGGCCGAACGTTCGTTCGCTGTATAAAAACACCTATTTATGCCACATACTCGTAATATCATTACATCATACGAAGAAGTAACTATTTGATTTTAAAATAATAACATTCATAATGCAGTGTCTATTTGCGTTATGTTGTCTTTACACTACGCTAAAAATAATCCAAATGTTTGTTATTTTTTTGGTCAACCAAACGCACCTTGAGTGGAAAGTTAGTTTTGGATAATTTAAACCGAGCAGGTGTTTGTGGCTAGCCGTTTCTCTTTATTAACGTTGTTGTTAAGTTATTTATAAAGATGGTCTATTACGAGTTCAACAGTCGATTCGATTTGGTCTGTACATCGATCTGTTTGTTAACTTTTCTCACACTGTTTTATTTTAGTAGTTACAGATATTTTGTATGCATTTAAATCTTATTTCTCTGTCTTTATTTGTTGCTTTATTGTTCCTTGTATCTTTTATGTTTGATATTTTAGTATTATTGTCTTATTCTATGGGTTTTCGTGAGTTAAAGTCTATTATAAAATGATAGAACAATATTCTAGTCTAGTGCAAGCAACAAAGCAAAAAAATAATACTCTACATACTACCTCAGTATAATTAACGCGAGCGACTAACTCCCTAGTCACTTTATCTTTCCTTATTTTGTAATAGATTTAACATCAATCCATTATGGAATCAGCATTATATACGCAAACTTTTAAAGCTACTTGCCAAATCACGTAACACATTTTTTTTTTCAATACAGGGTGTTAAACTTTGACAAAGTGAAAAAATTTAATATTTGGTTGGGATAAAAGATAAATATTCTTCTAAGCTAAGATAGTTAAATTTTATACAACAATTTACAAATGCATTATTCAGGGCTACATTCCAAAAAATTAACTGAGTTAAAGTAATAATTTGTAGCAACAGGACCTTCAATGATCATCACAGGATATATATTTTTCAGTTTTTTCCTTGAATACCTATAGTGTCATAATTACAAGTACTAGATTTTTTAAATATTTTTCTGATAGTTAGACTGAACCTATCACCTGCTTCCGGCTTATCGTCGACTTTTGGGACACCCTGTATATTTAAGTATAATGTCAGTTATCTCGTATCCATAGTAGGTGCAAACTTAGCTTAGTGTGGGACTAGATGGCAGCGTGTAATTTTTCCAGGAATATTTATTCTATTAAAATTAATGTAAACCTTATATTGGTGGTATAAAGTGTGTCATTGTTGTATTGTACGTACGTCAGACTAAAAGTTTTGCGTAACTTAAAAAAAACAACATGTTATAACCAAAATATTGTGTTTATTGCTTTTCAAAATACTCTCCTTTACATTTTAAATATTTTTTCATGCGATCGAAGCATTTTTTAAAACAGGAGGACCACAGATGTTTTCTACGTGCCGATTGAACGCTATCTCTGCCTCTTCGGAGTTGGTAAAAGTTTTCGTTGCGTATCTAGAACTTTGATGTGTGATAAAAAACAATTGACAAATGATTTCCCGCCAAATTTTTTTTATTACTAAGAAGGTTGCAAGTCGTTTCAAAAAATATAACATTCGAAATTAAAATTGTTCCGATTAGCTAGAAGTGCAAAACTTTTAGTGTGCCCTATGCATTATATCAGAACAAAACTCTATATATTATATACGAGTAGTTGCGATCACATCCTTTTATGCTAGAGTCGTTTAAAAAAGCATTATTCCATAGACAGACTATATCCAGATTATATAAGTAGAATACCGTTAGAGAATAAAGGGTAAATTGTAGCAATTTATATCCGTATCTAAATGGACGGAATTGGGGGTTGCGAAAAATGGCTGTTTCAGAAATAGTTTCGTTAGAAATATATGGTTTCCAACTAGTTGGGGCATTTTGCGAAACTATGGTTTCACGGTTGGAATTTATACCTTTTGCGTTAGATCACAAATGACGTAGAATTAACCAGGTCATCTACTTTTTGCCAAAGAGTTGCCTTGTAGACTTCATCGTCTTTTTAAGTTCTTTTTGTTGTTGATTTTCTTTGTATTTTGACTTGAATACGCGAATTTGCTACCATACGGGGACAATTAAAAAAAACGAATGATAACAAAATCGGGGGATAGAGTTTGGCGTTGTGGTTTCGAATCTATGCTTAACATCCAAAATTCAATTAAACCACTGGATAGATGAAGGATCAAAGAATTTATTACACTTCGCGGCTTCGACACCAACGCTCGTGGGTTCGATTCCCACATAGGACAAACATTTGTGTTCATGAACATGTCTGTTTGTCTTGGTCTGGGTGTTGGTATGTATCATAAGTATGTATTACACTAAGTAAGGACTATTGAACATCGCGTGCGGGGGAGGAGGAAGCGCTGCCATTTTGGTATAATTTTAGTGCATATAACGTATTCACGTACAACAGACGGCCGCGTCCATGACACATCTACATCTTATTTTTGTTATATATTATTATATCTGTATTTCCATCTCCCCTCTAGTTTTGGGTACGTGGCTAATCATCATCTTCGATCCAAAGCCCAGCTCAGCTGCACGTGGTACACCCTGCCGACAAGGTTGTCGCCAGCCGATGAAGGTGGTATGGAAAAGTATGAATTGTAAGTAAAGTCATGAAGCTTTTCACTTGTAGATAGAATCTCTAGGGGGTGATCCCCCCCCGCCCCCTTGGCGACGCCCTTGCCTGCCGATGAACTAATGAGGTTCTGACAAATTCAGTCAAAGTGACCATTGCTAGTCATTCTACCACCTAGCTCGTCCTGTGTTATGTCTCATCGCTTTTAATATATTATTTTTAAAACCCACCAACTCGTACCATGCTTTACTATCGCCGCTATAAACCTGCAATAAATATTAAAAACTATAAAGCGTTTAAACGTGAAATTTAAGAGCGACATTTTTATAGAGACTAGACAGCCGTGGTATGTTTGGGAGACAGGTTTCTATCATATACTAGCAGCGGCCCGCGATTTCGTCTGCGTGGAGGTCATAAATCTATACATTTTATTTGTATTTTTTTATGTCTTTTTATGTAAGACGAGCTTGGTGGTGGGATGGCTAGAAAGCTCGCGGGTTCGGTCCCTGCACAAGACAAACAATGTGTGTGCATGAACATATCTGTTTGTCTTGGCCTGGCCAGAGCTTCGTTTGTCAGTCAGCAGGGTGCACACTGTGCACAGCGTGTAGATGAAGTTGGCTTTGGTTCAAAGATGTTGATGAACCACTTACACCCCAAAATAATAATGTATTATAAATACGTAAAAAGTATAAAAAGTAGTGTACATTTATCACTTGTCTATTACCCATAGCACAAGCTTTGCGCTTAATTTGGTACTAGATGGCGCTGTGCAAATTGTCCAGAAATATTTATTTATGATGTATTTGTTATTGCCAGGAGAAGGTTCTTATGAAAGAAAAAAAAATAGAACGTTGCGCGGAAAATTAGAAAATTTAAGAAAACTGAACGACCATATTAACTTTTCTAATGTAACTTTATGCCGTTTGACAGAACTGTCAGTCATTTGACATTGTTAAGAAGACAGGACAACGTGTGTCGTGCCAGCTAGGAAATAATATTAATTACTTATTTTATTAATTGTAGGAAAACAAACAGCTACCTATATAAAGCTTACAATTTTATAATAAGTCCTGCCCCCTTACCACGCGACTCTTTAATAGAGTCGCTTATTCATTGGTATGGATAAGCATTCTATTCAGTTATTGAATCGCAATAAGAGTTGGTGGTAAGCGGGCGTTCTACTCAGCGCATTAATGTGTGAAGAAGGTTATACACACACACATTTGACGAGCTCGGTGGTCAATGACGCAGCTTCGACACCAACGCTAGTGGGTTCGATTCCCACATAGGACAAACATTTGTGTGCATGAACATGTCTGTTTGTCTTGGTCTGGGTGTTTTCTATGTATCATAAGTATGTATTTACAAAAAAAAATGTATTTACGTATGTTTATCAGTTGTCTAGTACCCACAACACAAGCTTCGCTTACTTTGGGGCTAGATGGCGCTGTGTAATTTGTCTGACAATATTTATTTATTTATATTTATACAGGATCGGCAACACGCGTGCGACGGTATTGCAAGCGTCCACAGGCTGCGGTAACTGCTTTCCGTTTCTGACTGTATGCTTGTTTGCCACCTTAATGGTACAAAAAAGGTAAAATATGACCAGATTTTAAGTATGGTCTTCAGCATGCAACTGTAACATAGCATTCAATTTCGTACAGAAGTTTTTGCGTGATGCTCGTACATCATCATCATCATCAGGTCCATTTTAGTCATTTTTAACACCCCCCATCCCCTTGGTGATACTTGGTGAGGTTTAGGTCTAACCCCTCCCCCCCCCCCCCCCCCCCCCCTCAAATCACGTGTATTTTTGTCATGAAGACAAGGATAATGCCTTTTTCCTTATCGTGGCATAAAAGTCATCTGTTCGTGCAAGCGTGAACATGCCAGACGCGCTACAGAATCGTGTCAGCTCCATCAATACTCTGAAACCATTATTATACTGTATGCGCAGGGAGTTGTACGCCGTCATCATCTTCAACTTCGTTCGTTTACTTCAACACGCCGCTTTTCGGTTTACAAATTTGACAAAAAATAAATACACGTGATATCTTACTATACCCCCCCTCCCCCCTTGTGATATTTCGTGATTTTTACCGAACCCCCTCCCCCCTCTTTCGAGCCTCACGTGATTAATGGACGGTCCCTGAGATCGAGATAAATAAACCCATCCATAGACAGGTTACGGTCGAAGTTGCTTAACTTGAGTGATCAGCTAAACTGACACGCGTAACGACGCCATCTACCCTGTCCGGTTTTGCACATTAAATAAATAAATAAATATTGTCAGACAAATTGCACAGCGCCATCTAGCCCCAAAGTAAGCGAGGCTTATGGGTACTAGACAACTGATAAACATATGTAAATACATTTTTTTGTTTGTAAATACATACACTTATGATACATAGAAAACACCCAGACTAAGACAAACAGGCATGTTTATGCACAAAAAAGTTTGTCCTATGTGGGAATCGAACCCACGACCGTTGGTGTCGAAGCCGCGTCATTGACCGCTACGCCACCGAGCTCGTCGAAGAACATCGTCGAAGTCATTCATCTGAGATAATTTGCCTCTTGAGTAATTTCGGCTGCCAAAAAGTTCATTCCTTATGTTAATTCAAAACCAAAACACGCTTATCTAAAACTTATACCATAAGGTGCGCGTATCACTACTTCCTTCCCACGTATGCCTTTATCGACACTTTGTGCCGTGGGCATCAGCACTCAATATCGAGGCCGATGCCATTACCACAGACGGGTAGAGTTAGGAAGAAAGTTGAATTTGGATTATGGAACGGAATGTTTCGATTTTGAAACAAAAAATTAATTCCCATTATTATATCGATATATATAAAAATGAATGTTGCTAAGCGCAATACTCGAGAACGGCTTGACCAATTCGGCTATTTTTTTCTTATTTTTTTTCCTTAAGGCACACGGAAAGTTTTTATAAAGATACGTGGACCATAAAAACAACCTTATCTTTTGACTGAACGAAGTCTGTCCAGGCAGCTAGTATATAATAAAAATAACCAAGTAAATATCTGACACTGTCATCATTTGCGAGTATGAGTTTATCACATGAGCCGAAGGTGAATGTGATAATAGAGTTATCACATGAGCCGAAGGTGAATGTTATCACATTCACCTTCGGCTCTTTTATCATCAATAGCGTCACACAAGTATTTTGAGACCTAATTATGCGCAGTTTTATACACTACTTTATCTAATCTCATGAAATAGATGATAATAATATAATAAATAAAACCATGAAGTTAATTTAACAGCTTCATTTCTTAGTTATAAATCCACTAGCTTTCGCCCGCGGCTTCGTTCGCGTGACATTCGAGGCAAACACATGTTTACTCATTAATCAATAGAAGTACTCGTGTAAAATTTAGGATAAAATAGTCCAACTAATCTCGTTTTCCCATACAAACTTTGGACCACCGTTTCACCCTCTCAGAGGTAAAATTTGAAAAATCTTTTTTTTAAGTAATTCGTGTCCATTACGTTATATTTTCAAATGATGCCATTGTCTTATTAACGTCCCAGAAAACCAAAGAAGCAACGCCCATATTGATATTATGACATTTCAACCCCATTGCACCCCTACAGAGTTGTCACGTCGGCTATGTTGTATTATTAAATAATTGTTTTTTCCGTAATCAGCGACCCAATATACCATAAAAACAGTACCTACCTATGACGATTTTCAGGCTTTTCACCACATTTTAGACATTTCAACGCCATCGCACCCAATAGGGGATGATGGTCACGTTATCGCCCTACGGGTACAATAAATAAGGATAATAGGTAATTTCTGGGATAAAAACTATCTTAGGTATGTCCTTTCCAACTCAAGGTATCTCTCAACCAAATTTCATCTAAATCAGTCCAGCGATTTAGATTTAGAGGATTATGGTCACGTTAGCCACGTTGAATTTTAAAATCTTTTTCGTAATCAGCGACCTTATATACCATAATAACAATACCCATGACGATTTTCAGACTTTTTGACCCGATTTTACCCTTTTAGGAGTTGATATTTTCAAATCGATGCCATTTTTGTCCCAGAAAACCATAGAATCAACACCCATATTGATATTATGACATTTTAACCCCACCGCACCCCCACAGGGATGATTTTATGTCATGTCGGCTATGTTGGATTATAAAATAAATGTTGTTTTCGTAATCAGCGACCCGATAAACTATAAAAACAATACCCATGACGATTTTCAGACCTTTTCACCCCGTTTTACCGCTTTAGGGGTTGAATTTTGAAAAATCCTGAAACACGTTTTTACTCATTTATCTATAGAAGTACTCGTGTAAAGTTTTGGATAAATAGTCCAACTAATCTTGTTTCCCCATACAAACTTTAGACCTCCGTTTCACCCCCTTAGGGGATGAATTTTCAAAAAGTTTTCTTAGTGCACATCTAGGTGTCCGTCACCGTCCATTAACCACGTGAGGTTTTTTTTTGCATTTTTAAACAATTAACCATAAAGAGAATATTTATTTCACAGTCATGATAAGAGTTCAGTTGTACTACCAATGATGGGATTGGTCTCTAGTACTACTGGTAGTACTAGTGACACAAGGTTGTATCATTTGTTCTACCAGTAGTACTTCTCAGTAGTACTTCTGATCCGGGGGGAGCTTTTGTTATAGTCAGCATAAGTTCAGACTAAATTGAAAATAAAGAAATGATTTAATATTTGGCAAGCTCACCGAACAAATCCATACGAGTATGTTCAATAAAGTGAATTTTGACCATTCAGCAAAAAGGCAAAGTTAGCAAAATTTTGTGCGGAACATTTTGCATTAATCTTTTCTAAAATACCACTACGCCACTGTACTTTTAATCACACGACCACCGCTTTGACCAAATCTCAAGACATGCGTGCACTCTCTTTAGACCCGTCTTGAGATATCTATCCGGAGATATTTATATATAAAAGTTCTTTTTAACCGACTCCAAAGGAGTTTCTCAATTCGGCTGTATATTTCTTTTAATGTTTGTTACTGAATTTCTCTTTTTTTTCTGCATCTACCCCATGGTGTGGGGTGTCATTGGATAGGTATTTTAAAAACATTGGGAGTGTGGGAAGATCATTTTTCGATGTAGTAATCTGTTTGCGAATTGTTTACTTTTAACGTGCAAATTTTTGTTAGACGCATGTGTCCCTCCCCCCCCCCCCCCACCCGTATCAACGAAACTGTTTTATATATATGAAATGTGAAAAAAATCATGGAAGTAGTCCATATAGTGAATTTAAGGGGCTAAGTAGACTTTACAAGTTACTGAGTAATAGCCGACGAACTTATAAAATGTATTGCAAGACGAATAGAATTATGTAGTACATTACCAGGGGCTAGATGGCGTTTTAGTTATATATCGTTCACTTTAAAAAGTAATAATTAAATTAAAATAAAACAAATATTTAAGGGAGCCCCCCTTAAATATTTGTTTTATTCATTCAACAGACATGTTTTTTTTTTGCCGTTTTTATAGATAGATATAATGGTACGGAACCCTTAGTGCGCGAGTCCGACTCGCACTTGGCCGGTTTTTTTTTGTTAAAATTATCAAAAGTCTACTCATGCTCTCTACTTGTGTAAGTATTACTGGTACCAGTAATACTATCACAAGTAGATAGTTATAGGTCAAAACCTATAAGTCAAATAGTATTGTATAGGGACATTAGGTAGGGGTGATCAAAAAGTGTAAACAGAAAAGAGAGTCCAATCGAAAAGTCAATTTTATTAACAACTAAGGTGGCAAACAAATATACGACCTGTCTGATGGTAAGCAGTCATCGCAGCCTAAGGACGCTCGCTACACCAGAAGTATCACTCATGCGTTGTCGACCCTGTAAAAACCTTATCACGCCTTTTTTGGGGTGTAAGTGGTTCATCAACAGCTTTGGACCAAAGTTAACCTCACCTGTACGTGTTGCACCCTGGTGACTGATAAACGAGGATCTGGCAAAAAGAGAGTATTTTTTAAGTTGCCCGACTGGGGAAGTACCTGGACTTCACAGAATACCGCAGCGAAATATCAATTCCCTTAAGGCTTGTTGTATTCCTGCGAGTGAGTGAGGTTACAACAAAGAAATGAAGGAGTATAGGCTGGCAACGGATCGGCGACCTCTTGGTGTTGCTGATCTCCATGGACGATGGTGATTGCTTGCCATCAGATGACATGCTCGTTTGCCACCTCTCATATAAAAAAAGAACCCCATACTTACTGTAGTCTCTATTTATTTACTTACTCACTTATTTATTTACTAACTCAATCTTTCTTGTGCTAAGTGTAAGTACAGAATAAATACGTACTTACGTGTAAGCCATTAAATTAATTTCTTTTTTTTTTTATACCACGACGGTGACAAACGAGCATACGGCCCGCTTGATGTGAAGTGGTTACCGTCGCCTATAGACGCTTGCGACAATGAGTGTCGCTCGCGCGTTGCCACCCCCGCTGCTAACACAGCAACTCCTACTTCTGGTGACCTCACTCACGTAGGAACACAACAACACTTCAGGGAGTTGTTATTTGGCTGCGTTATTCTGTGAGGTGGAGGGCCTTCCCCAGTCGGGCTAACGTTGTGCCCTACCTCTCTTTAGCCAGAGTCTCGTTTGCTTATTGGCAGGGTGCACCACGTGCAGCTGAGGTTGGCTTTGGCTCTTAAGGTGTTGGTGAGCTACTTACACCGCAAATTTTTTTCATAATAAACAGGATAACTACTTAGACCGACTTCTGAAACGAGTTAGTACTTGTTTTGGCGAAGATTACTTGCCATCTTGTTTGTAGTACGAGTACGAGTATAACCAGATCAGTGGACGTCGGTTAGTTATTATATCCATAAATAGAGGTGATATCTAGAAACCAGACTGTAATGACCCTGCTACTATATAAACAGCGCTTAACAAGTTTGAAAATTAAACGACTAATAAACGAATACGCCTATTGAGAATTATAATATGTATATATAAATAAATATATAAATATTCCTGCCCCCCTAGCCAAATGTAATTCGTAGCGTAACGAATGTTAGATATATCACGTGACATTTGTCAAAATCGACACATTTTAGTATGAGAATAGGCTATTTTCCAATGTTTAAAAATTGTGTAATTATTTAACAATATCGTAAAATACACAAAACTATAAACATCTGCAAACTTTCATTTTAATATCTTCAGTCAGACTTTTTTTAGCGTCGATCAAAGTTTGGCGGGAAAGTCCATTTTAAAAGTATGAAATTATTAAAAAATAATATTTCCATTGGAGAAGCAATAAAAAATGCTATAACTTTTATTATGATACTAATCACATAAACGTAATATTTAACATAGCTATCATACAAATTTCTGATTTGATGCATACAAAATACACACCTGTGACGTCATACTTCGGTAGTCTTTTGTATGGAGCGTTTTCATTACAGTTTAAAAATTGTGATTTTCAAATTACCATATCTCGAGAGATTTTTGTACTATCGAAGTAATTCTTTCACCTATGGTTATATTATGGAGATGTCCCTACATATCAAACCGAAAAAAATGTTAGTCAAATAGCCTATTGACAAATGTCACGTGATCTATCTAACGTTCGTTACGCTACGAATTACACTTGGCTAGGGGGGGCTGTACAATGTACTATAATATAGTACTACAATATATGGTAAGGGAAAAAAAGAATACACATATGGGGCATAAATCCTCCATTTTAATTTAATTGTATTGTCCCTTAAATTTTGATCGTATCATTTTCTGTTATATATAAGTTTGTTTTGTTTAAAAAACAATAAAAAATAAAAAGTTTTGTTTTTTAAACAAAACATACTTACACGCAACAAATACAAAAACTTATGACAAACATAAACAGTCGTGAAGAAGAATTGCCCCTAATTCTCGTAGTTAAAATATAGAAGTTTCAAAGTTTATTTTAAGTGGGATTATGTCGAAATAGGACCGAGAACTAAACAAACTAAGAATGTGAACTGAACAAATTGTTGCCAACAATAATAATTGATAATAATCAATGAATGAAATCAAGTATATAATTTTTAGTCAATTCACAATTTCATCTCGATTCGGTCAATTATCGTCTTTGTTAATAAACGTTATTTCCGAAAATTTTCATAGCTATTGAAGGAACCGAAAAATAAATAGTAAAGCTAACGAAACAAACATCAAGTTAGATGAAAACAGATTTCATAAAGAAACACAAAGAACTGGTGCAGCAAAAGGAAACAGGGAACATAAACAAGGATGTCAGATAAAATCAAAAACGAACAGAAGGAAAGCATTTGTCTCGAGTTAGAATCCAATCAGACACCGCGAATAAACGCGGAGGACTGTTGTTATTTGTAGTAGAGCTATGTTCATTTCAATACATCTCTAACTATTGTACCAATATACTATATTGAAAGCATTTTCTATGAAGGCTTGATTACTGTGGGGCAAGTCTTATAATAGGCTATTTGACAAAAAATGTTGGTCAAATAGTCTTCTCGTCTGAATAATAATAACCATATGTGAAAGAATTACTTCGATAGCACAAAAATCTCTCGAGATATGTTAATTTGAAAATCACAATTTTAAACTTTCCCGAAAACGCTCCATACAAAAGGCTACCGAGTTATGACGTCACAGGTTTGTATTTTGTATGCATCAAATCAGAAATTTGTACGACAGCTATGTTAAATATTACGTTTATGTAATTAGTATCATAATAAAAGTTATATTATATTTTAATTTTTTCTGTGTATTTTATTATAATTTTAGTTTTTAATGTAGTTGTATTAATTTTATTATAAATTTAATTTTAAGATATTATCACTACATAGTATAAAACAAAGTCGCTTTCTCTGTCCCTATGTCCCCATGTATGCTTAAATCTTTGAAACTACGCAACGGATTATGATGCGGTTTTTTTTAATAGATAGAGTGATTCAACTGGAAAGTTTATATGTATAATATATGCATAACATAGTAGAAAAACACTGATAATTTAGAGGTTTCTAATGTGATGTCGTAAATAAACACATTTTTTTGCTCTTTCATTGCAAACGCTGGCTGAACCCAACGAGATAGATCAAAATAATGTAGTACAGTATTGTTCACCTTAAAATGGTCTACAAAAAAGTTCGCGATGGTATATGTCTATCTCTTAGTGGTAACACACAATAACCGTTATTTTATGCTTTGCTTTTTACAAGAAATAATGGCTTATTTACGAAGCGATTTTAAGCAATACAGAATTAATCCTTATCCAATTAAGTACCTTAAATACATTGCGCATTTAATATAGATCAATATGGCCCTTCACAGCATGTAATTTAAATGAATAGTTTAGAAGATATTACACATTTAAAATGCAGGGACATAACGGCTGTGGCGGTACCGGCCGCGGAGCCGGCGGCGTGTGCCTATAACTGGGGAAGGACTGGATAGGACAAAGCGCAAAGACCTTCTGTAGTACATTTAGTATCAGCATTGCACCCGTGCGAAGCCGGGGCGGGTCGCTAGTTTATAAATAATTTTAGTTTTGTAATAGGTAGACTAGATAGTTTATTCATACAAATGACGCTAATTATAATTTTAATGACTTTAAATCAAACAAAATATATAACAATACAAAATTTTGCAAGGATATATTTTAATAATTTCATACTAAAATGGACTTTCCCGTCAATCTTTATAGTTTTGTGTATTTTACGATATTGTTAAATAATTTATGCAATTTTTGGACGTTGTCAAATAGCCATGGAGTGGAGTGAATGTTATTTTGCTCGCTATAGGAATTGATAATAATCAATGAATGAAATCAAACAAGTATATATTTTTTAGTTAATTCATAATTCAATCTCGATTCGGTTAACTTTCATATTGCGATCGTAAAATAATTACGAGAATTGACCTTCTGATCCTGAATCCCTGATAACCATCCTTCCATTTAAAATTAAACCTTTGTGTACATAAAGGTCTTTAGTATTGAAATAATCTGTTTGTCGAGGATGATACCAAAAGTTTTTACATAAAATATAGATGCCTCCGCCAACCCATAGTTGAGCAGCGTGGTGAAGTATGCTCTAAACCTCTTCGATTGAGGGGAGATCCGTATCCCAATAGTGGGTTGATTATGGGTTGATGCCGATAGATGCTAGGTAGTTATTGTCCCATACATACTAAATCCGCTCACGCCAGCGTAACAGGATTTTACGTAACCTCGTGACGACTCCGGCATGTAATGACCATTATTTTGTTTTTTTTTTATTCAATAAAAAAACAATA
This sequence comes from Hypsopygia costalis, assembly GCA_937001555.2. Classification (NCBI taxonomy): domain Eukaryota; kingdom Metazoa; phylum Arthropoda; class Insecta; order Lepidoptera; family Pyralidae; genus Hypsopygia; species Hypsopygia costalis. The sequence goes on from OW443332.2 coordinate 28,051,397, forward strand.
TAATAGGATTAAAACGAGAAATACTTTTGAAATCTAGCCATGTTCGCGATTCTTTTCTATTAAGCAAAGTAAAATGAATTGTGTACCGAATCGAGGAATAGCATAGATTATGTGCTCAGTTATAAGATATAACTTAACTCCTGTTCTCTTATATAACAAGTTAGTTTTATATATATATATGTTTTTAAAATTGACGACGAGCTCGGTGGTCGAATAGCAGTGGCTACTTTGACTCCGAGGTCGCGGGTTCGATCCCCGCACAAAATTTGTGTGCATGGACATGCCTGTTTGTCTTAGTCTGGGTGTTTTCTATGTATTATAAGTAGGTATAAAAAAAAACTGTATTTAAGTACATTTATCAGCTGTTGTCTAGTACCCATAGTAATTCGGGACTAGATACCGCTGTGTAAATTGTCCAGAAATATTTATTTATTTAATGATTATCAACGTACCAAGTATTGGAGACCATGGGATCACAAAAGACCTACAGGAAGGCCACAGATGAGGTGGAAAGACGGCATAGTTGCTGTAGCGGGGCACAACTGAATGTCAATTGCCCAAAATATATCAAAATGGAGAGGATTGAAGGAGGCCTACACCAAAAAATTGGTTGAATAAGGCTTAAGATGATGATGATGATGATGACATACCATGAATATTACAGACACAGAAAACTTATCTATCAGCTGTGCTAAAGAAGCTAAGTTAGCACGTCATTTAAATAAAACATTTTTAATATACATAAAACCAAACCTACCATTTGTGTGCATGAACATGCCTGTTTGTCTTAGTCTGGGTGTTTTCTATGTATTATAAGTAGGTATAAAAAAAACTGTATTTAAGTACATTTATCAGTTGTCTAGTACCTATAGTACAAGCTTTGCGCTTAATATGGGATTAAATGGCGCTGTGTTAATTGACCAGAAATATTTTATTTATTTAATGATTAGCTACCAAGTATATTACACACACAGAAAACTTATCTATCTGCTGTGCTATAGAAGCTAAGTTAGCAAGTCATGTAAATAAAACATTTTAAATATAAATAAAACCAAACTTAGTAACGTTGGGGTGTAAGTGAAAAAGGCTCTGGCAAAAGGGAGGTAGAGTTGCCCGACTGGGGAAGTACCTCCACCTCACAGAATACCGTAGCCAAATAACAGTTCCCTTGAAAGTTGTTTTGTTCCTGCCAGTGAGTGAGGTCACCAGGAAGGAGTTGCTGCGTTGGCAGGGGAAGTGACAGCGCGCGATATTTCAAGTTAAGTCAGCGAGCGTTAATATGGCTACGGTAACCGCTTCACATCAGCCCCCTTACCACCATCTCTTATTGCGATTCAATAATTGAATAGATGAACAAGCGACTCTATTCCTTTTGAAATAGAATCGCTTATTCATTAGTATGAATAAGCATTCTATTCAGTTATTGAATCGCAATAAGAGATGGTGGTAAGGGGGCAGGCGGGCCGTATGCTTGTCTGCCACACGATGTAGTATAAAAAAAAACAAATATCATAAAACGGAATGAGACAGAAAATAAATTAGCATGCGTCGCAGTATCTGACATTCATAAAAGGTGTCACATTCCCCGATGTTTTAAATGTATATTTTTACCGAGCCTTTGACAAACACGAGAGTCACATTTTGATTAATATTATATTTGTACAAGCTTCTCCCCGCGATTTTGCTCACATTTTTTTTTATATACTACGACAGGTAGCAGACAAGCGTACGGCCCGCCTGATGTGAAGCGGTTACCGTAGCCATATTAACGCTCGCAACATAAAATATCGCTCGCGCGCCGCCACCCCCGCTGCTAACGCAGCATCTCATCTCGTTCCTTTCTTTCGTATGCTTGTCTGCCACCCGACGTAGTATAAAAAAAAAAAGTTGATTTCCTAGAAATTTTTCTTTAACAGTTTGTTATAATGGCGAAATTTACCCACCAATTTCTTGTCGTTTTGTGTTTTTGTTTAATTTATTTATCCACACAAATATAGCAGTTTTATTTACTAACATATACGCAAAACTGCAGAACAGTGGTTGGGGAAGCTAATTTACACTCACAAATAATAAAATTATATCACACAATATACATACATTATCACACATTGGCACACATACACACAAACATATATGCATACTATTATTATATTACATACGTTTACATATATAAACGCACATATAGACAGGTATATATGTACATAATACATATTCTCATATCATACTAAATGTGATCCTTTTCCTTAACTCAACCTGATGTCAGTTCAAGATATAATTTATGTTATGAGTTTTAGTTCTTACAATTTTGTTTGTATTTTATATTCATAAATGTTATAATAAAATTTTTAGCTTAGTGGCATGGGATTAGGGTTTCAAATATAAAGGGCGGCGATGCATTAAATATTTAAACATTACGAGAGAACTGTTTCAAGTGATACAATTTTAAATGTGACAAATATATCCGGCAGGGGGCACATTTGTTTACAATTGCACAGGGTCATGTGACAGTGACAGCTGACGGCTTAGGAGCAACTGGGACCGCGGCCATGTCAATCCACTGACTGTCAAGGGACGTAAATTAACGAAGAGAAAATGAAATTTTGGCTGCAACTGTTTGACTTGGCGATAGGGTTGCCACATGGTCGGGAATCGTCTGGTTTCTCCCGACATTTCATATGATGTTCAGACTCCCAACAAATAACAAAATCTCCCGACAAATATAATATACAGTGTTTAGTCTGCTAAATAATTTGTGTTCTATAGATTCATAGGCGCTTTGATTTGAAAAAAAGCTGAGTTTCTGATAAGACTGAATGTTGATGTAATTTGCTCAAGTTTTCGATCTTTCCTCTATACTCCAAAGGGATCAAAATCGGTGGACTCGGTAAAAAGCAATGCCAAATACTTGTGGCAAACAAATCGTAAAAAAATAATGTAAATTTTATTTTAATCCTTTTTAAAGAGCTGCCCCCTTACCACCATCTCTTATTGCGATTCTTGATAATTGAATAGATTGCTAATTCACACACCAATGAATAAGCGACTCTATTCCTTTTGAAATAGAGTCGCTTATTCATTGGTGTGAATAAGCATTCTATTCAGTTATTGAATCGCAAGAAGAGATGGTGGTAAGGGAGCTGTTTATTTTACAAACACGGTTTAAAATTTTGACTCATAAATTTTCATTTCTCCAGACAACAACCCCAAAATCCCGACATTTTGAAATGTTATCCAGATATTTAGATTTTTCGATCTGACAACCCTACTTGGCGATTAGAGCAATGTTCAGAGCGATATTTCATTTAGTTTATTTGAAATTGTTATTAGTCTTTACTAACTATTTTGCTCTATCTATTTTGCTTGAGATATCTATGTTTATAAGGCAGTATTTGAAAAGATGACCCAGGGAGGGCCCCTGGGCCATCTTTTCAAATACTGCCTTATAACCGTCGAAGCTGAAGTCGATTACCATCGAGTTTTTTTGATTCCTAGTAAAGGACATAGGTTTAAGTTAATGACTCACATCTTTAGTTTGGTCGATACAACTCTAGGGCTTCAATCACGTAGGCTAAATACAGTTACCACCAAGCTAAGCTAAAGTTTCATTTTCGCAATCAAAAAATCCGATGGGATCGGCTTCAACTTAGCCGGTTCCCTGGACGGAAAACCAACAATAAAAGTGTAGACTGACTCACGTTAACAGTAGTGGTTACATATTGATTGGTCTATTAATAGCTACACAACGAAATATGCGCATCAAAGACGGCAATTAGAACTACAGCAAGTTGGTAGACATCAGACTATCTGACATTTCTAGACATAGACGCAGCTTATACGTGTTCGAAGTTGATTATTGCCGGGAACTTGCTAGCGTGAATTGCTGGGAATGTTACTAATGAGAATAGCGTACGTAGTAATAAGAATTGAAATAACAAAGAAGAATCTGAATACACCGCTGTATAGTACACGATGCAATTTTTTTAAACTTTATAATTTTTTTAAAAGTTTATTAAAGTTTATAATCAATAAAAGTCCCAGACCAGGGAGGTAGAAACCTACATGTATTTATAAATACTAGTTAGACTGTGGCGCAAACGACTGCAACACAGTCTAACCGTCTAACGCTAACGCGGTCGTTTACGTACGTTATTGGTTTTTTATATAATGTGTTTACTGTTGTTTAATTAATTCTTTAAAATCAAAGTAACTACGTTTTATGAACATTTTAATAGATATATTTTTATTGTCTCATTTATTTTTAATTCCAAATTATCGAGATTCATCGTCTCTATTAGTATAGTATATTCTATTCTCTATTTAACTTCCTTAATCCTTTACAAACATTCGTTTTCATTGTCCTTAACTATTAGATGATATGCTAATCCCAGAGCTATGTTTTGTTACTGTACCATTTTAGATCAATTCCTCCAAAACCCTTTCTATTATATATACCCCGCTATTAGTCCTCTGCAGCATTGTTACAATGTATCTTTTGTGTGTGACCGCAATATATTAGGATATGTTTAGTTTGTTTGTATTTACTTATTTGTTTAGCGGGGACCTTTCTAAATGGACACGGTCCGTTCGTTTTATTGCTATTGCAAGTAACAACGATACTAATTTATTATCATCTTTTTATGTTTCTCGTGTTAGTCTGATGCCATAGATTTTATCTCTCTGAGTTATATTTATAGCTCGGGGTACGGTTTCGGTATCGGACGAGAATAAAATTTCTCGTTTATTCATGACACTTGACTCCAGCATATTTGGATTCAAATCTAAATTACTGTAAATAATTGTGGAGATGCCAATCAATTTTATTTATCCCCCTTCATAGGCGCACCAAAATGTCTTGATATTATATTGTTTACTGGAAATTTGGAATGGACGGAGACATACAATTTGATTATAATATCATCGAAAGGGCCTTGCAAGCGACACCAATCGTGATTGTTTAATTAGTCGTAAGAACTCTAATTCTTCTTCTTGAAAGTTCTAATCTACATAACTTATAATCTGACAATTGATTAATTTATTTCTATTCTTTCCAAATAATATGGACTTAAAAATGTCTCGTCTTTAACAAATCACCCTTTGCGACAAAGCTACATGGATCACACGCATGAAGTACTTTGTTAGTTTTTGTATCAGTTAGTATCCTGCCACGTGCTATATTTTTTCCGCTTCACACGTTTCTGTCGCATCATTCTTCCCCTTATTTAAGAGTTAACAAACAAAGTGTAGTATACACATTACGAGGTAAACAAATGTGATGTTAACTTGTTAGAATTGGAGCCAGTCGATAGACATTTCTGCTTTGACCTTTTTGGGACTGACTATTTAGATAGTTTAATTTACTCGTAGTAGTTATCAATTATTTTTTTCTTGTGTACACTTTTAGAAAGTGTTCAAAAACGCGTACCCTTTACGATATTGTTATCTGCATATTTGTTTTTAATAACGATTTTATCATTGTCGAGTAATTCCCGTGTTCACCTCTTGATATTGATCCTGTACACCCCCAGTGGAACGTGTAATTGAGAAATAAAAATTGAATTCATAAATGTAATCAAACACATTATCTGGGATATATTTGGGGTGTAAGTGGTTCCTCAACATCTATGAACCAAAGCCAACTTCACCTGCACGCGGTGCACCCTGCTGACTGACAAACGAAGCTCTGGCGAAAAGAGAGGTAGGGAGCGTAATTGTAAGCTACCCGACTGGGGAATGTACCTCCACCTCACAGGATACCGCAGCCAAATAACAATTCCCTTGAGGCTTGTTGTGTTTCTGCGAGTGAGTGAGGTCACCAGAAATGAAGGAGATGCTGCATTGGCAGCGGGGGTGGCGGTGCGCGAGCGATATTTTATGTTGCGAGCGTTAATATGGCTACGGTAACCGCTTCACATCAGGCGGGCCGTATGCTTGTCTGCCACACGACGTAGTATAAAAAAAAAAAAAAAAAAAAAAAAAATGTTTCTGCCCAAACTTAACAAGTTATATTTCTCCGATCTTTTAGATTTGTGTCACTCTGGTTGATGTAATTACTGGTGCCTTGCGTTGTCTATACGCACCCTTACATTTGTTTGCAAAACAAAAACGTCAAACCATACCATTTCGAGTTGTCAGTCAGGAGTGAAGTGTCAACCAAGCCGGGTCCACTTTTTCGCATGATCGCACACCTGTTTAGGGTAGTCCCAGGGGTTGGCAGCTAATAGAAATAAATAGGTTTATAGTTTAGAAATTGTATTGGGTAAAACCATTGACTGACATGAAATTGGATTTTATGCGATTGCGTAGATTGTGGGTATTTTATAAATCATTTGTAAGATTTCCAATCAATGCCGTGAGCTTCATTTTTAAATGCAAAATCAAACGATTTTTTTTTTTTTTATACCACTAGAGTGGCAAACAAGCTTACGGCCCGCCTGATGGAAAGCAGCTACCGCAGCCTATGAACGCCTGTAACACCAGGGGCATCACACGCGCGTTGCCGACCCTGTAAAAACCTCTTCACGGCCTTTTTGAAGAACCCTATGCTGTAGTCTCATGGGAAAACCTCGACAGGCAGTTCATTCCACAGCTTGACAGTACGCGGGAGAAAACTTCTCTGGAACCGCACAGTATGCGACCACTTGGGCTCCAATGAGTGAGGATGAATTCCCTGTCGATGGCGAGCGGTGCGACTGTAGAAGGAGGCCGTGGGCATCATGTCAAACAACTCCTCTGAACACACCCCATTGTATAAATGAATACGTCTCACAGGAAAGTGACGGTAGCATTTCATAAATTCTAATTAATGTTTTCATTATGGGTGCAGGCTAAAGCTACATTGCCCATCTATTAGTTACTAGATACAAAAGTTTGCTGTTAATTTGTGAGTTATTTAACATAGCATGGTATGCGAGAGGAGACAAAAAGCCTGTTTCCCATCAATTGATGATAACAACGATCTCATCAATATAAAGCTATTCTTACAAGCTATAGTTGATCTGCATCTCACAAGCTCCAAATGAATAAATGAAAAAATAAACCGGACTCGTTCTAGTGTAGTATCTGGCAAGTTAAATAACGCATCACAGAATGAGACAGTGATCAAGATACTTGATGAGATTGCTTAAATTCAGCAATTGATTCTAGTTTTTTGATCTACTGTTATAAAGTTGTGCAATTTTAGAATGTTTCTTGTATTATAATGCGTCAGTTATCTTGCCGGGAACTGTACATAGTTGTACAAAACCGGTCGAAACGCTGATAACTTCCGGAGAGCAAGAAATAAGTCGTAGACGGGATAGTTCTCGTGCTTCTTATTTTTGTTTGGTTCACATACCGTTTTTATTCTTTTTTGCTTCAACGTCTGCTAGTATATTGGTTTTTGTTAGGAGATTATTTTTTGTTAACATTTATTTATCGCGTGTCTTTTACGTCACATAAGCCAGATATGAATTAATTGTTCTATTTATTTTTTTTGCTTATCGATTTAAATGTAAACTATATGCCTGCGATTTAAGTGGCATCGCTTGGCTTTAGACTAGTATTTAAGTGAACAGCATAAGAATTATTATTCCTTCTCCATGAAAACATACTTAGATATCAGAGTTTATCGATCAGGTCAGTATATCAACATCCATTTTTAAATACCGACAGAATAACATGTTTTGTAATGATGTACTTGTTTGTTTTACTTGGTTTGGTGAGCTGCATTTCATTAGTTAATATAAACATTGATTATTTATGTTCGTTTTCCTAACATTGATATGTATTGATCGACGTTCTGTATTATGTACAGTGTTGCACTTGTCTTATCATTTTTTGCTATACTTATTATTAAACACGTTATTTCTACAGCTTCAATGTATGTACATATTACAACTAATTGGAACAGTATAGATATATACAGTGTATAATAGGCCTGTAAACAAAGTTCTAAAATTATAAAAACTCTCTATCAGTAACGTATAATACATAAAACTAGAAGGATCTGCGATCTCAAAATTTTAATAACTTATGTCCGACGTGTTTTATGGTCAATCAAAGTTTGGTGGAAAAGTCCATTTTAAAAGTATGAAATTATAAAAAATAAATATTACCATTGTAGAAACAATAAAAAATACTATAATTTTTGTTACGGCACTAGCTACATAAACGCAATATTTAACATAGCTGTCGTACAAATTTCTGATTTAATGCATATAAAATAGCGTATCGTGACGTCATAATACTGTATGCATTTTGTATGGAGCGTTTTCGGGATAGTCCAAAATTGTGATCTTCAAGTTATCATATCTCGAGAAGTTTTTATGCTATCGAAGTAATTCTTTCACCTTTAGTTATATTATTGTAACGTCTTTAAATAACAAATCGAAAAAAAAAATGGTTCACAGGCCTATTGAAGGCAAAGATTTTATAAAACAATACTTGATTTCTGAAATCTCTTCAAAGATATCATTAATTGGTAACATTTCCTTATGCCAGGATAACATATTCTTTGAATGCATCTACTAATAACCAGGGCCCTACCGGCTAAACTGAAGCCGATTCCTATCGGTTTTTTTAGTTGCGAATATGAAACTCCAGCTGAGACATATGGTACCTGTGTTTAGCTTCATCATCATCATCAGGTCCATTTTAGTCTCCACTACAGGAGCACGACTCTCTCTCGTCCGGCCTAGACGGAAGGAGGATTTGGCCTACACTCCCCACGCAGGCCAAACGGGTTGAGGAGGCCTGATCGATATTTGATAAAGTATTTCCCTTAGTCGCCTTGTACGACATCCACGGGAAGAAACGGAGTGATTCTATTCTAGTCTGCTGGAAACCTCACGGCTTAAGTGTTTAGCGTAGCTGGTAGTAACTTTGGAGCTCCACCGACTGAGCTGAAGATATTTGTCAATAACGAAAAAGTATGATTTCTTTTTCGAATTAAAATATGAATATAAAATATATCGATGGTAATCGTCTTCAGCTTCGGCGGTAGGGCCCCAGATCTGACCAGCCCCCTTTACCACCATCTCTTGTTGCGATTCAATAACTACTAATAATACTGAATAGATTGCTTATTCATACCAATGAATAAGCGACTCTATTTCGAATGGATCTATTCCATTCGAAATAGAGTCGCTTATTATTGGTATGAATAAGCAATCTATTCTGTTATTGAATCGCAATAAAAGATGGTGGTAAGGGGGCAGGAACTAGTAATTTCTCTTTCTTCAAGTGTCAACGTTGCTAATATTAATTTGGTAGAGCGTAGAGCTTCGTATTGAAAGTTTGGAAGAAAAAGCAACAGCATTCACCGATTAACCTTTTTGATTAATTTTTATATCGCATTAAACTGTTAATGGCCTAAAATCTGCTTACTCAACGTATTACTTTGGTATTATGTATGTTATGACCATTATGTCATCTCTTGTTTGAGTGAAGACTCATTCATTATTTTATTGTTCTTGTATAACTTGCTTCAAAGGAACAAGGCGTTGATTTCGTTATTCCCATATTAAACTTCCGAGAACAGAAATTTCCTAACCTAAGTATAAAGTTGTGCTCAATATATCCTTTCTCTCCCTTTCAAAGTTTTTTGCTATTTAGCAAACTGAAATGATTTATTCGTTCAATAAATACAGGTTTGACAGATCAGAAATTATTACTTGTAGGTTAGGTACAATGCTCTTATTGTCAATGGAATAGCGTCTAAGAGTTGATTAATGGTATCTTTAATTGCTTTTTGGAATATCACCAGATATATTTTGATATCTTCATTCAATACATTTTCGAATCTTAATGTCTTTCAAACCTTTGTAATCAATTTTGCATATAGTTATCCAAAGAAAGAATATTCTTATTATGACAAAATACTCTTTCTTTTAACAATTTACGTATGTTTTTTTCTCTGCATCTATTTTATTAGATCTGATAACTATCAGATAAATAGAGATATGTAGTTTATTAATTATTTCTGCTTTCCCTATTCCATAGCAATGAAAGAATGTCCATGACTTCTATTCGGAGATTTAAATAAGTCCAATTAGCAAGACCAGCTCGTAAAATATTCAAGTCGAGGCTTGCGATAACTTAGATAGATCTAAATCTAGACCCCGAAGTCAGACAGGTTAATAACTGGAATAGAGCAGGAAATTAGTGCAAACAGACTCATCTGCACAAAGGAAATGACGCTTTACTGCCATTCCCGTCCTATAATGCGACAATATATTGTTTAGTTGCTGGAAAATGTGAGAAAATTATCTTCTTCATTGTAGGAAAACCTTCAATAGTTTGATGATTCTTATTTGATTTCATTACTAGCGATTTTATTCGAATCATCATTATTAGAATTCATTTTACCACGAAATAATTATCATTTCTTTTAGTCACATTTCTTCCTTATTTTTATACATCATTTTGTGTTTATTTACAACAAAATCCGTAGCAGGAATGTTGAATTAAACAAAGGTATAGAAGAATACAATGTAAATAAAACAGTAAATCAACATTTGGACGAATATACATGTACATGAACGAAATTTGCAATACAAATCGCCACTGCAGTGTCTAGTGCAGAGCTTTTTGTTTGCGGGTTGAAAGAAACCTGCTGATTAGCATATTCCATAGGATTCCCACCCCCATTGCGGTAAGCGGGGACATTTTGAGCCAACACACAACACTGTTTCAACCCTCTCGCCGACACATTACCGATTAAAAGTACACTGTTACCGCCGATTTATCGCTGTACAAAATGTTGTAACATAACATCATTCACGCTAGTCACAGGGTATAATGCTTGCGTTGCCACTGTCACGGTTCAGTCACATTTTTGTAACAGAAGCACGGTTTCTAACACTATATCACATCCTTAGTTATCATATGGGTTAGTATTGATAAGGTTTTCTGTGTTATTTTGTTGTATTTTGCGGTTGGGAGCGGGAGGATGCGCAGTGCGGTCGCGCTTGCCCCGCGCACACGACTGAACTAAGTACCCGGGCGGGCGAGGGTTCGTCCCGGCCGGCGAAGACTTGACTATTACGTTCCGTTTCACTCATTCTATTGATTACTTTTAACCAAATAAAAATTGAAATTTTTGATTTTCTTTATTAATTTATATTTAATTCCTTGACTCGGTTTCTATTTAAATATTTCATGATTCAAAATAAAGCAGTAGAACAATCTACTTCACAACTTTATTGTGTTATTATTAATATTAAATATGTTCCTCTGGAAATAAACAAAATATGATTTTTACAAAAAAATACGAACAGTACGATACTACTAAAATATACATTAAGAATTATGTATGTACTTGTTTTTTCAACATAATCTTAAATGTCAGCAACCAAATTGTACAAGAAAAGGAACGTATCTGGATAGTAGCAACATTACCGCCATCTCTTTTATACGATCGCTGGGGAAAAGTGACAGACTGATGCATGTTCCAAGTAGGTAGTCACAACCCTGTACTACCCTTCTCAATGCAGGGGTACGTGTAGACAACCAGTTAGACTAGAGCCCTCAGACTGTATAATATTGTATGACTTTACTCATCAATCGAACATCGTGACAGTTCATTTAACAATTGTCATCGTACAAAATATAGGGCTGCGATTTTAGGGCTAACAAATTAGAAAGGGGAGAAAAAACGTCAGGTTTATTGACATTTTGCCAGGCGATAATTAAGGCTTAGCAAGGGTCTTCAGCGTTATCGACGGGCCGTTAAAATTTAAAGGTCGGATTTTCGTATCAATTAGTTCGTGCCAATTGGACCCCGACGAGGTAGTTACAACGTTGTAATTTTTATTGGATACCTGTGTTTTATGAGCGTTTAAATTCTTTTAGTTACGGGTCACTTGTTTTAGAATTTTCAGTGAGAGTTGTTTTAGTTTCAATTACCTAGTATGTATTTATAAAAGTTTCAATAAACTTTTTTTTAAAGAATAACGTGCCTTTTGCTATTTTTCATAGTTTGATAAATGTAGCGCCATCTAACGTTAATAAGTTGAACAGCTACGTATGTAATAAAAATGTTAAAGCATGACATCAACGAACAGGCAGCAACTCCAATGTAGCGGACACATAAAAGCATAACCTCAGAGATTGCTTTGTTGATATTAGTTTCGTTAAGTTTAGTCAGATGTCGTTATGTGTCTTATATAGAAATTACTTACGCATCAATTACGTGCCTTATTTTATAATAATTTATGCCAATGAATAATTTTGTTTTTCTTTTTATAAAAAAATATTTATTTTGATTTTTACGAAACTAGGTGGATATAAACATATAGTGTATCTTCTTTAGGGCCTTTAATTATGGGAAACAGCAATATGAAGCCAATCCACGTCTTAAACCGTTCAGCTTCTTCCATATTTTTATGCTCATCTTAGTATTGAATTAATACTAATTGGCATACGCCCATGCACTCCTGCTGCAATTGCAACGCTCAACATCTACAGGGAAGTTAATCTTCATAATGAAGATCAATGACCTGACCATTTAGTTCATAATCATAAGAGCTTGCAGTTCGTACTCTGGAAGCTAACTGGTCCTGTTTGCTGCACTATGAAGTGCTAGAATGAATTACCAATTGAAGCTATATTTAGATGCTATTAAGGTTCTTCAAATAGGGTATGAAAAGGTCTTTATGGAGGACATGCGACTGATGTCTTTCTTAGTAATGCAAACGTCTTCGTGGTTTACGGTAATTGCTTGCCATCAGACGGACCGTATCCTTATATTGTTTCAGCTGCTATGAAATGGGTGTTTTTATTAGATGTCAGGTAAAAGTTACGCTAAAGCAGTCAACCTTTTGGGCGGCTTTTACAATCATCATCATCAGCCTACTGGTCTACGTAAGTATATAATAAAATATTGAGAAACTAATATTGATACCTCTAGTGTTGCACTCGTACATACGCTGCAGGAACTGCTTTCCATCAGGTGAGTGGTATTATTTTTTTACTTCCTTAGTGGTATAGAAAATGAAAACGAGATTCCTCGTTACATGCTTATATAAGACCTTGAAGTTTCAGATGGTTTAATAAAAAAAGTCATTAATTGTATATCCCTTTTTATTATTTCGTTTATATAAAATCCAATTTAAATTCGATTATTTTATTTTCCAAATGTATATGTATAAAAGGTATATAATTTCTCTATAATATATCCTTAAGATCTACTTAAAGCCTAAGTATTATCTATACATATACAACACCTACCTACACGAAAGTATAAAAATTTACTAAAACTGACTGGTATGTTTAAAAAACATTGGCATTTCAGCGAGATTTTCCAAATCTCGCATTCCACCGGGAGCTATAATATACACAAACTATAAAAAAATACACAAAATACGATTTTACATTACATATTGCTTTTATTAGACATATATTCTAATTTGAGCAAAATTTTACATTTTTTCATTCCAGAGATCCGTACCAAAACTAGAATATCAGATTAACATTCATAAGAGAAATGATGTGAACTCATTGGACATTTGGCACATGACGTATTATGTATGTGACTAATAGAATCAAATATTTCCAGAAATATTACCCAAGCATATTTTAATACATTGTAATGTTAACATAGAGAAAAAACCCTATGTGTTGTTGGAACAAGTTCATGCACACAAAATTTTTGGTTCGAGTGGGAATTTATTACGCAACTTTGTTGAAGATGGATTTTCAAGTTACAAGCTCAATTCTAATATCTAAGGGATGGTAATGAATGAGAATCAAAACGTCATTTTTGCTTTTTTTTATATAAATTTTGGTACGGAACATTCACAGCGCGAATTGCGCGTTGCACCATACTTGAGCACAATTAGAACACATTATAATTATTAGTTTTCTTCACAATTAGATACAAATTATATTTGATTTTATACAAATTCATACAAATCATAATCTAGTATCATTCACTATTTACATTTGTTATAAGGTGATAAATAAAACTTTGTGTAATATACGATCAATCACAGAAAATAGAATGAAAAGTAACTAATCCAATATCACATTTTTTATAGAATACATATTAATTTTTTTGTGATGGAAAAGAAAGTACGCTAAAACATTTCTATACGTGCAGAAAATAAGTTAAAACAGTATTTACACTATTGTCACCTATCACTAAATAAAGCTCATTGGACGGAAGACTGACTTAACCTTGACCACGACAATAAAACAACGATAAACAACATTTTGAACTATTTGACATATGGAACTATTACTGCTGTGGTCAAAATTTGTACTTAAAAAGTATATAAGGAAGAGGAAGTCAATTATGAGGTAGTTTAACATCGAACTGTTAATCAATAACTGGGAGAAAGACATGGAACAAATCAGAATTAAGGTCAGAGGAGTAATGTACCAGGTACTTATTTACAATGGTTAGATTTAAAACTACATCGCTGAAGATAGCTCGCAGTGGAGTATTGTCATTATGTCGTAAACAATGAAATAGATTCGAGTATTTTGATTTGATTCAAGTCGATATTAATATCAAATCAAAAACAATAACATCTTTGGTAGCTATCAGTACTACCAGTAGCTCCTAATATGTCTTACAAACATGTTAAAACCTCTCTCTCTCTCTAACTTTAAAGTTGATATTTGTGGACTATTGTATCTTTTCTTTGTCTGTGATATCGGAATGTACGTGACCGTTCGTGTATCCATTCTTGATGTGACCGTTGTTAGCCTCTATGCTCATTTTAGTGACTGTTCCATTAGAATGGAATCCATTTGCGACAATGCCGTTCTTCAGTTTTCCGTTTGCATCCCCGTTGGCGATACTGCCGTTGTATTTCGCATGGCCATTGGTCAAGTTGTTGTTCACTGCGTCATCCGAAGGCTTCGTTTTCTTTTCTTTATTGTATGCGTGCATGTAGAAGTTCATGAACAACACGATGAAGATTGATGAGTGAAGGATTAGGCCAGATGCGATGAGCCTGGTGGAAAAAAAAATGCAATTCAATTTATGAATAATAATATTTTCCTAAAACAATGAGGAAGTTCTTTATTTGAGTGATGGTGTAGTACCACATGCCCGGCGGCCATTTCGCCGGCACTCGCAGCTTTATATGCGGCACGCGCGGTGCTAGTACCAAGGAAATCTACGAGACGGCGGCATGTGTGGATACTCGTATTAATAAAACCGAACCATCTTTAGTTAGTTACCGATGTCAAAGGAGTGAACCTAAAAGCAAGCAGTGAACAGAACTTTTTTATGCTTTGTTAATTTTCTCTCATTGCCTTTTTTTATTCAAAATCAGTGTTGGCAACACTGAAACAGCACTAGAATTGCCTATTGCATTAGTTTTAGTTCAGTTTATGTGGGCCAATCCCGGCGGTACTGCAATACCGGGCCGACCCGTGACGGGAGTGGAGCGAGCCCCGAACATCCCGTCTATTTACAAAAATCAGTTTAATATACTGGTCCCTCAATGAGGGAACTTTCAGATATTAAGCTGAAAAGAACAGATACTACACTTTGATCTTAGCCAAAAGGCCGAGAAGCGATAAATAAAAATGAAACTCTATAGCTAGTCATGAAATGCAAACAAATCTTAATAGCGCGAAGTAGAATATAGCATAAACAACACAGCGCCATCTAGTTCAGCACTGAAGTATCTGCGTTTCTTATCGTTCGATACCGGCGAGTTGTCTAATTTTGCAATGAAACTTTTCTTGGTGGCATATTTTTGATAAACATTAATTCCTATTGTTTTTTTATTAAGTAGGTACTTGTTGTAGTTGTGGGTTCTATTCTTGTCAGAAGTGAAGATTGAAACTCGAGGTCGGATTGCGAACTGAACTTTATTGGGTACATTTCCTATATTTATACAAGTTGAGAAAGAGACAGCAATATCGGTTGTCTCGCACCAATGTAGAAGTCACTTGTGTTCCGATTAGAAGAAAGAGATAGCATGATCGGGAGTCTCGCACCGAGGTAATAAATATATGTCGGTGCACTGTATGGAGAGCTTCAGTTGGCCGATGTTGTTCGCGCTGTGCAGAGCTCCCATACCACTCCCCGTCAAGCGAAGCGTACATTTTTCTTCACCGTGCGGCCACTTCTCGTAACGTAAGGCAGGCCGGCTGCGTCGCACGTTGCATTGTTGCCCGCTGGTAGCCATGATTGCGTCACCGTTTCTTCCACCGTAGCTCTGTTGCTGGTTTCACCGTCCTCGTTTAAGATGTATGCGGGCTTGAGTCTGTCGAGCGATATTACACTCGTTCGCAGCGGCAGCTGTATCTCGAAGAATTTGTCGTGGCGCTTCAGTACTTCATAAGGTCCATCGTAGGGCGGAGTCAGCGGTGCACGAACTGTGTCATTGCGGACAAATACATGGGTGCACGTGGAAAGGTCTTTATAGATGAATGTTGACTGTTGCGAGTGAGAGCGCTGCGTGGGTGTTAGTGACGCCATCGTTTGAGTGAGACGTCGCACGAAGTCTGCATCGTCGATTTGCGGTTGCGTCGGAACGAAAAAGTCGGATGGAATGCGTAGAGTAGTGCCGTAGGTCATCAATGCAGGGCTTAAGTTGTTGTCCTCCCGTAGTGCGGTGCGTAGTCCCAACAGTACGGTCGGCAATTCGTCGGTCCATTGCGTAGTAGCGCCTCGAGCCATTAGCGCGGCTTTCAGTGTGCGATGCCATCTCTCAATTTGTCCGTTCGCTTGCGGATGATAAGGCGTTGTGCGTATTCTAGTTATGCCGAACTTCTTCATGAGTGCGTTGAATAATGACGACTCGAACTGGCGGCCTTGGTCGGTTGATATGCGAAGCGGGCAGCCGAAACGTGCTATCCAATTTTCGTACAGCGCTGTTGCCACTATTTCAGCGGTGATTTCTCGTACTGGGACTGCCTCGGGCCATTTCGTAGCTCGGTCGATGATTGTCACGCAGTATCGGTAGTCCCGTGATAGGCGCAGGGGACCTACAATGTCGATATGTATGTGTTCCAGGCGTTGCGATGGCGGAAATCTTGCATGCGGGGTAACGACGTGTCGTTGCACTTTGGCTCGTTGACAGCTGATGCATGCTCTTGCCCATATTGATACATCTTTGTTCATCGCCGGCCAGAAGAATTTAGTCCTCATTTGCTTCCGTGTTGTTCGAATCCCCGTGTGGCATAAACCGTGTTGTGCTTTGAATGCAGCAAATCGGTATGCCTTAGGTAGATAGGGACGAGGCGATGTAATTGAAAGCTCGCATGTGATTGGTCGCTCGAGTCCGGGTAGCGCAACTTCACCGAATTTTAGATTTTGCTTTGTTTTCAATTGTCTGAGCTCCTCATCGTTGCATTGATCGATTGCTAGTTGCTTGTAGTCAATTTCAGTCGGACATTGGATTTCTTCGATGCGTGATAGAGCGTCGGCGACTGCGTTGTCTTCACCTTTCGTGTACTTGATGTTCGTACAAAATTGGCTTATGAAGTGTAGTTGACGTTCACGCCGTGGGGTGTCGCTGCTGCTCGGTGATTTTGTTAGCGCGTGAGTGAGAGGTTTGTGATCGGTGTAGATGATGACTTCACAGCCTTCTATCAATCGACGAAAGTGTTTTACAGCTGCATACATCGCTAATAGTTCGCGATCGTACACACTGTAGCGGCGTTGTGTAGCGCTCATTGCTTTCGAAAAGAATGCTAGCGGTCTCCATATATTTTCTATCCTTTGATTCAAAACCGCGCCGAGACTGTGGTCTGAAGCATCCGTCATGATGGCCAGGGTGGAACCTTGAACTGTGTAGCTGAGCGTGGCTGCCTCCGAGATGCTTTGGCGGCATTTTTCAAAGGCTTCTTCTGCTGCTGGTGTCCACTGGATTGGCGTTTTGTCGTTTTTCTTTTTGTTATGTATGTACTTGTTCAATTCATGTTGCATTTCGGCTTGATGTGGCAGACAGTCGCGGTAAAAGTTAATTAAGCCCAGGAAACGGCGTAGCTCCACGACGGTCTTCGGCTTCGGGTACGTAGATATTGTTTCGATTCGCTCTTGTGTAGGCTTGATTCCGCTCGCCGAAACCTCGTAGCCGAGGAAGTTAATTTTCTCTACACCGAACTTGCATTTTTCGACGTTAAGTGTTACGCCGTATGTATCGAGGCGTTGCAGTACTCTGTGAAGTAGTTCCTTGTGCTGACTTTCGTCTTCTGAGTATAGAAGGATGTCGTCCACGAAACAAAAGCAGCCTTCGATGCCCCTGAGTATTTGATGCATGAATCTCTGAAAAGTTTGGCTGGCGTTGCGGAGGCCAAAGGTCATGCAATTGAATTGGTATAAGCCGAACGGTGTGATTATAGCTGTCTTCTGCGCATCTTCTTGGCTAGCCAGTGGAATCCAGTAGTACGCCATTTTGAGATCAAGCTTCGAAAATATCTTCATATTGTGTAGCGCGTAAGTGAAGTCTTGAATACGCGGTATAGGGTAGCGATCGGGTTGTGTGACTGCGTTTAATCTTCTGTAATCGCCACACACACGTAGGCTTCCATCCTTTTTCTTCACCACGTGCAGGGGACTCGCCCATGGACTCTTCGACGGTTTACAGATACCCAACTCTATCATCCGCTCAAATTCAGCTTTTGCGGCTTGGTATTTGTCGGGCGGCAGAGGGCGCGCGCGTGAGTACAGCGGAGGACCCGTCGTATCGATGTGGTGGACGACTTCATGTTTTGCAGGTTGCTTCAGTGACATGGGGCGAAGAACGTTCGGGTACTGTTTCAACACGTCGTGGTATACTTGATCGGAGCTTACGATGCGAATTGATTCGATGGAGGTCGATATTTCTACGGCGTCAATGGTAAGTTCCGTGACCTCATCAATTAGCTTCTTCTTGTGCAGATCTACCAGAAGTTTGTAGTGGCGTAGAAAGTCGGCTCCCAGGATAGAAGTCTTCACATCGGCGACCACAAATGTCCATGAGAAACTTCGTCGTAGCCCAAAGTCTAGGTTGATGGTTTTTTTGCCATACGTGTTAATAGGAGAGTTGTTTGCGGCGAAGAGTTTGTAGGTGCTCGAAGTTTTCATTTTTCTTTTATGTGTGGCGGCTAACACGGAGATATCTGCGCCCGTGTCCACGAGGAAACGTTCATGACTGTTGCGGTCGTGAACACAAAGGCGGTTGCTGACGCTGTTGACACCGACGTCCGCCACGGTCAGTGTCTCACTTAGTTTTCCGACGATTTGTTTCTTCGACAGCACGGTGACTCGCAACGTTTGGCTTTGTCGCCGAATCTGAAGTGGTATTTGCATTCCCAAGTTGCATCGCCGGGCCTCGGTTGTTGTCGGCGCTGTGCAGAGTTGGAGCGCGAGCGAGAGCGACGATTGTGAAATGGACGGCGATAACTGCGTCGACTGGAGTGCCCACGTAATTCAGCTACTTCTAATGTCAGCTTTTCGAGTTGTTTCGATAGTATTTCCAGTTGCGTCGGCACGGCGAGAGCTGGTGCTGGGTCTGTTACTGCAGCAATAGTGTTGGTGCTAGTATTGCCTGAGTATTCCATCATCTTGTCGGCCATTGCAGCGAGCGTGTCGAGCGAAGATTCGTTGTTGACGGAGAGAACGCAGCGAATATACGGCGGCAGTTGGTTTAGCCATTCGATCTTCAGGCCTTGGTCAGTAATCATTCCGCTGCCGAGTTCACGCATTTTCCGGAGCAGCTGTGTGGGCTTCTGGTCACCGAGTTCTAGACCACTTACTAGTTTCTGAAAGTTTTGCACCTCGGATTTTTCGTAGACGGCGAGTAAACGGTTCTTCAGCGTGGTATATTTATCGGTGTCTGGCGGCTTGTACAAAATATCTGTGAGATGTTGTAGATCTGTCGGTTGGAGTTGCTGCAACACGTAGCGGAACTTCTGGTCGTCTGAAGTCTTCAGTGGATCGATGACAGCCTCGAATTGGATGAACCATGCCCGTGGAATATCGCGCCAAAACGGTAGGAGTCTTGACTGTACAGAGACGGCTGCTAGATCGTAGCTAAATTTCTCTTCTTTCGCTTCAGTCGACATTTTCTTTCTTCTTTCAGACGTCGGGGTTACCAATTGTTGTAGTTGTGGGTTCTATTCTTGTCAGAAGTGAAGATTGAAACTCGAGGTCGGATTGCGAACTGAACTTTATTGGGTACATTTCCTATATTTATACAAGTTGAGAAAGAGACAGCAATATCGGTTGTCTCGCACCAATGTAGAAGTCACTTGTGTTCCGATTAGAAGAAAGAGATAGCATGATCGGGAGTCTCGCACCGAGGTAATAAATATATGTCGGTGCACTGTATGGAGAGCTTCAGTTGGCCGATGTTGTTCGCGCTGTGCAGAGCTCCCATATACTGAATACTAATTTATTCGATTCAAAATTGTGACTAAGGTATAAAAGAAATATCAGTGCAATTCTTTACAATACAATGAAAAGCTATCGTTACATTTTATTCTTATATTTACATGTTTTTTATATTCACTTCGTTCCTACTATTGCTAATATCACTAATTAGCATCACAATCAGGATAGTTTGTTTTCCTGACCAATTTTCAGGATGTATCGAAATATGACCATTACCATTGTTATTAATTAAAATTTGTATTTCAAATCTGGAATATCGAAAGACGATTTAATTTAACGAATACTTTTCGTAATCTAATTTACCAGGACAGTATGCAGCTGATGATTCAATCAGGATTGCCTAAAACTTCATTATAAGACTAAACAGGCCACAACCCGGTGAGAGGGCCAGATCAGAAATCACACTTAATGAAACAGATATGGCAATCGTTCCCCATGATTGCACATGATTCGATGTTGCATTAGCAGCAACTACACTAGCTTTTGTAATAGTTCTAATTGCTTCACTTGAGGTCTCTTGTATTATTGTTTTTGATAATGCCAATCCAATAAAATAATATGTAATATTGAATAAAATAAATGCAAATATAGTTTTAACAAATAGGTTAGGGAAAGAAATACAATTGTTAGTCGATAAAATCACTAATCTCTATGCAGATTTGAATATAATACAGTAAACTTTAAGAAATTTAATCTAAAATTTAAAGATATTAAATTAGATGCATTTTCAACAACAACTTTTGAAATACAGCAGGAATATAGTACGAGTAAAAGGAGATTAAAGAAACCAAAAGAATGAAGAGTTGTATTGAGTGTATCAGAAGCAGTATAGTGTTTAGTTGTTCATCATGTTACAAATTACAACTAATGTCTTTAACAAACTGTTAGTGTTAATTTGGTCAAAATTATAAACACTTCTTCTATTAAGTATAGAGTATATAAGTATAGAAGGAGTGTTAATAATTTTGACCAAATTAATACTAACAGTATACAGTAATAATTTTGATATATAATTTTGTTTACTTACTTTGGATATCCACAGTCACAGACGAGTGCGCTTATTGAATGGAACAGCACCATGAAGAATTGAATCTGGAATAAGAGAACATTATGCAATTAGTAAAGTCATGCAAAAATTTAATTGAACTGTTGAGTTGTAGAGTCGAAAATTATATGAAAATCCATCTGCTTACTCTCATAAATTATATCTTCAAATTCGACAAGCAGAATCAAAATATGAATTATTTTTTTAAGTTTAATTGAGATAGATCTAAGTCCAGTCGCACAAACAAACCTAAAGATAAATAAGATAGCCAGAAATATAATAATAATATGAAGAACCAATAGTGTTCTTGTATGCTGAAACGAAATATAACCAAATAAAATTGCAAATGAATACAAAATATTGTCCTCTTCATAATATTTTCAAGTAATAATAGTAAATTAGTATCATAAATTATTATGTGGGAAAACAAGAATAGTAAACAGTCTATCTGATTCATAAATGTCGTCTCATACTGTTTCCTTGAAGACATTTTTTTTCAATAGGCTGTGATTCGATTTTGATAAATAATTTACGTATTTATCAAAATCGAATCACAGCCTATTGAAAAAAAATGTCTTCACAGACATATCACAATCATATGTATACACAAGGATCCAGTTTATGCTGCTGCACAAATAGCATCACATCAATATTCTATATTGTTTCCTTATAATACATATACAGAGGGCCGGCAGGAACCTAGTTCAAGTCTTAAGGATATTACAGCACATTCCAGAACGGACATCGTATTTTCTATGCATTTGTGTATATCCGTTTCAATTACGTGCTTAGTTATACTAGTGTAGTCAGAATTTCACGGGTCCATTCGTATGTGTGTCAATGTTATAAGAACCTACGCTATCTGTAATTAATTTGATATGCGTAATTGTGTAGTTTCATATAATTTGACTATTGACCTCGAAAATGCGAGCAATGTTTTGAAGTAATCTTAGTCATCTGAATGTATAGGTTCTGCCATTTCCTCTATTTCATTATTCGTTAGCCATATTCAGCTTTGTTACTTCAATTTGAAAGATGAAAAAGTCAGTTCGGTACAAGAACATCATAATAAATTTCGGAGATGGATAGACTCACAAAAAGAAAATGACAATTATTAGACAGCATGTAATTTAGCTCTATGAATGGGTATGAAATTCTGCCTTTGGTGAATGCATTACAAAATTGCAGTTTTATGTAATCCTCAGTTGGCAATATAAACAGCGGCAAATATCCACATTAATCAACTGATTTAATTTATACAAGGTCAGCTTGGGGATGCACAGACGAGAGATGACAAATTATCATCAACTTTTTTTTTGGTATGTCGATTCTTATGATCATGTATTGTAAACGATTATTTACGGTGACAATATATTAACGCTTACATACATACTGAGTCCGTATTCCACATCAGTACTAACTATGTCATTATTCATCAAACGTCAGCACCAACTTCAAAATGAAAAACGTTGAGGCGAACTTCTTAGCTACCATGGATTCACCGTGCGGGTGCCGGGTCCATCGTGTGGCAGAGAGAGAGAAACCCCAAGCAGATCCCGAGACTTGTGACACGGGTGTAGGTTTAAAAATGTGGAACGCTTCACGATTTTGCGTGTCATCCTTGCGCAGGGCACGATTTTGTGTGTCATCCTTGTAATTCGATGATGAAAAATGATAGTCATTAGAACAACATAAAAGACTCAGGAAATCAGTAGTTAATACAAGAGGTGTCAGCATAATTTAAAACTTTACTCAGAACAAAAGAACCAAACCAAAACTTCATAGATATTAATGCAAATTGTCTAGTAAAGGACATGGTTAAAGGCGTGTTAACGATGCTTGTTCCAATTCCATCAAAACATAAATCATCACAATTTTCAAGATTAGAAGAATAATTATATATAATTATAAAAATCCGTATATTTGCGTGTTTTAATGCTACTAAGACTGTTAACACATAATCGTGTGCACGCACTTCGAAACTGCCGGGTATTTGAGACTTAAGTTGCGAAAGGCGGCGGAACGCAGTATCCTTTCTCTGTAATACAGGTTCCATTGAACAATCTATCATGCTATATTAATTTACCAGTTTGGCACTTAATTTGGATAGAGTAGGAGTCTAAATACTGTAGTTTCTTAAGTTGGTATTTAAACATCTCTTTCATAATTACCAAGCTTCTTCGGGCACAGCATAGTAATACAACCAGTACTTTAACTTCATACTAGCGCCCAAATCGGCGCACGTACAGCCAAGCGTCATTTACACGACCGCTCAGGAAGTTTTGGTGCGCCGCGCACCAAACCTTCATACTGCTTCAGGTGCATCCTTCTTCTACTACGTCGCCTGTTAGTCAAGTAACGAAGTAGTACGAAATTAGACACAAGGGTTTTAAAGTCAACCATCATGGTGTGTTACCAATGTGTACCGCAACCGCCTAAGTTGAATACGATTCAAATCGATATTTATTATTCTGAAAATCGAACTTCAATTTAAGGTCGTGATAACAGTCTTTTCAGTCGGTACGGACCCTGGTACTATGCTACTCAAGTTAATGGTAATTGTCACAAACCTAAACTTACTTCCGTGGTTTAGGTATGAACACTTCCTGTTGCTCTCTCTAATTAACCTCACCATTTTTTATATGCGAGGGGGGCAAGCGAGCATGTGGGTCATCTGATGGAAAGCAATCACCACCGCCCATAAATCAGCAATACCAAGGGGTCGCCAATCCGTTGCCAGTCTTTACCTTCTTGAAACATTCTGTTAGTAGCCACACTCACATCTGCACATTCTAGCATGGCACAGAAGTCTTTAGATAATTCATTATCATCATCATCATCAGGTCCATTTTAGTCTCCACTACAGGAGCACGACCCTATCTCGTCCGTCCTAGACGGAAGGAGGATTTGCCCTACTCTCCCCACGCTGGCCAAACGGGTTGGCAAAGCCTGATCGATTTTTGATAATGTATTTCCCTTAGTCGCCTTGTACGACATCCACAGGAAGAGACGGAGTGATTCTATTCTAGTCTGCCGGAAACCACACGGCACAAGATAAGTACCTGATGCAAAATGGCCGATGATAAACCGAAGTCAGATTTTCGCAATCTGAATTGGCTTCAGTTAAAGCAGAACGTTCTGAATTGGCTTCAGTTAAAGCAGAACATTCTGAATTGGCTTCAGTTAAAGCAGTGCTCCAGATCTTTTCTGACAGTGGCATCTCAGTATAGATTCAACCCATTAAAAACAACGAAGGACAATCTTTTACACGCCGTATGTTGTACAACTTCCATATTCTTTATTTTTACTATTTTTTTATTATTTTAAGATTGCATTTTGAATATTCGTGAGAAATATTCCGGTGAATGTATGTAAGCATACTATCATTTTATTTCAATTATGTTTGAATAAGCAATTACAGCCTTCGAACTTGTTGCTGGAAACATTAGTATTAACATTTTGCGCAAGAGTTGATCCCGGCGAGGAATGCAAGGCGGGGCAATCCTTATAGGAGGTTGTTTTCGCAAAAGCATTGCACGCGAATGCGCAGATGCATTTAAGTGAGAATTTGTTATTAGTAGTAAATATACAGGACAGTCTAACTTGCTGCCTCATACGAAAGTATTTACTGAGTCATGTCTAGTTTCAATTACGGTTCAACGGACAAAGACGGTCGTCTGTCGTCCGGTTGACCGTACGTTACTCTGTCGTTTTTGTCCGTAAAGACGACAGAGTAGAGTAAATCCAATATAAGATGGTCTTATTTTTTTTTATACTACGTCGGGTGGCAGACAAACATACGGCCCGCCTGATGTGAAGCGGTTACCGTAGCCATATTAACGCTCGCAACATAAAATATCGCTCGCGCGCTGCCACCCCGCTGCCAACGCAGCATCTCCTTTTTTCTGGTGACCTCACTCGCTCGCAGGAACACAACAACCCTCAAGGGAATTGTTATTTGGCTGCGGTATTCTGTGAGGTACATTCCCCAGTTACGCTTACAATTACGCTCCCTACCTCTCTTTTCGCCAGAGCTTCGTTTGTCAGTCAGCAGGGTGCACCACGTGCAGGTGAAGTTGGCTTTGGTTCAAAGATCTTGATGAACCTATTACACCCCAAAACCCCGTAACCACGAGGCAGGTAGCACTATACGGCGATCTTTTATTGGAAGTGACGCTCTACGACAACCCGACGGAAACCTAGACATTTAGGAAGCTATGCTGAAGTTTGTTTTTCGCAATCAAGACATCCGATGATAATCGACTTCAGCGTAGGTGGTAGGACATCTGAACCGCTGTTTTTGTTTATACAACGTCTGGTCTCAAACAATACAAGGACCATTGCTCGCGCGCTGGTAAGGGGCCATCCATAAATTACGTCACACGAATTTCATGATTTTTTTACCCCTCTCCCCGTCCTTGTCACAGTTGGTCACATTTGTGAGTTTCCCTCCCTAGTGTGACGTCACATATTTTGCAAATTTATATCTAGAGTTGTAAATGTTTTTGAGTTTTTCGTTAATAGTTCAAATTTCGTGGTAACACTTAGATTTTGAAATGTCACGTCACGAAATTTAGGACCCCTCCCACCCCCTTGTCACACAATGTCACACTTCATCGACCCCCTCCCTCCCCCTTAATGTGTGACGTAATTTATGGATGGCTCCTAATCCCGCTGCTAACGCAGAATCTCCTCACATATCACGCTGGTTTTTAATAACATATCTTGATGATTATTCCAGCATCTATTGAAAATCAAATTTCCTTGAAGATTTGCGAACACTCACAGTTAATGTAACCCCTTGCTATTAGCAAATACTTTTAGTAATTTGAGTAACTATTTAGTAGACCGTGTCTTAGTTTAGACAAGTTAGATTTATATCTAGAAATACAGCCCCCTTACCACCATCTCTTATTGCGATTCAATAATTGAATAGATTGCTTACTCATACCAATGAATAAGCGACTCTATTCCATTTGAAATAGAGTCGCTTATTCATTGGTATGAATAAGCATTCTATTCAGTTTTTGAATCGCAATAAGAGATGGTGGTAAGCGGGCAGTTTCTTAACTGAGTCGGGAACTTAATGTAATTAAGTGGTAGTGACGAGTACTCAGATTGGAATCTATGCGTCTAATATATACGTATATTATACATAAAATATAAGTATCTGTTTTGTTGTCTCATGTAATCTTCAGAACAGCTAATTCGATTTTGATAGGATTTTCACTGTAAGGTAAAATAATAATATCCCTACTAATATTATCCCTTCTGTTCCCTACCAATCAATATTACAAAAGTGAATGTGAGTTTATTTGTTACGCTTTTACGCCGAAACTACTTAATCGATCATCATGAAACTTTGTACACATATTCTCAAAGGTAAAGTCAAGGTAGGTGTAGATAAAAAAAAACCGGCCAAGTGCGAGTCGGACTCGCGCACGAAGGGTTCCGTACAATTATCTATAAAAACGGCAAAAAAATCACGTTTGTTGTATGGGAGCCCCTTTAAATATTTATTTTATTCTATTTTCTTGTATTTGTTGCTATAGCGGCAACAGAAATATGTGAAAATTTCAACTGTCTAACTATCACGGTTCATGAGATACAGCCTGGTGACAGACGGACGGACGGACGGACAGCGGAGCCTTAGTAATCGGGTTCCTTTTTACCCCTTGGGTACGGAACCCTAAAAAGGATAAATTTTTTTTTATAACCTTCCTATACAGTAAGGCTATCAAGTGAAAAAATATTCGTAGTTCCTAGGATGTTTTTACCTACAGATTCGTTCTACCTGTTTCCATTGTGGCTAGAAGCAAGCTAGTTAATTGCCCGGCATTCATTCAGTTTACCATCGCGACATGACCTTAGCGCTAATCAAAAACAATTACTGAAAAATTTTCAATAAGGTGACTTACGGTGTGTTTACGTTATTTTTTGTTTCTTCACGTACTGCATGTATAAGTGCGTAGGTATTGAGTAAGCGATGTGTAGCCAGTTTTTACCTATTGCTCGTCTATTAAATCACAATAATAAAATATCATAGTTCAGGTAGGTCTTGACTCCTGGAAAATTGATCATTTTTTCGAAATATAATTCGCTGAGTGGAGCTCGGACGCCTCGGTCGTGTACCTAGATAGGTCGTAGATACCACGCCTACGACCTTACCTCTTTAGCATATGCAAGTATGTATATATATATACATAATTATATGTGCACGATCTTATAAATGATTATAACCTACTTTTATAAATAACTAGCATGGTAAAGCAGTAACTCAATTTAAATCAAACGTCCGTTTCGGTGAGCATTTAGTGACATATAATCATCTTTTTTATTTTTTTCTTCTTTCCATTAGACAAAAATAGACTGAGAATCATTCATAACACGTCTAATGGTATGATTATATCTCGTATTTTATTTGACAAAATCTTATTTTATTTGATACTAGCTGTTGCTCGCGGCTTCGTGAAATTCGTGCAATTCGTGCATTTTAGACTATCCAGGCCAAGTCTAACACCCAACGCAACCACCTTCGTGTAGCACCTTTAATTGTTCTAAATACGAATGCAAGAACTTTCCCGATAACTACTACACCCGCCCCGCTCCCGACGCGCCGCCTGCGTTCGCAAAAGCACTGATTGACGCCAAATGCAAATTTAAAAACCTATTAGGATAACACAAGTCATATTCCATCAGCTTAAAAAGGATAAATGAAAACTTTAAAAAAATTACACCGACTTATTATTATTTATTATTATTTGTTATTTTTGGCTTTTTCGTGTCAGGATTTTTCAGTTGGTTTATTTTTATTTAAGTTTATTTATTTTTTGTTTGTTTATTATAATAATGGGTAAATAGTAGTGACATGGTGCATTCTAGACGAAAATACATGAATAACTTAATTAAGAAAGCTCAACACTATTGCTTAACTCCTAACCGTTCCTCATCAGCTGAGCAGTGTCACCTGATGATTTCTCAATGCAAATTATGTTACTTAATAACATCAGAAAACTCATCAATTACTGTATCCATGTCCAAGCCTTAAATTATAAATTTAGACTATCAAATTTATAAATTTCAACCCTTTCTCTCAATTTCCCAGTGAGCCCATCACCAGAACTTGATTTGATTATTATTTTTAAAATCGTTGTTGTTTACGTAATTAGCGATCCTATAAACCATAAAAACAATACCCATGACGATTTTCAGACTTTTTGACTCTGTTTTACCCTTTTAGGGGTTGAATTTTGAAAAATCCTGAAACACGTGTTTACTCACTTTATCTATAGCATTACTCGTGTAAAGTTTAGGATAAAATAGTCCAACTAATCTCGTTTCCCTATACAAACTTTGGACCTCCGTTTCACCCTCTAGGAGTAAATTTTGAAAAATCTTTTGAAGTAATTTCGTGTCCACTATGTTATATTTTCGAAACGATGCTATTTTCGTAATTAACTTCCCAGAAAACTATAGGATCAACACCCATTCTGATATTATGACATTTCAACCCCATCGCACCCCCACAGGGGTGATTTTATGTCACGTCGGCTATGTTGGATTATAAAATCGTTGTTATTTTCGTAATCAGCGACCCGATATACCATAAAAGACCCATGACGATTTTCAGAATTTTTCACCCCATTTTACCCCTTTAGGGGTTGAATTTTGAAAAATCCTGAAACACGTGTTTACTCATTTATCTATAGAAGTACTCGTGTAAAGTTTCGGTTAAAATAGTCCAACTAATCTTGTTTCCCCATACAAACTTTGAACCCCCGTTTCACCCCCTTAGGGGTTGAATTTTGAAAAATCCTTTCTTAGTGCACTTTATTTTATTTGATATAATTTTATTTTGTTTGATATGATTTTATTTTATTTCTTTAACATTATTTTATTTTATTTAACATATTTTTATAGCTGTTAATGTGGCTTAGCTATCAATGATTTCTTTTTTTTTTTAACGATTATAGTGAAAATGTATTAATCTGTGTAAGTTGACTATGTTGTCGCATTGGGTCGCATTCTTGTAATGACGATGTAATTCTATATTTAAATAAACAAATATTAAATAAATAAATAATAAATAAAATTGCATCACAGTGTAAGTTATCTATAATCAGGATCTGCCGTCATACTGAGGTACTGTTGTTATATTTTTACCGCATTTCAATCTAATGATAGACCTCCTGGTATGAGTTTAGCCGCTGACATTAAGAACTTGACTTGAGTATAGTGCATATCGCAATTTGATGAAGCAGTGTTTCTATTAAAGCAGTCGTGAGATCTATGAATTCCGATAATGCGTGGAGTAATAAAGTGCAAGTCAGACTGCGAGCGAAGACAAATGAACTAATGTACTATGTGAGCTCCTGTAGATTACCCAAAGAGGCTCAAATTATGGTGGTGAGACCATCTGTACATAGTGTATAGACCAGCCCGCGTAATATAAAACTACTAGTCCATTTTACATGAGGTATTTGTTGTTCTATATATACAAAACAAAATCGGCTAAGTTACACCATTTATAACTCAAGAACAGTTTGACTTATTTTAACGATCTTTAATTTCTTGGATTTGTCTCCATTTCGAACAGCGGAAAAATTGAAGAAAAAAATATGATACAATTGTCAGGATACTGTTTGTTGTATGGAAAATCTACAATGACGAGCCGGGAACTAAGATAGAGGCACAGCAAATCGTGGGCGGGACGCTAGCAGTCTGAATAACATTATCATAGACTATAAGACACCAAAGTTTGACTATAGGAGTAAGGCAATTAAATTTCCATTGAAATCGGTTCATTTTTCTTACAAAATTTTGATACAAATCTCATAAAACTTACTAGCTGCAGTGTAGTGAGGTGCTTCTTCCACCAGAGGTACTTCTGGTACTGAGGTCCCATCGCCGCCACCATGTAGTACCCATACATGATGATATGGACCAGATTGTTCACGATGTTCGAGAAGGTTCCGTGACCACCTGGAACCAAAAATATAAATTAACATTCTCATCTTAATTCCCTTGGCAGTCAAGTGAAGTACTGGCATGAAAGTTAATTGGCTCAATCAAGATCAATTCTGAATTTGTAAATAAAAGTCTACCTAAACATATGTCGTCAACCCTTATTTATCCCACTGCTGGGATACGGGTCTCCCCTCAATCGAAGGGGTTTAGAGCATACTCCGCTGCTCAACTGCGGGTTGGCGGAGGCCAGTGTTTTAAAGCCGTCCAAAATGGCTCAACGACTGTTATCTAATAACAACAGCCGAGACCGACGCGACGGCTCAACGTGCCCATCCATCCACGAGATAAATAAACCCATCCATGAACAGGCTACCGACGTTGCTTAACTTGCGTGTTCTAT
Source organism: Hypsopygia costalis (assembly GCA_937001555.2). NCBI lineage: Eukaryota > Metazoa > Arthropoda > Insecta > Lepidoptera > Pyralidae > Hypsopygia > Hypsopygia costalis. Next base: position 28,082,129 of record OW443332.2, read on the forward strand.
TAGACTGACACCCGCAACTGGCTTGTAAATGGCTGGCCCGCTCGGCTCAGGCGGAACGTGACAATGAGTCATGCTTTTTCGTGCGTGCAGCCGGCGTTCATGGATTTATGAGACGTTATCACGTCAGTAATAACTAGCAGGTAGTTAACACGTTGTTTTAAATATAAAAAGATAAATGCATTAATATCAACAAAAGTAATCATCTATACATTGAAAAAAGAAAGTTCAATTTCAATAATACGTTTCTTAGATTGCAATCAGCTTTTTTTATGCAATTTAATTATAGCGATACTGATATGCACCTTCGAGCAAAGACACAGCTCTGTTGCTTTAGGTGTATAATCATCATCATTAACAGCTTGTATCTACCTACTGTTAGATATAGGCCTTTCCCAATGGATCCTCTACTTTTCACATCTAGCCACTTCCAGCCGCTTTTTTGAGCTTGTCGGTCTACCTAGAGGGTGTGCCTTATTTCGGCACTGCCCAGGTCTCAGATCTTGATTTTAACTAGACAAAAAATTAGTCGTTAATTTGTCGAAATTTGTCGCCCAAAGCAAAAAATTTGTCGGGGTCCCGTTAAAGTGTTATAAGGTTTTTTTTGTGGCAGTGCCGAAATAAGCTTATTTCGGCACTGCCCACTCGGGATCTATTAAACCACAAAACATAGTGAACATATGATTTTCCCCAGAATTAGTCGTCAATTTGTCGAATTCAGACACCAAGTATCAGAATTAGTCGACCTCCCGTTAAAAAGTTATAAGTATTTCTTTGTGGCAGTGCCGAAATAAGCCTTATTTCGGCACTGCCCAAAAAAACTACACCACCTAGCGAAAATCTGATTTCACCCAGATGTTGCCTTGAATTTGTCGAAATTTGTCGGATATAAAACACAACTGGTCGACGCGTAATTAAAAAGTTACACGCATTTTAATAATTCGCGTTGTAGTCAGAGAGCCTAACGTAGGCAGAGTAGAATAACACCACCCCATTCACATATGGCTATCGTAAAAAGCAACTAATGTAGTGCTAAAGAACACCTAAAGCATTCGTAGATCAGAAAACAGTTGCATGCATTGACAAACTTTGCCAGACTCTGAAAAAGGAAGGATATGAAACGTTTACTGTTGCATTTTGTGCATGATATAATTTTGATGCAAGATCTCGGACTATATTTACTATGAGAATTATTAAAATGCGTGTAACTTTTTAATTACGCATCGACCAGTTGTGTTTTATATCCGACAAATTTCGACAAATTCAAGGCAACATCTGGGTGAAATCAGATTTTCGCTAGGTGGTGTAGTTTTTTTGGGCAGTGCCGAAATAAGGTTTATTTCGGCACTGCCACAAAGAAATACTTATAACTTTTTAACGGGAGGTCGACTAATTCTGATACTTGGTGTCTGAATTCGACAAATTGACGACTAATTCTGGGGAAAATCATATGTTCCCTATGTTTTGTAGTTTAATAGATCCCGAGTGGGCAGTGCCTAAATAAGCTTATTTCGGCACTGCCACAAAAAAAACATTATAACTCTTTAACGGGACCCCGACAAATTTTTTGCTTTGGGCGACAAATTTCGACAAATTAACGACTAATTTTTTGTCTAGTTAAAATCAAGATCTGAGACCTGGGCAGTGCCGAAATAAGGCACACACCTAGAGGCGTGTCACTGAACGCCTAACCAGGGGCTACCGCCGAAATTGAAGCCGGGTTTTTTGATTCCAACAAATTGGTCTTAGCTTAAAGTTATTGACAAACATCTTCAGCTTAGTCGGCAGAGCTCTAGGGTTACTACTAGCTGAGCTAAACATAATTAGCAACAATCCGACGAGCTCGGTGGCGTAGCGGTCAATGACGCGGCTTCGACACCAACGCTCGTGGGTTCGATTCCCACATAGGACAAACATTTGTGTGCATGAACATGTCTGTTTGTCTTAGTCTGGGTGTTTTCTATGTATCATAAGTATGTATTTACAAAAAAAATGTATTTACGTATGTTTATCAGTTGTCTAATACCCATAACACAAGCTTCGCTTACTTTGGGGCTAGATGGCGCTGTGTAATTTGTCTGACAATATCTAAGCAGTAATTTCATTGCCGCATTCAAACATTCCGGTGGTAATCGGCTTTAGCTTCGGCGGTAGGACCTGAGTGTGTAATAAATAGATAGGTATGCAGATGCAGTGCATGGCTGTTGTAGGATGCAAGGTAGACACTGTAGTTAGGGTTGCCAACCATACTGTTAAAAACAGTATTATACTGTTTTCTATGCTTTAATACTGTTGAAAAAAACTTCATTTGACCATAGCACTGTTTATTGTACTGCTCCGCATGCACTGGGCCTTAGTATACTGTTTGTTTTACTACGCAGCTTTTAATATACTGTTTTCCTTGTAAAAAAAGTTGGCAACCCTAACTGTAGTCTTTCTAGCTAACCTCTGATTCTCTCTGTCATGAATCTGTAATCGCCTTTTCGACACTAGAACGCATGTAATCGGAATTTGTTTTGAGAGAAGAATGAAAGTAAGAAGTATTAACAAATTATAGTTAGATGAGACTATAAAGTGGCATTTGGCCATTTCTTAAATGCGTAGTGGTAAGTGCTTGTGCGAGGAGTTCGATAGCGTCGTTGCGCGTGTCAGTCTAATCGATCCCGCAAGTTAAGCAACGTCGACCGTAACCTGTCCATGGATGGGTTTATTTATCTCGAGCTTTTCCGTACTTCGTAAGGTAAGTTAAGCCGACGGTCCCGGCTGTTGTCATTAGATGAAAGTCGTTAAGCCAAGTCAGTGGCCTATAGGCGGCATGAAAACACTGGCCTCCGCCAACCCGCAGTTGAGCAGCGTGGTGGAGTATGCTCTAAAGCCCTTCGATTGAGGGTGAGGTATCCCAGCTGTCGATGAAGTAGCTACTCTACGTTCTACTGCACGAATAGTTGCTGTTTTCAAACTTGTAATACAGTAGGTCTAAATCTGGTGAATGTTTTATTTTGATACAGTAATAGAAAAGATGTTAAAGGAGTACCAAATAATGATGTTGTCGTTTCTTTAACTTATGTATGAATTACTTAAAGTGTCAACATTGATTAATTAGGTACAGTTCGGAAATGATAAATTAATTTTCGTTTAAGATTTTCTTAGTATCTGCCATTTAGAGTTAGTAATTGTTTTTTTAAAATTGAAAAGCTATGTTGTATAATATATAGAAACCGCGATCAAAAAATCTACACATATAATTTACTTTCTCTACACATACATTTTACGAGAGAGTTCCAGAAAAGTCATGGCAGTGGGTGGAATATCTTTATTACATAAAAAGAGAAGTTTCGATTCTCTCGCTGTCTCATCAACGGCCAACCTAAAAAGCCTTGTCTCTAGAAAGCTGAAAATTTGCACATGGTTTCTTCTTATAAAGGCAAGCAATAAGGCTGAAGTTTTCGAAATTTCAATACCAATGTATTACCAAATACGGATACCAAAATACGAGGTCGCAACCGTAACGCATATAGCAGTGGCATTAGAAAGAGGAATACTCCAGGAGGGCACCGTCACCGATGGTGAAGAAGAAACACTCCCCAAGTACCATTACTCAGGCCACCCGACGTACTCTGGGGCGTACACTGTGCCGCTCTATATTTCTGCCAGGAATTCACAATAAAAGGACAAATGGCATTCCTTGATTCTAAACAAGAAAGCGGAGAAATAGAACTAGAAGCACTTACCAGCAATGAACTTGACGAGCAGCCATGCTTCGAAGGGGGTCAAGGAGTGATGATACAGGTGCAGCCAGGTGATCTGACTCTTCTTTTTTCTTAGCACGAAGAACAACGTGTCTGCAAACTCCGACAACTTTGAGAAGTAGTACACCCAACATAGATGTAACATCTGTGGAGAAAGAGTTATAAATTTTAAACTTTATAAATAAAAGTTATAGATTTTACTTAGCTAAAATAATTTAATTTTTAATACAGCACTAATTCATTTGCACCGTTATAAATTCTTATTCTATTTCAATATCTTCTTGGAGTTCTTTCTCATTTTTCTCATCTTACGCTGTTACCTCTCATTCCCTAGGTCTAAATTTCATGTTGCTGGGTTTAAAAAGATAGAGTCCCGGTTTTTATTCTGTATGTATATATCGTAGGAAAATGAGGAAAGCAGGGATTTTGCGAAATTCCTTGTATTGTAAGCTCCTATAGGTTACGGTAACCGCTGTACATCGGGCGATCTGTCTGTTGTTTGGTTGTATATCGTGCTTAAATAAAAAAAACAAGGTCTTACTTAACAAATACACGGTCGCATTATTATGATATTAGGCAATTTTTTTATACCAAACAAGCATACGGCCCGCCTGATGGAAAGCAGTAACCGTAGTCTATGGAGTCCTGCAACCAGGCACATAATAACCTCTCCACGCGCTTTTTGAAGAACCCCATGCTGTACTCTCTAGAGACTAGAGAAGTCTAGTCTTCTGTGAAAACCTCGACAGGCAATAATATGATATTAGGTAATTCAGATTACCTAATAAAATGTTATTAGATTAAAATAAGAAAATAAACAAATTAAAACTAACAGTAAAGTATGTAACTACCATATTTTGAGAATCAACAAATAAATATGACAATATCTGAGAGGCCCATAACTGGTCAGCACTTGACAATTTCACTTTCAAAAGCGTACAGCAAGTAACGATGAAACCGGTTATTATATTCAAAAGGCAAGTTGCAGACTTTGCAATTTCTTTGTTGCGTTGTTTGACGACTATAAGCATCCTTTATTTCTTAAACAAGCAGGTATTTTTGTACCAGAATTTATAGTTAACTTCTAGTACATAAATAACCGGTTATTTAGTCTATAGATGCCAAAATATAGAAAGTAACACTACCGGAAATCCTTGTTCTGACCTTACTCATTCGTAAGAAACCAATAAACAAATAGTAGTGTTTTTATCTCACTGTTAGAGAGATAGTTTTCCACTAGGGCTAATACTCAATAACGTTAAAACCTTTAACGATCTTAGCTACAACTGAATTTGGGATATTATGTCTGCCATGGGCACCTAAACAAGATGAGACTTGTTAATAGCCCAAAATGTGGAACATGCAAGGAATTTTACAAGACCATGAAGCACTTAATATGTCAATGTTATGCCCTAGCTGGCAAACGAATGGTAATCCTAGGAAAGGCGTACCGAGACTTGGAGGACTACAAATTAGCAATGTAAAGGTTTTCAACGTGAAGAAGTTTTTATTGTGTCGTTACGGTAACCGCTTATCATCGAGTGATCCATAGGCCTTTGTAATATTTGAATTAATAAAAAAAACAAACAAACTGGGGTGTAAGTGGTTCATCAACATCTTTGAACCAAAGCCAACTTCACCTGCACGCGGTGCACCCTGCTGACTGACAAACGAAGCTCTGGCGAAAAGAGAGGTAGGGAGCGTAATTGTAAGCTACCCGACTGGGGAATGTACCTCCACCTCACAGAATACCGCAGCCAAATAACGGTTCCCTTGAGGGCTGTTGTGTTCCTGCGAGTGAGTGAGGTCACCAAAAAGGAAGGAGATGCTGCGATGGCAGCGGGGGTGGCGGCGCGCGAGCGATATTTTATGTTGCGAGCGTTAATATGGCTACGGTGACCGCTTCACATCAGGCGGGCCGTATGCTTGTCTGCCACCCGACGTAGTATAAAAAAAAAAAAAAAAACTGTATATATGCTACAAGAAGTAAAGGACAGATTAAATACTTGCTCTAATTAACGTTGATGGCTTCAATATCGATCATATAAATATTATAACAGTTAATTAATGCTAACCTAAATGAGAACACATCAAAATACCGGTTATATACTTGTACACTACGACCAAAATTTTAAATATTAATTTCATAAATAGTAGGTAACTAATATTAAACTGGATAATAATTATTATAAAGTATGCGTCTTTGATATGAAGAGGCTCCAAAAATGTACGTCCCTAAATAAATAGTTACAAATAATAATTGTTAGAACACGTCAAACAAGTTTACTGTAAATTGCATTCATAATGCAAATTGCATGTAAACATGATGTTGAAATAAAAGATAGCGAGATTACCAATAAATCTCGCATTGAGATACTTCTCAATACGAGATTTATTGATAATCTCGCTATCTTATCTTATCTTGGCTGAACACGCTTTTCGAGCGAGAATCGTATCAGCATGAGATGAATATAAATATTTATATAATGATATAGTAAATTTCCAAGTCACATACATTATTTACATACACAAAATTAATAAATATTGTCAGACAAATTACACAGCGCCATCTAGCCCCTAAGTAAGTGAAGCTTGTGTTATGGGTACTAGACAACTGATAAACATATGTAAATACATTTTTTTTGTAAGTACATACTTATGATACATAGAAAACACCCAGACCAAGACAGACATGTTCATGCACACAAATATTTGTCCTGTCTGGGAATCGAACCCACGAGCGTTGGTGTCGAAGCCGCGTCATTGACCGCTACGCCACCGAGCTCGTCATGAAATCATCAAAATTTAAATAAACGTCAATTTCTTCTGGTTGAATAATACTCAATAAAATCCTGATATTGAGTTTATTGTATACATGTACTAATATCCAATCGAATGTCATACGATGTTTAAAATTTTTAGACCTGATATTAAGTTCTAATTAGTTCTATTAAGTTCTAACTCCTATGTGGTCTACATATATGTTATGTTTCCATAGATATGACGCTAAGCGTCAAAACGAATACCTGAAACGTGAGGCAATTGTCATAGCTAACAATTGATGGAAATAGGTAAAAATACCGTTTTTCGAAAATGCATAATTTATGTTGATAAAATAATCAAAGCCCAAGAGATAACATATCACACGAAAGTACACAATAATAATTGATTTAAACATGTACATACTTTAGTTAATTTCGTATTTTCGCACGAAAAATTGCCGCCATTTTTGCTGTGTGAGGAAAAGAGATAGCAAGTACATTAAATCGCTGATATGATAAGGATGGCGATAGTCTATGTGCCGACCTCAACAGGAACCGATTTCTGACACAATTTAGATATAATAGATCTATAGAAAAATAACACCATTGGGTCTACATATGATTAATTAGATAATATCAGGTCCCTTGTTAGTGGATTGGTAACAAAAAATTGGAATGGTTATTCATGTTTTGTATACAGAAAGTATCTGCACACTAATTTGAACTTTAAATTATTCCAGCTGTCGACGATAATAAATCGCTCAGTTTGTAAAACGCCTAAAGGCTTCAGAGAAACGCTTTCACTATCGCGAGAGGGCGTTCAAGTCCAAGTTCATCTTACGATACACTGCGAAAGTACCGTTTTGTAATGTGGGGACGTGCTATACGATCAGAAACACAGAATATGTTTCCCGATTCCTTGTATTTGGCGTAGGCATCTGTATTTCCTCAGTCATACAATATGTGATCCTTCAATCGAAGCGTCAAGAAGCATCTTGTAAGCCAGCATCGCAACGTCAACTGACAAGACATTAAGGTCTCTTGTCCGTTGCCAATGCAATTGGGGCCCATGCTGCTCTTTTCGCTTACCATCAGGCGAAGCGGAGCCAAGTAGGTTTCTTAGTCTAGTGAGCGGTATATGCAAAGTTTTGGTATTTTTGAATATATAACATTTATTTAATATCCATTCAACAAATATGTATAGTGTAAGTGGCTGTATGGGACTCTATCACGTAATCCAACTCTTACAGTTTTTTTTTAAATAAATGAATATTTTTGTGCAAATTAGACACGGTCATCTAATCCCAAACGAAGCAAAGCATGTACTATGGGTAATAGCTAACTTAAATTCATTTTTAGGGTTCCGTACCTCAAAAGGAAAAACGGAACCCTTATAAGATCACTTTGTTGTCCGTCTGTCTGTCTGTCTGTCTGTCAAGAATTTCTATGTCGAGAATGCGTGGAGGTATCAAGCTGAAATTTAAACTGTATACTCAGGTCTACGGTCCCATGAAGTTGTAAAATAATCAAACTGCTAAGTTTACGTAGAAAAAAGTTACGGCCGTTTATTCAGCAAAAAACGCATATTTCGACACACTCAAGGGAATCAAAACCTATAGGGTACTTCCCGTTGACCTAGAACTATGAAATTTGGCAAGTAACATCGTTATAGACTACAAGTATAGGAATAAATCTCAAAACTATACATTTGTAAATAGATCTTAAAAAATAGGGGGTCTATATTTTTTATAGGGTGTCGAAATTTCAAATTGAAACTACTTGTTCAAATGGGGTATCATATGAAAGGGCTTGATGTACACATTGCAAAATATATTTTATTTATTTTTTCCGACGCATTATTTCTTATTTATAATGAAAAATATCAAATTTAATAATGATTCTACGTACCTACGGAACCCTCGGTGGGCGAGTCCGACTCGCACTTGTCCGGTTTTTTTTTTGTAAATACGTATATATAATACATTGATAACACCCAAACCAAGTCAATCAAATATGTTCATGCTCACAAATATTTGTCATGTGCGGGACTCGAACCCGCGAACTCGAGTTAAAGTAGCTATTGCTAGCCATTCGACCACCGAGCTCGTCAGAAAGTGTTTTGTTCCGAAAATCGTCTTTTGATTTAGGCTAGTAGAGCTCATAGCGATGACCTTTAGCTCAATGTATAAAGCTCCAAGATTTTAAGGTGAAAGTTAAATTTATTACTTTAAAAAAAAACCGGACAAGTGCGAGTCGGAATCGCCCACCGAGGGTTCCGTAGGTACGTAGTATCATTATTAAATTTGATATTTTTCATTATAAATAAGAAATAATGCGTCGAAAATAAATAAATAAAATATATTTTGCAATGTGTATATCAAGCCCTTTCATATGATACCCCATTTGAACTAGTAGTTTCAATTTGAAACTTCGACACCCTATAAAAAATATAGACCCCCTATTTTTTAGGATCTATTTACAAATGTATAGTTTTGAGATTTATTCCTGTACTTGTAGTCTATAACGATGTTACTTGCCAAATTTCATAGTTCTAGGTCCACGGGAAGTACCCTATAGGTTTTGATTCCCTTGAGTGTGTCGAAATATGCGTTTTTTGCTGAATAAACGGCCGTAACTTTTTTCTACGTAAATTTAGCAGTTTGATTTTTTTTTAACTTCATAGGACCGTAGACCTGAGTATACAGTTCAAATTTCAGCTTGATACCTCCACGCATTCTCGACATAGAAATGTTTGACAGACAGACAGACAGACAGACAGACAGACAGACAGACAGACAGACAGACAGACAGACAGACAGACAGACAGACAGACAGACAGACAGACAGACAGACAGACAGACAGACAGACAGACAGACAGACAGACAGACAGACAGACAGACAGACAGACAGACAGACAGACAGACAGACAGACAGACAGACAGACAGACAGACAGACAGACAGACAGACAGACAGACAGACAGACAGACAGACAGACAGACAGACAGACAGACAGACAGACAGACAGACAGACAGACAGACAGACAGACAGACAGACAGACAGACAGACAGACAGACAGACAGACAGACGGACAACAAAGTGATCTTATAAGGGTTCCGTTTTTCCATTTGAGGTTCGGAACCCTAAAAAACGAATAGTTTTCGGCCATAGTATTACGTACAATATGGACACTCCCTGCCACTCTCTCATATTGACTTCGCCACCTGGAACCGTATGGCATGTCCCTGTACGCACGCACGGTTTGCGCTCTCAGTACAGACAGACATCATTGTTTATTTTTATGTAGTACCAGCTGTGCCCGCAACTTCGTCCGCGCAGAATAATTATTTTCTTTTAATTATTTATTAATAATAATAATAAAAAAACTAAAAATAAAAGTAGCCTAAGTTAGTCCTTATTACATCAGCTATCTCCCAGTGAAAGTCCCGTCAAATTCGGTCCAGCCGTTTCTCTCTGAAACGGTTGGACTGAATAGCCGGCGATATTAAGCGATAGACAGACAGACAAAAATTAAAAAAAATGGTATTTTGGTATATGTACCGTGTATACATCCATATGCATTTAGTAAAAAGCAGTTATTTTAATATTACAAACAGACGTTCCATTTTTATTTATCTGTATAGATATACTCTTTACATATATATTTTCATTATCTATACGATAATGCGACATTTGTATGGAGTTGCCGGAGTGTGCTTCGGCTTAGGCTACGCCCCTGAATGTGTTACAAAATCACAGCGATTTAATTTAATCAGTGAAACTTAAACAGTCAACTTAGACGCATAACCAGTTTTTTACCATTTCTTGCCGTATTTCTTAATTATTCACATGTCAAGGCCAGTAGTACTATCGTTATTAGCTGTAGAAGATTTGAACAGGTTTAACTTGATTTAGATGTTGGCAAAGAAGTTCGATTCTTGTGAGTGCTTTAAGTTTAGAAGCGAGCGCCGAGTTGGTACTGATAGGTCCCTCTTTTTCACTATTCTGGAATTCTGATTCAAGAGTTCAAGACCCCGTGGCGAGCCACCTAGTTCCTAACAGATCTTCAACTAATATTACGAACAAGTATTGTAACAGAAGCTCGATGGCGTCGTTGCGCATCTCAAGCTAATCGAACACTTGCGTGCTCAAGTGCTCGACTGCAGCCTGCACATGGATGGGTTTATTTATCTCGAGCACATCCGTGCTTCGGAGGGCACGTTAAGCCGTCGGTCCTGGCTGTTGTCATTAGATGACAGTCGTTAAGCCAAGTTAGTGGCCTTAGGGCGGCTTGAAAACCCGGGCCTCTGCTAATCCAAAGTTGAGCAGCGTGGTGGATGCTCTAAACCCCTTCCATTGAGGGGAGACCCGTATCCCAACAATGGGATGGTTATGAGTTGAGGCCGATATATCTTTCAATCGCAGGCTGCATAACTTTGAGCTTTAGTACGAGATCCATAGTCCATGCGTCTGTCCTGTAAGTCATCCATTACTGATTATATATGTCTTTTTACATTATGACGTTTTCAGACAGTCTAATAACGTGTCGTCTCGCTAGTATTAGTACGGTGTAAGCGAGACATCACTATGATATGACGTCTAATTAGCCAGGTGATATGCGAATTAACCCATATGTGTGATGGATAAAATTTCAACAATAGAACGACGGAATTTGAACAACAAGAGGGAAAGGAAGATAGAGTGAGACCCACAGACTAAACGTTACTTTAATAAAAATAGTACAAAATTGTAAATACATAAATGTCGAATTTATCACAATCAGTGACACTTATTAGCGACTGTATACCAACTACTTGCTGAATAAGGACATGTTCATACGAACCACGCCTCAAAATGTCGCGAGAATACGTGTGACAATACATTTCTCTTTCAAATTTCATATTTGGTATATAAACAAACGTTCGAAAGTCGTTGCGAGCCGTGAAGTCGGTGCCATTGAGTGAACTTGACCAGGAAGCATAGATTAGACATTCTCACAGATGCGCTATTGATATTTTTCTTTTGTACCTATTTACAATTTTGTGTGAAAAAATAAAGTTCACAAGAGTTGTAACAATTTTAAAACTGTATTATTCTCTAACCTATGTACAAAACAAAAAATAAGAATAGACAAAAAAAGTACATATAGAAATTTCCATAAATTGTTATCCGCCGGTAGCGTTCCGAAAAGGCTGCCAGTTTTACCCCTCTAGACCAACTCTCGACCAACCCCAGCCAGCTGACGGAGCCCACGGCCACAGATTACATTATTCAAACGGCTCATATATGTAAGTATTGGGTATAATTTCTGAGCATAATTTAATTTAAAAAATGGCACAAATATTTGAAGAAGTATTTAAGAGATTCGGCTGATGCTGCCGCTGCCACTGTTGCTTTTCCAATTCGTTCAAATATTTAACTACTTACACATTTTAAATAGTTCGTAATAAATAATTATGTGTGTGCTGGAAATACAAATGAATAAATCTTGAAACCCGTTCCGGAAAATTAATATACAACGTAGCAAATTTAATTAGACAATGAATATAACATTGCCGTTTTATTTTACAACTTATGTTGTATGTCTCATTTCCAAGCAAATAGAGTTCATTCGGAGTTATTTGGCTGCGTTATTCTATGAGGTGGATTTAACTCCCCAGTTCTATTTTGCCAGAGCCTTTTTCACTAGTCGGCAGAATGCATCATGTGCAGGTAAGGTTTTGGCTGTAAAGATCGTGGTGAGCCACTTGCAGGATGCAACTTCCGTTTTCCTGATGATAATTTCCGTTTTCATGATATTGACAAGATCGATATTATAAAATTCCGTTTACGAATTCACATTTGTGGTTACAATGAAAAAAGTGAACTAGATAGATTTTATACAAAAAAATAAATAAAATTGTAAACATATATGTTAAACCGCAAACAGCGATTACATGAAACGGGACAATAAGAAAAATGTAAAATAAAGAAAGTAGGTAATTGCGGTGGCTATTAGCCTTCTGTTTATATAACATCTGTGCGGATTAGTCTATGATCGTTATCTCGTGGTTATGCCGCCACTTTCTACTCTCCGATATGTTGTAAAAACTCAGTAACTATAGTACTTTTGTATATAAATGTTGTGATGCACCAGGTTGTAAATTGTTATTGTCGAGCCCGGTGGTAGAAAGGCTAACAAAGACTAAGATCCGAGTATAAAACGACCTTCACCGAACTGGTTAATGGATGAAAAATATTTTATATTAAATTAAATATGTTATTAAATATATTGCAAGTGGGTTAACTAAAAATATGGTTCACCTGATGGAAAGCAATCACCACCGCCCATGGTCAGCCGTTTAAGGAAAATGTTGACTCTGTTCTTCAAGTCTTCCATATCGCAATTATTCCAAAACACTGCTCAGGGAAGTTGATTTCACAATTTCATAGTTCGTGGTATAAAATGTTACATTACGTGTCTGTTTTTCTTAATCTGGGTGTTTTCTTTTTTTTTACATTGGTTCAGCATCCGACCGATGCGATGGTAAGCGAAAACAGGAGCCCAAATTGCAGCAGCAGCAAATGACAAAAGACTAGATAACAGTGTTGTGTCAGTTGACACTAACATGCTGGCCCGCTACGTGCTTTTTCACGTTTCGGTTATAGGATCTCTTATATGTATTTTAGACATGCGTTTACAAAAAAAAATATGTTTAGCTAAAAGATAGGTAGTGCCCCTATTAAGGTAGTACATATAAATAAATAAAAAAAACATCGGACGCGCAGCATGCGCCACCTTTTTTTTTCTAAATCCCGAATTGATATCGGAAAACCAAGTCACTTTACATTACTACTTTTTGATGCTCTACACGAATCCGAAGTCAGAAGTTCGAAATTTTGAGTTTCATGGCAACGGACGACAGAACGACCGGACGATTTCATAAGCTCAATTAATTTCGCTGAATATCCCTGACAAATTACACATCTATCTATCCATCTAGACCCAAACAAAGCAAAGCTTGTACTATGGGTACATGGTAAGTGATATATATATATATATATATATACTTATTTTTGGTAAATACACACATATAGTACCTAGAAAATACACAGGCAAGACAAACAGACGTGTTCATGTACGAATATTTGTCTTATGCGGGGATCGAACCCGCGACCTCGGAGTCAATGTTGCCGTAGTTAGTCATTCTACCATCGAGCTCGTCTTTGCCACTTGACGCAGTATAAAAAACCATCTACACATACATATGATTGAAAAACAATGCTCTCTCTTCTCTGGCAGTCAAATTTAAAATTTTCTTACAGAATTTATAAGAAAATTTCGGAAACGTTTCGGCCAAAATTACGTAGAAACCGAAAGTAGATTTACCGGTATTTAGTTAACATGGCCGGTATGAAACATTCAAATTATTTATTTCTCGTTCGATTAAGTAAATGTACGTTTTTTTTATACCACTAGGGTAACAAATAAGCAAATGAGTTGCCTGATGGCAAGCAATTATCGCGGACTATACACGTATGTGAGACTGATGATGCACTCCTTCATTTGAAAGGAAATCTGTTTCCAGCAGTGAGTTAAATATGAGTTGAAGCCTGCTGCAATAACTGCTTTCCATCTGGGAGGGCTTATATGCTTGTTTGCCATTTTAGTGATATAAAAAAGGCGATAAGACGTGAATGTCTTGTAATAAAATTTGTAGATATAGTATAACCTTGTAACAAAACTTGACTGTTGCAACTGTTGCAAATCTATGTGAATATATGAATGTCAGTATTTTAGATTAATGATTGGTCTCTATTCTAATCATTCATCTAAGAAAGTGTTTATCAAAATTTTCATGATGCGACCCCCTTACAAATCTTTTGCGACACTTTACCCTCGAAGATTTCTGACCTTTACGTACTTTATTAAATTACAAATGCCAAATCCGTACATTTTTATTTATTCATACATAGTTATATATTTCATACATAAATATTTCATACATAGTTAGATATCGATTAATATAATAAATAATTAAGTATCTTATATAGCCGTCGATTACGTTTCGAAATGAACATTTTCTTAATAGAAATATCTTTTTAAACGCTCTTTTTATAGCTTCGCGACCTTCCGCGACCCCCTTGTAGAGGCTAGGGACCCATATGAGGTCGCGACTTACACTTTGAAAAACATTGTTCCAAGGTAAGGCCCTTTTAGCTCACCGAGTGATGTATAGAGTTATGCTCAGGGTCTCTCTACTGCAGTTACACTCTTTTCGGAGTCTCATACTCCGAAAAGAGTGTAACTGCAGTAGAAACAAAGTAACCAACATAGCTCAAAGGAGAATCAAGCTGAAGTGACAGTGGGCGGGCCACATAGCTCCTAGAACTATCTGGCCGGAACTAGAATTTTTAGATAGACACTTTTGCAAAATCTATTTTCTAATTTTTTTTATACCTCTCAGGTGACAAATAAGCATATGGCTCACCTGAAGCTTTCATCTTAAAATACTTAACTTCTTTTAATGTAGCATTTGACTTACCCGTCTCGCCTTATCACTGTCACTGTAGTCGACCGGTTGACACGTGAGGCTGTAGTCCGCCCACCACCCTGACATTAGATGCTGTGAACAAAAAAAAAAAAAGAAATTTGAGATACAGTAAATAAAGATATTGAGGCTTTGTTAACGGGCTCCATTTTGTCAGTTGCCGATACACGTATTGTGAAATTAAAACTACTTTTCTGTTATAAAAAACATACAAAGTAACCCCTTTTTATAGGCACAGATATGGGACAGACAAATTTCTCTAAATTTCTTATATAGGTTAGTTACTGAGCTCACGTTTCAAAATGCCTATTGGATTTTTAAATATATATATGTATATTATGAGGAAAGATCATTTTGAGCGTGAATAAGCGTGTGTGCGTGCGGTGCCATACAAACTGTTCCAACAAACATTCGTCGCGGAGGGGTAATAAGGTCGATTTTTTTGAAGTGAAAACTTCTTTAGCGGCGTTGTGCACTTTTTGGGATGGCTAAAAAATGTTAAACTCGCGTCAGGATTACGTGTCCTAATCGAAAATTAGTAAGACAAAGCTGCGTAAATACAAAATTCAACTTTATGCAAAGACGATACGATTGAGAATTCTTTGAATATTTTAATGATTCGAAATGACAGTTCGTAAGACAAAGCTGCGAGACTACAAAATCCAAGTTTAAGCAAAGACGATACGATTGAGATTGCTTTGAATAGTTTATGTTTGTGTACGATAGCGCAATAAATGAATATTGTATTTTACCACATAAATGAGAGTACTGTTATATTGACAAATAAAGCAATTCGTGCGAAATTATTTCCTAACCATTCCAAAATATTCAAAAATGTACAACGTTAATGTTCAAGTTTTCACTTCTACCGGCACTCCCGGAGTGCAACCCGTTGTTTTTTTAGGGTTCCGAACCTCAAAAGGAAAAACGGAACCCTTATAAGATCACTTTGTTGTCCGTCTGTCTGTCTGTCTGTCTGTCTGTCTGTCTGTCTGTCAAGAATTTCTATTTCGAGAATGCGTGGAGGTATCAAGCTGAAATTTGAACTGTATACTCAGGTCTACGGTCCCATGAAGTTAAAAAAAAATCAAACTGCTAAGTTTACATAGAAAAAAGTTACGGCCGTTTATTCAGCAAAAAACGCATATTTCGACACACTCAAGGGAATCAAAACCTATAGGGTACTTCCCGTTGACCTAGAACTATGAAATTTGGCAAGTAACATCGTTATAGACTACAAGTACAGGAATAAATCTCAAATCTATACATTTGTAAATAGATCTTAAAAAATAGGGGGTCTATATTTTTTATAGGGTGTCGAAATTTCAAATTGAAACTACTAGTTCAAATGGGGTATCATATGAAAGGGCTTGATGTACACATTGCAAAATATATTTTATTTATTTTTTTCGACGCATTATTTCTTATTTATAATGAAAAATATCAAATTTAATAATGATACTACGTACCTACGGAACCCTCGGTGGGCGAGTCCGACTCGCACTTGTCCGGTTTTTTTTTATAATAAGTAGGGTGGTAGATAAGCATACGGTCCGCCTGCTAGAACCACTTTCGCTAGTCGGCAGGATGCAACACGTGCAGTTGAGGTTGGCTTTAGCTAAAGATCGTAGTGAGCCCCTTACACCCTAACCGATACGAAAGAGCGGCGCAGGGAGCGGCCATACAGAGTGCGAGTTTTTTATTCACGTTCGATAATGTCAACGTAAACAAACTGACCAAATAGATAGGTACTCTCATGTTGTGAATTTACCAGACGCGTGTTACATATCCAAATTACCCGGGTTGCTCACTTCGAAATGTGAGCGAGTAAGCTATATAATTTTGATATGTAACACGCGTCATATAAATTCACAACATGAGAGTACCTATCTATTTGGTCGGTTTGTTTACGTTCACATTATCGAACGCGTACAAAAAACTCGCACTAGGCACTCTGTACTACTCGTAACTGAACTAATAACAGTACATACAGACTTATAGCCATTTCCTTTTACTTATTAAATAAACATGTGCTTATTACTCCCAAGAGCCGTCCTCTATTGCGAAAAGCGGTAACCGGTCAAGCGTGAACGTACTTCACGCACGATAGGCTGCTTATGGTAACGAAAGTGACAATCATGTAATCTTTGACGTTTATAATCACTGTAACCTCTTTAGTATCGGATTTTGCTGTGGTATAAGTAAATAAATATTCCTGGTCAAATTACTCACGGCCATCTAGTCCCAAGCTAAGCAAAGCTTGTACTATGGGTACTAGATAAGTGATAATATACTTAAATACATTTTTATTGTAAATACTCGTACATGCATATAAGACATAGAAAATAAGCAGGGGGCCCTACCGCCGAAGGTGAAGCCCATTAAAAATGTTTTTTTTTGATTGCGAGAAATTAATTTCAGCTTAGGTTTATGGTACTTGTGTTTAGCTTAGGTCCTAGAAACCCTGGAGCTCTACCGACTAAGCTAAAGATGTTTGTCAATAACTAAAACGTAAGACCTAGATTTTGAATCAAAATATTCGATGGTAATGGGCTTCAGATTCGGCGGTAGGGCCCCGGATCAAGACAAACAGACATGTTTCAATGTTCATGCACAGAAATATTTGTCCTGTGCGGGGATCAAACCCGCAACCTCGGAGTCAAAGTGGTCGTTGACCATCGAACTCGTTAATAAGTCGTAAGTAGCTCATCATGATCTTGGCATGTGGTGCACCATGTCGATTATCGAAACAGGCTCTGGGGAAATAGAGGTAGGGTACAGCGAGTTTGTGAGCTGCCCGACTGGGGAAGTACACCTCCACCGCACAGAATACCGCAGCCAAATAACAATTACCTTATGGGTTGTTTTGTTCCAGGGAGTGAGTGAAGTCATCAAAAAGGAAGAAGTTCTGCGTTGGCAGCGGAGGTGGCGGAGCGAGTGATATTTCATATTGTGACCTCACTCACTCGTAGGAACACAACGACCCTCAAAGGAGTTGTTATTTGGCTGCGGTATTCTGTGAGGTGGAGGTACATTTCCCAGTCGGGTAGCTTACAATTACGCTCCCTACCTCTCTTCTTGCCAGAGCTTCATTTGTCAGTCAGCACCGCGTGCAGGTGAAGTTGGCTTTGGTTAAAAGATGTTGATGAACCACTTACACCCCAAAATCTAGTCCCAAACTAAGCAAAGCTTACTAACTAAGCTAAACTATATGCACCAGTTATCTGATATGATATTTAAATACTTTTTTTATGCATACCATAGAGAAATAGATTTATGAAAAACGAGGTTTACAATTAATTAATAAATCGACTTAGCTTTGCCCCTATGATAGGCTAGACGACGATATTATACATACGATAAATTACTTCGATAGCATAAAAACTTCTCGAGATATGATAACTTGAAAATCTCAATTTTGGACTTTCCCGAAAACGCTCCATACAAAAGGCTACTGAATTATGTCGTCACACTTAGGTATTTTCTATACGTTAAAACAGAAATTTGTACGACAGCTATGTTAAATACTGCGTTTATGTAGCTAGTGCCGTAACAAAAGTTATAGTATTTTTGATTGTTTTTCCAAAGTTAATATTTTTTTTATATAATTTCATTCTTTTAAATTGGACTTTCCCACCAAACTTTGATCGACCATAAAACAAGTCGGACATAAGTTATTAAAATTTCTAGTTTTGTATATATTACGAGACTGATAAATATTTTTTATAATTTTTGACCATTGTAGTCTAGCCTAATAAGTATGATTTTTTATTATTTCTAACACTGCAGTGACTAGTCCGATATGAGTAAATTTACATTTTGCAATTGTAATTTAAAAGATTAATTTTCGATGTCAAGGAGCCCTATTAACCAATTTAGCTGACCGTGCACCCGTGACGTTTGGTACTGCAACTCATTTTGAATTCTAATACAAGGGCATAAGACCGCAAAGTTACTTTAAGTTTTGTATGTCAATGTATGCAACTCGATTCATTTCCGTTAGAAAGGAACTGCGGCGGGCTTTACCTTAACTTTCGAGGATCTTGCAAGTAGCATATGAAAATAAATAATACAAAAAAAAAATTGGCAGTCTATTAAAGTTGGTTTACGGACGATAATTTTACGTCATAAGAAAACATCGGCCAATGGAGTGGAAGAGAGATTTATGCGTCACAAGCCTAACGCATTAGGCTGATCGTGCCTCTATATAGCAATACAAGTTGCTTTATTTTTGTATTATTGTAAATCATTAGATAAAATCTTGTGATCAGATAAGGTAATTTATTTGCGAAAATAAATTTACAAATATATATTAATATTGTGTTATACGTAGTTTTATGTAACAGTTACACTTCTAATGTATTTTATTTATATGCAACTGTATATATTATGTAACGTGGTTATATATACATATACCTATAAACATGTCACATAATTTACTTCCGGACTCGTATCCCCATTGCTATACTATCCACTGTGAAACCAATAGCATTTTCAAGTCCTTGGGTCCCCATTTATATTGTGGAGCCAATTTTCATGTTCAGTTTATTCTACCCTTGCATAAATTGATTAAAAGAAACAATCAAGAGGTCTAACTTAGAGACTATTGGTTTAATAGAATGAATGATTTGATGAATGAATGATTTGATGAATGAATGATTTGATGAATGAATGAATGGATTGATGAATGAATGAATGAAAGAATTTAATAGAAGTGTAACGTACCTCATAAAACATATACGACGATAATAAAACTTGGCCAGCATTGTACCCTACGAGCACACTCTGTATTTTGTAAGGTTTTCTGTTTGACATCCAAATGGGGCCGATGACCATCACGAGCGCGAGGTACACGATCACCATCGCCAGGGTGGCCAGGGGGGTGTCGAAGAGGAACCATCCTTGTACTCTCGGATCTGGGGAAGATAGGAAAAAATGCTGGGTTACTGTAGTAGTTGCATACAGAGAGTAAGAATTTAAGTATATTATCTGTTTAGCGCATTATATGAGCACATGGCACTCTTTCTGAAACTACTAACGTTTATTGTATACATTTTGTATAGATATACATTAATATATATTGTAATTTTGACGTTTCTCTCTTCGCTCGCTCGGCAAATAAATCGTGTAGGCTGAAAAAAACGTATGTATTTTTGTACATATGTTTGAGTCCCGTTAACTCTCGAACGTCTGCTCCGATTTCGATGAAATTTGGTGGCTATGCAGTTACGTTCGTTGTGCAATAAAATAAGTTAAGTCATTTTGGGAATATTTACAATAAGATCGCGCTATTACTCGCAAACGACTGATCTGAATTTCTTGTAACTTAGTAGATCAATAGGTAATGTAGATATTTGTGTAAATATCTACATTACCTATTGATCTGACCCATGACTGTGTAGTCATGGGTTACATTTGTCATTGATGTTATATTTGCATAGATATGCCACTAAGCATCAAAAACGGGCACCCGTAAGTAAAGTGAGTCAACTGTCTTACCTCGCATTTGGTCACACAAGCAAGCCGACGAATCTGACGTTTATGACAATCAATTGAAATAGGCAAAATGCCGTTTTCTGTATTGAAAAAATGCATAATTTATATTGACAAAAAAATTAAAGCCCAAGAGATCACATATCATAAAGGTACACAAAAATCTTCGATTTTAATACGTCCTTTGTTATGAATTTTCAAAAATAAAATTGGCGCCATTTGGCACTCGATGAGGAAAATGGTTTATTAAATAGATGATTTGATAAGGATGGCGATACTCTATGTAATTCATATTATATAGCTATTCTGAAGCCGAAACAGGTTCCTGCTGTTGCACAACCTGTTTCGGATGCAATTTACTATGGGTATGCCATGACTATAGAAATATAACGTCATTGCATGTGTAATTTATTCCGTTCAGTGGTTTTTGAGATATCGAAATTGATTTGAAAAAATTGGTTGTTTACGGACGATAATTTTTCGTGATAACGTCTTAAAAAAACACCGGGCGATGAAGTAGAAGAGAGAAAGATGCCTCACAACGCTGATCGTGCCTCTGTATCGCTTGTTCCGCGTACTCGCTTGTATGCTCGGCTCAAACGGAACGTGACAATGAGTCATGCTTTTTCGTGCGTGCAGCCGACGTTCATCAGTAAGAATAAAGTAATTGGAAGGTCTTAGTTCGTGACGAACGACTAATATCAGTGTTCATAAAGTCAGAAATGTAAGTGTTACATAAATGTGCTTTGCTAAAACGATAACATCGAATGTATGATAACATGAAACCTTTAAGGCACTTAGTTAGCTCAGGAGTGAATGACTATACGTATGTGTGACTACTGAATGAGTTGTTATCCGGTTTGTGTGTGGCATTCGATTAAGTAACTGGAACACACTTGAAAAACGCCCTAAGAGCACTTTCACGTTAAACTACTTGGTCGGGCGAAAGCACCGCTTCTGCCTCTGCGGGTGTGTGATATATCTTTTTTATACTACGTCGGTTGACAGACAAGCCTCCCGCGTGATGTTTAGCGGTTACGCCGGTTACGTTTAGCCAACTGCCATTTTCGGTCATTATTATGCATTAATCAAGATATTTTCGACAGTTTTTTAAATTCTCCCTATATCTATTCATTCATGTTTTTTTTATGAATACAACGGAGTTATTGAATTAGTTGTAAATCACCACATACAAGTTTAAGATAAATTAAAATTAACGAAATATTATAAATAAAATTATTGCAAAAAAAAACATTATTCAAGCTACAAGCTACAAATGTCCTTAGACTTAATTAGAACTGCAGCTGTAGTGTATATAACATATGTATTACAGCTATAACAGTATACATATATTTAGTGTTAGTGTAATATGTTCAAACTTTACTTTGACTGTTATAATTTGTGTTATTCTATAATAATTTTTATTTTATTACCAAGAATTTGGATAATCAGATTGTACCTAAGTTCTCGCCAAAATTGTTTCTCTTTAAGATCACTCTGTGATCCCAGCAATGATACCAGAGGGTGGGCCAAAATTTCAACATCACATTTTCTATTATATGTAATGTTGTATTTGTGTTGTTTATGTGTACTCTGTTATGTGATGTTGAAATAAATATATTTCTATTTCATGTGCGGGGATCGAAACTGCGTCCTCGGAGCCAAAGTGGCTATGGCTAGCCATTCGACTACCAGGCTTGTCATACTGCTTAATCTCTTTGAACAATTAATAAATTATTTAAATTCTCATGGGCTTTAATTTAGCTCTCTCGACACATCGGTTGGGAACCCCTGTCTTAAATCTAAGCACCGCACAGTAATAGATTAGGTACAGTTTTTTCATTTGACGGTGAAAGTCACGTTTACGTTACGGTTACGGTACGCAGGCCGCAGTCTATAGTCTAACTCTAATCTTAAACGACCACAAAAGAGGTCATTGTAGGCTCAATTAAACAATGACATTTTATGCAAAAAGTTATTATTATTTTATATGAGAGATGGGCAAATGAGCATGTGGGTCACCTGATGGAAAGCAATCATCACCGACATTAGAGATCAGCAACACCAAGGGGTCGCCGATCCCTTGCCAGCCTATACTCCTTTCTTTCTTTCTTTCTGGTGACCTCACTCACTTGCAGGAATACAACAACCCTCAATGGATTTGTCATTTGACTGCGGTATTCTGTGAGGTGGAATACGTTCCTAGTCGGGAAGCTTAGGAAATATGCTATGCTATGAAAAGAGAGATAGCTCTTTTCAGGCAGCAGGATGCACCACGTGCAGGTGAGGTTGGCTTTGGTTCAAAGATAAACTACTTACACTCCAAAATAAATTTTCAAATCACATATTTAAATTTATCTATATTGCAATTGTGAGTTGAGATTGAACTTTGGTTGCACTAGAAAAATTGTATTTTCTTCACCTTGAGCACTTGAGGACTCTGTTCTTAAAAAGATATGTCATACATTGAACCACATCTTTTTTGTTTCTGCGGTAGCATATACACGGTGTGTTTTGTGAATTTCTCTCTTGTATAAAGCAACAAATAAATGCTGTATCTATCTATCTATCTCAATTTAAAAGCGCAATGCAAGCTATACCTCGGAATATAAAGAAGTAAAATATACGCAAAGTGCGAATTCGAATAACTTGGAATATTATTGCAATGTTATATGTTGTCTACTATGTATGAATGTCCGCCATTTTTCTTATATTCTATTCGTCGGCTGAATCAATTTTGATGTTGTATCGTTAGATTCATCTTAAAAACTCAAATTTAACTGGGCATCCATATGTTAAAAAATGGGTTTATAGGTTATGTACCCACTAAATAATAAATATTATATTAATAAATAAATATTTCTGGACAATTTATAAGTGCCTTCTAATCCCGAATTAAGCGCAAAGCTTGTACTATGGGTACTAGACAACTGATAAATGTATTTGTGTACATTTTTTGTAAATACATACATGTAACACATAGAAAACACCCCCAAACCAAGACAAACAGACATGTTTTTATACACAAGTGTTTGTCTTTTGCTGGTGTAAAACCCGCAGCCTCGAAGTCAAAGTGCCCATTGCTAGCCATTCGACCACCAGGTTCGTCAATTGTGCGGTTTCGGAGTTTTCTGTCTCGAGCTCTCAGGTTGTAGAATAAACTCCCTGTTAAGGTATTTCTAGGAAACTACAGTATGGAGTTCTTCAAGAAAGGCATTATGGATTTTACAGGTTTTACGGTACATAAAATGCGATAACTGTTTCCCATCAGGGAAGTCTTTAAAGTTTGCAGTATAATGGCTTGTATAACAAATGTAAGTATAATTACACAGTATGTATTTACCTTAAAATATTTCTAACAACATTTTTTTTAATACGAATTACTTTTTGCTTTCACACTTGCAGCTTATGCGACGATGAAAGTTGTTCGTCATCGTCAACAATGGAATGCTATTGGTCAAGTGTATGGGGGTCAAGTCGACTAAATTTATTTTGAAGTAACGACAGAATTGTATTCTTAAACGGCCTTTAAGTTAAGTTGAAGTATGTTTACTGCAAGTTTTTATGACATTAACTTCCGCGAAGAAATACCAAATTAGCATACCTTATGGTTGTTTGTCACGTCAAATACAATAATGACTTAGATGGCAGCATTTTGTCTCAATAGACATAAATTTTATTTGGTCTGTGGTTTGATACCCATAACCCAGGAGTTAATGTGGAAGTTTGTAATCTCCATTTTGCGGCCGGCTCATATAGAAATTGTACGTGCACTATCAGGAGATCCAAACGAGCAATGCTTGACTTTTTTTTATTCCTTTATTCAAAATTATTTCATAATTATCGTACATAACACCGCACCCTAGAAGCCTCGCAGGACTTATCTTTGTGTCGGCTTATCGTTGACAATCAATGTTTTAAGTAGTTTTTCGGGTTCCGTACCCGAAGGGTAAAAAGGAACCCTATTACTAAGTCCGTCCGTCCGTCCGTCTGTCACCAGGCTGTATCTCATGAACCGTGATAGTTAGACAGTTGAAATTTTTACAGATGATGCATTTCTATTGCCGCTATAACAACAAATACTAAAAACCGGAATAAAATAAATATTTAAGGGGGCTCCCATACAACAAAAGTGATTTATTTGCTCGTTTTTGCTCGCAATTCATAACGGTAATAGGTAGACGCTTGAAATACTCACATAATATTTAGTTATATATTCACTTTAAAAATAAATAATTAAATTAAAATAAAACAAATATTTAAGGGGGGCTCCCATACAACAAACGTGATTTATTTGCCGTTTTTATAGATAATGGTACGGAACCCTACATGCGCGAGTCCGACTCGCATTTGGCCGGTTTTTTAAATACAAATATTGTAGAAGTTCGTGTACTATGGTACACGTATTGATAAATATAGGCAGTCCATAATATGTGTTTGATTTTAAAGATATATAACTTATACCTGCTATATCACTTACCTAAATAATACCTGATTGCAAAAATACAGAACTGGGGCCCTACCGGCTGATCTGAAGCCGATCCCCATCACTTTTTGATTACGAAAATCAAACTTTACCTTAGATTAATATGGTACATGGTAATTGGCCGTGTGGTTTCCGGCAGACTAGAATAGAATCACTCCGTCTCTTCCCGTGGATGTCGTACAAGGCGACTAAGGGAAATACATTATCAAACATCGATCAGGCCTCCCCAACCCGTCTGGCCAGCGTGGGGATTGTAGGCCAAATCCTCCTTCTGTCTGGGACAGACGAGACGAGAGAGGGTCTCCTGTAGTGGAGACTAAAATGACCTAATGATGAATATGGTATGGTAATAAATGTGTTTAGCTTAGGTGGTAGAAACTATGAAGTACTACCAAAAAAGCTGAAGATGTTTGTCCATAACGTTATATCCTACGTTGACTTAATTTTCCATTTAAAATATTCAATGGTAATCGGCTTTAGCTACGGCAAGTAGGGCGTAGGGCCCCATCTCCGACTACATCGTGTAATCGGCTATAAGGTGATGTTCAAACAAAAGACATCAACGCGTGACGATCGTATACTTTAATAATGCCTTGGGCTATAAATAAAATTATAATGTATTAATATTTATAGGCACAGGCTATTTAGCAATAAATATTGTAAGATTTCCGTTTAATTTATTGACAATTTTTTATTAGTTTCGATATGTTCATTTATTGATTAGTTAGCGGTCGAAAAGCGACTTTAATATTTTACGGTTACGGGTTCGATTATAAGGCAAATTTATTTGAAGGTATAAACATGTCTGGTTTGCGTAGTTTGATTATGAGTAAACATAGTGTCAGTGTCAAGTCAAAATCTTGACGTTGGCAAAGTAACATATTGCCATAAGGGAAAAAAAAAAAAACTTGTATAGTCAATGAAGATGACACAAATCATTCAACAATGATAACTTTTTTAATGTTAGCCATCTAAGTATCTGAACAAACTATGTCGATCTTACGAAATAGAATTTCGATGAGACTATATATGTAATACTGTTTCAATTGTTATAAATTTGCCGAAAATTGTTATAAATAAATATATAATAATGGTTGTCATTATCAGTTATCTGGTACAAGCTTTGCTCAGTTTTTGCCACCCAATTTAGGCGTATTAAATATAAACTATGTATCTGATTTGATATAAAGCACTTTGATATAAGGCATGGATAAATACAGGTTGGTGATGATCATGTTTAAAAACTAATATATTTAGCAGATTTCTTTCAATGAGTGGTTTCTGACAAAAGTCATAATTTTTTATTTTTTTATATGAGACGGCGAACGTGCATGTGCGTCACCTGATTGAAAGGAATAATTACCACCGCCCATGGGGACCAACAACACAAAGGGGTCGCCGATCCGTTGCCAGCCTATACTCTTTCCTTTCTTTCTGGTGACCTCACTCACTCACAGAAACACAACAACCCTCAAGGGAATTGTTATTTGGCTGCGGTATTCTGCGAGGTGGAGGTACTTGCCAGTCGGGCAGCTTAAAAAATACGCTATGCCCTACCTCTCTTTTCGGCAGAGCCTCGTTGGTAAGTCAGCAGGGTGCACCACGTGCATGTGAGTTTTATTTCAAAGATGTTAATGAACCACTTACATTCCAACACAAACACATAAATTACTACAAGATATATTGTAAACCTCGCCAGTGTAGCTTACGGCGAAGCCTACTATGTGAAAGTGGCATATCATTGTTCGAATGTAGCGCTTCGATTGATGTGCTTTCTATAAGCTCACTTATAAGTTAAAAAGAAGTTGTCGATAGCAATACACGAATTTGTTACTACCTTAACACTATTATTATGTTATTCGTATTATTGGAATCGATGTGTTAGGTACTCAATATTTTAGGTTCCCAATAGTGTTAGATACTTAAAATCCGTTTTGCAGTTGAGCTACACTTGACTAGCCATTTCTTTAGGCTTTTAATGGCTTATTTGCTATCTCTCACATTCTTAAAAGGGGAAGTCAAATTTTAAAAACTTCTTGCTGCTGCTAATATCCAAAGCACGAATAGTTTTACCCCTGGGACTGCAGTGGACTTCTTTGTTCTTTGGTGGTCGCCGCTGTTAATCCTGGCTACACAGAAAACACAGTGGTGCAATTATGTGGTGGGCCCCCCTCCCGTTACCTCCCATAGTTTTTTAATAACTCATTAAATTAATAAAACGTTACATTCTGTAGTTGTTGAAGTAAAACGGGCCAAAATGGGCATTTTGCGCAAAGTTTGTTGCAACAACTACTGGAAAACATGTTTCTTTCATTTTATAAGTTAAAAAAACTATGGGGTTTAATAAACAATCTACACGATTGTTTACTACGCCCCATAGTTATTTTTACACAGTTTTTTGATTAGACGAGTATTTAGAGAATAGCCTGATCTTTACTCGACTCGATCGCGCTAATATAGCGCATGAACCCTCTTAAGTGAGGATAATACAGATGCAGAAAACGTAGGAGTTAGTGGCAATGTGTTCTCGCGAGATGTGATGTATGTATGATTTTTTAGAACTTACCGGTCCTTGCAGGTCCAATGCCTGCATATTTTACTAATTACTTAAGGTATACATTTATACATATATGATTACAATGAGTATGTGTTTCCACACTTATATGTAACTTTATTAAGGTACCAACGTGTACTTGCCGCTAATGAATTTAAACATTAAGTACGCAGTGTGATGGATTATGCTCTAAGCCCCTTCGATTGTAGAGTGGAACACGGGTCTCTCATGTTCCAGCATAGTAGGATGAAAAATAGTTAAAGATGACGACTTGTCTGTGTCAAATATGATGTGTTTTCAGGACAGTGCGGGCGTCAAAGGTCTCCATTATGCATCCAATGGTCACAAATTTTCTGTTAACAGTAGAAATTGAAAAGTTTCATTCTATTGTTCTGTTTATTAAAATAACTACCGATTCACCATAACTTCATCCGTGTGATATAAATGTAAAAGCATATATACCTTCTATATTATATATAAGATATTTTCTAATTATATAGCGAAGACTGCATCAAAGGTCGGATAGGACAATAACAATGTTTTTTTTCGCAGTCGCTATTTTAAAATGATATATTCTATATCATTCCCACAGCTGAGACGAATCTAATGATAGCTCGGATGTTAAAATCTATCAAGCATCGACATACATACACTCGAAAATTATAACCATCCCTTCTTCATCAGCCGGGTGAAAAGAAATACGAGTAGTTGTATGCAATTTCATGTCGTGTCACACGTAGTGTAAAGAAACATAACCTTATCAATTCAGTTCAAAACGAAAATAAATCTTACGGTATATGTAGATAAATGTTAAATATATCAATTTTTATTTTTTAATGTATAGAAAATAGTCAAACTAAGTTAAATGCACATATTTATCTTGAGCAGGTCCTTTGTTCCCATCTGTTCTATTGAACAGTTCCATGATAGAACTAATGGTCATTTTTTTTCTCACTAGTCCTATGATGCAATATAATAGAACAAGTGGAACTTTTTATTCCCAGTTCTTCTACTTTCGTCTTTTCATTTCTTTTTCATGTCATTAGTACTTCGATTTGTTATATTCCCAGAATAACATGTAGAACTAACGAAACGAATCTTTAATATCAAGTTGTTTTACGGTAAGTAGTACAAAATTAATTATGCTATCATAATAATCGGGCTTAAAATTGATGCAAAATAAATCGTCGTACACAGAAAACATTGTTTGTTTATTATATAAAAGATTGTTAGAAAATTAACGAATCATTTCCAAAAAATGACCAACGCCGATTTTACTACTGATTTTTTTATTTTTTTTACTTTGTACAACACACCTCACTTCATACATTAACATCATATATATATAAATAAAAATAAAAAAATTAATAAATCCTTATCTTTTAAAAATAAATATTAAAAAAAAATGTATATATATGTATAAATATAATCGAGTATATAATATATATATTATATACTATTATATACTCGAACTCTACACATTGTAAAGGCAAATTAAAAAAAAAAATATTAGCATAATTAATTTTGTACTTCTTACCGTAAAACAACTTGATATTAAAGATTCGTTTCGTTAGTTCTACATGTTATTCTGGGAATATAACAAATCGAAGTACTAATGACATGAAAAAGAAATGAAAAGACGAAAGTAGAAGAACTGGGAATAAAAAGTTCCACTTGTTCTATTATATTGCATCATAGGACTAGTGAGAAAAAAAATGACCATTAGTTCTATCATGGAACTGTTCAATAGAACAGATGGGAACAAAGGAAATCCTCTGGGATTGCTAAGCATTCAACTTGAATTCATGTAGGCTCGCTAAATTAGTGACCGAAGTACGCTCGTCAAAAATTTAGACAGCTAAGCTTGAATATTTCTTTTTTATTACTTTTTTAATGCGGTCGGCCAAAATGTCTCCATCTTGCCTGATGGAAAGCACTGGTGAATATTAAATATATAATATAATAGATAATAAATATAAATATTCCTGGACAGTTTACACAGCGCCATCTAGTCCCAAACTAAGCAAAGGTTGTAATATAGGTACCAGATAACTGATATTATACTTATTTTTTTTTGTAAATACATACATATAATCTTAGATTATCAATTGGTCTCCGCTCCGCTTCCGGCGACCAATTGTTAATCTATGCATATTATAATACATAAAAACTACCCAGACCAACACAAATAATAGATATTTCTCTTTGCTCCTCAAATACATAAACAGGGAGATTGAGGTTACATATTTCGCTTGAGGACTTCCTCTTAAAAGTAAGAGTCCATTGTTTTACGATCAATAGACACTAACTTTCGAATGGTCGCCTTGGCCTGGTGTTTTATAGTCATTCGCAAAGTGCCTGCGAGCTTAGACCCAGACTTTATCATATAGTAGGTTAAATTAAATGCACTCCTGTTGCATATTAACGTCACCAAAGAACAAATTCACTTGGTATTTTAAATATATTTTTGCAAGGAAACATTAAAGACAATAGCAAAAGAGCAGCGAGAGATTTTAATTTTGCATGCCATGAAAATGTTTCATAGTGTTGGATAGGAAGAAAAAGAGGAGTTCAAACAGCATGGCGGAAGGTAATCGGGCTAAAGATGGAGAAAAAGAGTAAATAAACAGAAACTGTTACTAATTTAAAACAGAATCACTAAAGTTTATTATAAAGTAATAGAGAAAAGATATTATACTAGTGTTCGAAGAATAGGGAAAATTATATAGGATGGAGTAAAGAAGATAGAAAGTTAAGAGAAGTATGCACGCGAAGAAAGTTGTAGAGCGGAAAACTTGTAACATTATATTTTTGAAAATTTGTGATATTGTGTAGATATTTGTATACTGAGCTAACTATGGCGAAAATTAGCAAATAGATAGAATATGTTCTGGTTTAACATAATTATAGTTTATAATAATGTATTCACGATGTAACAAGCCGCCGTCATAACTAGAGAACAAAATACGTGCAAAATAAAATATGGGCGCTAAATAATTTTAATAACGCAGCTATTTTTTTTTTGCATGTACGAGTAGGTTCAGTCTCCAACTGTTTTTAAAATAAAATAGAATAAATAAAGATTTTTAATACTTTTGTAAAATGTTTGTAAAATATTATTGAAATTGTTGTAGCGTAGCTAACTATTTTAAACGATGTTAAGTTCCGTAAGTAAGTGTACCGAGCTGGTTCTGCCAGGTTTAACTCAGCCAGCTATATAGGCAATAGAAGAATAAGTCTAAATATTGAAAAAATATATTATTATAAGGGAAATAAAGTAAAATTGCTACCATGCTGCTCAACTGCGGGTTGGCAGAGGCCAGTGTTTTCAAATAGATCTAAGGTGAAATAGCTAGTCACGTTGGTGTGCTGTGTCCTACACAGCACGAGGTGCTCGCGATAACGAAACTAATATGACGACTGACGAGCCTGGTGGTCGATTAGCTAGCAATGGCTACTTTGACTCCGAGGACGCGGGTTCGATCCCTGCACAAGACAAACATTTGTGTGCATGGACACGTATGTTTATCTTGGTCTGGGTGTTTTATATGTATTACTAGCGACCCGCCCCGGCTTCGCACGGGTGCAATGTTGATACTAAATGTACTACAGAAGGTCTTTGCGCTTTGTCCTATCCAGTCCTTCCCCAGTTATAGGCACACGCCGCCGGCTCCGCGGCCGGTACCGCCACAGCCGTTATGTCCCTGCATTTTAAATGTGTAATATCTTCTAAACTATTCATTTAAATTACATGCTGTGAAGGGCCATATTGATCTATATTAAATGCGCAATGTATTTAAGGTACTTAATTGGATAAGGATTAATTCTGTATTGCTTAAAATCGCTTCGTAAATAAGGCATTATTTCTTGTAAAAAGCAAAGGATAAAATAACGGTTATTGTGTGTTACCACTAAGAGATAGACATATACCATCGCGAACTTTTTTGTAGACCATTTTAAGGTGAACAATACTGTACTACATTATTTTGATCTATCTCGTTGGGTTCAGCCAGCGTTTGCAATGAAAGAGCAAAAAAATGTGTTTATTTACAACATCACATTAGAAACCTCTAAATTATCAGTGTTTTTCTACTATGTTATGCATATATTATACATATAAACTTTCCAGTTGAATCACTCTATCTATTAAAAAAAACCACATCATAATCCGTTGCGTAGTTTCAAAGATTTAAGCATACAAAGGGACATAGGGACAGAGAAAGCGACTTTGTTTTATACTATGTAGTGATAAGTATATATTTACAAAAAAAATGTATTTAAGTACATTTATCAGTTGTCTAGCACCCATAGGTACCCATAATCTTTGCGCTTAATTTGGGACTAGATGGCGCTGTGTAAATTGTCCAGAAATATTTATTTATTTATTTAAACTCTAGATAGGCTACGGTCGACGTTGCTTAACTTTTGTGATTGATAAGTCTGACTAGTGTAGCGACGACAGAGTGACGAGCGACGATAGAAGATCTATCTAGGTAGTCCTTCATAATTTTATTTCGCGAATGCCCTATGGTTCAACTGAACCATAGCCATTATTAACAACTGCTAATAATGGCTATGGTAGGGCAGGTAGACATTATTAGCAACTGCTAATAATGTCTACCTAGTTTATTTAACAGATTATTTAACAGGTCGCAGATTCAATTCCAGTTTCTTGGTATGAACGTATTTACTTCTTTACCCGACTACGACGAAGCTAAAAGGAAGGGTTATGATTTTAGCAATCTATTTATGTACGTTATATTAAATTTACCTATGTTACTTCGTAGCACCTAAATTATATACATCCGATTTTGATAAGGTGCCAATCGATGCGTTAGTATGGCCCGGGTAACATAGGCTACATTTTAACCGACTTCGACAATAGGAGAAATTGATTTTTACCTTTTAGTGTTTTTTTCCGTGGTCGAGTGAAAGTTTTTTAAACTTTTAAATATTAACTTTTATAAATAAGCTTTTAAATATTAGTCGAACACTAGAACCGTAATACAAGATAATATGCTTAGTTTGGAACTTCAGTGTGAAAAATTACTTTTTCTGAATATGTTTTGGAAGGTTGTAATCTTACATGCGTTTTTCCTAGATGCTGCAGGCCAGTTTAAACACGATTTTTTTTTAGGAAAAAGAACATTAGGGCCAAAAAGCCGTTATAAAATAACGACGTTTAAGAATAACATATCCATTTTTAAAATTGTTTTCTGCATGAACAATAACAAACTAAACTTTTTCCAGTAAATATGCAAATTGCAGCTTACTGCGTTCTTCTTGGAAAAGTTCGGCTATCAATAATTTTCTTGTAAAAAAACATAAACTGTTATATTATAGTAGTTTTTAAGATGCTCATATATAAAAAAAACAATAATAATTAAAAAATAAAATTATTATTTATCTTTTGCACCTGCCATGTATTATTTCTGCATTACCCTAAGGTTGACTAGTAGAGAATGCTTGTATAAAATTAAGTCCGCCTTTTTGCATTTTTTTTTATTGTGCATGAAGTTTAAATAAATAAAAATTATAAATACCTGAATACTTCTCTGCCATCATCCAATATTTATTAATAATTGTGGTCCAGTTACTGTCCGAGTTGTAGATGTCGTCGATCGCAAGTCTCACGAAACCCGACATTTTGATATAGTCTGTGGCACACTACGCACTAAAAAGTGTATACACTAAGCACTGTCACTTCACACTACTAACTTTTGTTAGTAATTCTAGAGTCACTGCAGTTAACGGTAACAATTTGCTGTCAGCAAGCTGTCACCTGCAACAAAAAAACATGAAATGTCAAAAA
The DNA here is from genome assembly GCA_937001555.2 of Hypsopygia costalis. Classification (NCBI taxonomy): domain Eukaryota; kingdom Metazoa; phylum Arthropoda; class Insecta; order Lepidoptera; family Pyralidae; genus Hypsopygia; species Hypsopygia costalis. Next base: position 28,115,513 of record OW443332.2, read on the forward strand.
ATAAATAATTAAAAAGCCAACAAGCAAAATAAATCAGTTTAATAGAATTTCGTAGAATTGGTGACAAAAAAATATACGAGAAAACATCGTTATTTTTAATAAATATTTTATAACACTTATACAAATTAAATTATTTGAATGATTCATTTCTAAATTACTAATTGATACGAGAAACAAAAACCACCGCATCTAACAATAAACTTAAATGAAAGAAGATGCGTTTCTTTAAAATGAAATATAAAATTTGTAAATATATAGAAATACTTCCTTTCGTCGAAACAAATTTTCATTTTTGTTAAACCCTAATATTTGACACTTATTAAAAAAAAATACTAGAGTTTAAAAATCACGTGCCCATCTCTTTGCTACGAACGAAAGCGAAAAGAGCTTACGCGAAAGTGTTCGTGCGCCGCGTTCTGAACTACAATTGAATTGCCCGCTATATTCAACCAATCGCAAGCGCTCTTTCTCCCACGCACTACAAGGACGTATGTACGGGGATTGCATCAGCCAAAATTGCGTCTTACGACAAAGAAAAACGGTCCATGTTTCCGCAACGATGGACATTGAGATTGTTTCGGTCAAAGTCCGCGGCCGTTGTCCAGCTACGCGGTAAAGTTTGAATTATAATTATATACATATAAGTAATAAAGTACCTTATTTAACAAATATCGATAGACAGATTATCATCTTAAAAACTGACAAATTAAATTATTATTATTGAGTTTAGAGAGTTTTGACGAGCTCGGTCGTCGAATGGCCACTTTGATTTCGAGGTTGCGGGTTCGATACCCGCACAAGACAAATGTTTGTGTGCATGAACATGTATGTTTCTCTTGGTCTCGGTGTTTTCTACCTATTATATGTATTTACAAAAAAATGCATTTAAGTATAATATCAGTTATCTAGTACCCATAATACAACATAATTTGCTTCGTTTGGGACGATTTGTACAGGAATATTTATTTATTTAGTTAAATTACTTGTTAATTTTTCAATATACTGTTACGCCTTAAAAATATACTAAAGACACAAATATCCTAAAGGAACTAAAATTGCTATCTTGGTTTTATAATATCTTTATTATACGTCTATGACATTTACAATATTTGAATAAACTGGGAAAAGTACGGCGGACTTAGAATATATAGCTAGATGTTCAGAACTATATAGTTGCTAGCATAGCATACCTATATTTATATTATTTGTACAAGAGTCTATGTAAATTTTTACTACAGACGAATTTTTAATTTGCGAGTTTGCTTTGTTAGATAAAATACACAACGCATCTTTTTTTTAACTTACAAAAGTAATAATTACTTAAAATATAGTTTTAAATATTATTTATGTTATAAACATATGGAATTTTTATTTATAATTTGTGCATTATTAAAACTCATTTAAAAACATCAATCAGCGGATTGCAACACGTTCTGTGTCGGACGTTCGCAGCGACCGGTCCACACGAGATAGAGGTTTTGCAATATATCTCCGGACCTTCAGACCGTTTTAATATTTACGCGTATTATAATGTGGACAATAAAGATTAGAGTTTCTGACTACTTGACCTTGTGGTTTGTGATGTAAATCAAAGGGCAGTGGTAATTTAATTATAATTTCATTTGTAGTAGGTAGTACAGATGTTTTGCGTAACGTTTGCTTATAGGAAATCTTTTCTAATCTGAGTTAAAAGATTTATATGTTTGTTGTAATATTCGAAATATGAATTAATAGTTTTTTAATAAAATAAAAAGCAATAATATTATTTACATGATTTACGACTGTTTTCTTGTCGAACTGCATTATAAATAATATTAAAAATATTCTTTATGTATGCCGAATTTCATCTAAATCCGTTCAGTGGTTTACCCGTGAAATTGGTACAAAAATTTATACATCCTTACAAACTTTCAAGTGACGAAACGAACGGTTATCGGGGATTGCAGAATATACCTAATGGCGTGAAATTCATAATACCTATTTATATTTTATATTTTATAAAATATCGCAGTTGCGTATATCAAGCGGACATTCCCCTTTTTTATAGTCTATAATTACTTTATTTATCTCTAGATATGCCCATTGAAAGTTATTGCATGTGTATACTGCAACAATAGTTCCACACATCATTCACAGACGGAGCTACGAGTGTTGCTTTCTCGTGACGTTTTGAACTTGTACCATGACTTTTCCATATTCAAACTCAAGTAAAAGGTTATTTGCTGTAGTAACATTAGTTCGACGTTGTATCCACAGAGGGCGCTACTTGTCGCTTTCACTTCTTCAGGTCCAACTGGATTGTATGAACTTGCGCTACTTGGCTACTTGCATTTCATAGTCAATGTCAGGAAATTGAACAAGCAGCTTGAGGAATATTGCTTTCAACTTGGCCTTTACTTTATTATTGGTTTTTATGATGGGTGGAATAATCACGTGTAACTTTTGTATTACAGTTGCATTCTTCTTGGATATTTGGCTGAAGAGAAAAGGAGATAATTTTTGAATTGAAGCAGACTAAACTATGAGAGTGCAAAAACAAGTAAAACAAGGGAAACGTTTTTATTAATGGACATATTTGATGAGATCGGTGGTCGAGTGATTAGCAACGGCCATTTTGACTCCGAGATCGGGGGGTCTGGGTGTTTTCTATGTATTATATGTATGTATTTACAAAAAAAATATTTTCTTCCAACTATGCTTTAATTTCATCACAATCACACTAAAAACTCAGTACAAAACGAGTCTTTAATGCTCTAGAGCAATAAAAATGTATGAAATTTCATTATTGCACAGTTTTTTTTAATCGCACCAAAAGGTGCCAATCTCAATGGATTAGCTCTATTCAGCCAGCCGATATCAATACTTTTTTTTCGTACGTATTATTCGTTTCTATCCTACTTGTTCCAAATTTAAAAAATGATTGCTGCTAACTCTGAGTTAAAAATGAAAGAAATTTAAAAAAGTGATTTGGCGGGAACTTTGTTAATTTTGCTTGACAATATTTTTGGAAACGATAAAAGTGTGATACTATCTGATTTTGAGTGCTTCGGCTTCGAATTAAAATGGAATCATCTAGCGACACATTAACTCCGGAAAACATTCTAAATGAAGCCGACAGTGTTATAGAAATATAAATTTGCCCAACAAAACTCTTAACCTTACGTTTAATAATTGCTCAAACATAACTTTTAATTTCAATAATTAAACTTCTATTTTAACTGTTTGATATGAGTTTCTTTTATCTACTATTCCTATAGATATTAGTTGAAAGAAAAGCAGATTATGCACCTCGCCTAAAGTAATAGTAAGTATGTATGCACTCGCCTAAAAAAATAAAAGTAAGGGGGGGGCAGCTGCAATTGGCGACGCCCTTGTCAACAGGTTCTAATTTTTTTCAATGTGTATTGAATTATCGTAGATACAAAGTTCTTAAAATTATGCACTATGTAAGTCATCATATCAAATCTACCTAACTCGATTTGAAATCCGAGCAAGACTTTGAAACAGAGTAAGATAGCAATGCCCTTGTTCAATGAAGACATGGAGATCATCATCGTTAACAGCCTGTATGTACCCACTGCTGGATATAGGCTCCAATGCTTTTCACTATAAGCGATCCTCCGCTTTTCACATTACTAGAGATGGTGATAGGTACTTTATAAATTAGTTATTTTTATCTGTTCCGCTAAACTGTCAATGTTGATGAAAATTTTGTATTTTGTCAGTTAGTCACAGTATTTGCCTACTCTACTGAAGAACCTATTTTTTATATTTTATTAATTAAAAATATTTAAAAAAAGTTTTAGTACCCAATGATGTTAGATACTTAAAATCAGTTGAGCTTCACTGGACTAGCCATCTCTTTACGCTTTTAATGCCTTATTTGCCATGTTGCTGTCTCCCACATTGCTAAGAGGGGAAGTCAAATTCCAAAAGCTTCTTACTCCTACTTCTTACTCCTAGTTTCTCTGGTTAAATTCGTTGTGAGTTCCAAGGCAGCCGTAGTCTTACCCCCCGGGACTGCAATGAACTTCACTGTTCATTGCCTTTTTGGTGGTCGCCGTTGTTAATCCTGGCTACACAGGAGACACAGTGGTGGTAATGTGTGGTGGGCCCCCGTCCCGTTGATTTAAAATATACCTACATTTTAAAAAGCTGGACGAGTTTTGGTACAAAAACACAAGGTTACGTTCATTAGCGACAAATGTGATCACGTGATTTGAACCTGCGTTTGAACCAGTATTTTGTATGGAAAATGATAACCGATTTTGATAACCAAATTCGTGACAGTCTTGGGAATATACGGAAAGAATATACCTGTTTACCTATTTCTACTATGAGATCGAGTTACATTTTCAGAGATTTACTATTTCTTTTAGATAAGCATAATTTTGTTGTCAATCTGTCACAATTATATTGTATTATTATATATTTTTTATTTATTTATTTAAACACTTTATTGACCACAATAAGACGAATGGTACGAAAGGCGGACTTAATGCTAAAAGCATTCTCTACTTGACAACCTTCGGGAAGTGCATCCACGAATGCGGTTTCAAAATACATTAACACGAAACATAAAAAGTGACTAATATACTATTATATTAGTCACTTTTTATGTGTATTGTATTACCTGTACAAATTACACACCGCGATTTAGTGCCAAACTAAGCAAAGCTTGTAGTATGGGTACTAAATAACTGATATGATATACTTAAATACGTTTTCTTGGTAAATGCATACATTACATTATAACACATAGACAAACAGATATGTTCATGCCACAATTTTTTCTTTTGTGCGGGGATCGATCTCGCGACCCAGGAGTCAACTTAGCAATTCGAACACCAAGCTCGTCTACTCTAACTTTTTATCCGCGGACTACTCTTTGTTCTTAGAAACATAGACAAAGCTATCACAAATGCACATACCAATAAACCCACACAGAAAAATATTGACGAGATTTCATAAATATTATGAAAGTCGACCTTCAAGGTACCGGCAGGCGGTGGAATCTTCGGCCACTCGGTGTGAAGGTCGTGAAAGCTAAGCAGCTCAGGGTCAATTTTATATTTTGATGAAAACTCGACGATATGTGAATGTGCAGTGGGGTTGTCGCAACAGTGGTGATAATTGTCATCGTTTTCACGTGGAATAACGTGACAAGAAACGATATAAGAAAACATACAAATTTGAAATGACAAAGTCGTGATTTTTAGTGTTTTTTTTTTATAAGAGGCCCGCCCATGGTCAGATCAACAACACCAAGGGGTCACCGATCCGTTGCCAGCCTATACTCCTTCCTTTCTTTCTGGTGACCTCACCCAAGTACTAGAACACAACAACCCTCAAGGGAATTGTTATTTGGCTGCGGTATTCTGCAAGGTGGAAGTACTTGCCCAGTCGGGCAGCTAAAAAAAATACGCTATGCCCTACCTCTCTTTTCACCAGAGCCTCGTTTGTCTGTCAGCAGGGTGCACCACGCAATTACACCCCCAAAACACTTATATATAGCTAAATCCTCGGTCTCTGTTTGTGCTACTAATGAGTCAACCTGGCGTAAAGAGTGCTTACATAGTTGTCAGTTGTCACAGTTGACAGTCTGAGCTCTTGATAAAATGAGTTTTTGCGGTGTAAGCGACTCACCACGATCTTTACAGCCAAAGCCAAAACGCCTGCACGTGGTGTACCTTACCGATTAGCAAACGAAGCTGAGGCAAAAGAGAGGTAGGAGCAGGTGAGGGTACTTGCCCAGTCATATTTGACTAGTTCGGTGGTCAAAAGGCTAGCAAGGCTAACGTTGAATCGAAGGTTGCGGGTTCGATTTCCGCACAACAACATATCTGTTTGTCTTGGTCTGGGTGTTTTTATATATTATACGTATGTATTTACAAAAAAATATATAAGTATAATTTCAGGTAACTAGTATTCTGTGAACTAGTACCCATAGTATGTACAAGCTTTGCTTAGTTCGGGTCTAGATCATCATCATCTGTATCTACCCACTGCTAGATATAGACTTTTTCCAATGCTTTCTGCTATATGCTTCGCTTTCCGCACCCAACCGTTACCAGCCACTTTTTTGTAGACGTTAGTCAATCTAGAGAGGGGGCACCCTACGCTTTGTCGCCCCCTCTCTAGATTAATAAATCTAGAATTTAATATTTACTTACAATAGTAACTAAGTACATTAACCCATCTCCTACTGGGATACTGAATCTCAGTATCCCTCAATTGAAGAGGAGTTTAGAGCGTACTCCATCACGCTGCTCAACTGCTGGTTGGCAAAGGAAAGTGTTTTCAAGCCGCCCAAAAGCCGTATAATGCAAATCCTTTGGATGTATCATAACAGGAATCTAGACCGTTTGATCAAGTGGACCGATAGAGAATATAGACCGTTTGAACAACTGTACCGATCGGAAGTGTTGACATTCTGTACAGGTGGATAGATGGGGAACGTAAACCTGACTTGGCTTAACGAGTTTCATGTAATAACAACGAACATTCCATGGTTGACTGGAAGAGATCCCTGATGGGATAAGTCCGCCATTGTACAACATGTTTTTGCATATGCTTATTTGTTATTACAATAAAGTTTTTACAAACAAACAAACAAACAACCTCATAACATCTAATAACATCGGATTTTTTGATTGCAAAAATCAAAGTTCGACTTAGATTTATGCTACTTTGTTTAGCTTAGCTGATAGAAACGATGGAGCTCTATCGACTAAGCTGAAGGTGTTTGGCAATAACTTAAACATGACCTATTTTTGAAATCAAAATATTCTATGGTTTGGTATGGGCTTCAGCTTCGGCGGTAGGGTCCCAGCACCGATAGGTTAACGTACCCTACGACGCATGAAGGACCTCGAAACAAACATACCCACCCATAGACAGGCTACGTTCTATGTTGCTTGACTTATGTGATTGGTAAGACTCGCGCTACGACGCCATCAAGCTCCTCGCACATTAATTTGATAGATTTAATTTATTCATAATAAAATCATATAGTTATTTTATGTACAACAACCAGTTTCAAATGGAATTGAACAAGCTATACAACAAGCTTACGAAATAGTGTAACAACCTTTAAATTATTTTAAGATTGCGATCAATCTTTGCAAATGTAGGCTAAACTATTTGAGTGCTTTGGAGTGCTCCAGTAAGGCAGCAATAACGAAACTACACTCAGTTTCGGTTTAGTAGGGTGTTTTGTGCAAATATTAACCCACATAAGGTATTGACATAATAATCTATTACAATATAAAACAATGTCGGGTTTGTTCGAACACTCGAGAACGGCTGGAGCGAATTTTATGGTATTTTTTATGTGTTGTATTTGTCTCCGTCCCGAATAGCAGAATAACTATTAAAACATTGGACAATTGGCGAAAAAATAAAAAAATATGAAAAAAACATTTTTCCCATAGAAATACTGCCAGTTGAAAAAGGATTGAGATATTTGTTGGTTGTGAAATGCATGCGTTCAGAAATTTATATCAAGCTCCTTAAATATAGAACAAATGATAATAAAAAAAAAAATGTCAAATCGATGGTCTCAATTTTACGTCACGAAAGTTGTTTGTAATTTGTTTTGAAAATATTTGTTGGTTGTCGATTTGTACATTGATACCTATATTTTATTTGTGTTGTTATCTTAATAAAGTACTGAACATAATATTAATTTTATATTCATTGTATTACTTCCATAAAATCATAGATTTAGTTAAGCTAATATGTAACACGACATTCATCAACTGTTAGGCGGCACGAAGTTCACCGTGTCAGCTAGTTTATTACTAAATCTCCTCTTCTTGCTTATTTCACGCCCCACAATTACACGCAAGAACCGCATTTTCTTGCGTGTAAAATATGCAACAAATGATTTACTATCAATTAAAATTCTAATTAGATTTAATGGTATCATTGAAACTCTACTCACTGAAACGAAATTGATTTAATATCGTATGGAAATAATATACGCCGAAGCAGTCGTCTTGACCGTTTAAAAAATATAATAAAGCGCGAGTTACAAAAGCCGACTTATGAAATTCGGCCTTCCCGCCAACTGGTCTGCCTCGACTCGACTGTTCTAAACACACGGTCACTGTCATCGCGTTCCAAATTTGATGTTTAATTTGCTTTTTTACGTTAATGAAGTTACGCGTTATTAAACGTAACTATCAAGTTATGTTGGTCGGAATATATTAGTGAAGAATTAAATTCTTTAGGATGATTGGACGCTATATTTTTTTTTTACAATCTTTTTTAAGGTAAATAATATTTATGGGCATTTGGCTTCGAGAATGGTAATATCCGAATTGCCGGCAGATTAAAAATTAAGAAAAACAATAATTGATAAATACATAATTTGGAAAATAAGCTATTATTATAATTATTTCTATATGTAATACATTTTCTCGTGTTTATAAAGCATAGAAAACAGCAAGATATTTATAATTAGGTAGGTACATTCTATTGTAGTTTGCGTTTTTAGGTATGTCGCGACATTGTTAAAGATGTCTTGTTTACTCAGTACGTAGTACCTTCCATACCCGCCTGATGTAAAGCAGTTATCGTAGCATGTAGACGTTTGCGTCATAATAGTATCGCGCCATCACCGCAGCATCGCAGAAACTCCTTCCTGGTAACCCCACTCACTCGCAGGAAGGAAAACACTAACCCTTTATCCTTCTAGGAATTGTAATTTTGCTGCGGTCTTCTGTGAGGTGGAGGTCAACCTGACCCAAGCCAACCTCACCTGCCCGACTGGGGAAGTGTCCCCAGGCAAGGCAGGTGTGGTTGGATTGGGCTGTAAAGATCGTGGTGGGCCAATTCCACTCCAAGTAATGATTCACAATATGGCTAAACTATCTCTGTGCGGTCTTTTGTTAGGTGGAGGTACTTCCCCGGTCAGGTAGGTTAGGTTGGCTTGGGCTGTAAAGGTCGCGGTGGGCTACTTATGCTGCAAATAATAAAACCTCATATGACTAAGTTATCAGAGGATGTCCAACATTTGTTGATGGAGTGTGTCAAGTACAAACAAAACAGAGACTCACTGATGAGAAAATTAAAATTGAACATCAACGATGTAGGATTGGCTCAATGTATATTGACTAATCCTACATCAGTGCGGGCAAGAATGTTTTTTGACTTAATTACCGCATCTCATCACTGAGTCTCTTGGATTAGGGTACGATGGGGCTGGCATGTCTGGAACAGATAAAAGCCCCTTTAAAAAAAAAGACTAAGTTATCAGTGTGTGTTTTTTTAACCCTCTCAGAGTCTATTACATGTGTCATACATAAGGTAGCTGTGGTGTGTATTAAAGTACAAAATTGAAATGTAGCAACATTTCAATTTTGTACTTTAATAATGAATTTCAGACATTAACTATATATTCATACATCACTAACATATGTTATGTTGCGTACTCCCATACAAGGCCAAAGAAGGCCAGTAAATAAATATATTAATATGGAAAAATAAATAAACTCATCTCAAGCATGTATGAGCTCATCACTTGAGACAAGCTCACATATATTTTAACCAGCACACAGATATTTATCTCGTAGATGAAATAAAAGCCTAGTTATTCTTCAAGATAACTGTTACCTATATTTTTACCGTGAAAACGTCTTTAAAATTGCTTCCATGGAAGCAATTTTAAAGACGCCTCCCTATGGAGGCAATTCTTTTGAATTGAATTGAAAACGAATGATAATAAAATCGGGGGATACAGTTTGGTGTTGCAGCTACATATCTGTCATCTCCATTCAACATTCAATCACCACACTGAATAGATGAAGGATCAATGAATTTATTACTCTAAATAAGGACTATGGAACATCGCGTGCGGGGGAGGGGGAAGCACTGCTATTTTGAGACCATATAACGTATTCACGTACAACACATGGGCATACATGGGCGTATCCATGATACAGGCACTCCTCATTTTTATTATATCTAAAGAAGTGTCCCAATTAACTCATCATCATCATAATCATTATCATAACCTTTAAGTTTGAGGAGAACCTTTGCCTTTCGTTGTGTGTTTTACTGATTATACAATGGGTTATGGTCGAAAGAGTTGTTTGATAATAATAAATAAATAAATATTTCTGGAACAATTACACGCTGCCACGCACCACACATTCCCACTACCGTGTCTCCTGTGTAGCCAAGATTAACCAAAAAAACGGCGACCTCCAAAAAAGTAATGAACAGTGAAGTCCATTGCAGTCTTGGGGGTAAAACTACAGCTACCTTTGAACTGAGAACGAATTTGATCAGAAAAAAATAGTAGGAGTTTGCAATCTGACTTCTTCCAAACCCTGAAAGTTGAATTGTCGCTTGTAATAATGATCTAATCGGAAATTACACAGTACAATTACCACTGAATATTTTTGAATATTTTCGCAATGAACCGGCCGGGAAAAGGAAGTGTTTATCATTGCAACAGTTGGCTTGGAACAGTATTATGGTAATACGAGCATGGAATGGACTGTAAGCCAGTTTCCTTCCAGTATACTATTCAGAGAGGTTTATATTTCATTTATATACTCTTATATGCCAAACTAAGAACGAACGAGTCAGTAGTAAACCATAGTTCTCAGCTTAAGTAGAAATTGTGCTAAGATCAGAATTAATGACTCCGATTACATGCATGACGTTATGTTGAACGAACTAAGAACTTTTGTTTAAAAATATACTATGATAATTATGATGAGGTATTCTCTAAAGATTGCCAGGAAAACCTAGGGATATTATTTTTTTTCGATCAAATTTACATTGGGTTTTTTCGCAGATGAAAATCGATTAGCTAGATTTGATCTCAATTCTGGAAAAAATAGTTTTCTCTAAAAAACCTTACCGCTCAATACTAAAAAATAAACACGTGTGCAACCGCCCACAAAGGCTCAACGGTATATGAATTTATTTGTATCTGAGTACAGTCATAAATATATTTACAGTAAATATAACGAGATGGTATGTATCATTGTGAAATAAACATGTAACTAGTTACGGACACGCAACTGGCAGGATATTGCGGCCGGAGTGGAGTGTCCAAGGACTGAGGCGAAAACCAACGCGTTCAATTCCGTCGAGCACAGCAGAGACACTAGAGAAACCTATAGTCAATCAAGCAATCGATAAAACAAGAGATTTCATTTTAAACGAGGTAGGGCACTGCCAGACTGGGTAAGTACCTCCCGCATGACAGAATACCGCAGCCAAACAATTCCTTTATGGGTTGTTATGTTTCTGCGAGTGAGCGAAGTCACCAGGATTGAAGGAGTTGCTGCTGCAACGGGACTAAGTATGACTACGTTAACCACTTCACAGTAAGCGGGCCGTATGATTGTTATCCACTGGACGTAGTATAAAAAAAAACGTTACAAAGATTGGAATATCTAACCAATAAAAGCGATTTCAATGCACAAAAATAATAAAACTGACAATTAATTTTGTTTACAATCAAATTTACAAAATTAGAAAGCCGGATCGAGAGTCCAATCAACCACACGCACATACTCATTCAAGATGTGTACCAACGTCATTTGCTTATGTAGGTAATAGTAGTAGGCATTAGCACGGCAATTATATAGAGCAGTCAGGGTGCGGCCGTAATGATCACTCGCAGGCACTCGCAGCATACTCACATTTATTTCATACCATTAGAGTTTGATTCATATATTTTTGAGCATTTTTAAAAGACACCTTTAAACCAACAAAAAAAATCATATCATTAACTACATGGAGCTACTAACTATACAAGCAATATATAGCGTTAGTTACTATGACACCAAAACTGTACGATTCGGATTACTTTTATTTTTGGTTTTTTTCCGAACAATCTTTATTTTTTTGTTTTGAAAAATAAGAATTGCCGTAACTGTACGAAAATAATGATTTATCGAACTTCATTGTCATGGGTCTACCGCCTGAACTGAAGCAGAATCTGATTGGATTCTTTGATTGCGAAAATCTAACTTTAGCGTAAATTAGTTCTAATAGTAATAACCTTAGCTGGTAGGGACGGTGGTGCTTTACCGATTAAACTCAAGATGTTTATCACAAATTTAAACAGAAGTTCGATTTTCTCAATGAAAAACCCGGACGAGAATCGGCTTTATCTTAAGCGGTAGGAGTATATTATTCTGTGGCGGTAGGCCCCAGCCCCCTTACCACCATCTCTTATTGCGACTCAATAACTGAATAGCATGCTTATTCATACCAATGAATAAGCGACTCTATTCATTTGAAATAGAACTACCGCCGAAGCTGTAGCCGATTACCATCAGATTTTTTGATTGGCTAAATCATAACTTATCATAGATTGGAGGTAATTGTATTTAGCTTAGCTGATAGAAAACATAGAGCTCTACCGACTAACCTGAAGATGTTTGTCATTAACCTAAAACTAAGATCTATTTTCGCGATTAAAAAATCCGATAGTAGTTGAAACCGATTACGGTTTCAACTACGGCGGTAGGGCCTCAGGTCGCAGATTCCATGCTTCATGTTTTTAAAGTTCCGTACCCAAAGGGTAAAAAGGAACCCTATTACTAAGGCTCCGCTGTCCGTCCGTCCGTCCGTCTGTCACCAGGCTGTATCTCATGAACCGTGATAGTTAGACAGTTGAAATTTTCACAGATGATGTATTTCTGTTGCTGCTATAACGACAAATACTAAAAAATAGAATAAAATAAAATATTTAAGGGTCTCCATACAACAAACGTGATTTTTTGCTCGTTTTTGCTCGCAATTGATAACGGCAATAGGTAGGCGTTTGAAATACTCACATAATATTTAGTTGTATATTTACTTTAAAAATAAATAATTAAATAAAAATAAAACAACTATTTAAGGGGGGCTCCCATACTACAAACGTGACTTTTTTTGCCTTTTTTATTCATAATTGTACGGAACCCTTGGTGCGCGAGTCCGACTCGCACTTGGCCGGTTTTTTTTTGTTAATCGGCACTTTCAAAAAAGACCCAAAAATTATCTCCTTTATCTGATAAATAGATTCAACGTTACATTATTTGGTGCGGCCTCGTACGATACTAGTTGCGAATAAGTTAGTTCAAGTTTAAGTAATGCTTAAGCAACAATCTGAGTCCACGGTTAATGGGTACGCGGTTTCGTTCTACTTATTTTTCAAAGTGATTGTATGAAAACAATCGTGTCATTTTCTTACTGAGAGAACCCTTGAAATAAAGCCTGTTTGTTCCGAAATTAAATATGTAGACACCGATGTACGAGTCATTAATAAATTCTTTATTATTGACGTTATTACGTATTTAAATTTGCTACCATACGGGGGCAATCCAAAAAATGTAATAACAAAATAGGGGGATAGAGATTGGCGACGTACTTTCGAATCTATGTTCCACATCCAAAATTCAATCACACCACTGGATAGATGAAGGATCAAAGAATTTATTACGCTAAGTAAGGGCTATTGGTTGTTTGTCTTCGTCTGGGTGTTTTCTATGTAAGTATTATAATAATATGTATGTGTTTATTTATAAAAAAATATATATATTAGTTACCTAGTATCCATAGTACAAGCTTTGCTTGGTTTGGGATTAGATGGCAGTGTTATTTGTCCAGGTATATTTATTTATTTTATTACTATCTAATCAAATTAATATTTAGCCTGAATGCGAGATTCAGCATCTATAGTCATTATTATTTCGGTAATACTGCATCGGTTCGATACTTTACAAATGTATACATTGTGTATACATATTCGTTAAATTTAATTAGAAACAAATGTATAGTTCCAGAGTAGTCATTATTATCTTAAAGGGTACCGAACGGATTTGACGTTCGAACTCCGAAGGATGAACTAATGAATAGTTGCATGTATATTATTTCCTACATACATTAATTAAATTTCCACAAAATTACACCATTGGTTCAAGTTTTATGGAGTCATAAAACATACCTATAAAAATATATTTTACTCAAATTAGTGCAACAAATAAAGATAATAATTTTTATTATTATTTTAGTTTCCATTAAGAAAGTTGTGGGATAAATAAATATGTTTTAGTATATGTAAGTATAAACTTACATATACTAAAACATTAATGGTATAAGAAAAACTCTGCGCTGTCAATATCAATAATGATATTGACAGCGCAGAGTTTTTCTTATACCATTAAAGTGACAAACAAGCATACGACCCATCTAATGAAAAGCAGTTGATCACACGCGCGTTGCCGACCCTGTAGACACTGCCGACACTATAGACCTGAAGCCCTCTTTGTAGAACCCTATGATAGAGTCTCCTGTGAAAACCTCGACAGGCAATTCATTCCACAGCTTGACAGTACGCGTAGTGTAACAAAATATCTACTAAGGCCCCTTGTACACTAAGAAGGCTAAGAAAAGTCGCCGGGCCTATGCAAGAATTCGTGTCGTTCCTTACACACGAACTGTGTACACTGCTTCCGCGCTGACAAGAATAAAATCTTGTCTGCGCTAGACATGACGCGCGAAGTTTTGCTGCGGTGCGGTGGTTTCGTGCCTAGATCCGACAAAATTCTTGTTGTGTACATGATGAATTTCACTAGACCCGGTGAAATTTCTTAGCGTGTACAAGAGGCCTAATATGCAATAGTTTTTAACCCCTTTAGTCGACTGCCAAGATATACAATATGTGTGTGTGTTTGTGTGTAACCAATATATATTATAAATTTACATATTGATAAAAACAAATTAAAATTATATAAAGTGAAAATAATACAGTTTTTGCATATCAGATAATAAACTAACTTAAATATTTTTACTGCAGTTAATTATTGATTTAATTTTTGTCTAATAACTTTAACTTGTTAAATAAGAATCTAATATCAAAGTCCCATGGATATCAATAGGCTTTTGGAAAGCTTCGGTACATCTTCGCCGCACAGATATCCCAATGCTTGAAGACTAAAGTCTTTAACCAGTGCGTACTCCCTGCAATGACATATGGTGCAGAGACTTGGACACTGACCATCGGACTGGTCTACAGGCTAAAGGTCGCGCAGCGAGCGATGTAGAGGGCTATGCTCAGGGTTTCTCTGCGGGATCGAATCCGGAACGAAGAAATTCGACGAAGAACTAAAGTTGTCGACATAGCCTTCAGAGTTTGCAAGCTGAAGTGGCAATGGGCGGGTCACATCTGCCGAGTAAGTGATGGCAGATGGGGGAGGAAGGTATTAGAGTGGAGGCCGCGCGTAGTGTAAGTGTTGGGCGCCCTCCCTCTAGTGTCTAGATGGTCTGATGACCTAAAGAGAGCGGCTGGGAGCGGCTGGATGCGGAAGGCGGAGGATCGTATCTGGTTGGTGGAAAGTATTGGGGAAGGCTTATATTAAGCAGTGGGTAGATACAGGGTGATGATGATGATGATGTATATCATGCATATAATGAGAGCGGACGGCTAAAAAAAGAGGCGGTTGGATTGTGTGAGAGATGATATGGCTAAGAAAGGGGTAACTGTGAAATGAAAGAAAAAGACGTACTGCCCTGACCCCAAAAAATGGAAGAAGAACAAGCTAATGATAACGAAATCCCCATGGAATTTTTGGCTTATGAATAAGTAAATAATAATAAATAAATATTTCTGGACAAATTACAAATTACACGCGGCCATCTAGACCCAAACTAAGGAAAGCTTGTACTATGGGCACTAGATATAAGATAACTATTATCATACTTAAATACATTTTTTTTTGTAAGTACATACATATATGCCGTGTCGATTCCGGCAGACTAGAATAGAATCACTCCGTCTCTTCCCGTGGATGTCGTACAAGGCGACTAAGGGAAATACATTATCAAATATCGATCAGGCCTCCCCAACCCGTTTGGCCAGCGTGGGGAGTGTAGGCCAAATCCTCCTTCCGTCTAGGACGGACGAGAGAGGGTCGTGCTCCTGTAGTGGAGACTAAAATGGACCTGATGATGACATACATACAGGAAACACCAATGACAGACCTGTTCATGCACACAAATATTTGTCATGGGTGGGAATCGAACCCGACCTCGGAGTCAAAGTGACCATTGCTAACCATTCGACAACCGGGCATGAATGAAGTTGTAGAAAAACCACGTTATATAAGACTGGAAGTAGTGATTACGACCGCTGATAATAATAACTGTTTAATGTCGATGTTATTTTCCACAATACGTTAATCTACGTATGTAATAACATAATTATATCAACTAGGTATGCTAGACTGATGACGTAGCGGAGCGTCAAATCCTATACAATTTGTTTAAGGAAAAATATATGAAAATATTCCTAGACAAATTACACACTGCCATCTAGTCCCAAACTAAGCAAAGCTTGTACTATGGGTGGTAGAAATCTGATATTATCCTTAAATACATATTTTTTTGTAAATACATACATATAACACATAAAAAACACCCAGGCCAAGACAAACAGACATGTTGATGCACACAAATGTTTGTCTTGTGCAGGAATCGAACCCGCGACCTCGGAGTCAAAGTGGCCATTGCTAACCATTCAACCACCGGGCTCGTCATATTCAATCAGCCTAACCCAATGCTTACCACATCACCATATGCTATTATATCGTCGTCGTCAACTCTTCTTCATTCCACTGCTAAGATATGGGTCTCCCCTCAATTGAAGAGGTTTAGAGCATACTCCACCACGCTGCTCAACTGCGCAGATTCAATTTCTTGAATTGGTTCTACGATTTGTGTGGTCAGCCTACTACAGCTTCAGCTTGCTTTCCCTTCAATTTCGATAGTGATAATATTAAAATAGTAATAACCATTAACAGCGCTGATAATATGTATCAAACGAGCCTTACAATGAAAACATCGACAGTTAACATTTGAACTTGACACTACTGCATACAATAGTGAGAATAAACGACTGATGAATATTAAATACTCTGCGCTAAATACTCAATACAAAACTGTTAATTATATAAATGTTGCAAAAAATCCTTAGTGTTTGGCCTGACTGAAACTGACTACACCCTAGGTACAGATGGACTATGTTCGTGGCGGGCGCTAGTGATGCGGCGAATGGGGCGCATTAGTCCGAGTTCAAAATATCGATACTCGTAAATCGATAGCGGATCAAAACATTTAAAAATTAAAATTAAATACTCAAAACAAAACTATTAATTATTATTAACTAGATTTAGTGTGTAAACGTAGCGAAGAATCTTAACTCAATGCTCTAAATAGACGGGACTACAATCGTGGCGGGCGCTAGGGATGCGGCTAATGGGGCGCGTTCGTCCGGGTTCAATATATCGATACTCGTGAATCGATAGCGGATCAAAACACTTAAAAATTTAAATTAAATACTCAAAACGACACAGATTTACTAGTAATTATATTTAGTGTCTTAAAATAGTGAAAAAAGTCTTTGGTGTAAACACATTTCACCCTAGGTACAGATGGGAACTACGTTCGTGGCGGGTGCTAGGGATGCGGCTAATGGGGCGCTTTCGTCCGAGTTCAATATATCGATAAATCGATAGCGAATCAGAACACTTAAAAAGTTAAATCAAATATTCAAAATAAAACAGTTAATTATTAGTACTAGATTTAGTGTCTACATGTAGCGAAGAATCCTAAGTCTATGGTCTAAACACACTACACCGTAGATGTATGTATTTACGCTGTAGCAACATCGTCATCAACATCTTTGAACCAAAACCAACGTCACCTGTAAGTGATGAATCCTGATGACTAACAAACGAGGGTCTGGTTAAAAAGCTGCATCACCAGGAAGGAAGGAGTCGCTGCATCGGCAGCGAGGAGAGAGGCAGCCTAATGTGAAGCAGTTACCGTAGCCTATACTGTAGTAAATATCATTCGCGTGCCACCACCCCCGCTGCCTACGCGGCCAGTTCTTCCCTTTTAGCGACCTCACTCACTCGCAGGAACTCAGCAACTCTCAAATAGTTTACAAATACGCTGTACCCTACTTCACTTAAACCGTACCCTACTTCACTTAAACCGTGTCTCTAGTAAATTAAATAGTGAAATATATATTTTATCTTTTCATTTGTGTTGTTTCCAACAGTGGTAAATTTTATGTATATGCTTTAATTTGCTATATTCCTATGACACAAGAATATACAAACGAATTCAACCAATTACAATACGAAGTTAGTACTAGTATACTTATATAGCTTGTCTGTCGTTGTATGAGTTTGGCACGTTTGGTATCCATACAAATTTTATTGCATCCCATGTCCATTTGCTTTCATTTCCGTTGACCAAACAGTTTTATGAAAGTAATATTGCACAAATGTATTCACAATTCTCAATTAAATGTGTTATTTATATTCACCTTCTAACCTACGAATAAGATTTATTCACATAAGGATAACTAGTTACTAAATGACAGATAACATACTTGTTTCCTCGTGCGTGAGTGCACTTCCGTATTAATTAAATTACGAATTGTATATAATTTTATTTGTTTTTCCATTAAAGATTGTTTCTGCATGAAATAGCGGCATGACGTATATAATTTATAAAGCATCTTCGTACACAATAGCATATTAAGCAATGCTAGAGTATATTATATAGAAGTAGATTCTGTATTTTTTTTTCCGCGCGCAATCGTCACTTTCAGTATCTTTTATGTTATTGGAGTATCATCGATAGCGTATTGGCGGCACATCACTACTGCTATGTATTTTGTGAGACGTTGGTGTTTGCGTCTGTATTTCTTGTGTTTGAGATGCTAGAGTGTTTTTTTTATACATACATGAACATCGAAATATAGAGGCGTGACCATACACTTTTGTCTATGCAAGACAGTGATCTGGTTTCCAATGTGTTGCTTACAATGGTATGGTCATATCTGAAGGCGAGCCACACGCGAGATTTCTGAACATCCCAAACCAGCCCAGAGGAAGAGGAAAGCCACCCAGCAAAATTTGGAAGGAGATGGAAGAGTACAACCTAACAAAACAACATAATTCTTTACCACAAATGGATTATGAAACCCGATCCCAAAATAAGCTGGGATTATGGGGCTGGGAAACAAAGACGAAAATGGAAAACATCCCCCACTCGGGTGAGGAGGAGTGTGGAGGGTTTGTTTCATTTTCATCATAACAGCGAGCACAGTGTAGAATGCCCCCAATCTAGATGGATTGATGACCTCCTTAAAGCGGCTGGAAATGTCTGGATGTGGAAGGCAGAGGATTCCACTTTGTGGAAAGCATTGGAGAAGGCCTATATCAAGCAGTAGGTAGATACAGGCTGGTGGTGATGATGATAATAACGAAGGAGATAAATCGTACGATGCGCGTAAAGTAACTATTAAAAATCGCTGACATTTGATCGTACGAACTCATCAGTTCACGTGTCAAGGGTAAGCGAATTCACCCGCTGATGATGCAATCAATAACCGAGTCCTTATGTCGAAAACACACGACACTAATAATTTATGATAATTTACGTATCTACTGCAATCCCTATTATATTTATTGGAGTTGGCAATAGTTTCCTATTATTTTGAATTAATTAGCGTGTTACCCTTGACTCGTTGAACTACGAAATAGACGGCAAGCCACAGTATAATAAAGCTATGGTAAATGATTTGTTTTATAATATTCATTTGATTGAGACGAGCTGTGAAAATTATTCATTACTAGCCTCCACTCAATCTGTCCGTTCCCATCTCGTTCCTGTGGATTTCCTTCTTATCTGGACAATTTCATCATATTTTTTCTTAAATGAGTGAGCTATTCTGCTTTTCGGAATGGAGACAAATCTAACAATTCAAAGATCTTATGAGTCGATCCAGCTGTTCTTAAGTTCTAAATGGTGTAGCAGTGTAGCTAACCCGACTTTGTTTTGTCGTGTAGAAACAGAGTCCAGTTGCGGGGGAAAATGTATAATCTATGTCTTGTACTGATTTATGTTCGCGTGACTTAAACTATTGAGACGTACCATATACAATGTCCCACACGTGTGGGATAACATAAAAGTAAAAACAGAAGGAGATGGCGAAGCGTTGTTCGTCAAAATGCTGTTCTCCGGAGAGGTCATGACTGACACACAGGTGGCGGTATACATAAAAATACCCTAGAGATTTCGCAAACAGTGTTCATTATCAATTAATGAATTTGTTCAAAATTATCTTCCCTTTTGAAAAAATCATTAAATGAAATGTTTGCGAAATCCCTGGGGTTTTATACAATTGAAGAACAAAGTATTCTTAAAGAACAAAGTGAATAAATCAGAGTTGTGAAATAAAAAGATTATCTGAGACTGCCGTTAAGTATTAATGATTATGAATACAGGTATATTGTCACTGACGTACGTACATAACAAAAACCATATAATTTTCTGACTGTCAGTCGTCATAAAGTAATCGCGGAATGACACCTCGTACTGTGACCCCAGACTGACGACAAACGAATAATGTTGTCGGGGAAAAACATTCATTATAACTATAAATAGAAAATCAAGCTATTTACTAAAAGTTTACATAAATATATAAGTACTTATATGTATATATTTTAATACAATTGTTTAGAACATGTTACTTTAGTAAACATAGGGCGAATGTTTGCGAAATCTTTGCGCGCTAGGTAAAAAGTGCTTTTCCAAATTAGGGTGGAAAACTAGTTTTCATCATGAGTGCAGAAACAACTCTGACTGAGTCAACTCGTTTGCCTAGTAACTTATTTTATTTTTGTATTTCAATGGAGGTACTATTTTAAACAATTTCGATAAAAAATAAATACTTTTACTGTTAGATGACTCATATATTTGCATATTTATTTTTGGTGTACTTGTAGTGACGTCGTCAACCCTTATTCATCCCACTGTTAGGATTTGGGCCTCCCTTCATTCGAAGGGGTTTAGAGCGTACTCCATCACGCTACTTAACTCCGGGTTGGCGGACGTCCGTATTTTCAAACCGCCTATCGGCTACTGTCTTGACTTGTCGACTGTCATCCAATGACAACGGGACCGAATGGCTTAAAGCACGGTAGCACGGAGGAGCTCGAGTAAATAAACACATCCATGGACAGCCTACGGTTGACGTGGCTTAACTTGCGTGTTCATGTAGACATCGAGCTCCTCACGAGGCTGGTGTACTTGTAGTTTTTCAAAATGTTCGTAACAAAATGTAAAGTAGAAGTGTTTGAACAGCCCCCTTACCACCACCTCTTATTGCGATTCAATAACTGAATAGAATGCTTATTCATACCAATGAATAAGCGACTCTGTTTCAAATTGGATAGAGTCGCTTATTCATTGGTATGAATAAGCATTCTATTCAGTTATTGAATCGCAATAAGAGGTGGTGGTAAAAGGGCAGAAGGTAACGAAGGAACGTAAATTGTGGTTAATAGAAGTAACATAATTATTATTTATTATTATTTAATAAGAGTACCTACAAGTTGCAGTTCGAGGACCCATTTAAATATAGTAATGATGACAAAATCAAACATTCCGCATTAATCAAAAAAGCTAAATTATTTCCGTACGGGGTTCCGTAGTGGAGAAAAGACGTATTATGTTTGACGTGACAACGTCTTTTATATCGATGAACGCCGGCTGCACGCACGAAAAAGCACGACTCATTGTCACGTTTCGCCTGAGCCGAGCGTGCAAGCGAGAGCGCGGCTTGTTGTGAGACATCTATCTCTCTTCCACCCCATCGACCGATGTTTTCTTATGACGTTATCACGTAAAATTATGGTCCGTAAACCGACTTTACAGAGAACCAATTTTTTTTTAAATTTTGGACTTCAACAATTTCTTATTTAGCAATATTAAATAATATTTTATCTTATTTAAAAAAACAGCAGGTTTTCGGGTCCACTCCATGTTTTCTTTTAAATTCCTAATGTTATGCGAGTGCGCTGGTGTTTATGAACCCAACTGAAGTTCGTACGGCAATAGTTTTATTTTCGACAGTGGTGTTCTTGCATTGATTTATTTTAAAACCAGAATCTTTCCACGTATGTTTACATAGTTCTCTATGCCTAAAAAAAGGTTTGCTTTTAATACAGTCGGTTTCTTCGTTGACTGAGCGAGCGAATTGAGCGAGATCTGTAAATGGAGTAGGAGCGATTTTTTTTTTGTTTTCTTGTATGTATGTTTGTGTTGCGATAACTCACAGTCCCGTGGTCCGATTTTCATGAAATTATGTATCTAAGTATGCAGAAAATGTTAACACAATTTTCAAGTTCGTTGCGCAACGAAATCTATTCAGCAGGTTTTGAGATATTCGCGAAATCGCATGATTATTTGCAAACGGCTAATCCGACTTTGATGAAACTTATTAGCAAGTATGTGTATATAAAATTTATAAACAGTCTAGTAATTTTTTAGATATATTAATTAATTTCAATTAAAATTGCCAGGCCTCAGTTACGGCTTTTAAATTTTAAAGATTTTACAAAATTTTATTCACCAAAGGATCTCTAAAATTACTGCTTTTATTACACCACATTTTACGCGTAGTTGCGCACTTACAGATTATATAGTAATTAGTAGTAAACTATCATAATTGGTTCGTTAACTCGAACAATGCACACGTGTTTAAGTTAGATGCAATCTTACTGTTTGCAACAAAGAACCCACCACATATAGGTAAAGTGGTACATCGTCAGGTGTACAAGTTAGTCATTATTAGCAAGTGACGAATCTGGTGGAATGGCTAGTAATACTTTGGCTCCAAGAGTCCCGGCTGTTGTCATTAGAAAACAGTCGTAAAGTCAAAGCCTTTGGGTGGCTGGAAAACACTGGCCTCCGCCAACCCGCAGTTGAGCAGCGTGGGATCCTCTAAATTCATTCGATTGAGGGGAGGCCCGTATCCCAGCAGTGGGATGAATAATGATTGACGATGATGTAATACAGACAAACAATAATTTATAAAGAAAAAATAAAGACTTTATAAGTGACTCGTATGTACATCGGTGTCTGTTTAATTTCGGAACATGCAGGCTTTATTTCAAGGGTTTGGTCTGGGTGCTCTAAAACCTCGTCAATTGAGGGGAGACCCGTATCTCAAAAGTGGGGATTATAGGTTGATGCCGAAATACTTTAAATAAATGTAACCAAAAGTTACTTAGTAAAATTTTGGTTCAATTGGTACTTATAAAAAATACCTGCGTGCTGCGTAAGGTATTAAAAAATTAGATTAGTGCGATAAAGCAATTAACATATTTCAAAATAAAATAAGACATAAAAAAAATTTGGAATGTGCCGAGTCTTTGTGCATAAAATCTAGTTGAAAAATATTTTTATTAACACACTACGTTATTTAAAAGCTGATTTCATGAATTTATACAAACGTAAATAACATCAACAATCGTTAACTTCAAAAACAAATTCATCTAATCAGCTATAAACCTTATAAAATTAGTGGTTGTCATTGAATAAACGAGGAAGTAATTTCACATATTTAATAGGTACAAAGGTAGTGGATGCAATGGCTGTGTATTATAAATAATGTAATAACTCGACTGAAGGCCCTGCGGGATACTTTTCATTACATTTCATTTTGTTTATCATTGACGAGCTTGGTGGTCGAATGGTTAGCAATGGCCACTTTGACTCCGATGTCGCGAGTTAGATTCTCGCACAAGACAAACATTTGTGTGCATGAGCATGTCTGTTTGTCTTGGTCTGGGTGTTTTCTATGTATTATAAGTATGTATTTACAAAAAAAATGTATTTAAGTACATTTATCAGTTGTCTAGTACCCATAACACAAGCTTTACGCTTAATTTGGGACTAGATGGCGCTGTGTAAATTGTCCATAAATATTTATTTATTATTATTAATGTTATCAGACATAGATGTGTATTTGTTGATTAAAACTTCTTTTATTTAAAACTAACTTTAACCCTTTTTTTTTAATGGATAATAATTACAATCTATACAGAACCCGGGGTCCGTACCTTTAGTTATCAATCGTCTATTTTTCTGTCACAATTTTCTTACAATTTATTAATTGCACGACGCTATTATGCTAATAATCATATTATAGTCTAACTACTTAATCTAAATCCTTCTATTGTTTGACCTGCAACCATACAACCACGGCAGACCAGCCCCCTCTGGCAGCAGCCGTTCACGAGTTGATGCATGGGGCAGCCATCACCGCATTCAACCATTTTATTGGGAATGCGGCGACCCGCCACACGACACCACCACCAGTTTGAACACTTTAGTGAGCATGACTACCTTGGACTGTTAACTTTAACCCTTTGAATGAAGAGTAGCTATAAGACGGGTAGGAGATACCCAAAGCTTTGATGTAAAATTTTTGATACTATGATTTGGAGTTTGCATTTTTTTTTTTAATTTTTAAGTACATAGTAGTATCCATTCAATAATTAAATTAAATCCCAGCAGTAAGTACAAAAAGCATTATTTTTCATTGAAATAACTAAGTATCCAAATTTTCTTTGGAAAATAAGCAAATTTACGTAGTTTTTCTTTTCGCATAAAAATCATGACAAGAGCATGATGGTTCCTCACAAAATAAACATGATTTTCTATATATATCAAAATATCTTTAAGAAAATTGATTATTTATTTTAATTTAAAATTTAAACGGTAATATAAAATGACTTTTTATTTGCTAGAGATTACTTTTCTGTTTCAATTTATGAAATTCATTAATGAACATGAGTCATGATCATTAATGATGAGACACAGTTTTATAATTCACGTAGTTAATTAAAAAATACACTAGATTCACACAAATATATTGAAATATAATTAGTAATTCAATTAAGTTAATTTAATTAAATCAACGCACTTTGAAGGTATATGTGAAGGTATAGGTGATACAGAGTGAATACAATACTCAACGTTTTATAAATATTTTATAAATATGATTTTATAAATATTTATAATCTTTTGTAACTAGGTATATTTTATAAGGTAATTTTGATTTTGAACAATAATTACAATGTAAAATAGAAAATACCGAAATACAAGACGTTTTTCTACTTAAAATTTAGTAAAATATTATATAAAAAAATAAAAAAAAACTCACACTTACCGATTCATAACTAAAACACTGAAAAACATCACTATAATAATCTCTTACTAATTTACAAACAAAACTAGCAGAGTATACGCACTATCCATCTATCTGCCACAACAAACTCATCACTACTCGGAACTGTTAAACTAAGATTCAACCTGAAAGCCTCCTTAAGGCTTCCTACTGACTGATACGACCACTAATAATGTGCAAACGATCACAGAGTACTGAATGAAAACAGAAGCGACAGTGTACTTAAAAGCTATAGAGGGGCGAGGTACGGCCTTGTTACTTGGTTACGTGCATTGCTATACTTTAGCGAGCTCGTCTGCGAAAACTCTTGCTCTTGGGAAAACCGCTAAACGATGGTATACAGGTCAAAGTACAATGAGTACTATCGCGTTAATTCTCCGCTAGAGGCGCTAGAGTAGAGTGAGGTCTACAAAATGTCAAATGTCACTGTTTTTGAGTGGACTACTGGGGTTTATTTCTATTTAAAATGTTGTAAATATTTGATGGCATATGAGCTACGGGTCAATGAACGTCAGTGCTTCGAGACAGTTTTATACTTCGAAAATTTATGTCCTTCTTTTCACTTCTTTCTTTTTTTTGCACAACACTGTGGCATGCTTGATATTTTTGCAGTATGGTTGTAAATATATTTAAGTTTATTATCTGTTATCTAGTAACCGTAGTACAAGCTTTGCTTAGTTTGGGACTAGATTGCAGCGTGTGTAATTTGTGCAGGAATATTTATTTAATTAAATCACAATCATTCTGTATAGACAAAATCATTAATGTGTAATACCTACTCATAAATTGTAATGTTATAGATAGTTATTGTATTTATTAACATTTTTTTATGAGAGAGAACAACACCAGGGAGTCGCCGATCCGTTGCCAGTCTCTACTCCTTCTTTTCTTTCAAGTGACCTCACTCAATCGCAGAAACACAACAACCGTCAAGGAAATTGTTATTTGGCTGCAGTATTCTGTGAGGTGGAGGTATTTCCCCAGTCGGGCAGCTTAAAAAATTCGCTATGCCCTACCTCTCTTTTTACCAGAGCCTCCTTTGTCAGTCAGCAGGCTGCACCACGTGCAGGTGGGGTTGAGTTTTGTTCAAAGATGTTAATGAACTTCTTACACCCCCTATACATAGATACCTAAATATAAATCCATATAAATAAATTATGTTTTTAGGGTTCCGTACCTCAAAAGGAAAAACGGAACCCTTATAAGAAAGATCACTTTGTTGTCCGTCTGTCTGTCTGTCAAGAATTTCTATGTCGAGAATGCGTGGAGGTATCAAGCTGAAATTTGAACTGTATACTTAGGTCTACGGTCCCATGAAGTTGTAAAAAATCAAACTGCTAAGTTTACGTAAAAAAAAGTTACGGCCGTTTATTCAGCAAAAAACGCATATTTCGACACACTCAAGGGAATCAAAACCTATAGGGTACTTCCCGTTGACCTAGAACTATGAAATTTGGCAAGTAACATCGTTATAGACTACAAGTACAGGAATAAATCTCAAAACTATACATTTGCAAATAGATCTTAAAAAATAGGATGTCTATGTTTTTATAGGGTGTCGAAATTTCAAATTGAATCTACTAGTTCAAATGGGGTATCATATGAAAGGGCTTGATGTACACATCGCAAAATATATTTTATTTATTTTTTTCGACGCATTATTTCTTATTTATAATGAAAAATATCAAATTTAATAATGATACTACGTACCTACGGAACCCTCGGTGGGCGAGTCCGACTCGCACTTGTCCGGTTTTTTTTATAATAATGACATTTGTTTTTACTTAGACAAGAAAATCACCAAAAAATTTAAAATAACTTTAACTGAATGAGCCGTGATAAGATGCTGTAGAGTTGGTATTGTAACAACAATCTAAGTAATAGCAGATTTATATTAATATTAATACAAGTTACACCATGAAGTGATCCTTTGACTCGTCTGCAACTGTTTCCATTCGCACTGCGCATGCGACTGCAGCATCATAAATAAATTACACATAGGTATTTGTGAACCATAATTTTCTCAAAACAATTGCCCGAGAAGTGTCACTTTGGAAAACAGTAAACATGCACGGCATTGGAGATTCCGCACTATATACGAGTATAGTCACAAGTATTTCTCCGCACTACAATCGAAAAGTTTAATTTTTATTCAATGAAAGTTTCATTTATTACTTTACTGTATATTAGGTTGGGGAAAAAGTCTTTTCGTATTTTATATGAAAATTCAAAACATTTTTTAATAAAGTTTATTTACATTTAACTAAAGTATGTAGGTGCCATTATGTTCGATAACTTTTTGTCATCTTGTAGGTAGAGACATGATCCCATTACTATAGAAATTTTGGGACTTCTGTTCAAAAAACCGCGACAAGTGGTTTTGGCAGTCTTCTTGTGATGTTATCCTGACATTGCCTAAAGAATTCTTAAGAGACCGAAACAGGTGGAAATCAGAAGGTGCAAGGTCAGGACTATACGGCGGATGCATTAACACCTCCCAGTCAAACTCTCTTAATTTTTGCTGAGTGGCTAAAGATGTGTGAGGTTTAGCGTTATCATCAGTAGAGTTCAGAATCGATAGTCCTGCCTGGCGGTAACAGCTCATAATGAATATCTTCCCTTCCAATCCCACCATACACACAGCATCACCTTGTTGCGGGTTAACCCGGGTTTCGCCTGAGTCTCTGAAGCCTGGCCGGTCTTTGACCACGACCTTTTTATGCGCCAAAACTGTTATGTGGTCAATTCCTAGTTCTTCAGCTACGTCGTAACTACTGATATGCCGATCTTGCTCCACTTTTTCAGAAATGGCATCCATTTTATCCGTAACAGGGCGACCAGAGCGACGTGCATCTTTGACATCAAAATTTCCGGATTGAAAACGCTTAAACCAAATTTGTGCTACTCTCACAGACACTGCACTAGGTCCATAATAATCACAAATTTTTTTCGCAGATGTGTTGAATTTTTACCTTTTTGTAGTAAAATTTTAAAATGTATCGAATTTCTTCATTAGATTCACTCATCTTGACAGTAAAAAAAACAAATGAAAATCACACATTTACCTAATTTGAATTTGGAATTATCTTTTTTAAAATTTAAACTTTTTATAGATATCAAAACCTGCTAAATACAAATGGTATAACCAAAGAGATTTTATTACAAGTTCATACATACTATAATGCGAAAAGACTTTTTCCCCTACCTATTATGTTAAAGTTATGAAGTGATGAAAGATAATAGCTGAGCTTTTCTTGTAGAAATAATTATTTTATTATAAGGCAAACTTCAATGAATATCCATAGAAATTTATAAATAAAATATCGTGGCTTAGCAAACAACTTAAAAAATCTTTATTATTTAAATAGTTGTCTTGGACAACTTGCCAGATAGATATTTTTTGAAAAATTTTTCAAAAAATATTTATATTTCAAACAACATAAAAAATCTTCTATAGGTTCTTTCTACAACGTAGGATACGTTGTAAGAAGTGGTTAACAGCTAAAGGTTGACTGAAAGAGGTCTCTTTTAGAATTAAGTCCGCATTTATGAATTATGTTTGAATACACGTAACCTTTTAAATTATTATGCGCAATAAAGGATGTATAATTCATCATTATTATCAGACTGTTATATCTACCCACTCTTGGTTAAGCTTTAATGCTTTTCAACATATGCGACGTTCCGCTTCCCATATATACAACATATGATGATCCAGCCGCTTCAAGCATCTTTTATTGAGACCATCGGTCTAACACTTCATCAAAACAAGGAAAAAGAAGAAGAACAAGGTACAATACAAAGTACCTAACTTTACTAGAGGACTTTCTTCCCCCTTCTGCTATCGCTGACTCGGCAGATGTGGTCGACTCACTGTCGCTTCAGAGTGCTGATTTTGAGAGCTATGTCGAATTTTCTCGTTCCGGTTTCGATCCCATATAGAAACTTCGAGCATAGCTCATGAACCAGCCCAACCGTCAGCGTCCACTCTGCATCGTAGGCCATAATGGTAAGGATGCACTGGTTGAAGACTTCAAGTATTCGGGTATCTGTGTGGAGTAGAAAAATTAACACCAAAAACATTCATAAATTCATTTTATAAACATACGTTTTTCAAGGAAGTGATTATATAGAATTACATAATAGTTTCATCAGTTTTAAGTATGTGTAGTATAATTTAAAAATATTTAAGTTTATTATTAGCAATTTTAGACGTGAACCATCCTCACTCGACCCTTAAATGACCTTCGCGCTTAACTTAATAGTAAATAGACACGCACATGTTGGTAGTTGAGATAAACGTTACACTGTTTAAGCAGTATTTAAAGGATGTGGATGTCACAGAAACAGAATGATCACTGAAAAAAAAGGCAAATATGGATTTTGCGATAAGCGCGTTGAAGCGCGGTCGCTAATGCTCTTAGCCGACTCCGCTGCGACGCCGTTTTGACTTACTGGTGAGCGACACGCTTAAGAGTCCCTACCAATTTCGGCGCGCTACTAGATTAGGTAATTATAGAAGCGCAGGGTACGAACTATAGTTGATAATCGTAGTGTGCGTTGAAGCGTGCGGTGAAACAGGAACAAATAATCTTGATCCGTCACCGCTATTATTAGCCATCCATAGTTTTTAAGATTTCGTAATACTGGATGGATTTTATAGTGATTATGAAGTTATGTTTAAACACCCTATAAAATATCGTAGCCTATTACGTACGGCATTCACTATGGTAAAAGCAAATTATAAAGTGTAAGCAGCATATAACATACGGTACGTCTGAAACGAATTACACGTGTTATTGCTTACATAATACAGAACAACGGGGAGGTCTGTAGCATTTCCCTCGCTTTAAGACCGCAGGCCATGAGAATATAGTATAGCGAGCCATTTCATCGTATTATAAAGCTAATTTAATTTATTTGTATACAAGGTGGATAAAACAGGCGGGACATGGAGAAAAATAAGATAATGAAAGCTATGATAAGACAGTAAGTAATTACTGGTGATTATGTTCTATGATGAAGTTGACATGGTAATTATCATCTTTGTCTTATACAGGTTGTCCCAAAAGTATGCCACACGGAGGGAAAGTACCTTTAATATTGTAGATAGAACATTTTACTGAAAGAAGACGTCATTTTCATTTTGAAAATAATTCGAACTATTTAAAGATTTTCAAAAAATCGCCTGTCTGAACCGGGAATCGAACCCGCTCAATGTGAAAAGCACCAAGTGGATTCCCAATCAAGACAGGCGATATTTAAAAATCTATGAATGCAGTTCGAATTATTTTTAAAATGAAAATGAAGTCTTCTTTCAGTAAAATGTTCTATCTACAATATTAAAGGCACTTTCCCGTGTGGCATTCTTTTGGGACACCCTATATAAGACAAAGGTGATAATTACCATTGATGTGATATATATATATATATATATATATATATATATATATATATATATATATATGTCATGTAATGTAATTGAACACAGTGATAAACGAAGTTCGAACGAAATGGACGTATAATTAGATCAAGTTGACATGAGTTTTAACAACTCATGTCAACTTGATCATAGAACATAATCACCAGTAATTACTTACTGTCTTTTATGAGCTTTCATAATCATGGGTTTCTAAAAATTCACAATATTTAAAAATAAAAATGTACTCGTAAATAGTTCTTTTTGCACATGTAGTACTGATCGAAAGTAAAAGCTTACATATTCTTGAGACGAAGACGACATATGTGACAATCCCACGTTTCGTCTTTTTTTTTTATGATGCACTGGTAATGCGTTCCTTTCTTTCGACCCATTATCTACAACAAATTTGTATATTAATACTAGTAGCTTAGGGGCTGTGTTGGGCTCAATCACTAAAACTTTCTGTCGATTGATTAGTCAAACAAAAAATGTAGAACCATTACAATAAAATACGTGTGTGGTTGGAGGACCTTTGTCAGGAACGAGGTCCTTAACACGTATGATTTAAATTAATGGTTTTTGTAACCATGACAACAACACCCATGACGGAAAATTTTCGCTGCCGCCATTTTGGAGTCATATTTTGACCTCACTAATGACTTTAGCACTCTCAAAAACTCTGAAAACCACACCCATGACGAAAACTTTAAAACTTTTCACATCCGCCATCTTGGATTTTTATTTTGACCTCACTATCGGTTTCAGCACCCTAGAAAACCACGAAAACGACACCCATGACGAAAACTTAAACTTTTTACATCCGCCAATTTGGATTTTTATTATGACCTCTATATTGGTTTCAGCACCCTAGAAAACCACAAAAACGACACCCATGACGAATACTTTAAAACTTTTCACATCCGCCATCTTGGATATTTATTTTGACCTCGCTATCGGTTTCAGCACCCTAGAAAACCACAAAAACGACACCCATGACGAATACTTTAAAACTTTTCACATCCGCCATCTTGGATATTTATTTTGACCTCGCTATCGGTTTCAGCACCCTAGAAAACCACAAAAACGACACCCATGACGAATACTTTAAAACTTTTCACATCCGCCATCTTGGATTTTTATTTTGACCTCACTATTGGTTTCAGCACCCTAGAAAACCACAAAAACGACACCCATGACGAATACTTTAAAACTTTTCACATCCGCCATCTTGGATTCTTATTTTGACCTCACTATCGGTTTCAGCACCCTAGAAAACCACGACAACGACACCCATGACGAAAACTTTAAACGTTTTCATATCCACCATCTTGGATTTTTATTTTGACCTCAAAATCAGTTTCAGCACCCTAGAAGAATATAAAAACGACACCTATGACGAAAACTTTAGTTAATCCCATCCAAATGACACACAAAGAATTAAAAAAAAAACATCAAAATCGGTCAAGCCGTTTTTATAAATATAAAAGATTAGGCATGCAAAATTTTAATATTCTTCATAAATCAGCAAAGTATTTACTTAAATTAAAATTAATACAGGCCCAAAATGTGGTAGTCGGCGTACAATTTCTAGAAATGTTTACGTAGATTACGAGCGCGCCTGCGATTAAAAGTGATACGTCCTCTCGCTGGGAAGGCCCGGTCGCTACTGGCAGGATCGGTTTTGCGCGGTCGATAATATAGTTCACTTTGCCTTTTATTTACGAAATGAAGTTATTACTTATTTATATAATAAAATTTAGATTCTATTAAATGGTTAACTTAAGATTAATAGGTAATTTTTAAAAATTCTCAAAAGTGTTTCTAAGGAATAGAAAAAATTACTTATTTGTCTAGAAGTTTCCCAAAAATAACGTTATTTCAATATTTTTTTCCTGCTATATTTTGTGAAGAAGTTGAAAAAGTGGTCCAGCCACGTGCAAGTAGCCTATATAATGATGCTGATGATATTTTTTAATGTTCAAAAATATAAGTAGTTTCTTGTAAACAGATAATCAAACGTCAGTCTCGCGTCATTTTTTGGAAAACTTGTTGCAAAGTTTAGTGTTTTTCCATGAATACTTAATATTTTTGAAAAAACCCTTTCAGCCACATGCAAGACAAAGAACTGAACTTTTTAAATCAATAATAATTTTGTTTAGATTCGCTTTCCCTTTCTCACAACCGATGAACAAAATTGATCAAAATCAGCCAATTTCTTGCAGGGCCTCTTAAGGGCTAAAAAAAACACGCTTAAGCTTTTTTTTTTTCTAAAGTTTATCGTAATTTTGTATGAAATATAAATGTTTATATTAATATCTATGTTTCTGCTGTAAAAAATATGCTCTAAAATGCGAAATGAATTAATACGAATTTAACTTAGAGATGGATTAAGGCAGTGATAATAACTAAAGTAAAAAAATTATTGTTTATAAGTTTATACACGCTTGTAGAACTAATATAATAAATCCAAAATTTTGTATGTTTATTTGTTTTTTACTTTAAATTACGGCGTTAACCGATTTGTTTAAAGTTTTATTATTATTTTATTTTAAAATGCACGGGAATTTATATACGAAAGTATCAATGCAAACAAATTTTGGTAGAAATAAAAAAAATAATTTACAATATCAATAATTAGTAATGACTAAGTAGACATTGACAGTAAAGTATACAGGTATAGGCCTCCTAACAATATTTTGAACAATGTGGAATATATTAATTTTATATTCATTGACGTGCGAATATAGAAGAAATAATTTTGTATATTGATTAAGAACTTATAAAAAAAATGTATAACAAAAACATAATATTGGGGTGTAAGAGGTTCATCAACATCTTTGAACCAAAGCCAACTTCACCTGCACGCGGTGCACCCTGCTGACTGACAAACGAAGCTCTGGCGAAAAGAGAGGTAGGGAGCGTAATTATAAGCTACCCGACTGGTGAATGTTACCACCTCACCGAATACCGCAGCCAAATAACGGTTCCCTTGAGGGCTGTTGTGTTCCTGCGAGCTACCCCGCTGCCACCGATGCTGCGGTGGCAGCGGGGGTGGCGGCGTGCGAGCGATATTTTATGTTGAGAGCGTTAATATGGCTACGGTAACCGCATTACATCAGGCGGGCCGTATGCTTGTCTGCCACCCGACGTAGTATAAAAAAAAAAAAAAAAAAAAAAACACAAATTATTAAATAAGTTTACACATGATTTTAACGAGGCTTTGCAATGCGAGAAAAGAACCACCTCCATTTTAGTTCAGTATATTTGTTCGTTATGTATAACAGTAGATTTTTTTAACCAAAGTATTAAGCTCTAAACCCCTTCGATTGAGAGGAAACTTATATCCTAGCAGTGGGATTAATATGGACTGATGCAGAACATATTTAGGGAGTAGTGATCTTTCAGTTTTATCTAACAAAAGATAGATGACCTTTCACGAATTAGTGAGGGTAAGTTACCATTTAACTGTGCAGCGCGGTACGTAAAATGACTTGTAATTACCAGCACTAAAGATTCTGATGGTGTGAAATGAACTCTCTGCAGTCCCCTTACCACCATCTCTTATTGCGATTCAGTAACTGAATAGATTGCTTATTCATACCAATGAATAAGCAATCTATTCAGTTATTTCTAATGGAATAGAGTCGCTTATTCATTGGTATGAATAAGCAATCTATTCAATTATTGAATCGCAATAAGAGATGGTGGTAAGGGGGCAGGTTCTTCAAGAAAACCGTAAAGCTGTGTTTACAGATTGGGAAACGTGTGAGACTCTGATATTGCAAGCTTCTATATGCTATCCTAACTGTAACTATCAGGCGGATATTATGTTTTTCTGTCACTCTACAGATATAAAAATTGGTTGTCTCTAAAGACGGTTTACGGATGATAAGTTAACGTGATAACGTCGTAAGACATCGGCCGATGGAGTGGAAGAGAGACCTTGATCCGCGCTCTCGCTTGCAAGCTCGGCTCAGGCGGAACGTGACAATCAATAAAGTTTTTTCTTGCGTGCAGCCGGCGTTCATCGATTTATACGACGTTGTCACGTCAAAAAAGGGAGCAGCAGGGTTGTGATGAGATAAAGAAAGGAGTAATAAAAGAGCAGTTCCCTTACCACCATCTCTTATTGCGATTCAATAACTGAATAGATTGCTTATTCATGCCAATGAATAAGCGACTCTATTTCAAATGCATTAGAGTCGCTTATTCATTGGCATGAAAAAGCAATCTATTCAATTATTGAATTGCAATAAGAGATGGTCGTAATTTCTACTGATCAAACAAATAATGGTATTTGGTCAAAAGATAAATTATTTAATTTCATATTAATAATTATTGTAATAAAATTTACAGCTCCTAGAATAGAAGAAATTCCGGCTAATTATAAAAATAATAATAAAGTACTGTAGCTACATACCAATTCAAAACGGAGGCGTTGTCGCTCGGTATTGATTGTAGAACTGGTATTCTTCTTCTTCAGTGAGAGCACACTCCTCAAAGCACCAGAGTCCAGCGATGGCGAGAAGTATTGTGTATACTGTGTAATAGACCAAGTAGATCAGTATACTGAGCCACATCGCGGCCAGGGTCTAGTAGGTAGACAGGGCACTGCAACAAAGATATGAACAATTAATTATTAACTGAAACAAAAAACTCGACTGAAATTTGAAACAATTGTTTTTGTTATTATCCTCCATGTCTTTTCTCTGACGTCATATTAAAATAAATTATCCTATTTAAGTCTTACATTGGCCGTGTGGTTTCCGGCAGACTAGAATAGAATCACTCCGTCTCTTCCCGTGGATGTCGTACAAGGCGACTAAGGGAAATACATTATCAAACACCGATCAGGCTTCCCCAACCCGTTTGGCCAGCCTGGGGAGTGTAGGCCAAATCCTCCTTCTGTCTGGGACGGATGAGAGAGGGTCGTGCTCCTGTAGTGGAGACTAAAATGACCTGATGATGAAGTCTCACAGCTGAGACGACTCTAATGATATTTCATATATTGAAATCCGTGAAGCGATTTAGGATGTAGAACGTGTTAAAGAAATACAACATACGAAAAACAAAACCCTCCCTTCTTCGTCAGTCAGGGGCCCTACCGGCTAAGCTGAATCCGATTCCCATCGAATTTTTTTATTGTGAAATTCAATCTTCAGTTTAGATTTATGCTGCTTATATTATGTGTTTGGCTTAGCTGGTTTACTCTGCAGCTCTACCGACTATGCTGGAGATATTTGTCAATAACTTAAACATAAGAGCTATTTTTCGAATCAAAATATTCGATAGTCATCGGCTTCAGCTTCGGCGATAAGGCTCCAGGTAAGGTTAGTCAGAATTCATATTCATCTTATCTCTTCTCTTCCAACTGGGTTTTCACTGCAGGTTATCAGAAGATTTCCAAGCTAAATAGGACCCGCGGATTAACGACAGATTAATAAACCCATATCTATACAGGTAATGGTCGATATACTCGTAGCTTAACTTACGTATAACACTCGCCTTTTCTTATAATGTGATAGTGATGATTTTTGACTACTTTATTGTTACACGGTAATAGGTTGAACGACTGACTGTACGCATTGAGGTTCAGACTAGAAATAACCTTATTTAAGCGAGAAGGGGCTGTTAGATTTCAAGTAAGCATAGTCCGTCCACTGAGAAATGAGCACGTGCTACTTGAGATAGTTAAGTATGTGCCTATCATTTACTGGATTGCTGATAATAAAAGTACTTTACTCCCAAACACCTTTTTTATATGCCTACTAGCTGGCCCGGCCAACTTTGTATTGCCTTTAAATATTTTTACGTTATTATTGCCGATGTTTTAATAGTTATTCTGCTATTCGGCGCGGAAAGAAAATAAATTACATCACACCGCCATCTGTTAGAATCGTATGGAATTCACAAATAATACTAAGCAAATAATTTGCTATAATAAAATTGAGTTGTAAACTAATCTATCCCTCAAGTTGGATCAAACTGTACACATTGTGCAAAATTGGATTAAAATCGGTTCTGTAGTTTAGGATTCTTTATAGGACAAACAATGTGACACGAAATTTTGATATATTAAGAAGACTACGTCGGGTGGTAGACAAGCATACAGGCCCGTCTGATGCGAAGCGGTTACCGTAGCCATACGCTCGCCACATGAAATATAGCTCACGCGCCGCCTCCCCCGCTGCCAACGCAGCATCTCCTTCCTTCCTGGTGACCTCACTCACTCGCAGAAACACAACGACCTCAAGGGAATTGTTATTTGGCTGCGTATTCTGTGGGGTGGAAGTACTTTCCCATTCGGGCAGGTTACAAATTACGCTCCCTACGATTCTTTTCTATCTCAAAGACATATAGAAAGATTTGTCATAAATATCGAATCTCCATGTGACAGCTCCTCAGATACAGTGACTTTTAGTGTAAATACCTATTAAGTAAAACAAATTTTTGATATGTCAAGTCAAGTATCAAGATAAAATAACCAAGTCCTATTTTTCAAGTGGAATTTTAGTGGAGCGCCGTAAGTTTTATACCTCGGAATCCAGGGCCAGTCAATGAATCTTTATACAAACTTTGGAAATGTGTTTTTAATAAAAATATTTTGTGCGATCTCAATTTTTAAAAAATAATAATAAAAAAAGTACGTAAGTAGTAGTAGTGTTTTTTTATTATTATGTATCTCACTTAATTCACGGGTCCAGCCCGGTCATTTGATAGGCGTGCGCGGGGATATGGATCCAACGCGTAGAGGCCCCTTTGAGAAGTTTGATGTACTGTTGTACGTGGCCCGCTCCAGGATATGTCGATGGAACGATATACCCATGAGCAGGTCTCGGCAGGCGTTGAAACTATTGCGAAGTGTGATGGAAAATAAATGGGCTATGGAGATGAGATCTGGTTGAATTTAATATCGGGCTTTCGATCGATATTAAGTTGCCTGCCTGCCATAACTGCTTTTATTGCCAGTTATTTGCGGCAGGCGGTTGCTTGCCACTCACTAGATGGGCCCCCGAAATGCCAGGAAAACGGTCGGGGGCCACACCGGTGTGAGTGACTCAGGGATGTCGAGAGGTGTTCTGTGCTTTCTCCGAAGTTACTCGCGGCGTAAGCAATACTTCCACCTTTGGAGCATGTAGCTCTAGCGGCTCCTCTCTGGACGGCCAATGAAGGCAAGCCAGAGCTGAGAGTCCTGCGGGCCTTCTTGTGTTTACACTCCGACCGATGAAGACACGTCGGAGACGAAGGCCCTGACCGACTCTCTGGAGACTCGGGTCCGTGGTGTCGCTACTCACACAACAGCTCGCCACAAGCTGCCCTGCGGATTTATTATTATTATTATTATACTCATTTATTCCTTTTAGATCTCGACTTATTACATTTTTAAATATAAATAATACAAAAAATAAATACATTTAAAAATATAAAAAAGAGGGCACCCGCCGGTAGCGGAGCGAAGACCCAAGCCACCGGTGGTCAGCGCTCCAGAGTGAGGAATCCCCTCACAATGCGGGCCGTGTCCAGAAGAACCGCCTTTTGTATCCGGCTCTCGGCCCAACCGCAAAGCGAGAGCCTCTCGAGGTGACGGTCGAGACTCTTCGCTATAAGTCCGTTCACTGTTACAACTATCGGTACAATTATCGCTGAGTCCACATGCCCCATGGCGGTAACCTCATGGGCCAAGTCCAAGTACTTCGAAAGTTTCTCTTTTTCGGCCTTCACGAGGTTCTCGTTATGGGGAATGGTAACATCAACGAGAACTGCACGACTCGTCTCCCGGTCTATTAACACGATATCAGGTCTATTGGCAACAATAGTCCTGTCAGTGATAATAGACCGGTCCCAGTAGAGCGTGACACTATCGTTCTCGAAAACTGGCGCAGGTACATACCTGTAGTACGGTACCTCAGAGCTCACAAGGCGATATTTAAGAGCATCCTAGCTACTTGATTATGCCTGTGCAAGTACTCGCCGTTAGCAAGATGAGAACAACCAGAAACAATATGCCTGATTGACTCACCGGGACGGTGGCATGTTTTTTTTTGTTCTGTGGGTGGCATGTTCGACAATTGTCGACCGTACCGTCCTTCAGGATATATTTCCGGTAGTTTCGTCTTGATAACTTCGTCCATAATTGCACAGACAAAACCTTCAGTTTCTCCAAAGAGATCACCGAAACGTAGCCAGGCCACCGATGCGGACGAGTCTAAATCAGACCCATTCAGAGCCCGGTAGAATCGCCCATGTAGCTCCTTGCTCTTCCATATATCCATGCGGCTCTGGGTAGTAAGTACAGGTGGTTTGCGCCAGTTTTCGTTTGCCAAGGATAGTGGCCACGCCATTTACGTCACGTAAAGCCCTTATCAACTGCTACCACGTCGCGGTGCATCCCGCTATCACAGTGTAGGAAATATTCTCGAAGATTGTACACCTCACGGTTGTGTAGGTTTTTGGCATTTAAAAAGCCGCGGCCCCTACACTTCCGTGGGATGTACAATCTGCGGACATATTTTTATTTTTTGTTATTTTGTAAATTATTATTATTTGCGAAAAACTAATAAATTAACATTGAAGTTACTCTGCAAACATAATTTATTATATATAAAATAAGAATCTTTACTATAAACATTTTTTCCCCGTTCCGCCTCTCATTTTTCAGTAAATTAAAAAAAAATGTTATCGAGATCGGCCAATTTTTTTTAAACATTTTTATTTGAGGTTTTAATAATGCAGTCAAACACTTGCTATACAGATTCATTGACTGACCCTGGGTTCCGAGATTTTACCATTTTTATGTCTTACGGCGCTCCACTATTTGCTCAATTTTCAATGGACGGACTATACTAACTACACCTGGAATTCGCTTTAAAATTCCTCAGGTAGCTCTTAAAAAAAAAGGCAATACCATTAGTTGAAATGATTAGTAGAGTGGACTAAATAAAATATGGGCGACTAAACGCTACCTGGGACCGTACCAGCTGGCTGAATACGAACAAAAACGTTTTTTTTTGACGTGAAATGTCTTTAAAATCACTCCAATCCAATACAAACAGGTACCAAGACAGAAAACTGGACTGTAACGAATTGGTCTATATAGTCTTACATTAATAATTACAAAACTATAAGTCTTATATACATGAATCGCATGTCATTATTTAGCGTATACAGTCAGCTCGCTGTTAAGACCTTAAGTTTGCATCGGGGCCGGGCGGGACGGCGCGGCGGGGAGGGGCATTGCGTAGAATAACGGAAACTATACTAAAGCCAAAGTCAATGCGGAATTTATGTAGACAAACCATAAATCATGACAAGTAGGGTTGTCACGTCACATGTAAATTATTCATCAAGGAAAATTTTTTAACGTTACTATTAATTAAAATTATGTTATTATGGTGCTTACTACACTATATTTTACTATTTCTGACATTATTACTTTATTTAATATAATTTTTGTTCTTGTCGAAAACATTTTTCTAACTTTCAGGAATGATCTCCTTGACTTAACAACCCTAATTTACTGTCATTTTACAATAATTACAGATGTAGGCAACCTTCGGAGTAAATTTTATTATGCTGCAGATAAATGTAGAAACTGTATCATTTTCTTTCCATTTATTTTCTTGTTTTCAATTTGTTTTTAATTTAGTTAGGTTATCGCGTCTTTACAAACCGAAGAAAGAATTAAGATATACATTTTGTTTCACTTGTCAAGCATTGTTCTATAATATAGTATATTAATACATGTAAAATACTTTATAAACGTATTTTTTATTTATTTTGTTTTTTTTTTCCTTAATGTAATTTCCAGAAAATGAAACGTTCTATGACCTTACAGTGGTCGGATGATATGTTGGGATACAGGTCGGAGACCCGTATCCCAGTCGCGAGACGAATAAAGTTTGACGAGTACCAAAAAAATACAGGTCCAGGAACAAAGGTTGTTAATTTCTGTCTCTCAAAGGTTGCTAGGCAACGCTTTATTATTAAACATTCTACATTGAGATTGGCTTTAGTATACACTAAAAGCGACTCGCTGCTATAGACGTATCACGTTAACCAACAGCTGTTTCGATAGCTTGAAGTTCGGTTTATTAAGCCGCGTCTACATGCTTGCCAAACGCCGCCTACGCAGCAAACAGCAAACACAAACCAAGCAGCAAGCAACAAGCACCCAGCACACGCAAGCACAATACACCGCGGTTTGCCAAACAGGTACACAAACAGCAAATAACAAACACCGATCCACACGCTGGTGTTTGGCCATTATTTGGCAAGCGTGTGGACGGACCATAAGATGTTTTTACCTATACATGCGTTCTACCCAAAGATCTTATAAGATCTTTGGTTCTACCTGCCTCCATTGTGACAAGAAGAAAGTAAGGTAATTGCCTGACATTCCCTCAGTCCCGCGCTATTTACCATCGCGGTAAGACGTTAGCAGTAATTAAAAACAAATATTCTAAATTCGTACATAAAATGCTTTACTGATTGTTCAGTGGTCACATCCTTTTCCTTTTTGCATGTATACAGATGTAAGTATTGAGTGAGCGCTTTGTAACCAATTTTTACTGCCGTAATGTTCTGTAGGGCCTGTCTGTAAATAAAATGTGATATTTTTGTTTTTTTTTTAAGCTATTGCATAGCTTCTATCGCGGGCCTTGAGCGCGGGGACCAAATCCAGAAATTCCGTAACGAAAAAACCTCACGCTCCCCACTCCGACGGGCAAGGAGGTGTGGCTTGAAGGCCGTGCATCGTCTAACGTCGTTTCAGTTCGGCAGTCTTCGACACGGCGTTGTGTGCGTGCGATTAGACGTATTGTACGACTCTACGAAAGTCGTTTTATTTATTTAATAATAGAAAAAATTGTTTTCTTATCGGTCACCACGCTCAAAAAGTGTAACTTGAATTAATATCAAAGAAAAAGCAATACTGCATGAATAAAATAAATAAATAAAATTATAATTGCATAAGTTGATACAAAATGCTATGCAATAGCTTTACCGCGGCAGTCCCCGAGTGCCACACGTCTTTTTATATATGAGAGGGAGCACGTGGGTCACCTGATGGAAAGTATCCACCACCGCCCGTTGAGATCAGCAACACCAAGGGGCCGCTGATAGCCAGCCTATACTCCTTCCTTTCTTTCTTTCTAGTGACCTCACTCACTTACAGGAATACAACAACCTTCAAGGTAATTGTTATTTAGCTGCGGTATTCTGTGAGGTGGAGTACTTCCCCAGTCAGACAGCTTAAAAATCCGCTATGCCCAACTTCTGTTTTTGCCAGAGCCTCGTTTGTCAGTCAGCAGGGTGCACCACATGCAAGTGAGGTTGGCTTTGGTTCAAAGATTTTGATGAACCACTTACACCTATTACCTAATAGAGATAGGTATGACCTCTTAAAATTGCGTATTGAGCATAAGTAAATCTAATTTAGGACAATGTACCCTATACCTAACGGCTAATGCGTCCCGTGTGCCAACCTTCCGGTTATATCACGGGTTGCGAGTCTCTCGTCCAGTAAATCAACCAGACGAGAGGACCTTTACCTGCACCGCTTTTGCGCTCAGTAAACCAACCGAGCACGCAAGCGTAGCAGTAGCAGGTCTTACTCCGCTTTCACCTGCATGCAGGCTACTTACGTACTCTTAAGTCTAATTTAGGACAGTCTAGTATATTTTTACACTACTCCAGTTCGTTTGGTTTTCCTAATTTGAAACCTCATTTGAAACTCCAAAATTACGAACATACGCCGCCTTAACGACTGCTCTAATCATAAGTTATCAAGAAACTATGCAAATGCAGTATTTCCACATGAATTGCGGCACCCGAATCAACCGGTTTAGCAAAGCCTTCGACCTATCGACCCCAGAGGATGTCTAAATAGGCGAATCAAGTACCGTTTGGTTCTCTTTATACTAGGTTTCGCTGAATTTTGTTGCTTTATGTGTTTCTATAATGAGCTATGAAATATATATGTAAGCAATATGTAAGTATGTAGTAACGTTTTAACATCAGTTTGGGGTGTAAGCAGTTATCAACACCTTTATCAACCTCTTTGAATCAAAGCTAATCTCGCCTGCTTTGTTATTTAGCTGCGGTATTCTGTGAGGTGGAGTACTTCCCCAGTCAGACAGCTTAAAAATACGCTATGCCCAACTTCTCTTTTTGCCAGAGCCTCGTTTGTCAGTCAGCAGGGTGCGCCACATGCAAGTGAGCACTCTGCTTACTGACAAACGAGTCTCTGGCGAAAAGAGAGGTAGGGCATAGCGTATTTTCTAAGCTGCCCGACTGGGAAGTACCTCAAAGAATACCGCAGCCAAATAACAATTCCCTTCAGGGTTGTTGTGTTCCTGCGAGTGAGAGAGGTCACC
Organism: Hypsopygia costalis; assembly: GCA_937001555.2. Taxonomy (NCBI): domain Eukaryota; kingdom Metazoa; phylum Arthropoda; class Insecta; order Lepidoptera; family Pyralidae; genus Hypsopygia; species Hypsopygia costalis. Next base: position 28,158,375 of record OW443332.2, read on the forward strand.
AGAAAGAAAGGAAGGAGTATAGGTTGAATGAACAACGAATCGGCGACTTCTTTGTGTTGCTGATCTCCATGGGCGCTGGTGATTGCTTTCCATCATGTGACCCACGTGCTCGTTTGCCCCCCCCCCCCCCCCCCTCTCATACAAAAAAAAGCAAAATTCAGTAAAGAGCAACTTTACGTTTACGTAAAGTTTTAACATGAGGGGTACATTTTCAGGCCTCCCTATAAGGTAAAACTTATGTTAAGTAAGCTAATGTTACGTTTTACCTTCTTTATATTTGCTGGTTTGACCACCTAAAGAGGATGGAAGAGGATCAAATAAAAAAAAAAAGAAATTGTCCTGGGGACATTCTGGATATAGATGGAAAAATTAAGAGTCCACGGTTCTTGACGCTCTACAAACTAGTCTCAAAGTGATGCAAGATAGAAGCTGATGGCGTTTTTTCGTGCTCTGACGCCAGGATCATGTTAGATTAAAAATGGCAACGTTTAGGTAATCGTGTATTGTCACGAAAATCATACACGACAACCAAATTTCAGCGCAAACGGATGCTCGGTCAACTTTTACTAGCACGATTTGATTATAGACACTGAGACAAGTAAAACATAAAACAAGAAAACCAAACAAAAAACACGACTGCAAAGTTGTAACATTTTATTTGTTTTTTTTTTTTTTTTTTTTTAATAAATTAATGGACAATTTACACAGTGTCATCTAGTCCCAAATTAAGCGCAAGTCTTGGGCTATAGGTACTAGATAACAGATAACTTAAATATATTTTTTTTGTAGATGACTTATGAGTATACTACATAGAAAACACCCAGACCAAGACAAACAGACATGTTAATGCACACAAATGTTTGTCTTGTGCGGGGAACGAAGCCGCGACGTCGGAAGTCAAAGTAGCCATTCGACTACCGGGCTCGCCGTCAAATGGATGCTATATTTAAATAATATAGTGACATATCACTCTCCCAGTTTAAATGAATGAATGACAACAGAATGATATAATTCGTCTAGCGGTTCTTCCCGTATCAATTAATCCCTTCAATTCGCGTCCATAAACTTTAACATTAATCTCCGGTAAGCGCGGTAAAACTAACAACTTCTCCGAATGATCCTCGTAAAAATCATCGTCGTTAAAGATAGTACCTAACATACGTTTTGTCGCGAATCGCACCAAAGACGGAACACGCCAAAGAAATCCACATACATACACACTAAAAATATAAACCTCTTCTTCGTCATTCGGTTAAAAACTAAGATTTTCTTTTGTTCAGCTCGACGTAACCTGTTTTTATTTTATGCAATAACACCAGTTTTCCTCAGATACTAGTTTGACTCGTTACTCCCGCAATGACATGTTTTATTTCAATTGCTTCATAATATGCTACCTACGTCTTGTCAATGAATCATCGTTTTAAGAATTTTGACGTTGAAATTTTTTTTATAATTTTTGGTATTGAAACGTTACATTGTACGTTCCTAATACATCCATATAAAGTATTGACCTATATTTTACCTAAGTACTTTTTTCATACAAAATCGTTGTTTGACAAGTGTGTCAAAATACCTAAGATGTTAGCCTAGCCACTAATATTATAAAGAGAAGAAAAAGGGTTCGATCCTCGCACAAAAGAAATAATTTGTGTGCTGAACATCTATGTCTATTTGTCTTGATCTGTTTTCTACATATTATTTACAAAAAAGAAATGTATTTAAGTATAATATCAGTTACATAGTACCCATAGTACGAGCTTTATTTAGTTGGGCACACCCCGGCCACTTCATACAAATGACGCGTCGTTCACTATTACATAAATAATGACGTCTGTGTGTCTGTCAGAGCGAGAATGAGCGTGTGTGCGGGCGGCGCCATACAAACTGTTCCAGATTTGTCTCAGAGGGGATGTGAGGTCGGCACGAGAGAGCGGCAGGGATTGTCCATACCGTACGTAGTACTATTACTTATACTGTGGTTTGGGAGTAAATGACCGTGTGTAGTTTCCCCAGGAATATTTATTTATTTTATAAGTACTTTTTTCATACATGATCGCTGTTTGAGGTGTATAAAAATACCTAATTTGATTAAGTTCTTAGCATAGGTATGCTCTCACAAACTTTAACTCTTTATAATATTAGTATAATATTCAGGTGAATAATATACTAATATTATAAAGAGTTAAAGTTTGTGAGGTTGTAGGAGGTCATCTCTGGATCTACTGAACCGATTTTGAAAATTCTTTTACCAGTAGAAAGCCACGTCAGTTGGGAGTGTCATAGGCTAATATATAAGCCTATGACGCCCAACTAACGTGTATCCCGAAAAGTGAACATTTTTCATAGACATGTTTACTGCCCAACGAAGTAGAGATGGGTCAACTAGTGATAAATATTGTCATATTTATCTCTCTTAAATCACGGGTCAAGCCCGGTTATTTGATAGGCGTGCGCGGGGATATGGATCCAACGCGTAGAGGCCCCTTTGAGAAGTTTGATGTAATGTTGTACGCCCGCCGTGACCCGCTCCAGGATATGTCAATGGAACGATATACCCATGAGCAGGTCTCGGCAGGCGTCGAGACTATTGCGAAGTGTGATGGAAAATAAATGGGCTATGGAGATGAGATCTGGGTGAACTTAATACCGGGCTATTACAGAAGAGGGACGGACGCCTGCCATAACTGCTTTTATTGCTAGTTTTTTGCGGCAGGCGGTGGCTTGCCACTCACTAGATGGGCCCCCGAAATGCCAGGAAAACGGCCGGGGGCAACACCGGTGTGAGTGACTCAGGGATGTCGAGAGGTGTGCTGCGCTTTCTCTTTACCGAAGTTCAAATGATTGTAGTTATATGTACAATCATATAATAATATATGGTTAGTGTATTGTATATTATAATTACGTACAATAGGGGTTTTTGTAAGTATGCAGCAACACGTTCAATGTATTATTTTTTGTATTTTTATTATTTTATTGCAACTACCGAGTGAACAGGTAGCGGCCCTGGCTCTGAGTCTTTAATCTCTACAAGTACTACTGTTGACAAACTACCCTATCTTTAGGTTTTTATTACCTTATTTGCCATAGAGCTGTTTCTCACATTGCCAAGAGGGGAAGTCAAATTCCAAAAACTTCCTACTCCTACTAAAGTTTTCTGACTAATTTCGTTGTGAGATCAAAGACAGTTGTAGATTTACAACCGGATTTTTTTTTTATTATACTACGACGGGTTGCAGACAAGCACACGGCCCGCCTGATGGGAAGCGGTTACCGTAGCCATATTAACGCTCGCAACATAAAATACCGCTCGCGCGCCGCCACCCTCGCTGCCAACGCAGCATCTCTTTCCTTTCTTTCTGGCGACCTCACTAACTCGCAGGAACACAACAACCCTCAAGGGATTTGTTATTTGGCTGGGGTATTCTGTGAGGTGGAGGTACATTCCCCAGTCGGGTAGCTTACAATTACGCTCCCTACCTCTCTTTACGCCAGAGCTTCGTTTGTCAGTCAACAGGGTGCACCGCGTGCAGGTGAAGTTGACTTTGGTTCAAAGAAGTTGATGAACCAGTTACACCCCAAAACTGCGGTGGACTTCATTGTTCATTGCCTTTTTTGGTTAATCGTCGTTACACAGGAGACAGGACAGGAGGCGAGGTGGGAATGTGTGGTGGGCCCCCGTCGCGATAAAAAGAAACTGACATACAGTTTGGTGACTGTACTCAATGTTATGTTTGTTTACTGGAAATAATACTTATCTGTATTGTGCTAAGCTAATACGCACTACATAATGAGGCAGTATGAGTCATTTACAATAAAACGTAGAGACTAATTACGGGCTTCTTCAAGAAAGGCGTAAAGGGGATTTTACAGAGTCGGCAATACGTGAGTGATGCCGCAAGCGTCCATAAGCGTTTAATTAAATAAATAAATATTTTTGGACAATTTACACAGCGCCATCTAGTCCCAAATTAAGCGCAAGCTTGTGTTATGGGTACTAGACAATAATAAATGTACTTAAATACTTTTTTTTTGGTAAATACATACTTATAATACATAGAAAACACCCAGACCAAGACAAACAGATATGTTCGTGCATACAAATGTTTGTCATGTGCGGGAATCGAACCCGCAACCTCGGAGTCAAAGTGGCCATTGCTAAATCATTCGACCACCGAGCTCGTCAAATTACACTACATTAGTCACAGAGGTATTAGATAGACAGATCTCGCTGAGAACTGAGAACATCTCTTAAACATGAGATTTCGTGGGGAGGCCGATAGCAGGGTCCGGAAGTATATTAATAAAAATTTCACTAACCCTTAAAATTACTAGTTTAATATAATATAAAATCAACTAGTACAATTTTGCAAGTATTTCGACCTCGCTATGAAGGACACAGATCGCTGTAAGTAGATAGAGGGCAAAAATATACGTCCACACAGATTTGCACGTGCGATAGCTATGGCCTCATGTGCACAGTTTCATTCTGAGCATAAAATATCATTTTTTTTTCGTACTTAGATATGGTTTTTAGGTAGAATAAGATCATGCGAACGTTGCTTTGTTGTGACGTGACTTGGTTTGAGAAATGGATTTAATATATACTAAGCTCTTGTTTGTAGATTCATTGTGGACGGACGAGTTCGCATAATGAGAATTTTGAAATATGTTCCAATATTCGTGATTATTTTTCATTTGTTGTACCACAGTATAAGTAATAGTACTACGTACGGTATGGCCACTTGCTGCCGCTCTCTCGTGACGAACTCACCTCCCCTCTGAGACGATTCTGGAACAGTTTGTATGGCGGTTCACGCACACACGCTCATTCGCGCACTGCACAGATGCCATTGTTTATGTAGTAGTAAACGACGCGACATTTGTATGGAGTGGCCAAGGTGTGGTTGTGCAGTGCTTAGTATCGAAGTAACGATGACACCTGCGTGAGATCGTATCCCCGTTTAAGATCCCCGTTGGAGGTTATATAATTTACTTTCTCTACAAAAATACGAGATTTTACAGTTCACGTATCTGGCGAAGGTCAGTATTTTCAAGCCGCCATAATTCGTTGTCCTGGTTTAACTATGTAGATAGTTACACTACAAGTGGCAGATTACATTACAAGTATGAATAAATATACAATTTGTAATATCTGTGCCTTATTCTCTGCCAAGCTCACTAAAGACAATTAAGACAAAACCTTGACAATTTTGAAAGCAGGAATCTGGATTTTTCACAGAAATGACAACGATACGAATTATTTATTACCAGATACTTCATATAATCAATATCATTTTGGTAGTTGCCGTGATACGGATCGTTGGCTTTTATAACAAGAAAAGAAATCACAAAGTAACATAGGAACTGAGGAATTCCTCTAAATTTCTTATATGCAATTCTAACCACACACTTGAAAGTGATAGTTATTTAATTTGATTTATAAAAATAGGTTATTAATATTTTTTGTCAGGAAAAAACCAGAAGCAGCACCATTTTCCTATGAAATAATAGATATCGTCACTATGGAATTATTCATCAATGCGTCTCCTTAACAAATTGCAATAGATTCCAATCTGACCTTCCGCAAGAAGCTACCATCGCCAGTCAGTGCGACCAATCCGCGTATCAACTTAATTTGGCGTAGTTATTTCTAGAAAGGCTGTTTCAACACACCGGATTGATTGCCACACTGTGCACGCCACGTGAACCGCTCTTGTACAAATATGGGTGTTAAAAATTTTAATTATGTGGAAGGAATGTTTTATAGATAGTCGTTTTAAGGTTAGGGCATATCGTAGATATTATTACACTTACCTGATACATGATAGATAGATAGAACATTTATTATAAAGCACAATTACTGTTTGTCAAGGTATTCTCTGTTGTATAGGGTTCCGTACCCGAAGGGTAAAAAGGAACCCTATTACTAAGGCTCCGCTGTCCGTCCGCCCGTCCGTCTGTCACCAGTCTGTCATCTCATGAACCGTGATAGTTAGACAGTTGAAATTTTCACAGATGATGTATTTCTATTGCCGCTATAACAACAAATACTAAAAACTGGAATAAAATAAATATTTAAGGGGGCTCCCATAATACAAACGTGATTATTTTGCTCGTTTTTGCTCGCAATTCATAACGGTGATAGGTAGACGCTTGAAATACTCACATAATATTTAGTAATACATCACTGGCGCGCCGCCACCCCCGCCGCCAACGCAGCATCTCCTTCTTTTCTGGTGACCTCACTCACTCGCAGGAACACAACAACCCTCAAGGGAATTGTTATTTGGCTGCGGTATTCTGTGAGGTGGAGGTACATTCCCCAGTCGGGTAGCTTACAATTACGCTCACTACCTCTCTTTTCGCCAAAGCTTCGTTTGTCAGTCAGCAGGGTCCACCACGTGCAGGCGAAGTTGGCTTTGGTTCAAAGATGTTGATAAACCACTTACACCCCAAAATCTTCTGAGTATGTATTTACAAAGAAGTATCAACCGATTAAATACATATAGGTTACAAACAGGTTATCTATTCCCCGCAGTACAAGTTGCCGCGTTGCAGAGCTGTACTCACCGGTCAACTTTAGGCAAATTAGCAGTCTAGCCAACTGTTGCAAGATTTTAGTTTTTGACCCTATATAAACGGTTACAAAGGGAGTTGGTGGGGTGGTAGTCCAGATTCTCCTTGTACCATCAAGAGAACCCTTTCCCCTTTCCTCTATAATTTCTTTTTGGTTTTACCTTTGTATATTAATATTGAAACTTCCTTCCTATGGCGCCTAATATGAACAGATTTTTTTTTCATATCAATATTAAAATAGCATTAGAATGTCTTGAGTAGAAACAATGTATTTTCTTTGCTATTGGTTGGCATCACATCACTCACTTTAGTTTTGCTCTGAATGGCATATTGTATATTACTCCAAAATGGCGAAGAAATAGAGGTAATTAGTACTTTTTGAACATAGACAGGGATTTTTGTTTCATTTAATATTTTTTGCTTGATAAAGGCTGATCCAGAGATGGTATGTTTATATAAAAAACCACCTGTGCGCTGACAATTGACGAAATAGAAGATCAATCAAGCCGACGAGTACACTGATCTACAAATATCTGGTCAGTTAGTCGGCCAAGGTTATACACATACAAAGCTTTTAGCATGTCCGTTTGTCTGTCCGGCGACTGCGTTGCGACACGGAACATAACAATTTTTTTAGAGTTAGTTACGACAAAAAAACCGGTCAAGTGCGGCGTGTAATTTCTCCAGCTACCATCTACAGATTTCATTCAGAAGCCGTTGCTTCTGAGTAACGGCTTCCGAGTAGGTTGACGGGAAAAGATTCCTCCGAGGATAAGTGAAATATTTTGTATATATATTTATATTTACAAAAAAAAATGTATCTAAGTATCAGTTATTTAGTACCCATAGTACAAGCTTTGCTTAGTTTAGGACTAGATAGCAATATGTCATTTGTCCAGGAACATTTATTTATATTACACTTTTTTCTATATGTAACTTATGTAAGTATACATGTAGCTATTATAATGCACTCATCAGCGAAGATAAGATTTTTGAAAGTTTCCACGGGATACCGGGATACGCCCTTACTTACGAGTATATTGGTCTTTAACAAATAATTTGCTACATTGTCAAGCTCGTATTGATGAGAAAGCGCGCACTCAGCATTCAGACGGCATATAGGAGAATGGATCTTTATTTACATACAATTTTGACCATTTCCAATGCCCCAAGCAAAGGTCGGTCTAGGTTCGAGCGTTGCCATATGTAATTTAGATTAAAGCGGGATTTTAAACTTTTGAAAGTAAAAAAAAACCGAACATGTTTGAAAAAAAGCGGGACTATAAGAAAAATACATATTGATTAGATTGAGTTTTTTATATAATTGTTCATATAAGTGTTCATAACCAAAATATCATAAATATTAACTTTTAAATTGCTTATATTTTCCTAAAGATTAAAATTCCAGCATTCTGAATATTAATTTCAGTTGACCAAATTATAATTTTTGGCGTTCACCGCCAAAAACGGGATATTTAGTGTCCCGCGCGGGACATTATACTTTAGCAGAAAAAGCAGAACGTCCTGCCATAATTGGGACGTCTGGCAATTCTATATGTACAAAATTATTATAAACAATCAATTAAAACTTCACAACTTAAACCCAACATTATTACATTCTAAAAACAGCATTTAACGTATATATAAAATATGTTTGTAGGTAATTGTTTAAGATCCATCACCACTGTGAGTGGGTCAAGGTCATAATATACAAAGAATTTGGCGTGTCCGCTCGTTCCGGCCGACAGTTACGGCCGTAGTATATTTTATGTATGTCTGCGGTTACGACACGGAACATATCACGTTGATTGCAATAATACATTAATCCCGTACTATGACGGGAAAACTATTAACAACTACCTGACCGGCGAACTTCGTACCGCCTAACAGTCAATGAATGTCGTGTTACTTATTAGCTGAATAAAATTTATGATTTAATGAAGTAATACAATGAATGAATTTGCCTTGGTCACGGCTTCACGCGTGAACGGCTGGACCGATTTCGCTAATTCTTTTTTAGTTGTATTTGTTATTGTCACAAGAAGGTTCTTATGAAAGAAAAAAAACCGGACAAGTGCGAGTCGTACTCGCCCACCGAGGGTTCCGTAGGTACGTAGTATCATTATTAAATTTGATATTTTTCATTATAAATAAGAAATATTGCGTCGAAAAAAATAAATAAAATATATTTTGCAATGTGTACATCAAGCCCTTTCATATGATACCCCATTTGAACTAGTAGTTTCAATTTGAAATTTCGACACCCTGTAAAAAATATAGACCCCCTATTTTTTAAGATCTATTTACAAATGTATAGTTTTGAGATTTATTCCTGTACTTGTAGTCTATAACGATGTTACTTGTCAAATTTCATAGTTCTAGGTCAACGGGAAGTACCCTATAGGTTTTGATTCCCTTGAGTGTGTCGAAATATGCGTTTTTTGCTGAATAAACGGCCGTAACTTTTTTCTATGTAAACTTAGCAGTTTGTTTTTTTTTTTTACTTCATGGGACCGTAGAGCTTAGTATACAGTTTAAATTTCAGCTTGATACCTCCACGCATTCTCGACATAGAAATTCTTGACAGACAGACAGACAGACAGACAGACAGACAGACAGACAGACAGACAGACAGACGGACAACAAAGTGATCTTATAAGGGTTCCGTTTTTCCTTTTGAGGTTCGGAACCCTAAAAATAACAAAAAAGTTGCGTAGAAAATAGAAATTTTAAGAAAATTGAATGACCATTATTAACTTTTTTAATCTAATATTACTTATGTTGATCGACAGAATTATCAGTAATTTGACAGATTGCGCGAAACCAATTCGAATTCAATATTCTTTGTTAAGAAGACAGCATAACGTCTGTCATGGGTCATCTAGTACATAAAACTCTAGTCCCAAACTAAGCAAAGCTTGTCTATGGGTACTAGATAACTGTTATTATACTTATATATTTTTTGTGAATATATAATACATACAATAAAAAACACCCAGCCCAAGAGAAATAGATATGTTCATGCACATAAATATTTGTCTTGTGCTTGGATCGAACCCGCAACATCGGAGTCAAAGTGGCCATTGCTATCGCATTCGACCACCGGAATTGTCACTAGAACAACAGACGCAGGTAAAGATCGCTTGGGGCCGGTGGTTGCAAACGGCAGAGAACCGATCATTGATCGTTGATGACTATGTTATGATTGATCATCATAACATAGTCAGACCACAAGGTCCAATTTGTGGCATCATGCAGCACTATTGTTTCGTCTTTCAATGTGTCATATTACAATAAATGTTTCTTCTTCTTCTTCATTGTGGAAGGCTAAGACGGAGGCCTATGTTAAGTAGTGGACGTTGTTTGTGTGATATGATAATGAAAACTCTATATTATAGTCGTAATATAATGTACAGTGTATATATATGTATATATATTCATATAACATATATCACTATTTCTTATTTTTTATATTATAAAATAAACGATATTTTTTTTATATCTCTTGCGTGACAATCTAGGATGTGCCCGCCTGATGGATATTTAGCAGTAGATACATTTGCTGACACACCTGCATGAAAATATAAAAACATTACTTCAACTGAAATGGCCAGAAGCTTGCCATGCAGATGAAGTCGCGGGTAATACCTAGTAAGATATAAATCTTTGATACAAGTCAAATCAATATGTCAAGTTATTCTCAGCCGTTACTGATGCTGTAGGTACAATTTAACCTCGTGGGAATTTAACAAACGTGTAAAATAGTTACTAATTGCTTTATTGGATCCGTTCCCAGGTATGAAGATAAAAAAGTCTATGTCATGTATGTCTATGTAATTCTTTGTTTGTTTTTGTATGTATATTCAATACTTTTTTTATGTCACTCCTGTGGCAATCATGTGTACGGCGGTCTTGTTATAAATGTAAATAAATAGTAGATTGAATCTTAGAATTAAAAAATATACCTAGAAATAAATAAATAATTATTACTGGACAAATCACACACGGCTATCTAGTCCCAAACTAAGCAAAGTTTGTACTATGGGTACCAGATAACTGATATTATACTTAAAAACATTTATCTTTGTAAATATATACATATAATACATATAAAACACCCAGACCAAGACAAACGGACATGTTCATGCACACAAATATTTGTCTTGTGCGGGGATCGAACCCGCGACCCCGGAGTCAAAGTGGATATTGCTAGCCATTCGGTCACCGGGGTCGTCAAGTACACATAACAAGTATAAGACCTGCTGCTGTCTATGTCGGCTCCATTGATATATCCTGGAGCGGGTCACGGCGTGTGTACACCATTATATCAAACTTGTCAATGGGGCTTCTACGCATTGGATCCATATTCCTGCGCACCACTATCAAAAGACCAGGTTAACCACCTGTGATTTTATGACATATAATAATAGTACATCGTAGGGATGTAATATTATAACTTACATTATTATAAATATACCCTATATATACATAATATGGGATATCTATAATAATAAAAGGCTTTGTCCTCACTCACTCACTAATCAACGCACAGCCCAGACCACTGAAGCTAGAAACCTGAAACTTTGGATATGTGTTCCCTATACAATGTAAGCGCGCACTAAGACGGGATTTTCCGAAATTTCACCCCTAACAGGTTGAAAATATGGGGTTAAAAAAAAACCCTCTTTATTATACCCTATTTATATTTTAATTAACTCATCACTAGATGGCGCTATACCTAGCATTATATCCCAGTAGTTACCCCCGGAGGTTGTCAATCGCGCGCGTAGGGCGTAAAAAAAACTGCGTCCTTCAAATGAAGCTACATTTGGTGCAGAAAACTAATTGAAAAACCTTTTCTAAGTACCTACTTTATGGGGTATTACATAATATAAGAATATGTAGTATCTAGGTAGTACCACAGTATAAATAATAGTACTAACGTACAGTATGGACACTCTCTGCCGCTTTCACTAGTCGACCTCACCTCCCCTATGAGACCGATTTGGAACCGTTCGCAATGGATGCAACGTCCTACAAATTGACGTCGCTTGTATTTTATTCTCTATTCAGTTGGGAGTTACTTGTGCAGTGGATGGATGTCTCAACACATGGAAAGTCAAAAAAATAAATTTATTCGATCCCTTTGGATGAAATAAAGTACAGTTTTTTTTTATTAAATAATAAATTAACCTAAAAAGCATGTGGCAGCCATAGCTTTATCATAACTAATTCATGTCTGTCAAAGTAGGATACAAGATACAATTAATACGAGATGAGAAAAGGACAGCAGATTTATATGTCTCAAAGAGCAAGTGAGTGCGCAGACGCGCGGAAGTGACATTGCTGTCACTTGAGTTATGGTGGTTTATTGTTAAAATTTACAACTTTCTTATTTACATTTCAATGTTTATTGTGCGTGATGTCATGTGTGGTATTAGTTTTAAATTACGTTTGTTCCATGTCAATATGAAAATGAATCAAATCATTACGCATGCATTTATATGAATAGTAAAAAGCTACAATTAATGAGAATGAAATGTTTTGACCATTACAATGAACCGGTGTTCGGAAGGCGAATATTCGATTTAGTGGTGATTAGAAAATATAAAATTTTGAGTAAGTTAGCAATGGCAATTATACAAGGCGTTTTGTAAATATTGGCTGAAGTCAGTGTAGTGTATTACTATGTCTTTTTTTCTTCACTACGCCCACCTGATGTGAAGCGGTTACCGTAACCATATTAACGCTCGCAATATTAAAAATCGCTCGCGTGCTGCCATCCCCACTACCAACGCAGCAACTCCATCCTCTCTGGTGACCTCACTCACTCGCAGGAACACAACAACTCTCAAGGAAATAGTTATTTGACTGCGGTATTCTGTGAGGTGGTAGTACTTCGTCAGTCGGGCTGCTTAAAAGATACGCTATGTCCTACCTCTCTCTTTTCGTCAGAGCCTCGTCTGTCAGTCAGCAGGGTGTACCCCGTGCAGGTGAGATTGACTTTGGTTCAAAGATGTTGATGAACCACTTACACCCCCTTACATGTCCGACTAATAATTGAATAATGTCAACCCTAGAGAACGTCACTCAAACATAGGCACGTGTACAGACGTCATTTGGTTACTACATGCAAAAGCGCCATTTTTGTATGGAGTGGCCGGGGTTTGGTAGTACCACAGTATAAGTAATAGTACTAACGTACAGTATGGACACTCTCTGCCGCTCTCACTAGTCGACCTCACCTCCCCTATGAGACCGATTTGGAACCGCTCGCAATGGATGCAACGTCCTACAAATTGACGTCGCTTGTATTTTATTCTCCATTCAGTTTAAAAGATGGGAGTTACTTGTGCAGTGGATGGATGTCTCAACACATGGAAAGTAAAAAAAAAAAAATATTCGATCCCTTTGGATGAAATAAAGTACAGTTTTTTATTAAATAATAAATTTACCTAAAAAGCATGTGGCAGCCATAATTTCATCATAACTAATTCATGTCTGTCAAAGTAGGATACAAGATACAATTAATACGAGATGAGAAAAGGATAGCAGATTTGTCTCAAAGAGCAAGTGAGTGCGCAGACGCGCGGAAATGACATTGCTGTCACTTGAGTTATGGTGGTTTATTGTTAAAATTTACAATTTTTTTATTTACATTACAATGTTTATTGTGCGTGATGTGTGGTATTAGTTTTAAATTACGTTTGTTCCATGTGAATATGAAAATGAATCAAATCATTACGCATGCATTTATATGAATAGTAAAAAGCTACAATTAATGAGAAAGAAATGTTTTGGCCATTACAATGAACCGGTGTTCGGAAGGAGAATATTCGATTTAGTGGTGATTAGAAAATATAAAATTTTGAGTAAGTTAGCAATGGCAATTATACAAGGCTTTTTGTAAATATTGGCTGAAGTCAGTGTAGTGTGTTACTATGTTTTTTTTTCTTCACTACGCCCACCTGATGTCAAGCGGTTACCGTAACCATATTAACGCATTTAACGCTCGCAATATTAAAAATCGCTCGCGCGCTGCCATCCCCGCTGCCAACGCAGCAACTCCATCCTCTCTGGTGACCTCACTCACTCGCAGGAACACAACAACCCTCAAGGAAATAGTTATTTGACTGCGGTATTCTGTGAGGTAGTGGTACTTCGTCAGTCGGGCTGCTTAAAAGATACCTCTCTTTTCGTCAGAGCCTCGTCTGTCAGTCAGCAGGGTGTACCCCGTGCAGGTGAGATTGACTTTGGTTCAAAGATGTTGATGAACCACTTACACCCCCTTACATGTCCGACTAATAATTGAATAATGTCAGCCCTAGAGAACGTCACTCAAACATAGGCACGTGTACAGACGTAATTTGGTTACTACATGCAAAAGCGCCATTTTTGTATGGAGTGGCCGGGGTTTGGTAGTACTTAATATAAGAATTTCGCTATTTTTCAAACAATGACGTCAAGATTGACTAAATATAGACTTGTGGAAGATGTGATGATGCCCCATACCATTATATCCGTGGAAGGTGATAGAGCTGGCCTGTTCCGCTCCATCTCCTATCACCTGCATGGAACGGAGGTGTATCATCAGGAGGTTCGTGCCACCATTGTTCACGTATTAAACAACTGGAACGATGAGTTGTTGAGTGAGGACAGTAAGGGATGCGCTGTTGAGGAATCTCTCTTTATACTCCGCATTCCCATTATTCCATCCGACCACCCCGTTCAATTTAAGAGATTTCAATTTCCTATAAAAATGTTTTGCTATGACCATTAACAAAGCTCAGGAGGCAGTCTCTAAAGGTCGCTGGGGTTGACTTGAGACAGGACTGCTGCTCTCATGATCAGTTGTATGTAGCTTGCTCAGGAGTAAGTTATCTTGGAAGCCTTGCAATTTTGGCTCCTGGTGCGAATGCAAAAATATTTTTTACCGGGAGGTCTTAACCTAAATGGTGTATGTTTGTAATAATGGTTAATTTGATACGAAACAGTTCTTTATGGGAAAAAAATGCAAATCAGCAAATCAGGAGTGTTCCCGTAGCGAAGCACGGGTACTTTGTACGGAAAACCAAAATCTACAATCAGTGCATCCTCACAGCTAAGACCTACGGTACAGAGACTTGTACGCTGACCGACTCAGTAAACAGAAGTGGCAGTGGGCTGGCCACATCTTCGAGTCAGCGATGTTAGAGATGGGGGAAGAAAGCCCTAAAGTAGACTCTCTATTTGGACAGATGACCTCAAGAAAGCGACTGGTAGCGTATTTTTTTTAGGGTTCCGTACCCAAAGGGTAAAAATGAACCCTATTACTAAGGCTCCGCTGTCCGTCCGTCCGTCTGTCGCCAGGCTGTATCTCATGAACCGTGATAGCTAAACAGTTGAAATTTTCACAGATGATGTATTGCTATTGCCGCTATAACAACAAATACTAAAAAATAGAATAAAATAAATATTTAAGGGGCTCCCATACAACAAAAGTGATTTTTTGCCGTTTTTATGGATAATGGCACGGAACCCTTCGTGCGCGAGTCCGACTCGCACTTGGCATATTGACTCCGCTTCGCCTGATGGTAAGTGAAAAGAGGAGCCCCAATCGCATCAGCAACGGACAAGAGACCTGGATGTCTTGTCAGTTGACGCTGCCATGCTGGCCTACAAGATGCTTCTTCGCTTCGCTTGAAGGATCCCATATTGTATGAATGAAGAAATACATATGCCGGCAACGCGTTCCACTTATTAAATGCGACATAGATAGGAGTTACCAAACTTTTTAGTACGCGAAGGAATGATCCCAACGGTAAACTTGTGATGTGTGCGGATGGATGTGAAAGGCGGAGGATCGTATATGGTGGAAAGCATTAGGGCAGGACTTTATCCGATCCAGCTGTGGATAGATATAGGCTGATAATAATGATGTTGAATGTCGACATAACATAATTCTGGCCAAGAATTGATACCAGTCAGTATTTGAAAAATTTTATATGTTTTTATGCAATGATAATAATATGATGACAGTCATATATGTTCTCGGAACATAAATTAAATTAAGATTGTATTAAGGCCACCAAAGGTCATGAGGAAAAGATGTAAGTTTATCTATGCCCGTGTCATTTTTATGACCGAGCGAGCGAAACGAGTGAGCAAAAAATGCCGAAAGAACCTTGCAAATATAAGTTTTATTTATTTGATCATTACTTAAATAATAATTTTATTAAAGTGCGTGAATTTAAATTCGATATAAGCTAAGATTATTTGTACTAATATATATAGAATCGTTCCAGCTTCCTCCATTGTGTCAAGAAGAAAGTAACGTACGCACCGAGACGTTCATCATCATCATCATCAATCTGTATATCCCCAATGCTTTATACCAAATACGATGCTCGGCCTTCCGCATTCAGCCGCTTCCAGCCGCTTTCTTCAGGTCATATGACCATCTTGTTATTTTCTTTTCTTTGTGTACTGAATTGAGTAAGCGTTTTGTATCGTGATATTTCATTTAAAGTCCAATTATATTATAAAATGTCATTAGATTTAAGCCGGTTCTGAATTCCGACATGTTTGCCGGTTAATGGCTCTATAATAAGTTTTTATCATTGGTTTTTACCGACGATGTCTATTAGTTCAGTGGTTTTTATACATATAATCCGCGTGTAAAAACATTTTTATAATTATATTCGACAATCAAAGCAGCAATTATATAAGCATTGCAAGCATAACTGAAACCTGAGGGGGCCGAAAGGTTTAGGAATGACCACCGAAAAGGCAAAGGCAGCGTTGGAGAGTCCATAATAGACTGACGATGTGAGGCCTTTTTTGTTTGTGAAAATCAAACTTCAGCTTGGCCGTGTGGTTTCCGGCAGACTAGAATAGAATCACTCCGTCTCTTCCCGTGGATGTCGTACAAGGCGACTAAGGGAAATACATTATAAAACATCGATCAAGCCTCCCCAACCCGTCTGACCAGCGTGGGGAGTGTAGGCCACATCCTCCTGTCTGTGACGGACGAGAGAGGGTCGTGCTCCTGTAGTGGAGACTAATATGACCTGATGATGATGATGATGATGATGAAACTTCAGCTTAAATTTATGGTACTCATGTTTAGCTTAGCTGATAGCAACCCTGGAGCCATACCCACTAAACTAAATGTGTTTGGCAATAACTTAAACGTACTCGTAAGACTACCTATATTTCGAATCAAAATATTCGGTGGTAGTCGGCTTCAGCTTCGGCGGTAGGGCCCTGGATAAACATAGCGGCAGACCTATGGATACAAACGGCATAGGACGGAGCGTAGTCGAAGTATAAGCGCGACACCTATGTTCAGATGACGAATATACAGAGTGGAAATGACAAGTGATCTCACTCGATTATTCCTAAACTATACAAGATATTGAAAAACTGATTACTGATCCTGTAAGTGTTTTAATTATTTTATCTGTACTGTATGAGTACAATGCGGTCATACTAAATGTATGGTAGATGGAAACATCGAATTTTCGAACTGATCCATTTCTATTATTAAAACCATTTGATAGAGTTAGTGAAGCACTTTCGGGATCAGTAATCCAAAATGAGCCCACTCCGAAAAATCCAGTTTCGGGCTGTACTTCAATTTTTTCAGACACAATTTTCTCTTGTTTGGTCAGTGGATGTAGACTTTTTATGCCAGACCACAAATAGACAGACCACTAACAGAGTTTTATGAACATGTACAAAGGGGGATCTCTATTAGAGATCTCTACCAGCCAACCTTCAAGTGTTGGATAAGAGATTACAGAACGATGCCAAGGGCGTCAAAAAGTTGAAAGCATTTGTGACAGACAAAAGGAGAAAGTAATATTATTATTTAGGAAAAGAAGATGAATGATAATAATATGATATACAAACAAAATAGCATATTTTTGCTTACGATTTATTTAGATCGATAAGCAAATAAAAAATATTACAATAATATAAAATTATATATACACATACATACATTATATAATAGACGTATATATATATATATAATACAGCTATACATACACAATTACATATATCCATAAAATATACTACACTGCTTTCGGATCGCTCAAAACAACTTGTTTAAGGAATTGAGTAAAAGTAAAGGAGCCTTGAATGGCGGTGTCAGGCGCACGTAGGTGGGAAGCGAATTCCAGAGCATTGCTGCCCTAATCGTGAACGATTTATAGTAAGCGTTTGAATTATGAAGAGTTAAGTCTAGACGTCGGTTTCTACATAACCGCAGCCGGTTATCAGTATCCCGAAGTTGCAACCTCTCGTGAAGGTACGACGGAGCACTTGGACTAAAAGGAACCTTGTGAAGTAGCATCAAGGCAATGTACCTTCGTTTCCAGATCGGCGGTGATTCCAATTGCCGGAACTCTGAAATGTGATAAAATTTGCAGAGGCCTAAAACAAAGTGTACGGCAGATTTGAAGTACAGAGTAAGTAAATGCATATTATCTATATACAATAAATACCTTTAGTCTTAGTTATTTCCATCTACAATACATATATTATGTATGGGGTGTAAGTGGTTCATCAACATCTTTGAACCAAAGCTAACTTCACCTGTACGCGGTGCGACCTGCTGGCTGACAAATGAAGCTCTGGCGACTACCCGACTATCCGACTGGGGAATGTACCTGGAGGTACATTCCCCAGTCGGGTAGCTTACAATATACACACACTCTATCTCACAGAATACCGCAGCCAAATAACGGTTCCCTTGAGGGCTGTTGTGTTCCTGCGAGTGAGTGAGGTCACCAGAAAGGAAGGAGATTTTATGTTACGAGCGTTAATATGGTTACGGTAACCGCTTCACATCAGGCCGTCTGCTTGTCTGCCACCCGACGTAGTATAAAACAAATATTGTAGGACTACATGGTACTAGTAGAGTGAGATATTACAATACTTTTAGATCAGTAATCCGTTTTGTTTCAATATCATATATAGTGTAGAAATAATCGAGTGAGATCACTTATCCACCCTGTATAGAATAGAGAATAGAGTCATACCCCGGAAACTCCATACAAATGTCGTGTCATTTATCTATTACACAAACAATGACGTCTGTGCATAACGTCAATGAGCGTGTATGCGTGCGACGCCTTACAAACTATTCCAAATTCGTCTCAGAGGGTAGGGAGGATTACGAGAGAACGGCAGAGAGCGGCCATACTGTACGTAGTACTATTACTTATACTGTGGTAGAGTCGTACCACAGTATAAATAATAGTACTATGTACAATATGGCCACTCCCTACCGCTCTCTCGTGTCGACCTCACCTCCCTTCTGAGACGAATCTGGAACAGTTCGTATCGGCATACGACGCACGCACACACGCTCATTCACGCGCTGCACAGACGCCATTGTTTATGTAAAAGTAAACGATGGGACATTTGTATGGAGAGGCCGGGGTGCGGTCGTAGAGAGCGCCACGTGCGGGTTTTGCTAACTTTTTTAACAAACTATCAACATACATTTCCACTTGCTCCACAAATATTGCAATCGGCCGTGCCCTCACCGATCAGTCAAGGCCGTAGTCTGCCGAACGATCAAATATTTATTTATTACTGTCGACTTCCATAGCAAGTTGCGAAAGTACGCAAAATCGACAAACAACATTTGGACACGACTGCCTTGTCGGTGATGCAATGCGAACAAAAGAGATACAAGATTATATTTTCGACAAGAGAGCAGTGTCCTGACATTTAGGCTAACAAAGTACTGAGACGGAGATAAGCGGAGATGTCTTTTCTTAGACAGAGAAAATACTAATAATAATAATAAATAATTTAAGAGAGGTAGGGAGCGTAAATTGTAAGCTACCTGACTGGGGAATGTACCTCGACCTCACAGAATACCGTAGCTAAATAAGGGAATTGTCCCTTCAGGGCTGTTGTGTTCCTGCGAGTGAGTGAGGTCACCAGAAATTAAGGAGATGTAGCATTGGCAGCAAGGGTGGCGGCGAGCGAGCGATATTTAATGTTGCGAGCATGCTTCACATAAGGCGGGCCGTATGCTTGTCTGCCACTAGTAGAAATCAGCAACACTATAGGATCGCGGATCCGTTGCCAGCCTTTTAAGGGGAAAATTGACTCTGTTCTTGAAGGTCTCATGTCGTATTTATTTGGGAATACTGCTGAGGGCAGTTGATTTCACAATTTCACAATTTCACAGTTCGTGGTTAAAAATGTCTTAAAAATGATTACCATCGAATATTTTGTAAAAATGAGCTGTTGAAAAATTGGTGCTAAGTTTAAGTTATTGACATAGATATTCAGATTAGGCGGCAGAGCTTATTGCCAGTTGAGCTAAACACAAGTAAAACAAATTTAAGTCTATGTTTGAATTTGGCAATTAAAAAATCCGGAATCGGCTTCAGCTCATACAAACGAAATCGATTTGAGGTGCACCACAGTATACTCAAGGAAGGGGAAGTGAGGTGGATACGAGAGAGCGGCAGGGAGTGGTCATACTTTAGTGCTACGAAAAGTATGGCCTCTCCCTGCCGTTCAGTCGTATCGACCTCACTTCCCCTCTGAAATGAATCTGGAACAGTTTGTATGGCGCCGCACGCACACACGCTCATTCATGCTCTGCATAGACGCCATTGTTTATCGAGTAGGTAACAAACGACGCGACATTTGTATAAAGTGGCAGGGGTGTACATACACTCAAAGTTATTCTGTCACATTTTTGTAACTTTATATTTTGTAAGTAGGTAATTGTTTTTTATCTGAACTCTTTTCTTCTGTTTTTTCGGTGACTGACTTATATAAACGTCATTACATAGAAGAGGTTTTGTTTAGCAACTATTGCAAAGTTCATTCAACTGTCAACTTGCAATGCTTTGTTAATGATCTTTACAGGCGTGTATTTGAGCAAGGTCGCTCATTGTAAAAACTTGCCACTGTGTAAATTTGTGTAACTTTAACTTATTTACATGTACTTTATATTTTTGCTGAGTATATTTGTGCGTTTGCATTGTTTACATCTATATAATTTTAGTGTGTAGTGTGTTTATTTATACATGTTAGTTATGCTGAAACCACACAATAACAAAATGTTTCATGTGTTAAGTTTTTTTTTTCAGTCCGTAAAATACAATGGTACCTTAGTAATTATAAGTATGGTATGCCTATGGATACAAACTACTATATGAGTACTTTGTGGATATATAGTTACTTAGAAAATATATACTCAATAAGACGGACTTATTGTTAAAACAAGATTTGTGAGCCACAGACTAAGTATACATTATATTTTTCAAAGTTGCGCAGCATTACATCTTTGGTGTTGTAATACTGCCGTAGCGTGCCGACGTTAACTCCAGTACAGGGCCTAATTAACTTACAGTATTTTCGTTAATGATAAATTTGAATAGTCGTCATCAACAACGTCACAAACTCACAAATTATACCTCTTTATAATTAATCAGTACAATATTATTAATGACTAAGATGATATTATGCAATTCAGGAATTAGGTATATTATAATCAATGAATACGTCCGTGAATCCGCAGTTAAGCCGCGTGGTATGGTTGGTATGCTCTAAACCAGGGGTTCCTAAACTTTAAAGTTAACGGAACACCAACTAAATAACATTTATTTTATGGAACCCCATATCAAATGATTACAAATCAACACTGAAATTTATATAAGAACATATTTTTAAGAAATTATTTATATGTATAAATAGCGCGGGCTGAATGCTTGCTAACTGCCTATTTATATAAAAGTAATGAGTCTTTCTAGTCACATATTTTGCGCTATTTCAAAATTATATTGGTAAGCATGGTATTATTTAATAGCTAATAATAAATAATTCTGGCGGAACCCTGATGTCTATTCCACGGAAACCCTTGGTTCCGCGGAACCTAGTTTGGGAATCTCTGCTCTAAACCCCTTCAATTGAGTGGAGACCCGTATCCGAACAGCGAGGTGACTATGTTTTATTTATGGTTGATGCCGATGCCGATGAATCAATTAATAGGCTAGTTGCCCATGTTACAATATTATAAAAACTCTCTATCAGTAACGTAAAATACATAAAAGTAGAACGATCTGCGAACTTAAAATTTTAATAACTTATGTCCGACGTGTTTTCTGTTCGGTCAAAGTTTGGTGGGGAAAGTCCATTTTAAAGGTATGAAAGTATAAAAAATAAATATTACCATTGTAGAAACAATAAAAAATACTTTAACTTTTGTTACGGCACTGGCTACATAAACGCAATATTTAACATAGCTGTCGTACAAATTTCTAATTTAATGCATATAAAATAGCACGGTGTGACGTGGTGGCCTTTTGTATGGAGCGTTTTCGGGATAGTCCAAAATGGTGATCTTCAAGTTATCATATCTCGAGAAGTTTTTAAGCAACCGAAGTAATTATTTCACCCATATTTATATTATTGTGACGTCTTTAAATAACAAATCGAAAAAAAATAATGGGATACAAGTCTATTACTTCACAGTGTCATATGAATACACCAGTAAAAATATGGAAATTCAAATGTTGGAGATTCGCCGAGACGACCACAGCAGCAGGAGCAGAGACGACCAAAGCTGCCACGGCAGTCGCATGCAACTACTAACGGTAGAGGGTGGGTGCCGGCCGGCAGTAATTTGCATGAACTTTTTGGTGGCGGAAGCTCACAAAGTAGTGTAGATCAAATTGCCTGTAAATTTGACTTCCGAAAAATAACACCTGAATCAATTAACTATATAATATGGAAATTATTAATTTGTCTATACTTTTCTCTATCTACGGCGATTACACATACATTCATGACTGGCATAACTTTTTTTGGCATTTGGACTTTATTAATCTTTTGAAATCTTTTACCAAAGAGATCGAAATATACATATAGTATCATAATAACTATGTTGGTTGTTAGATTGCGTGCGTGCAATTACATTTTGATTACGTTTTTTTCCTTTCAATGAGATTTTTTAATAATTTGTTGCGTACTTGGTATTATAATGAGCACAAAAATAAATCGATGACAAAATAAGACTTCATAAGATTAAGTTTCTAAAGCATTTCTTCATTACCAACACTTGTATCTGTGTTTGTCGTAATGTCCATGCTATATCATGTGTATTGCATCTATAATGTGTACGGCATAATCTATAATCATCCTACTGTTGGGATATGGGTCTCTATTCAATCGAAGGGGCTTAGAGCATACTCCACCACGCTCCCCAACTGCGGGTGGCCAGTGTTTTCAAGCCGCCTAATGTCTAACTTGTCTTAACGACTGGCGTCCAATGATAATTAGCCAGGACCGATGCCTTAACGTGCCCTCTGAAGCGTGGAGGAGCTCGAATTAGGTCTTAAAATATAATTATTTTTTTATATGAGAGGGGGAAGCAAACGAGCATGTGGGTCACCTGATGGAAAGTAATCACCACTGCCCATGGAGATCACCAACACCAAGGGGTCTCCGATCCGTGTCAGCCTATACTTCTTCTTTCCTTTCTTTCTGGTGACCTCACTCAGAATTACAGAAGCATTATTTTATTTATTATTTTGACGAGCTCGGTGGTCGAATGGTTAGCAATGGCCTTAAAATACAAAAAAAAAAAAGTATTTAATCAAATACTTTTTTTTTGTAAATTATATTAGTATAGAAAAATTATATCAGTTGTCTAGTACCCATAGTTTCCCCCTCCCGCGCTTCTGCGAGACGGTCGAACTAAACTGTCTGTGCGATTTAATATTGCAAATTAAATAATTTTATTAATTTGTTTCGTAAAGTGTGTGGGCATTTCGGTGAATTTTGGTGATCTCATCTGAATTTATCATTTTCGCTTTAAATTTCGATCTTATTTAGGTTTTATTTGGAAATAAGTAAATACAGTGATTATTATTCGCAAACTAGTAGGTATACTAAAAAAAATATTTTTGTGCTTCTTGACTGCAGCTGCATCAATCGTAAAACAGGTTTGGCCCGTAAAAGGTACGTAATAATTTCATATTTTGTTATTCTATTAGTGTTTTTTATTGGTATTAATATTAGTACAACAAAGTCTCTCAGTGTTGTCACTTTATAAATTTACCCCTGAATCGGGGAAAATTTTATTTTGATAGGTAATAGTTTTATTCCTGCTAACTCGTAACATAAATAAAATGTCTAGTAATACCGATGATCCTGGTGGCACGACACCAATTTTTGGCCGTAGTAATTTGACGCCGCGATCTCCGCCGGCAACTAATGCTAAGAGAACATTAGGTGATATATCGCCAAGCCATTTATCACCCGATGAAAAGCGATTACAGCGGTCAGCAAGCACAGATAATATAGACAACTTACACAATTTAAGCCTTAGCACCTCAGCTGAAATTGTTGATCCAAATATTGATTATGTAGAATTTGTTCGCGAATCCTCTGAATGTCTGGCAAAAATTAATGAAATAATTATCGGGCAGACCTCGCGAATTGGCGTTGCAAATAAATCGACAATAATGGGCATGACCCAACGAGTTACCTCACTGATATCTATGCTAGCCATAAAGTCAGCCACGGCGGAAAAACACCTCGCTATTTCGGAAAAAAAGCTCGCTCTTGTCGAACGAGATTTATTAGCACTAAAATTAGATGCAAAAAATAACCCCGTTGCGCCTATAACTAAGGCTAGCGAGTCGTACGCCGAAAAACTGAAACTTCGCTTGCCAAAACAAATTAAGCCGGTTCAAACTCGCGAGCCAGTGCCCTGCGTCGTAGCCTATCCAACTGAAGAACGATCGGCGGAATTCACAACATCCGAAGCGACTAAGGAGGCACTTATGAAAGCTATTAAGCCATCCGATGATGGCTTTCAAATTGTAGGGGTCAAGAAAACTGCGAAATCCGGTGTAGTAGTACGCGTTTCCAATGACGCTCAAATTAAAAAGTTGCAGTCAATTGAAAGCATAAAATCGGTTGGACTTAAGCTCGAAAAGCCCAAAGGACGCCGCCCGCGTATTATTATAAAAGATATTCCGGACACAATGGACGACACAAAATTTTTAGCCGCGTTATATAATCAGAATATAAAGGACGAATTAAAAATTACATTTACGGATTACCTAAAAGACATAAAAATCGTGCGTCGTCGTCCTACTGCCTACGGCAGGAAGTGGATGGGAGTCGAAATCTCCCCGGAAATACGCAAACACCTTATTTCGACAAAAGATAAGATTTTTATAGATTTTGCCACATGTAGATTCGTGGACGATATAGAAGTCGTGCGTTGCTTAAAATGCCAGCAATATGGGCATGTCAGTAAATACTGCTCTGCGAATAACCCCACCTGCGCTCATTGCGCCGAAGCACACGACTCACGGGAATGTCTGAAGAAGTCTGAAGCAGACTTCAAACCTACATGCGCAGCTTGTAGGCGTCAAAAAAAGACTGCTGACCACAAGATCGGGTCAGAGTCTTGTCCCACATACGCAGCACGGTTAGAGTTTAATATTTTAAATACTACCTATGGATAACGTCGTAATTGCACAACTAAATCTACACAACGACAAAATTGCAACGTCCGAGTTAGATAAGCTCGTTGCGGACTATAAGCTCGACCTTGTTTTAGTTCAAGAGCAGTACCAAAGATCGCAATTAAACAGTAAATTTATACAACTTAATAACAAGTCGCGCGCGGGTATATATGCGCCAAGAGGCGGATTTACTATAACATCAATCAATCACCTAATGTCCACTCACTGTGCGGTAGCTGAAGTAACATCTCCATATTTGAGAGTATTTGTAGTCAGTTGTTATTTTCAATTTTCTGACCCTGTGGATACGCATTTGTATCACCTACGAAGAGTGTTGCATGCTCTTACCGGTCATAAGGTTATTATAGGAGCAGACGTAAATGCATCATCACCATTATGGCACGGCAAGTTGAGAGCGACCGATGCCGACAGACGCTCTGCTGTTGAAGAGTTCATTGCTGAAATGCATCTTCATATTCACAATACCCCTGAAGCACCACCTACTTTTAGTAGCCCTATGGGCGAGTCTTTTATTGACGTCACACTTTCTAGTGCAGACGTCCGAATACAAAACTGGCGCGTTCTTCCTGAAGCTTCTTGTAGTGATCACCGTCTGATCGTATGTGAATTCTCCCCAGTTGTTGAAAGCTTACATCGGCAACAGTTAATAGGTTTTCAATATAAAACTAAGAATGCCGACTGGGCAAGCTTTGCTTCACTTTTCGCTTCCCGCGCTAAAGATTTTACTCGTAGTGAACTTACAGTCACAGAAAGTGTTGAAATTATGTCTGACACATTCGTGTATTGCGCTGACGTTGCATTAGGCCGAAAACCTATAGTTAATAACAGACGATGCGATTGGTGGAATGATACCCTTGTTAGGTTGCGTAGGAATTTCCGTGCCGCTAGACGTAAGATTTCAAAATTAAAGAAACGTAACATCGAGGGAGAAATTTATCAAACAGCTCTAAGTGACTTGCGTATTGCTAGATCTCATTATCGCGCTGCTGTTGAAAAATCCAAAGGTAATTTATTAAAACGTATTGTAGAAAGATTAAATAGTGAGGGCCCGTGGTCTCCCCTATATAACGAATTTAAAGCAAATAGGCGGATTGATCAGGCATACGTATCCAATATAAAATTTAATAATTCACATACCCTTGGTGTAGAAGAGACCGCTGAGACAATTCTGCATGCGTTAATTCCTGATGATTGCGCCGATAGTGACAGTGACTACCATCGTGAGGTTAGGAGCGCGGCGGATATGTGCCCTTCCACTCCAATATCAAATGTACCGTCGATGGATGAATTTATGTCTATTGTTAAAGCTTTGCCTACAAATAAAGCCTCCGGTGATGATAAGATTTCGAATAGAATGATTAAAGAAGCTTGTAAAGTAGCCGCTGAACCTATCTTAACAATACTTACTCGGTGTATTGTAGAAGGTCATTTCCCTGGCATTTTGCGAAGTGGTGTTATAAAAATAATACCAAAAGGCGGTGATAAACCACCGGACGATCCGAAGTCCTACCGTCCTATTACTCTGCTACCGTCGTTGGGTAAGCTGCTTGAGCGCTTGGTTGTGCCACGGTTGCTGCCCGGTGGCCCGCAATTTCATAAAAATCAGTACGGCTTCACCATTGGCAAGTCTACTGTTGATGCTGCGCTCGCAGTGCGCAAAGTTGTTGAACTCTCGGAGAGCAAGTATGTTGTAGCTATTTTCTTAGATATCTCAGGTGCCTTTGATAATGCTTGGTGGCCAATGTTGTTGCTGAAACTTAAGGCGAGAGGTTGCCCTAGCAATATCTACTCTCTCATTCGATCGTACTTTTTGAATGGTACAACTAAATTAAAACTTGGCCATTATGTTGCTTCAAAGGTGCTCACGCAGGGCTGCCCCCAGGGTTCAGTGTTGGGACCGTATCTCTGGAATATCGGTTTTGATGATTTTTTTAGCCTACCCTTACCGGAAGGGTGCTCGTTAACTGGTTACGCTGACGATGGTCTCTTATTAATCAATGCTAATTCAAGATCTAGCATAGAGAAACTAGCCAACACTAGCCTAGGCTTAATTTCAGATTGGGGTTATCGTAATCGTCTCGATTTTGCGCCACATAAAACATATCAACTCTTGCTTAAGGGAAATTTACAGGTTTCACCACGATTTCATTTTAATGGAGTATCTGTTGCTAATAGAAGTTCGGTTTGTTACTTAGGTTTGCTTTTGGATAGAAATTTTAATTATATTGAGCACATGAAGCAAGTAGGTGAAAAAGCAAAAAAGAATTTCTATGCCTTAACACGAATTTCTACCTCTACGTGGGGATTAACTTTCAAAACGTTAAAAACTATTTATACCGCCACATACTTGGGTTGTGTTACGTACGGTTCACCTGCGTGGGCAGATAGGGCTACTATAGGTGCAGCACGTCGTAAATTGCTTCAAAGCCAGCGCCTTGCTCTGATATTTTTATGTAAGTCGTATAGAACTGTAAGCACCGAGGCACTACCCGTGCTAGCAGGTGTGTTACCGGTAGACTTAGAAGTACAACGCCGCGCTTCAATGTACTATACATCTAAAAATATGGTCCCTGATTTCTTGAAAACGCGTGATCGTGAAAAAATAGTTAGACTGTTCAAACCTATTAATGAAGTATTTGAAACATTGCTGTCTGAATGGCAGGAAAGGTGGGAAACTTCTACCAAAGGACGCCACTTGTATCTGTTCTTTCAATCGGTAAGAGATAGATTAAAGAAAAAGTGGTTAGAAGTCGACCACCCCGTTGCGCAATTTTTAACTGGACATGGCAATTTTAAAGCTAAACTCTTTTCGTTTAAATTAGTGCCGTCGCCCTTATGCGAATGTTCTACTGCTAATTCTGAATTCGATCAAACAGCACACCATGTTCTCTGGGAGTGTGATCTTTGGCAGCGGGAGCGGGATGACATGTTGAATTCATTGCAAGTTGCATCCGGGGTAGTATACTATTCAGATTTGGTAGCAACAAGGGAGAATTACCAAGCGTTCAGACGATTTTGCAATTCATATTATTGGAATCGATGTGTTAGGTAACAACTCAATGTTTTAGGTCCCTAATAGTGTTAGAAACTTAAAATCCGTGGTGCACGGCAGTTGAGCTTCACTTGACTAGCCATCTCTTTAGGCTTTTAATGCCTTATTTGCCATATTGCTGTCTCTCACATTGCTAAGAGGGGAAGTCAAATTCCAAAAGCTTCCTACTCCTACTAATTTCTTCTGATTAAATTCGTTGTGAGTTCCAAGGCAGCCGTAGTTTTACCCCTGGGACTGCAATGGACTTCATTGTTCATTGCCTTTTTTGGCGGTCGCCGCTGTTAATCCTGGCTACACAGGAGATACAGTGGTGGGAATGTGTGGTGGGCCCCCGTCCCTATAGTACCCATAGTACAAGCTTTGCTTAGTTTCGGGACTTGATGGCCGTGTGTAATTTGTCCAGGAATATATGTTTATATAGGTATTTTAATTTAAATTTTTTTTTTTTTTAATTTTAAATAAAAAAACCAACTAATTATAACACTGTAAATAATTTTTTACAGTGTTATAGACACTGTTGGGCGCTGCAAATTTTTTAAAAGTTATTCAAAACAAAGAAAGGAGGACGACATACTCTTTACCTGTAAATCAATTTAACTTTAATTCAATACAATGTAATTACCTAATTTCTTACCTACTTTTTTTCTGAGAAACTAGATCACTAATCTAATAATCATTTAATAAGTGTGTTAAGGTTGCTTTGAAAAGATTGCTTTAAGCAATAAGGCCGCCTTGTTGCATATACATGTGTTATAAGTGGATACTTTCTGTATGCAGACTAAATTGTTTCTGTAGTTTGTATAGGTAGTGCAAATAAAACATATTCTATCTATATATCTTGTATCGTTTGATGGAAGCTTTCACGTGAACTTGTGTTTCATTTAGTTAATAATTTATCGCCTAAAGTAAGTATTACCCGACTGCGACAGAAGGAGGGTTTTGTTTTTCGAGAGTATGTATGTATGTATGTATGTATAATTTTTTGGCACGCTCTGCAGCCTGAACGGCTGGATGGATTTTAGCTTGAGAGGTGTCGTTAGATTCGTATTTGCTGTGAGAGTGACATAGGCTACATCAAATATAAATAAAATCAATATGGCGGCTGTGAGCCACAAAATTGTCGTTGCAGTAACTTTTTTTCTTCTTAGTATATAGATATGGGTATCAAAATAAAGGTCTCGATGACCTGATTTCAAATATATATTTGATATATTAGTTTTTGCCTGCGGCTTTGCTTGTATGGAATTATATTATTGTTACGCGTGATTCATAAAGGAACAAATTTTCTGTCACCTAATTTTAGATGTGTCACTAATCTGTAGTACCCTAATAATAATATCTATCCCCAAGAAATATATTAGTCATCATTTTAATCAAAACTGTCTCTAAATATAAATCATCGGCTTAACAAACTACTATTATCATTTAATTCGTTTGATCATCAAAATAATAGATCTGTCACCAAATAAATAGATCAGCTCCTTAATTTAATGAAAATATGGCTAATAGGGCGAAGTCAAATTGGTGTCATATTCACCGACAAGTCTTACCAATACTTGGTCAATGTAATAAATCATGTTTTGGTTAGATTTGAGTTGATTTTTGGTTAGGTTAGGGTTTTCTTGTGTCCTGTCATCGGAAATAGGAGCTCCGCGAAGCGGAGCTCCGTCAACCTAGATGATGAATGATGTGGTGCCAAGTAAGTTTAATTATTAATAATTGACAATATAATATATAAAAAAACATTTATTTGGTAGTAGACTCTATATCTCTATGATTTTAGGTGATTTATTGTGGAATCGGTTTTATATTGTTTGGTGACTACATTTTGGTGACAAATCTATTATTTTGCGGGCAAACCCTATTAGTTAAGAAACACAAAACTAATTAAATTTGTGATAGCTTAAATGATACCCATTAATAAATCTGTTGTAGGTGCAGTCGGGTTTTTGATTTTTTTATTAACTTATTTTAAATCAACTTTAATTGCAAAAACGTATTAAATTAGTTCCCTTGCTACTCAAAAAAACGTTATCGAAATTTATTTTTTGCTCAAAATTGTTTTTTTTTAATTTGGTTTTTGGCGCGCCTTTCCTCCTGATGTACTACACCGTTCATTCGCTGTACCCTAGAGCCGGCGATGCCCAAGACCTTTGCCCCTCCAAGGCCACTTTTTATTTAAGACGCTTATAACATCTTCCAACTCAACCACGACAGAATTTGTAAATTGGCATAAAATTTAACAGAGGGGCAATTCTCGTAATTAAAATGCAATCAAAATTCAGTTCCGATATAGTCTCGATCTCACAAAATGTCGAATTTGGTATTCTCGTATCACACTAAGTAACTTCAAAGTTAGATTTATGTAGGATTATATCGAAATATGACCGAATATTAAGCAAATTAAGAATGTTACTTTGTCAACAATAAGAATTGCTTGTAATGAATTAATGAAATCAAGTGTATAATTTTAGTCAATTCACAATTCAGTCTCGATTCGGTCAATTTTCAATCTGCGATCGTAGAAAAATTAGGAGAATTGGCCTTCAGTTGTAATAGGGTGTTGAACGCCCAACACGCTATTACACTATCCAATTTCATGCCGATTTCGAAGTTGAGTCGGGGTTGTTTAATGTGATGAGCGATTAAGTCCGCATGCCTAGCAAATTAGATAGCACGACATTTTGTTCAGATGTCCACTTATCCAGACCTAACAAGGCCTCATAATTGCCTAATGATACATCGATAAATTACTCAACGCACTACTATGCGTTTATCGATACTGCGGAATAGAGGACCGGACGCAAAAAGTGCGTGGCGCAATATCTGTTGCAAGTCGCGGACACTTCTCCCACCTCTAGTCGAAGGTTATTGTATATTTGACTTATATGTTGTAATTGGCAGCATGATTGAAAGTCGATGGTGTCTTTGAGATTTGTGATCGATTTGTCGATATATTTATATCGTTATACTAATAGTTACGATACTATTATTATTGAAGGATTATTGGAAGATAACATATGCTATGAACTATTAATAGGCATAATATGTTATTATTGTTGTATTATTTTCTTAAATTTACAAAACACTTTCATTACAAAGTAATAGGTACATAACTACATAAATGGCCCTTGTAAACGTTTTATTAGCACGCTATGATAGTGATATGAGATTGACAGATCAACATTGGGATGTAAGTGGTTCATCAAGATCTTTGAACCAAAGCCAACTTCACCTGCACGCGGTGCACCCTGCTGACTGACAAACGAAGCTCTGGCGAAAAGAGAGGTAGGGAGCGTAATTGTAAGCTACCCGACTAGGCAATGTACCTCCACCTCACAGAATACCGCAGCCAAATAACAATTCCCTTGAGGGTTGTTGTGTTCCTGCGAGTGAGTGAGGTCACCAGAAAAGAAGGAGATGCTGCGTTGGCAGCGGGGGTGGCGGCGCGCGAGCGATATTTTATGTTGCGAGCGTCAATATGGCTGCGGTAACCGCTTCACATCAGGCGGGCCGTATGCTTGTCTGCCACCCGACGTAGTATAAAAAAAAAAAAAGATCAAATATGCAACGTCTCATGATGTAGCACAACAAGTTGAATATTTATATATTCCATCACAGCAGCTGTGGGGTTTTTTTATATGACAGGGGGGCAAACGAGCATGTGGGTTAATTGATACAAAGCAATCACCACCGCCCATGGAGATCAGCAACACCAAGGGGCCGCCGATCCATTGCCAGCTTACACTCCTTCCTTTCTTTCTTTCTGGTGACCTCACTCACTCGCAAGAACACAATAACCCTCAAGGGAATTGTTATTTAGAGGTAGAGGTACTTTCCCAGTCCGGCAGCTTAAAAAATACGCTATGCTCTCGCCAAATCCTCGTTTGTCAGCCAGTAGAGTGCACCACGTGCAGGTGAGGTTGACTTTGGTTCAAAGATGTTGATAAACCACTTCCACCCCATGTGAGAGTGTAATCAAATTATCCTTTTAAAGATAGGCGCTATAGCTTTTTATCTTCGATTCATTGAAGTGTGGCAGTTGAAGAGTACATTTTGGACAGCAAGCTGTTAGTTAATTATATATGACTTTTAACGATCACTTTCTGTATAATATGTTCTATTCCGCATATTCTATCCTGCCGTCAGGATCGCGGTTCTTTACTTTAATTAATTTGAAGTTTCAAATAACTTTATTTTTTAAAATTCTGGTAATGAAGTGAAAACTTCTTTAGCGGCGTTGTGCACTTTTTGGGATTGGTAAACAATGTTAAACACACGTCAGCCCCACTAGCCAAGTGCAATTCGTAGCGTAACGAACGTTAGATAGATCATGTGACATTTGTCAAAATCGAACATTTTAGTATGAGAATTGACAAATGTCACGTGATCTATCTAACGTTCGCTAAGCTACGAATTACACTTGGCTAGGGGCAGGGTACTTGGCCTGATCGAAAATTCGTAAGAAGAAAGGAAGCGTAGACCGCCGGCGCGGCGTAGAAGAGGAAGTGACATCCTGGTGTTTATTTTTAATGGACCTAATATAAATTGTCATGTTTGTGTATCGTACACGATAGTAGGTACCTTTATACTGATAAAATAAAGCAATTCGTGCGAAATTATTCTCTAACCATTCCAAAATATTCAAAAATGCACAACGTTAAGTAAACGTTTAAGTTTTCACTTCTGCCGGCACTCCCGGAGTGCAACCCATTTATTTTTATTTTTTCAGATTCTGTTAATGTTGTTTTTTTTTTGCTTTTTTAATATAGGTAGGTAATTGGTTTATTGATTTTTATGTATATGTTTTATAAATGCATATATTATTTATGCGATCTGTGACCTATATCATTAATAATTTATGTCTTAAAAAAAGAAATTTCTTTCAGTAATATCTCCGAAACTAGTCGCCGTCTGAATACAGGAGGGTTGGTTCTTGGAATCGCGATGGTGATATTCTGAATAGAAATCTACGCTCAGAATATGACCATCGCGATTTAGTTGGGAAACGCAGCCAAGTGCGCCTCTCTGCCGCATGGGTTCGATGTTTTCGATTAATAGTAAATAATTATTTATTTTTAAATTAGTAATTTATTCATAAATACTTTAAATTTTGTTTAGGTTATTTAGTTTTAGTTTAAATTACTATTGTTTTTTAGTTATGTTTTTATAGCCCCTAATATACAAATCTATTCATTACAACTTCAAAGTTAGAAGATACTTTCATATAAGCTATCTTAGCTATCTTACTACTAAATATGTAGTGAATAATAGGTTCTGTCTACCTGCTAAATAATTCTGTATAACAATGGATTCTGCTATTAAGTAGAGTAACTCGAATAGACGAAAGAGTGTAAAGAAACAAAGTGTCGCAAATAATTGCAGGTTTTTGGTGGTCATGTTTCAAAACGTAACGTAAACTTGGACGTTTCGTCACCTGTTTCAGCTATGTTAATATGAACTGTTAACAATGTTAACAGTTAGGCTTATGTTAATAGTTAGGGACTTGAGGTGTGTTTCCTTGAGTTTGAAAAGACGATAGATAAAAATAGAAATAATATTTTAATAGAATAGAAATAAAGGAGAATTCCTTTACGCGCTTATGAAAAAAAATCAATTAACCAAAATTGCTAGTTTGACATTTATTTGGTACACATTTTTTATAATACGTCTATTGGCAAAAAACCTTACGGCCTGCCTGATGTCAAGCGGTTACCGAAGCCATATAAAAACTCGCCACATGAAATATCGCTCGCGCGTACTGCCCCCGCTGCCATAGCGGCTTATTTTTCTATTAAATTATATTTCTAAAAAAAAAAACCGGACAAGTGCGAGTCGGTCTCGCCCACCGAGGGTTCCGTACGTAGTATCAATATTAAATTTGATATTTTTCAATATAAATAAGAAATAATGCGTCGAAAAAAATAAATAAAATAAATTTTGCAATGTCAATCAAGCCCTTTCATATGATACCCCATTTGAACTAGTACATAGTTTCAATTTGAAATTTCAACACCCAATAAAAAATATAGACCCCCTATTTTTTAAGATCTGTTTACAAATGTATAGTTTTGAGATTTATTCCTGTACTTGTAGTCTATAACGATGTTACTTGCCAAATTTCATAGTTCTAGGTCAACGGGAAGTACCCTATAGGTTTTGATTCCCTTGAGAATTCTAAATATGCGTTTTTTGCTGAATAAACGGCCGTAACTTTTTTTACGTAAACTTTGCAGTTTGATTTTTTTACTACTTCATGGGACCGTAGACCTAAGTATACAGTTCAAATTTCAGCTTGATACCTCCACGCATTCTCGACTTAGAAATTCTTGACAGACAGACGGAAAGACAGACGGACAACAAAGTGATCTTATAAGGGTTCCGTTTTTCCTTTTGAGGTACGGAACCCTAAAAACAACTCGGAGGGAGGACTGGAAAACAAAGAGGGAAGATAGCAAAATAATTTGGACAATAAAAACGTTTTTTGAAATATTTGTAATTGAACATCATCATCTAGTAACATCTAGGAAAGATTGCCGCACCAAATGTTTACTTCTCTTTTGCTGTGCCGTGTTCTTAGTGAGTAATATAATACTTAAAAAAATCGTGTAGCGACACACCTGCCATATTTGTAAATCGTCGAAACTTCGGCGATTATCATTCGTACCATGCATCTAGTAATGCTCGCTAAACGGGTTGAACGTGGTATCTTGTTCAATGCACTGTGGGACAGAAAAACATGGAGTCATCTTCTGCAATCCCATATTTTACTTTGTCGCCACGAGCTACTCCACTTAAGAGTGCCTAAGTAGTTTGCTTGCAGGCGAAAGGGGAGTAAGACCTGCTACCAATACGCTAGAGTGCTTGGTTGGTTTACTGGGCGCGATATCATGGGCAGACAAAGGTCCTCTTGCCTGGTTGGTTTACTGGGCGAGAGACTGGCAATCCTATGATATGTCCCTAAGGTTGGTACACAGGGGAGCATTAGCATTAAATATAGGCATGGTCGTTGTCGTTAGTCGCAACTTTGTCCACATGTATTTGCGTTTTGTTGTACTTTCACACGTCACATGTGTCGCTTGCTGTAGAAAATACATCAAATGCGTTCTCATAGAAAACGTCGTTCGATGAACGGTTGGGTGCTACGGCGAATGCGGTGTAATTTCGTATGATGTGTAGGTTATTTAAAAAAAACATCGCGTGCTTATAGAGCTGAATATTCGGCGATCAACTTTTAACAGGTGTGTGGCTACACTTACAATATTTTTATTCCGTAGTTATGCTTGTTTTTTGTTCTTTTTTCTGATAAAATAATAGACAAATAAACTTCGAATGAAGTTTTTTCGAACTATGATTATCGAAGGTCATCTAGAAGATCCGTTCAACTCTTACGTCATATCATAAGTCATTACCGATGATGACTAGTTAATAGCGACAAGTGACTGGCACTTCAGTTCAAGTTAAAATAAGTAGGTACAATGGCCTATGTTAGACGTAAAGTCCCGAAAACCATAGCCTCTACAATCATTGCCATCATAATTAAGTTAATATTTTTTGGACTGAGTAATAACAAAATATAAGTCAATAACCTATTATAAGATGAGACTTGTCGACAGTCCAAAGTGTAGAATCAAGGAATCTAATGAGCTCATGAAGCACTTGATATGTTAATATGATGCCTCAATTGGCAAATGGAAGTCCATGGTATGTCCTTCTTCATCTTTGAAAGTAGGGTCTAAAGTATATTTAAAGTACTTTGACATACTATGTAAATTGCGTCCCCCATAGTTTAGCCACACATAACGTTGAAACTTTATTCTGTTGTCAGTTTTTTTTTTGCAAAATACCTTGTTGTATTTTGCCAAATACCTACTCGGCCGTGTGGTTTCCGGCAGACTAGAATAGAATCACTCCGTTTCTTCCCGTGGATGTCGTACAAGGCGACTAAGGGAAATACATTATCAAATATAGATCAGGCCTCCCCAACCCGTTTGGCCAGCGTGGGCAGTGTAGGCCAAATCCTCCTTCCGTCTAGGACGGACGAGAGAGGGTCGTGCTCCAGTAGTGGAGACTAAAATGGACTTGATGATGATGATGTAATGCCTGTATAACGCGTTAAGAACAGGAAGATGATGGTTATATACCGCGGGTCTGTATTCAAATCTTGCAAGTTCAATTTGACCCACTTCCCAGTGTCCGATTGTGCTGAAATTTGGCACACTCGTTTCTTTATGACAATAGGGGCTCAAAGCGTCGTTGCATATGTCAGTCTAATCGAACACGCAAGTTAAGCAACGTCGACCGCAGCCTGTCTATGGATGGGTTTATTTATCTCGAGCTCTTCCATTCCATGCTTCGAAGGGCATGTTAAGCCGTCGGTCCGGCTGTTGTTTAGTTGACAGTCGTTAATGCAAGTCAGTGGTCTTAGGGCCGTGTGAACACACTGGCCTCCGCCAACCGTTGTCGATAAGTATGCATAAATTATGTGGTATGATGAGTAAGTATATGGTTAGTAAATATATTTGAATTTGAAAAAAATAACTTACTCTTCATTGTACATAACATAAACAACTACATAACATAGCAATATTGGACGTATACAAAGGTGAGCTGCCCCCTTACCACCAACTCTTATTGCGATTGAATAACTGAACAGAATGCTTATTCATACCAATGGATAAGCGACTCTATTAAATTTGAAACAGAGTCGCTTATTCATTGGTATGAATAAGCATTCTATTCAGTTATTGAATCGCAATAAGAGTTGGTGGTAAGGGGGCTTATCTCTACAAGAGATCTCTTCCAGTTAACCTAGAGATAGTAACAGAAAGTGTTATTGGGCGAGTTGAGTAATAATCGGCCTGCCCTGTGCCATTTTATTTATCTTCTTATACATAAAATTCTCGTGTCGTGGTGTTTGTTACCAAACTCCTCCGAAACGGCTGGACCGATTTTTATGAAATTTTGTGTGCATATCGGGTAGGTCTGAGAATCGGCCAAAATATATTTTTCATACCCCTAAATGATAAGGGTAACCCACCCCTAAATATTTTATTTTATTGACAATTTTTATTTTTTTTATGATGTGGCATTAAAAAACACATACTATCCTAAATTTTCACCCTTCTACCATCAACCCCTATTTCTCAATAGAGATATTATATATTATATTATATGATTATTATATATTATACTAGCTGTCCCGGCGAACTTCGTACCGCCTAACAATCAATGAATGTCGTGGTACATATTAGCTGAACTAAATTTATGATTTTATGGAATTAAAACAATGAATAGTAGAAAATAATAGAGAAGCTCGATGGCGTCATTGCGCGTGTCAGTCTAATTGAACACGCAAGTTAAGCAACGTCGACCGTAGCCTGTACACGGATGGGTTTATATTACCTCGAGCTCCTCCGTGATTCGAAAGACACGTTAAGCCGTCGGTCCCGGTTGTTATCATTAGCTCATCTTGAGCTCCACCGTGCTTCGGAAGGCACGTTAAGCCGTCGGTCCCGGTTGTTATCATTAGCTCATCTTGAGCTCCTCCGTGCTTCGGAAGGCACGTTAAGCCATCGGTCCCGGTTGTTATCATTAGCTCATCTTGAGCTCCTCCGTGCTTCGGAAGGCACGTTAAGCCGTCGGTCCCGGTTGTTATCATTAGCTCATCTTGAGCTCCTCCGTGCTTCGGAAGGCACGTTAAGCCGTCGGTCCCGGTTGTTATCATTAGCTCATCTTGAGCTCCTCCGTGCTTCGGAAGGCACGTTAAGCCGTCGGTCCCGGTTGTTATCATTAGCTCATCTTGAGCTCCTCCGTGCTTCGGAAGGCACGTTAAGCTGTCGGTCCCGGTTGTTATCATTTAATGACAGTCATTAAGTTAAGTCAGTGGCCTTTAGGCGGTTCGAAAACACTGGCCTCCGCCAACCCGCAGTTGAGCAGCGTGTTGGAGTACGCTCTAAACCCCTTCGGTTGAGGGAAGACCCGTATCCATAAAACTGAAGATTTCATAAAAATTAAGATTTCCTTATTGTAAATTTTAAAAAAAAAAAACGTTTTGTTTTATTTTTTTTAGTTTTGAAATAGGTTTTATCATTTTGGTGATTTGTAATTGTCATTTCTTTTGATGTTTACTCTGATTTGATTCTTGCGCTCGAACCCCATGGGAAAAGCGTTTTCACCCCTATCGATTTGACATTTTTAAATTTTCATAACAAATCACAGACAACTTTCGCGACATAAAAGTGACACCAATCGATCTGACGTTTTGATATTTGACAACCAATAAATATCGTAATCCCTTTTTCAACTGACACTTTCATTTGTATGGGAAAATGTTTTTTCTTTTATTTTATTTTTTCGAGAATTTTCCAATGTATTTAAGAGTTATTCTGCTATTCGGGACGGAAACAAATCCAACAAATCAAAAACCATGGCAATCGGTCCACCCGTTCTCGAGTTATAAGTGTTGTAACAAACACGACTTTCTTTTATATATATAGATATATTAGGTATAGAGTATAATTTATATGACAAAACAACGTTTGCCGGGTCAGCTAGTTTATTATACTTTTTTTCTTAATTCTGATATTTGTGGTCAAACTTTACTTCTCCCTCCATCGAATTCCTTCGTTCCGGAGTCGATATTCGATCTTTTAGTTAGAAACTTGGAGCGACCGGAAGGTCGCATTGCTCTAAGGTTAGAACAACCTCGAGCATCTCTGCATCGCTCCCTGTGTGACCTTTAGCATGTGGACCAGCGCAACGGTCGGAGTCCAAGTCTTCGAATCGTAGGTCAAGGCGGAGAGGATGTACTTGTTGAAGTCTTTAGTATATAAGCATATATCTGTACAATGAGAATATGCTAAAGCCTTGCTGCACAACCCAATTATATGCATCTATCGGTCTCTTCATTCAAAAAAGTGGCTGAAAGTTGCCGGATGTTGAAAAGTTTAGCAATTGGTGGATAACATGGGAGAAGGCCAACCCGCAGTTAGCGTGGTGGAGTATGCTATATCCCTCTTCGATTGAGGGGAGATCCGTATCCCAGCAGAGGGATGAATAAGGATTGTCGTCGATGGGAGAAGGTCTTTATCCAGCAGTGGGTAGATACAGAGTGATGAAGATTACATTAGAATTTCCAATGGATTGAAAAAAAAAAATAGAGAAACATCTCGGATAATTACAGTACAAATTCCGCTGAAAATCGCAATCAATTTCTTGAGATGCCAAAAATAAAATGTTATAAATACTGCTCCGCAATACAGTGATGTAAATATTGCGCACTAATTGCATTGTCGATTATTTACTTCTGTTATATAATGCAATTTGTTCTATTGACTCACTGAACTTTCAAAGTGTAGTCGTGCTTAATGTAAGTTACCATTTTGTATACCACGTTTTTTTTCATATGCAATGATCCATATGTAATGGGTAGGTAGTAAAGATGCTTTATTATAGTACTTACGTGCTCGTAGTATTTTTACCCGACTGCGACAGAAGGAGGGTTATGTTTTTCGAGAGTATGTATGTATGTATAATTGTTTGGCTCGCTCTGCAGCCTGAACGGCTGGATGGATTTTAGCTTGAGAGGTGTCGTTAGATTCGTATTTGCTCTGAGAGTGACACAAGCTACAGCAAATATAAAAAAAATCAAAATGGTCGCTGTGAGTCGCAAAATTCGACAATTTTGCAGTAATTTTTTCTTCTTCTAAATATATCGATATGGGTATCAAAATAAAGGTCTCGATGACCTGATTTCAAATATATATTTGATATATTAGTTTTTGCCTGCGGCTTTGCTTGTATGGAATTATATTATTGTTACGCGTGATTAATAAATCTGTTGTAGGTGCAGTCGGGTTTTTGATTTTTTTAACTTAACTTGTTTATACTACTTCTAGTGCCAACCACGCATACCTACCTGATGTGAATCGTTAACGTAACGTATGTAAGATTATTTACGAATATAACAAAATTATCGCCCTCTCCGTCGAGGTGTTATATACAGTATACTGATTTTTTTTAACAAATTACAAATCGCCATCTAGTCCTAAACTAAGTAAAGCTTGTACTATGGATACTAGATAACTGATATAATAATTTACCCCTAAAAAGTCCCCGTTTGTCGTAGCACCTAGATTAGAAGGTACTCCCCTTAGTGTTAGTCCCAACTTGGGTGTCGACATATCGAGTGATGTTCAGTTTCGCGGCCACTTGGAGTGCAAGGCCAAACTGGCTTCTAAGAAAATTGGGGTCATCAATAAAGCCAGGCGGTATTTCACACCCCGCCTTCAACTATATAAGGTCGAACCTGGGCTAGGTTCGACCTCACATAATGTACAGCCCCCTTACCACCATCTCTTTTTGCGATTCAATAACTGGATAGAATGCTTATTCATACCAATGAATAAGCGACTCTATTTCTTTTGATATAGAGTTGCTTATTCATTAGTATGAACAAGCATACTATTCAGTTATTGAATCGCAATAAAAGATGGTGGTAAGGGGGCTGTTCGCATCTCTGGACCGGTGCGCCCCAATACTTGCTTACTTCATTTGACCGCATACAACGAAGAGCAGTTCGAATCGTCGGTGACCCAATGATCTCGGATCGACTGGACTCTCTACAAGCAGAGATATAGCGTCTCTTTGCGTTCTCGGTAATACCGCTGAGGTTGAAATTAATTCCACAAGAACTGTGCATAACTCAAATTTCGTACCAAAACGTGTTGTGTTATAAGTATCTTTCGTCACATATTAAGTGGTCCAAGATCAGCTCTGAACAAGGGGCCATAACGTCTATCGTAATTAGTGGTCAGCATTAGTGAGGTCAAGGGTACGGCGGAGACATAATGACATAACGTCACATTTGTACGATCCGCGGATGTTTTCTATGAATACTGTGCATATTGGTGATATTGGTAAGTGTGTAAAGCCTGGTGGTCGAATGGCTAGCAATAGTCACTTTGACTCCGAGGATGCGTGTTCGATCCTCGCAAAAGACAATTATTTGTGTGCATGAACATGTCTGTTTGTCTTGATCTGAGTGTTTTCTTTGTATCTAGTATCCATAGTACAAGCTTTGCTTAGATGGCCGTTTGTCCAGGAATATTTATTTATTTACTGTGTATATGCATATTGATCATGTTAGTGTCATATCTTATAGCACTCTTCACGCACATTTTTTTATACTACGTCGGGTGGCAGACAAGCATACGGCCCGCCTGATGTGAAGCGGTTACCGTAGCCATATTAACGCTCGCAACATAAAATATCGCTCGCGCGCCGCCACCCCCGCTGCCATCGCAGCATCTCCTTCCTTTTTGGTGACCTCACTCACTCGCAGGAACACAACAGCCCTCAAGGAAACCGTTATTTGGCTGCGGTATTCTGTGAGGTGGAGGTACATTTCCCAGTTGGGTAGCTTACAATTACGCTCCCTACCTCTCTTTTCGCCAGAGTTTCGTTTGTCAGTCAGCAGGGTGCACCGCGTGCAGGTGAAGTTGGCTTTGGTTCAAAGATGTTGATGAACCACTTAAACCCCAAAAAATCACTTATCTGATTTTGAGGCAAGTAGTACGTATCTATACGTAAAAATGTCCTAAGCTGTGAATATTTCGGATGTCACTGCTAAGTTGTAAGTATGTTAATATGCTCAAAGATATTCCTTAGAGAGAGAACTCGCACGATTTATCGCAGTCCGTTAATTCCACCCGGAAATTTCGGGGAAGGTTGTCCAGGTTTAGCGGTGAAATTGGTCACGTCTATTAATTCCTTTACTCTATGGTCACGTCGTTACAATAACTCTAAATTTATTTATTTATATATGGGTATGATTTTATCAATTACCTAATAAATGCATTTTCAGTGACCTAATAAATTATATTTGTTGCTATAATAGTAGATCTGTCACCTAAATTGATTCACCAAATAATATAAAAACGCTTACCTAAATATCAATTATTAATTATTTGGAAATAATATCAATCGTCAAATAATTACCTATATTGGATTTCAAAATAATGAAATTGTCACTAAAACAGAACCACCAAACGATATGAAAATGTTTACCTTAAAAGTAATTCAATCATTATTAATAATTAAGCTTACTTGGCACCTTATCATTCATGATCTAGGTTGACAGAGCTCCGCGAAGCGGAGCTCCTATTTCCGAAGACAGGACACAAGAAAACCCTAACCTAACCAAAAATGAACTCAAATCTAACCAAAACATGATTTATTACATTGGCCAAATATTGGTAAGACTCGTCAGTGAATATGACGTCAATTTGATTCCGCCCCTATTAGTCATTTTTTCATTAAATTAAGGAGCTGATCTATTTATTAGGTGACAGATCTATTATTTTGATGATCAAACGAATTAAATGATACTAATAGTTTGTTGATTAGATATATAAGGTGAAAGATTTGCTAATTTTAGGTACAAAAGTATAATTGCTGCTCGTGACATACTTTTTAGAGGACAGATCTTATATTCAGGCTATAGAAAAAAGTGATCAAACTATAATTTAAGATACATATTTACATTAAGCCGATGATTTATATTTAGAGACAGTTTTGATTAAAATGATGACTAATATATTTCTTGGGGATAGATATTATTATTAGGGTACTGCAGATTAGTGACACATCTAAACTTAGGTGACAGAAAATATTGTTCCCTTTATATATTTCGTACCAAGTCTATGGGCCCGGGCCTAGGGCTGCCAAATGTTAGGGGCGGTCAGGGTATTCAGCATCATCATCATCAGGTCATTTTAGTCTCTAGTCTCCACTACAGGAGCACGCCCCTCTCTCGTCCGTCCCAGACAAAAGAAGGATTTGGCCTAGACTCCCCACGCTGGCCAGACGGATTGGGGAGGCCTGATCGATGATGTTTTAATATGTATTGTATTTTCCTTATTCGCCTAGTACGACATACACGGGAAGAGATGGAGTGATTCTATTCTAGTCTGCCGGAAACCACACGGTCAGGGTATTACCGAAGGGTATTTCTTACAAATTACACACTGCCATGGCGATTTTGCGGAGAAGTATTATATGTATAAATAGGTATGAAGCTGAAAAATAAGAACCAAGATTCTATATAATAAGGAATAATGAGTCGGCTAATGAGAATCAAGATACGAGCTAACGCGACCACGCTACTACCTAGGGCGGCGGAGATACGGCCGGGCGGCCAAGACTACAAATCCGCCTCAGAGCAGGCTTGATATATTTTACGTACATAACATACATGTTATTTGCAAAAAAAAAAAATTATATTATATTGGTTGTATGAAATTAATTAATCACTTACTTTGAAATCCGAATTGCTTCAAACAATTATCTTGCACAATTCTTAATATAGATTTTAACAACTGAGAGACACTGCGGTAGTCAAAGGCGTACTGCGTTAGTAATATTAGTTAAATTATCAAAGGTCACAAAGTAGTATAACAAGAAAAGCTTG
This sequence comes from Hypsopygia costalis, assembly GCA_937001555.2. NCBI lineage: Eukaryota > Metazoa > Arthropoda > Insecta > Lepidoptera > Pyralidae > Hypsopygia > Hypsopygia costalis. The sequence continues at coordinate 28,201,996 of OW443332.2, forward strand.
TTTTGTATATTTAAATGAATATACTCGCATGTATATGACATACACAAGTATAAAGTTTGGTAACGTAAATTATTCATAATACGACGCTATGTGGTGAAACTCCGCCAACCCGTGGTTGAGCAGCGTAGTGAAGTATGCTCTAAACCCCTTTGTTTGTGGGGAGCCAGCAGCGGGATGAGTAAGTCAACCCTTACTCATCCCGCTGCTCGGATATGGGGCGGGCTGGCAGTGTGTAGTAATTTAACACCACGGATTTTTAGTATCCAGGAATATTTTTTTATTTTATTATTATTTTCATATGAGTTCACGTTTTAAAAAATAACGAAATTAATTCGGGTTCCAGCCCGCCCAGCTTTCGAACGCAGAGAAGTATATTGTTTTACGTAGCGCATAGCTGTAAAACTCCCAGTCGACCTGTTTTTTTCGATATTTTCAACGAGTATACTTCAGTCAATTTACATAAAACCTTAATGGATTAACCCTTTTCTCTATTCCTAATGACAACGCTTCTCCAATTTATCTAAAAACCAAATTCCTTGTCCCAAACTAAGCAAAGCTTGTACTATTAGTACTAGATAACTGATAATACCTTAAATACATTTCACGTGCATATAATACATAGAAAACACCCAGACCAAGACAAACAGATAGACGTTCATTCATACAAATATTTGTCTCGTGCAGGGATAGAACCCACGACCTCGAACCCGCGGGTCAAAGTGGCCACTGTTAACCATTTGACCACCTGGCGGTCAACCCCTTCTCGACCCATGTAAGCATTTTTTCACGCTTCAACGACCCTGGGTTATAGAAGAAGGTCCTTATTTACGTCAAGTTTCCAGATTAACGAATCAGATTAACCACAGATCTTTCTGTGAGTGAATATACATTTTCTCCGCCGCAGTCGGTTAAATAATCATAATAGATGTTACAGTCTGCTAAACAAAACGAGACTTGCTTTCGTCTATTGCAAAATGCAAGGTCGACTTAATGTAACTCTTAGTTAATTGCTTATAAGTTTAACGAAATGGTTTATTGTGGCATATAAGTACGTTCACTCGCATTAAATTTCGTGGATCAGGTAGGAATGTATTACTCTTATAAAATACCCTTATATTATTAATACTCTGTATAATTATTTTCTTTATACCAGAGGTTCCCAACCGGTGGTCGGCGGACCACCAGTGGATCATGAGAGGTAAATTATGGTCCGTGATACAAACTTATAATGTGAGAGATTGAGCACTATTATACAAAATACTCAAATCTCGTGTTATAGAATAATGGATTTATATAACAGTTCGCGACCCAACACGCAACAAAAACCTCGTAGTGGATCGCGAGCAAAAAAAGGTTGGGAACCACTTTTTTATACGATAAAATGTCGAAGAACCTGGTAAACAAAATTTTCACTATCGTAGGTGGCACTTAAGTACATGAACCATACTAATTTGTACCGACCTCGATTATCATTAAAAAGCTTCAACCATATGATCGAAATTTTTTAATGATAATCCTACGCCTCACTCTCAACCCTCTGTCTCAAAATTTGCTGACTCACGCTACTTCGTCTACGTGAAGTTGCGTGAGTCAGCAAATTCATAATACTTAATAGTTGTTTTTTTTTTGCTGAATTCAAGAAAGATAAAACTCAACCTCTGAACCTCTCAAGTCGACTGTATTTCTATAACCTTGTTACACGATATTGGCGGATGGAAAATAGGGTGGGATGTCCTTTGTTATCTTCATTAGGATATGGTGCCCTACAGCCTTAGCGGAAGCCGATTACGATCGAATTTTTTGATTACAAAAATCAAACTTCACCTTCAATTAATGATAATAATAATAAGCTTAGCAGGTAGGGACGGATGCACTCTACCGATGAAACTGAAGATGATTATCACAATTTTGACTGTTTTTGAATTTTGAAATCTTAATCTATACTAACAAAGCTGAAGAGTTTATTTGTTTGGTTGAATGCGCTAATCTCAGGAACTACTCATTTGAATTGAAAAATTCTTTTAGTGTTAGATATAGCCTATATTTCGAGGAAAGCTATATGACATCACGCTACCACCAATAGAAGTGGGGCATCAATTAATGGTGGAAAAATGGGAAAAAAATATTCCTTTTGAGAGCTTCCGTTACGTGCGCTGCGTAAACGGTTCAAGTTACGCAACGGAATTATTAATCTTAAAAAGATCTAGAAAAAAATCCGTGATAGCATTATGTCTATCTTTTAAAATTGGCTCACTATAACCTTTCAAATGGTAAGCTTACTTCACCCTCAACGCTCTGTCACACGCAGACGAAGTTGCGCGAGTCAGCTAGTATTAATATATTATACCTACTATATTTTTGCAATCAAAAATTCCGATGGCAATCGGCTTCAGCTTAGGCGGTAGGTAGGCCCCCCTAGTCACAGAATTTTTGATCCACAAATCCACAGTTTAGGCCGAGGCCCTGAGACCACGGTACACCAGAGTGCCCCGGCACACACTTTGCGGAACACTATGCTATGCTATAATAGTATTAAAAAAACCGACTTCAATGACCTCGCAGCGTATTCACATCGTTATTTATCCCTAAAGTGTCAACTTCATGGAAGTCAATTTCTCTTTTTAATATTTAAAAAGATTTATAGTTTGCTCGCATTGTTGTGACCTGTTCTTTTGCTTTATTTGCAACCGCGTATTGGAACAAAATATCAAATAACTGCAGGTAGCTTTTAACAAAAAACATACATTGTTTTCGGCGTTACAAACTTAAGAACTTGTCATTTTTTTCTCGTGTACGTAATGGGTGGTAATGGTGTACACTGTAAGTTCACTGACTTGGTTCCTCGGTTCGGTTGAGAATCTGTGTTTATGGATTTTTTTGTGGAAGGTGTATTGAATCCCTGGATGGCCGATCTCTATATTTTTTTTATACTACGTCTGATGGGAAACAAGCATACGGCCCGCTGATGCTAAGCGGTTTGGGCCATATAAACGCTCGTAACTTCAACTCGTAACCCCTTCTTTTCTGGTGACCTTACGCAGTCGCAGGAGTACAACAACCCCCAGGGGAATTGTTATTTGGCTGCGGTATTCTGTGAGGTGGAGGTTCTTACCTAGTAGGGTAGCTTATAATTATACTCGCCCTACCTCTCTTTCACCAGAGCCTCGTTGGTCAGGCAGCTGGGTACATCACGTGCAGGTGAGGTTGGCTTTGACCCAATGATGGTGGTGAACCGCTTACACCCCAATAATAATAATATATAAAAATAATATTTTTTTTAATATTTAATTTAACCACTGATTTTTAGTATCTAACACTATTGGGGACCTAAAACATTGAGGACCTAACACATCGATTCCAATAATATGAATTGCAAGATCGTCTGAACGCTTGGAAATTCTCCCTTGTTGCTACTAAATCTGAATAGTCTACTACCCCGGATGCTACTTGCAATGAATTCAACGTGTCATCCCGCTCCCGCCGTCAAAGATCACACTCCCAGAGAACACGGTGTGCTGTTTGATCGGATTCATAATTAGCAGTAGAACATTCGCATAAGGGCACTAATTTAAACGAAAACAGCTTTAAAATTGCCATGTCCAGTTAAAAATTGCGCAACGGGGTGGTCGACTTTTTTTCTTTAATCTGAGATAGATTATTTAGATTATTTATTAAGGCTGTTTTCGTTTTTCGATTAAAAGAACAGATTCAAGTGGCGTCCATTGGTAGAAGTTTCCCACCTTTCCTGCCTTTCAAACAGCAATGTTTCAAGTACTTCATTAATAGGTTTGAACCGTCTAAGTATTTTTTCACGATCACGCATTTTCAAGAAATCAGGGACCATATTTTTAGATGTATAGTAAATTGAAGCGCGGCGTTGTACTTCTAAGTCTACACAGGTAACACACCTGCTAGCACGGGTAGTGCCTTTTGGCATATCTATCAAAATACCAAACCGAACTTAACTAGTCGCCCATTTAGTAAGTTTTAGTCGCTTATTTTATTATTATTTATTAATAATACACATAGACGCGGACACCTGTCCGCGTCTATGTGTAATTATTTAATTAATTAGTCTAGAAATATTTATTTATTCCAATTGTGAATGAACGTTTTCATTAAATTTCATCACTTAACTCGCGAAACTCAAGTTCAACTTTATGTAATTTATTCGCGCGGTTTGTGCTGATATAAGTGTTTGTATATAAAAGTGTGAATAAAATTAAGTAATAGCGAAACAAAAGATGCTCCCCGTTCTCATTAGTGGGGAAACTTGCAAAACGCAAGGTCACAATTATGTACTCGTATGTTTACAGGATTGTGTACTATTCATACTCAATAGTCACTCAGTTTGGGGGGTCATCTTGTGACCAAAATGCGTTTACTTTGCCTTAAGAATTAGTGTCGCGATCCAACGAGACAACGCGGCCAGCTTATTTACAGAACTTTGCCAGAAGAGGCAGCGGTTTATTAGATTGGTTTTGCTTTTAGTTTATTTATAGATGTGTGATTAGTTTTAATATATATGTATTTATTGTATTTTTATATTTTACCATAAATATATAAATTGTAAACACTAATTTGTATATACGAGTACGAGTATGTAATTGGTAAACTTTGTAAATTTGGATGTAGGAAGTAATCTCCGAAACTACTCATCCTAGATTAGAAATTATTTCACTCTTTAAAAGTTCATTAATCTTGGACATAATTGATTTGTGGAACCCTGATAGATCATTTACGAAGACCTTGGGTTCCGCGGAATTTCATTTAAAGAAGCGCTGATGGTGTTTTTCAAAAAAGATGTCAAGAGTTTTATGTTGTGTTTGGTGTTATTGCTTTTTTTGCCAACTAAATGGCTTAAAAACCTATGTTGATAATTAATAAACATGAACTGATCTAATATGTACACACATCATTACACAATCAGGTGGGCCATATGCCTATTTAGTACCTTAATATATAAAAAGACACGCCTCAAAAAGCCCAAGGTCAAGAACTTCGAAAAATTTCGCAAACATGTGAGTTTCAACAGCAAAAGCCTACTCCAATTTCATAACAAAAATTTCATAACTTATCAGGGTCAAGTTCACTACTCACCCAAGGTCTGCCGAAGGTTGCGTAGCACTGAAGTTAGAACGGCACTGTACTCCGGCGCTGGGTTACAACTGAACGCTGAGGCTTGCCTCGCCAGTGATTTCACAACCCTGTGAGGTGTGTTAACTGCGAGTGATTGTAAATCGGCAAGGATCGTTTTTTGGTATACACATGTATGACTTAGATATTGATTAAAGTTAGAGCAGGTATGGATATATCCTGAGGGCATATTTTGTGTTTGGAGTAGGCAGACTCTCAGGTTGTGCAATGAATTACTTGTCGAGGTTTTTCCAAGGGACTACAACATGGGGTTCTTCAAGAAAGTCGTGAATGGGTGGTACCTCTGGTATGGCGAACGTTCATAGGCCGCGATGGCTGATCGGGTCGTATGCTTGTTTACCACCTTAGTTGTACATAAATTCAGGGATCGCAAGGGATAAGAATTACAGGTAGTTATGCAAGAGCATTTCATTTTTTTTTAAACAATCCCAAATGTCAAACAAGCATGGCCTACGTGTATTTAACCGTGGTCAACGATGACCCAATGGGTCACAGTTACATTTTACATTGAAAAATGTAACATTTATTTTTATTGTGTAAATATCTCGCCACCACATTGTATTGCATCTTTAGCATTGGATATTCCTAGTATTGTAATTATCTATTGATCACGCAGGTCATGTTCATCATCATTATCATTTCATCCGAAAGGCGTCTGTTTCTGAATATAGATCTCCCGTTTAGACTAATGTTGTGTACTTTACATCTATCGACATTTTGCGATCGCAGAGCTGGCGTGCCGTAGGAGCTGGCGGTAAAGGGAAAACAGTATCGGCTGATGAGTAGCAGCTATTTTGAGTACCGGATTACACTTCGAACACCTACCCAATAAGGCGATTATGACAAAATTCTTTCATATTGGGTAAGTAATATAAAATATTTCACTGTCAACACATTTTTTTTACCTTTGAACTTGAATATTTTTTTTTCCATACTGGCGAAAGATGGGGAACTTTCAAATTTAATTTATATTTACATTTTGAACGATTTCACCAATTTTCAGCTTGGTGGGAATTTATGTAACCTTACGCTTATTTTTTGGTCTAACTTGACCGGACTATAACTGAAAACTTATGACAGTTACCGGTCATTCTATATTGCAGATTATTAAACCGTTTTCTTAGATAGCTTTCAGTCAAGTAGTCTGAAATAAGTGAACAATTAAGTGAGTATAGTGAAGATTAAGAAAGAAGAATAAGAATGTTGCGAGGAAAATTTGAAAATTTAATAAAACTGAACGACTATTTTGACTTTTCTATTGTAACTTTGAAAATAATAGAGAACGTAACGTTTGCATATCTTGCAGACTTAATACTTTCGATTAGAATAAAGTTTGATACGTAAACAAATTAGAGCAATAAAAAAATATATGTGGTTTAATTAATCGCTTTACCGACAAAAAAACGAGTATGCTTTATACCACACGATTGAAGTAAAACTTCTTTAGCTCTAATAATTTATATCTCCCTCTCAAGTTCCGTTCGCCGTTTCCGTAACACTCTCGTCACGCATTCACCAGCTTACTCCCCAAGTCAATCGTGCGTAAATATTTTTTACTTCAAAAATAAAAAAATCTCTAAATCACTGAAGTATCTTAAATTACTGATAGCCCTTATTATAGACGGTTACCTAAAGTAAATTTTCCTAAGTAACATAACGTTGCAGTAACAAGCCGTCGATTAAAGAATGCTTCGCAGTATGATATTTTCACAGTAAAATCGTTCCCAGTACAATTTTTCGAAGTAACGAAACATCGCTGTAACAAGACGTTGATTTAACAAGTCGTCGCAGTATAGAAATGTCGTTGAAAGGTATTCGAAGTAACAAAATTCGATGATACGGCTTTCGCACTCAAGTAGGAAACCGTTATTGATGACAGGAATTTTTAAGCAATCCACTTGCATAATAATATTTTAACGTATAAAATTTGCTAAAAATTGCTTTACGTAAACGGATGGATGAGTTATTTTTTAAACTACATCGGGTGAAAAAACACGTATACGGCCATCCAGATGTAAAGCAATTATCATAGTATAAACGCTCGGAACATGAAAAATCTCTCGCACGTCACCACCCCCGCTGCCAAACGTATCAACTCACCTCAGAACACAACAACCCTCAAGGGAATTGTTATTTAACTGCAGTATACAGTGAGATGGAGGTACTTCCCCAGCCTAACAGCTTACAAATACGCTGTGCCCTACCTCTCTTTTGCCAGAGCCTCTTTCGCTAATCGACAAGGCGTACCACTTGCAAATGACGTTGGCTTTGGCTTTAAAGATCGTAATGAGTCACTTACACCCTTTCCTTTCCTCCTATTCGTGTCTTAGGTCATAAATATTCGTAGAAACTTAGGGTTGACAAACATTTTGATTGCTACACGATTTTATATGAAGACTCCGTTACACATTAGGTGTAGGGAGTATTTCGACATGCTTATAAGGCGACATTGCACTCTCTGATGCAACTGTCCAGCTACAAATGCAACTAGCTCTCTACGGTATTTCGCAAGTGTGCACCGTTTCTGGGAAGGAAGTCAGATTGTAGGTATTTCTATGTTGATTTTCTATTTGGTTAACTAGTTGTTATTGTATTCTCTTTATTGTATGTACTCCAAGGAAATCATAATTACAATATTATAGGGAAATGTTATGTACAAAGGCGGGGTTATCTCTTTTAGAGATCTCTTCCAGCCAACGTTTAAGTGTTTGGTAGGAACACATACAAGAATTTTGATAAATGTCGGGATAAATTAATATAGGTAATGATATTTTTTATTGTTTCGTCAATTTTCCAATACAGTGTGATTCTTGATAAAGTGCACATATGAAAATGAGATAAAATAGAGCAATTTTTATCGACAAAAATAATATTTAAAAATTAAAAAAAAATTTTTTTTGGAATTTAGAGCCATTTTAATTTTTTAAATTGCTACTGTGAACCCCATGTAAATAACATTTTATAACTCATGAACCAAGCGACGTAGAGCGTTAAAACAAAGACGGCGATGGTTCTAGATAATAGCCGGAGCTGATAAAATAATAATTTACAACAAAATTAATCTCTACTTATCGAAAATAATGAAATGCATAAAGAAATTATCATTATTTTTATGCATTTTTTTCATTAAAAGTAAAATTTCTTTAAAAAATCACTTATTATTATTATTTTATTATTCATCTATGTTTATCTGCATCGTAGTACCTTTCTAACAAAAAAATAACCACTTCTCTAACCCTCACACAACATTTATTATGAGGCGTTAAACAATGGCACTCCGAATGTACCGTACATTATTACCGTACATTTTGAAAATTTACTTCATTAAAATTAAGTTATTTTACTCAGAAATAAATAATAATTTGTTAGTAAAAAAACCTCTTTTATTTAGTTGATTCAATGATCTAAATAATTTGAGCCAGCCTTAGATTGCTATAGCAAATAATGTACGGTACATCCGGAGTGCCATTGTTTAACGCCTCATAATAAATGTTGTGTGAGGTTTAGAGAAGTGGTTATTTTTTTGTTAGATAGCTAATACGATGCAGATAAACATAAATGAATAATAAAATAATAATATTAAGTGATTTTTTAAAGAAATTTGACTTTTAATGGAAAAAATGCACAAAAATTATAATAATTTCTTTATACATTTCATTATTTTCGATAAATAGAGATTAATTTTGTCGTAAATTATTATTTTATCAGCTCTGGCTATTATCTAGAATCATCACCCTTTTTGTTTTAACGCTCTACGTCACTTGGTTCAGGAGTTATAAAATGTTATTTACATGGGGTTCACAGTAGCAATTTAAAATATTAAAATAGCTCTAAATTCCAAAAAAAAATTTTTTTAATTTTTTAAATATTATTTTTGTCGATAAAAAGTGTTCTATTTTATCTCATTTTCATATGTGCACTTTATCAAGAATCACACTATGTAATTTTAGTTTTGTAACTTAAGTTAACTACTTTCATTTTTTATACCATTAGAGTGGGAAACAAGCGTACGACTCGCCTGATAGTAAGCCGCACAAAGAAGTCAAATTTATTCTCGTAACTGTTTTACATTTTACAATGAAAATTGACTGAAAAATTGATTACTTCGTATTATGCAGAACCATGCCATTATTAGTTTTAGTGTGTACATTTTAGTCTGATCGCACTACAATTAAATTCTGAAGTTCTATATTGTTACGAGAATAGCAAATTTGACCTTAGTAAGAGATCGAAACCGATTCCGATCTAGAAATTGAATTCTGTATCCACTGTAGTACCTAGAATTGACTATTAGATTACGGAATTGCGTGTATTTTTACCACAGTATAAGTAATTGCTTTTACTAAAATTCTAGATTTTGGAATGAAAGAAAAATATCTCAAAACTATCACTACTTCGTTTACGGAAAAAAAATACGACAAAAAACGGAATATATTTGAAAATGTGCTGAACATCTCTAGAGGAGAGCTAACCTTACCAGCCAGGGGAGGTTGGCTTTAACTTGGAATGGGTCCATTGCTGCAACACAAAATGTACATGAAAGATCCAAGAGAGTCGAAGTGCCACCGGTGCTGCAGCACTGGACTCATTCCAAGATAAGTAGCCAAACTGCCCTGCACGTGATGAACCCACGTATAGATACATAGGTATTTACTTGTATATCTATATACTATTTTGGTAGTCGCATTTCTGTATGTCTGCTTTCGCCAAGGTCTAGTAGAGAATGTTCTTAATATTATGTTCACCTTACCTTTGTGTACTACGAGTATATATATTATATTAATATATGTATATGTTATGGCTAAAGGTGGGTGTGAACATAAACTTAAGATTAGCCGGCTAAACTTAGGTCTAACTTCGAGGAGGTGTTAATGTTAGTTTCTTCTATCTTTAGCCGGCTAAATTACCTTTCATATTTCATAGACTGCGGTGCTATTTCGACGGAGCCCTATTTCTGTGTAAAGGGTAACCTAACAAAACCTAACCTCGGGGTGCCCTTCGCTCGCTCTTGTATCCTACGTCGTAATTCATTAAAATAGTATTCTATTCGGAAGTTTCATTGCCACGTGTGCGCGCATTGTCTCCCCACCGCCCCCTCAAGCCGTCTGCCGGCCCGGCGCGTCCATCTAATACATTTTAGCCGTTTCGTTTCGGTTAATGTGCACATTAGCCGGCTAATCTTAAGTTTATGTTCACACCCATCTTTAGCCGTAATATATATATATATATATAATAATAAAATGAAATGTTAGATCTAAAGATAATAGGCGGGCCATTTCAGATCCAAATGACGTCAATTTAACTCTTATTTTATGCGTATCTCAACCTTAATAAATATACATATTTATTGTTGCTAATTTTGAACCGGTCGTCATTCATTTGGATAGTTTCGTCATAGAGTATATACGTTCACTTTCAGCTTTCCGCTGATATTTGACTCGGGTAGTACTTACTTTCATTGATTGGCTTTCGTTTGTGTTAATGTTTCCCAAAGGTTTTTTATTCGCTAATTATTAATAGTGGTAGCTCAGTGGTCGAAATTCGACCATAATTAATTAAAATTATACGTTTGAACATTATTAAGGTTATATTGTCAAAGACTATACTTCTATAATCACAGATATGCGTGTGTGTTAAATACCTACATGGTAGCGTGTGTAATGTTTTTTTTATTGATTTAGGTAATGTATTTTTATGCATAATTAAAAAAATTGTTGCATTCTACTCTCCTTTTCTATGTAAACTATAGGTGTGCGAAATTGCATACTCTTCCGTCCGCGCAATTTTCTTTTTATGGGGTACAAATTTTTTGCTTCACTTATTAATATATAGATACTCAATCGGTATGACATAACCCGCTTGATAATCATCAGCTTCTGTAGTAATATTCACTTGTAAAACCGACAGAAACTATTAAAATATTGACTTGGACGAACAATCTTTGTCCAAGTATAGAAGTGCCTGATAGAAATGAAGTAGCAAAATGTTCTATGAGTGTTTGCAATTTGTGTCAGTAGGTAGTATCAGGCGTTACACGTAATTGAATGTCTATAATTGTTGTTGTTGGCACACTTGGTTCTCAACAACATGGTGTGTTGTTGAGATATTTATATATTATAATTATCTTTATAATTTACCCATATCATATGGGTATCAAATGAATGAGCTTCATGTATGAAATACTGTTATTTAAGTAATGCACTGTAGATATCTAATAAAATCTTGTTAATGTATTTTTGGTTTGTATTCGCAGACAGTATAATTATGTAGTTACCTAAATTTTGTAATGTTGAATTTACAATCATGTGTTGTGTGGGCAATATTCTGAAATATGCATTATTAATTTTAATTCTTTATTGAGGAGCTCGATGGCGTCGTTGCGCATGTCAGTCTAACCGAACACGCAAGTTAAGCAACGTCGACCGCAGCCTGTCTATAGATTTATTTATATCGAGTCCCTCCGTGCCTCGGAGGGATCGTTAAGCCGTCTATCCTGACTGTTTTCATTAGATGATAGTCACTAAGCCAAGTCAGTGGCCTTAGGGCGCTTTGAAAACTGGCCTCCGCCATCCCAAGTTGAGCAGCGTGGTGGTATGCTCTATACCTCTTCGATATAGGATAGACTCGTGTCCCAACAGTGGGATGATTGTGGGTTGTTGCTGATTTTAATTCTGTAGAATATATGAATTGTGTGTATAACATTATTAGTTCCAAACACACTAATGTTTTCGTTTAGATACTATAATGCATATTGAGTAGAACTGGTTTAGGGATGGACATGGCTCTTTACTTCAATAAACTTTAAGAAGTCGAAGTCAAAGTCAGAGTCAAAGTCAAAATTCTTTATTCTTTGTTCGCGGGCACTTAGACACGTCTTTTACAATTAGGTATATTTTTTTTATCTACTAGCATTTCGGAATGACCATTGACGAGAAGAAATGCCGAAAGAAACTCTGTCAATATAGGTCTTTTTTTAAATAGCCATACAATATTATCATAATACAATAAAAAGAAATGGTATTCAACCAAAATAAGAGAAAAAAAAATTAAAGTAAAATAAAATAGTAAAAAAAATGAAAATATAAAAAATCATAGTATAGAGTGTGTGTATATACATATTGTTTATAAGTCTAAATATGCATATCCACAATACTACTTGTAAAGATAAGACGCCTGTGCTTCACATCCTGTGCCGAGAATTTGCCATACATTTTTATCATTAAGGTAATCGTCTTTTTACATAAGGTGGTCTTAATAAGCTGTTTGAATTTAGTGTCGGGTAAAATCAGGACCGACTCCGGCAACTTATTGTAGGAGCGGATGCAATTTACGACAATCGAATTATTGACCTTCCCCAGTCTGTGTTTTGGAATAACCAATTTGTTTTTGTTTCGCAAGTTGACATTTGGTGGACAAGGTATTAGGTATTCGCAAAAGGCTAATAGTAGCATAGTTTCTTCGGGAATAATGTTGTATAGAGTATGCACCATAGGAGTCGCCTTAAGTATTTTGTGGAATGCACAATCTGCCAATTTTTGCTATATCGCTCGACTCTTTCCACCTGGGGCACTAACGCCGAAGCTGAAGCCGATTACCATCGGTTTCTTATATTCTAAAAATTGGTCTTATGTTAAAGTTATTGACAAACATCTTCAGCTTAGTCGGTACAGCTCTTGGCTTTCTACCAACTGAGCTATACATAATAAGCAACAATCTAAGCAGAGGTTTCATTTTCGCATTCAAAAATTCCAATAGTAATCGGCTTCAGCTTCGGCGGTAGGACCTCTGGGGCCCTACCGCGGAAGGTCAAGCCGATTACCATCGGATTTTTTGATTGCGAAAATCTAATTTCAAATTAGATTTATGGTACTTATGTTTAGCTTAGCTGATAGATACTCTAGAGCTCTACCCAATAAGCTAAAGATGTTTGGCAATAACTAAAACGTAAGACCTGTTTTCAGAATCAAAATATTCGATGGTAATCGGCTTCAGCTTCGGCGGTAGGCCCCCTGGTTCCTATTATGACATTCATTATGATGTAACAGTGTGTGGAATCAAATAAGTACCGCTAACAAAGATAGTTTTCAAGCTGGAACATACTCTTTCCAATATTTATAAGTCATTAGTTAATTAGATCAACACAATTTACATACAATGGTCTTTGGTCTATATCAGGGGTCGTCAATCTTTCCACACAGAAAAGCCGGCCGCACTTCAAACTTAAAAGAATCACGATTTCATTTCGAAAGCGACCGAATGAACCGATTAATTTCGGTTAGACCCGACCTGAGTCGAATAATTGTCTAAGTAAAAAAATTCAGCCAAGTGCGAGTCGGACTCGCGCACTAAGGTTTCCGTACCATTACCTATAAAAACAGCAAAAAAAAATCACGTTTGTTGTATGTACATTTTTTTTTGTAAATACATACAGGCTGCATACAAGACTTGGACCGCGGCCCGTATTAATGGGGATCGGAATGTTTCTGACCTGAAACATGAGTTTAATGCTGCCTCGAGATCCAGTAAGAGAGTGATTGCTAGGGCAAAGTATGATTTCGTCGGCAGAATTGGTGAGCGCCTGGCTAAGCATCCATCTGGGAGCCGTGCTTTTTGGTCGCTCGCTAAGGCTGCCGAGGGAAACTTCTGTCGGTCGTCTTTTCCACCACTGCAAAAACCGGATGGTAGTCTGGCCTATAGTGCTAAGGAGAAGGCCGACTTACTGGGCAATCTCTTTGCCTCTAATTCGACATTGAACGAGGGAGACGCCGTACCACCTACTATCCCATGGTGCGGTAACTCCATGCCGGAGATTTCGATTACACAGCGAGATGTCCGGCGGGCGTTGCTCTCCCTTGATATTCACAAGTCGAGTGGGCCAGATGGCATACCGGCAGTGGTGTTAAAGGTGTGTGCTCTTGAGTTGTGTCCTGTCCTTACGCGCTTGTTCGCGCTTTCATACTCCACTAGGCAAGTTCCGTCTATGTGGAAGACTGCGAATGTGCACCCTGTGCCTAAAAAGGGCGACAGGTCAGATCCATCGAATTACAGGCCTATTGCTGTTACCTCCCTTCTCTCCAAGGTGATGGAGCGTGTAATTAATACTCGGCTCCTTGGATACCTAGAGGATCACGACTTGATCAGCGACAAACAATATGGCTTTCGCCATGGTCGCTCAACTGGTAATCTTCTAGTGTATCTTACGCACCGATGGGCTTTGGCGGTGGAGAGTCAAGGTGAGGCATTGGCGGTTAGCCTGGATATGGCAAAGGCGTTCGATCGGGTCTGGCACCGCAGTCTTCTTTCGAAGTTACCTTCATACGGTCTGCCCGAGGGGCTATGCGAATGGGTTGCTAGCTTCTTGTCCAGCAGAAGCATTAGAGCCGTTGTAGATGGCAGTTGCTCCGATAGCATGGACATCAATGCTGGCGTCCCGCAGGGTTCTGTATTGTCCCCGACGCTGTTTCTGCTGCATGTTAATGATATGTTGTATAATGACAGCGTTCATTGTTATGCGGACGATAGCACCGGGGACGCTTATTACACGGGCCGCGCAAATATCCCTCGTTCTTTGGTGGAGGAGAGCCGCGAACAACTTGTGTCGCAAATTGAGAGCACACTAAGTAGAGTGTCCGACTGGGGGCGACAGAACTTAGTGCGATTTAACCCCTCTAAGACACAAGTCTGCGCGTTCACCGCTAAGAAAACCCCAATTGCTGTAGCTCCACACTTCGAAAACACACCCCTCACCATCGCCAATAGTATTGGTATTCTAGGAGTTGACATCTCCAGCGACGTCCAGTTTCGATGTCATCTGGAGGGGAAGGTCAAGCTGGCATCGAAGAAACTAGGTGTGCTCAACAGGGCGAAACATTACTTCAACCCGCGGCAAAGACTTATGCTTTACAAAGCTCAAGTTCGGCCGCATATGGAGTACTGTTGCCATTTATGGGCGGGAGCGCCTAGATACCAGCTTGCACCCTGTGACTCGATTCAAAGGCGTGCTGTGAGGATTGTTGACGATCCCAAACTGACAGACGGTTTAGAACCTTTAAGTCTGAGAAGAGATTTTGCGTCCCTTTGTGTGTTCTACCGTTTGTACAATGGGGTGTGTTCAGAGGAGTTGTTTGACATGATGCCCACGGCTTCCTTCTACAGTCGCACCGCTCGCCATCGACAGGGAATTCATCCTCACACTTTAGAACCGAAATGGTCACGTACTGTGCGGTTCCAGAGAAGTTTTCTTCCACGTACTATCAAGCTGTGGAATGAATTGCCTGTTGAGGTTTTCCCAGGAGACTACAGCATGGGGTTCTTCAAAAAGGGCGTGAAGAGGTTTTTACAGGGTCGGCAACGCGCATGTGATGCCTCCGGTGTTACAGGCGTCCATAGGCTGCGGTAACTGCTTTCCATCAGGCGGACCGTATGCTTGTTTGCCACCTTAGTGGTATAAAAAAAAAAAAAAAAAAAAAACCTACTTATAATGCATATAAAACACCCAGACCAAGACAAACAGACATGTTCATGCACACAAATGTTTGTCATGTGCGGGGATCGAACCCGCGACCTCGGAGTCAAAGTGGCCATTGCTAACCTTTCGACCACCGGGCCCATCAAAATTGTTACTAGATGAACTACTGCTATTTCTTGTAAGAGAGTCATGCAGCTCGCGTGCCGCGGTTTGACGACTCCTGGTCTATATAAATAATATTATTGTCGACAAATACTAAAAAGGAATTTATAGTATCTATTTGACGTTTGACTTTTATGACAGAACGTAAGCATTACTTGTCTTTTATGTGCCGTTGAGTGCTGTTACAAAAATACTAAAACATTTACCCTTTTTGGCGTTGCCGCAGCCGGGTAAGAAAAAATAAATAAAATGGTGACTGATAACGAGATGCTGGTGGATGTCGCAAATAAACATTCTGGTAAGTTAAGTGTATAGTTTTTATATTAAGAACACACTCTGGGAATTCCATTCATATACGAATATGTTTATAAGTATGTATACATATCGCGTCTTTGATTTTTACATAAACAATGACATCTTTTTCATACTACTACGGGTGACAAACGAGCATACGGTCGCCTGATGTAAAGCGGTTACAGTAGCCATATCAACGCTCACAAAATGAATACCGCTCGCGCGTCCCCACCTACAACTCCGTCCTTACTGGTACACAACAGCCCTCAAGAGAATTGTTATATGTGACTGCGGTACTCTGTATGGTGGAGGTACTTCCTCAGTTAGCCTATAATTATCATTATTCGTCTCAAAAGAAAGCAGAGGTCGAAACAGCAGCAGGTAGTGGCCATACTGTACGTAGTAGATACTATTACTTAGATTGTGCTAAGGTACTCGTCTAAGGTCTGTCTGCTGATAAATAAGCTGGCCATCATCTTGACGTGACTTGACATGACGAGCTTGGTGGTCGAATGGTTAGCAATGGCCAATTTGACTCCGAGGTCGCGGGTTCGATTCTCCGCACAATACAAACACTTGTGTGCATGAACATGTCTGTTTCTCTTGGTCTGGGTGTTTTCTATGAATACATAGAAAATACCCAGACAATACATAGAAAACTTATAATAATAAGTATGTATTTAAAAAAAAATGTACATATTTAAGTACATTTATCAGTTGTCTAATACCCATAACACAAGCTTTACGTTTAGTTTGGGAGTAGATGGCGCTGTGTAAATTGTCCAGAAATATTTATTTATTTATATTATCATCATCTTTTTCTTTTTACTACCTCGAGTGGCAGACTAGCATACCACCCGTCGAAGTATTGAAAAGTATAGCAGAAGTAAAAAAAATAATTTAGAAGTTAGGTATATCTTGAGAAATCTACTGTGTTTATATTATTATGCCTGCTCATATCAACTTAATAATAAATATATTCTTTGCAGATACAATACTAGTATGGTCGCTTGCAGATACACTCAGTTGGCTCTCAATAATCTTAATAATTTATCTCATAACAGTCATAAGAATACTACCAGCGTTTATGAAATACAGAGAACCGTATAAGCTAACGGATCTCTTACTAATATATAACGCCTTTCAAGTTGTTTACTCTTCATACGTTGTGTTTCTTGTGAGTATTTTTGCTAATAAAAATATTGCAGGCGCTTCAAAAATTTTGTTCCGGGGACATTATATTATCTTGAACAGTGGTTCTCTAATAGTTATTCCAGCAGCTCTTATTGCTTTTTTGTTTTTTACAACTAGGGTGATAATAACCCGCCTGATAGTAAACAATCATCACAGCCTAGGGAACTTGCGTCATAAGAGGTACCACTCACGCGTTGCTGGTCCCGTAAAAACCTTTTACGACTTTCTTAGAGAACCGCATACTGTAGTCTCATGGGAAAATGTTAAAAGAAAGAAGAAAAGAAGAAAATACGTTTATTAACATTACAACATGAAGCAATAAATTCACACAATACACAACATCATTATACATTTCAAACAACATGTACATAATCATGATGTTAATTGGCCATCGCTCGGCATACACACAGCGCCGGTATTATGCGACAGCCGTCAGGTGCTGACACAGGGAGATCATGCCGTAACTAGAGAGTTCGAGGTAGAAAACTCCTCCCGAACCGTACAGCACGCGCCCAATTAGGTTCCAATGTGTGTGAATGAATTTCATATATATGGCGAGCGGCATGACTATATAAAGAGGCCGGGGGCATCATATCAAGTTCAACACAATCCATTGCACAGTCTCTACCTTACCTTACCTACTATACCTAATGGCCCGATACCATCTGTGAGCTTGGAATCGACCACTATCCTGAGGACTAGTCTCTGAATCGAGTCACAAGGTGCTAGCTGGTACTTGGGTGCTCCCACCCAGAGATTTACAGCAGTACTCCATGTGAGAGCGCACTTTAAACACATTACATTATTTAAGCACATTGTATTTTTGTTTGGTTATTTGTTTTTTATTTCCTAACTTATCTCAGACAAGAGTTTGCTGCATTTGATGCAACTTCGCGCACCGCCAGGGCCTACCCTGCGAGCGCTTCACTCGCGCTCGCGCTTCTTTCGAGATTTGTAAGCAAAATTGGCGTCATCTACACATGGTGCATAGTGAAATTAATCTAGAAGTTACGTCCACTTTATTGAAGATTGTTATCATAGAATGTGTGTTTGTATTTCTGCGAGTGGGAAAGATTGCTATTGTTACTATAATGCAGGCTATAGTTAGATTTTATTTTTATATCCATCACCATTCACCTGTCATCTGATGGAAAGCAATTGCCACCGGCCATGGAGATCAGCAACACCAAGGGCTCGCCGATCCAGTTGCCAGCCTAAACTCCTTCCTTTCTTTCTTTCTGATGACCTCATTCACTCGCAGGAACAGAACAACCCTTAAGGGTATTGTTATTTGCCTGCGGTACTCTGTGAGTTGGAGGTATTTCCCCAGTCGGGCAGCTTAACAAATACGCTATGCTCTACCTCTCCTCTCGCTGCTTTCCATCAGGCGGGCCGTATGCTTGCTTGCCACACTGGTGGTATATATAAAAAAAAAACCTCGTTTGTCAGTCAGCAGCGTGCACCACGTACCTGTGAGGTTGGCTTTGGTTCAGAGATGTTTACTTACACCCCATGAACCATTACACCCCGAATATTGATATAACAATTGGGTTTTTACAGTGATTTATAAAGAATGATTATGAATAATAGATACCTATTTTTCTTTAGGCTATGGTAATGTTTACATCAGCCGCTTGCTTGTTTACCACCCAAGTGGTATGATCGAATATAAACGCTAGCACCACCAGATGCGTTATTCTCGTGTAACTGATCCTGTAAGAAGAACAAACATAAAGATATATTTTTACGAAAATAACTGTCTGTAACTGTCGTAATCCGGGAATGCATTGTACGATTGAGTGCGCGTTGATGTCTATTGTCAACCAATCACTATTCTTTTTGGCACTTTGTCCCTATTGTAAATTCGAGGGCTGAGCTTCATTGAATAATTATAGTCTTATGTGTTCTCAATTGGGTATACGCTGCACATGCCATCTGTGGTATGTGCTTATGTCACTAAAAAATCATTTTTTTTTCAGTATACAAGGTACATTTGGCGTCATGGAATAATAACCACACGATGCCCGCAAGGAAATGATTTACAAGAGGTCTGTAAAGTAATGGTTATTTAACTGCAACTACACCAAGTATTGGCCGTGTGGTTTCCGGCAGACTAGAATAGAATCACTCCGTCTCTTCCTGTGGATGTCGTACAAGGCGACTAAGGGAAATACATTATAAAACATCGATCAGGCCTCCCCAACCCGTCTGGCCAGCGTGGGGAGTGTAGGCCAAATCCTCCTCCTTCTGTCTGAGTCGGGCGAGAGAGGGTCGTGCTCCTGTAGTGGAGACTAAAAATGACCTGATGATGATGATGACTCCAAGTATTGCGCCAGTATTAGATATGTTTGATGAGCCATGTGTTGCCTCCAATCAACAAACCATATAGACGATCATATCATAAGAGAAGATGCACCGTCCTCATCGTCAACCCTCATTCATTACACTATTGGGATATGTGTCTCCCCTTATTCGAAGGGATTTAGAGTGTACTTTACCACGCTGCTCATCGACGCTTTGGCGGAGGTTAGTTTTCAAGCCGTCTAAAGGCCTGACTTGACTTAACGACTGTCATCTAATGACATCAGCGGAGACGCACGGAGGAGCTCGAGTAAATAAATCCATCTAAGGACCGACTACAGTTGACGTTACTTACCTTGCGTGTTCATGTAGACTGATACGCGCAAGGACGCCATCAAGTTTCCGCACTAGGATGCACCGTGCCCCCACATAAATTATACTTTTAAAAAAGCTCTCTAAATACTATGATTGGATATTTATAGTTTCATCATCATCAGGTCATTTTAGTCTCCACTACAGGAGCACGACCCTCTCTCTTCCGTCCCAGACAGAAGGAGGATTTGGCCTACACTCCCCACGTTGGCCAGACGGGTTGGGGAGGCCTGATCGATGATGTTTTAATATGTATTTCCCTTAGTCGCCTTGTACGACATCCACGGGAAGACACGGAATGATTGTATTCTAGTCTGCCAGAAACCACACGGCGAATTTAAAGTTTATATTACTTAGATAATTTTGCTAGAATGATTTCATTTGTGTCATACTAAATGATTGATTGAACCAAAGATAAATTATACGACCTATGTTAAGAGTTATTAGGGGTCTCCATTCCTCTGACCGTACCTCTTAGATCTCTAGAATCACTTCGTCTCCTCCCGTGGATGTCGTACAAGGCGACTAAGGGAAATATATTATTAAATATCGATCAGGTCTCCCCAACCCGTCTGACCAGCCTGGGGAGTGTAGGCCAAATCCACCTTCTGTCTGGGATGGACGAGAGAGGGTCGTGCTCCTGTAGTGGAGACTAAAATGACTTGATGATGACGATTCCTCTGAACCATGGTGCAACTTTACACTTCGGACCCTACACGATATGTTACTCTATTAGTTAAATATTTTTTTGTTTATTATTATTTGTTAGGCAGATTTTTTTCGGTTAATGTTCTTTTATATTTACTGCTATTACTCTTCAAAGAGTCAAAATATCGTTTTTTTTTAATATTAGCTCAGCATATTGGCTCCACTTCGCCTGATGGTAAGCGAAAAGAGGAACTCCAATCGCATCGGCAACGGACAAGAGACCTTGATGTCTCGTCAGTTGAGGCTGCCATGCTGGCCTATAAGATGCTTCTTCAAGTTTCGCTTGAAGGATCCCTTTGATTGAATTTTTTTCCTCTTTCTCTATTTCTTTCTTAATACTTATTAATTGCATATTAACTTTAAATTATATTATGTATCTCTCTTAATTCACGGGTCAAGCCCGGTCATTTGATAGGCGTGCGCGGGGATATGGATCCAACGCGTAGAGGCCCCATTGAGAAGTTTGATGTAATGTTGTAAATTATATTATTATTATAGAATTAATGCGTACTTACTCGTACGCACGTACTGAAATTATCCGTCCATGACTATTTCTCTTACTGCCTATAGATCGGCTGGAAGAGATTCCAGCCGACCCTATAGGCAGAGAGATCTCTCTCTTGTAGAGATAAGCTCACCTTTGTACACCTTTGATGTAACTATGTTATAATAAAGGATATATGTAATGAATACCTACTTTTGTAAAAAGCAGTACTCCAAATCCATTAAACTCATTTTCCTTTTCAATTCACAGGTCATCAATGAAATCTACCCATATTTTATTGCCAAGCACTTAGACCTTCTGGACACAGTCTTCTTCGTACTCCGCAAAAAAGACAATCAGATCACCTTCCTACACCTCTACCACCACACGGCAATGGTCTCCTGGACTTGGCTACACTTGATGCACCACCCGACAGACCATTTTGTGGTAGTGGGCTTGCTGAACAGCTTTGTCCATGTTCTGATGTATGCATATTATGGGCTGTCGTCTTTGGGTCCTGATTATGCTAAATATGTTTGGTGGAAAAAGCATTTAACTAAGGTTCAACTGGTGAGTATATGTAGCTTGAAATCAAGCAACTTGTACTTATGTAACCCATTTAAATTAAAATTTCTGCACGCCATGTGGTTCCAATGTAGGTTTTGTCCCCGGCAGGGAACACATTCCACAAGATAGCCACGAGATAAGATGGCCATTAATCCCCTGGCACTGTCCTCTGCGAAGGGGAGCCAAAAGAATTTCCTGGCGAGGGTTTCCGGAGTAAAGATAAGATACGGTCTCCTCCTACAATTGGCAAGGAGTTCATTTTCTTTGGAACCAAAATGGTCGCGTACAGTGCGATTCGAAATAGGATACGAGTATGTCGATAAACTCTCTGTCGAGGTTTTCACAGGGGACTTTAGTATGGGTTTCTTCAGAAAGGTCTTTTATTTTATTTTATTGATTTATATCACAATTTACAGACCCGGGGTCCGTACCTTTTATTAACAATGTTCTATTTTTTATCTTACAATATTCTTACAATATAAATTGCACGTCGCTATTATGCTAATAATTATATTATTGTCTATTACTACTATATGTTATTGTCTATTGCTCATTGTTTACCTCGCAACCATGACAGCCAGGGCAGACCAGTCCCCTCTGGCAGCACCCGTTCACGAGTTGATGCATGGGGCAGCCATCACCGCATTCAACCATTTTATTTGAAATGCGGCGACCCGCCACACGACACCACCACCAGTTTGAACAATTTAGTGAGCATGACTACATGGGCTGTCAGGGCTGCACAGTAAAACCTCTATTTATTTCGCTATGGTCTTTCTCCTTCTCTCCCTCTCACCCACCAGATACTTACGTTCTTTGACCCAGCATATTCCGTCTGTCGTTGTCACTGATATTGCATGGGCGACCATCTCGTTTCTGTGTCATCAGTTCCGTACGGAACTGAGTAGTCGCGTTCCTATTTTTTTGTTTTCTTTCCTATTGCTTTGCCAATTCTTTCACGACGGGTGTATCCCGACTCCAGATCGCCATTTGCAAATTGTAGTCCCGAATTGATTCCGTGGTAACAGTTTCCGCACGTTTTATGAATTTAGCAGTTGCGTCGAATAGCTCGCTGCAGTCTGTGTAATATATACAGCTACAGGTATGTCTCGAAACTGCCACCACTGCATGGGGGACACTACTATGTAGTTGAAGGTTTTTCATCGATGTCCTGATGATTACCACTGACTCGTATGTCAGTCCCTGTGCTTCATGAATGGTCAAAGTACGAGACCCTGCGCCACTGCCGTAACCTTGACCGATCAGTAGCTATTTCTCGGCCTGAGTATGTACCAGGTACAAGGTGTTGGCTGCGCTTGTGGGTATTTGCGACCCTCTGTACCTCATCAGCTTCAGGGACCGTATTCGAGTGTTGGACGAGTATATGCCACTGTATACTTGTCTGAGGGTATACGCAACGTCTAGTGGATTCCTTCTTGTGCACAGCATTTCACGGCTGATGTTCGCCGCTGGGCTTGGGCGATGGTATTTAAGTCGGAAAAGGTTGGATCTGTAGATGAATGGCAGTTGATTTATATCGCCAAAGAGCAGGACCTTCTTGGCACCGGTAATTCGCACTGCCATCACTATGGCCCCGAAATGGTTCATCAGCGCTTCGTCGACCATAAGTCTTTCGTAGGTGTCTGTCGCTGGGATCCCATTTGCAAGTACTGAGGCCATTGTACGTGCTATAACTCTTGTTTTTGTACCGATGCGTTTAGTTATTTTCTCTTTCAGGTAGCGAGTGGATTCAGTCGTGGTTGCAATGACCAAGTCTTTGCCTGAATTATAATTCTCGGAAATCCATTTTGATTTTCCACATCCGGGTACTCCGTTGACCCAAGTTATTTCTGGTACCTTCCAGTATTCGAAGGCTTTGCCGATGCCAGTCTCTGATGATAGAGCTTCCGCTATTTCTAGGAATCTGTCATCTAGCATTACCTTCGTACACTTGGCGGTGACTACAATTGGGTCTTCCGGAGGAGTCTCAAACACCAGCCTTCCAGTCCGCTCTGTCTCTACCTCGTTTAGAGCCACAAAACCATCTGTCGCGTTATATGCAGCCATGTATGTTCCTGATACCTTTCCCTTTACGGTTTCGGCTGTGTCATTATTATACACAGCTGCATCTGCTTCCACTAGTTTTACGCTGAGCTGTCCCTCATTACCTTGCAGATAATTCTGCATGATAGATGAGCAAATTTGCAGGTTGACTTTCTGAGTCGCTTTTGTAATAGCTTTAAACTCGAGGATAGCGTTGACTATGTGGTCCTTAGGCTCCTTCACAACTCTGAGTTCAGGCGGGTCGACTTGTCCCATTTCGGCTTTTGTCCGTACTTTTTTCTGCCCTTCGCTTTGACCTGTTGGAGATTGCTTAAAAAAGGTCTGCACTGCAAGTGCTCGTATTTCTGCTGCCTTATGCGATGTTATTTTGGACTTATTTGGGCATACAATGCTGCAGATTGCCTTGGTTAGAGTTCCAGTTATAGTGGATAACAACTTTTTTGTTGGACTAGGTAGCTTCTTAAGCGCTTCGCCCCATTCCTGGATCGTCTTCTGTTGTAAGCGTTCAGATCCACTGTACCCTTCTGGATTAACTATGGGATAGCCCCAGCTATCAACGGGGTGTAAAGAGGAATCAGGTCTGACATCTCGTGGCTTCAAGAAATGGAGGTTTTGTCCTCTATCCTCGTATGCCACAACCTCGTGTTTTGATGAGGCTTCAATGATGCCTAGATAATTCCTGGTATCGCCTTTCTCATGTGCTAGCACCATAGCATCTACGCTTATTATCCTGAGCTTTCCTCCTCCTACGTCATCATCTCTACCAAATCATCAAAATACAAAATACAAAATAATTTATTTGCAATAAACAGGGTAACATTTAAACAGATGTTATTGTAAAATACATCACCAGCCTATTTAGCCATTTTATAATAGCATGCAAATTGAATTTAATTTTAATCTAATTAAATATTTGTTTCAATACATTTAAAATTGATAATTTAACATTAAATTTGTCAGTAATCATACATCACCAGTCTATTAATTAAATTATTGTACAATTGCATTCAAATGTCATTGGAAGTAGATTAAACTTAATTATAAATGTAAATAAAATGTAATTGATTAAAAATTTAAACTTTGATTTAGAAGTAATAAATTGCCACTAAATATTCACGTCCAAACTTTTTCTGACATACAATATAAATTTTAATTAGGTGAATTGATTCCTAGTTATTAGTAATGTTTATTATTTAAAAAATCCTGCACAGTGTAAAAACATTTATCCAAAAGCCATTTATTTAATTTTATTTTGAATCGATTTAATGGCAGTTCACGAATTGATCTGGGAATCTTGTTAAACAACTTAATCACCATAAAATGACAGTTTTTTTGGTAAAGTGTTGTCCTTGAAAACGGTATAAATAGTTTCGATGGATCCCTGGACAAATATTTTTTATATTCATTTGCTTTCCTAAACAGCTCCGGATGTTTCTTCACAAATAAACCTGCCTCCAAAATATATAGAGGCGGTAATGTCAACAATTTTAGTTTTTTAAATAAAGGTCTGCATGAGTCTAACGGATAGGCCATGCATATTGCACGGATGCATTTTTTTTGCGTAATAAAGACTTTATTGAATAAGGTCGAACTACCCCATAGAAGGATTCCATATCGTAGTAGTGAACACACATACCCGTGATAAGCAGTCAAAGCCGTCTTTACTCCCGCAGTTTCGCGTACTTTTTTAAGGGCGTAAACGAATTTATTTGTTTTTTTTGCACAAATTGATGACATGCGCCTTCCAATTGCAGTTTGCATCTAAAGTCATGCCTAAAAATTTAATTTCATTAATGTCTTCTACGTCAGCATTGTTATGTTTTATGTTAAGTTTAGGTAAATTAGTGTTATAGTTCTTAAATTGTACTATTTTAGTTTTAGATATATTTATTGTCAAATTATTTTCATTTAACCAATCTGTAAATATATTAATTGTATCAATTATTAAAATGTCATAATTATCACTTTTACGATCGTCAGGTATAACAACTGAAATGTCATCAGCAAAAAGAGTGCATTTGTATTTTGTAATATTTGGTATGTCATTTATATAAATTAAAAATAGAAGTGGCCCTAGGACGCTCCCTTGGGGCACGCCGTAGTTATTTTCTTTGTAAGAGGAGAGACATGAGGTCAGAAAGGTCTTATAAACATGTTGATATTTACCCTTTCTAAAATTGTTATTTGGCTGCGGTTTTCTGTGAGGTAGAGATACTTCGAGCAACTTATATGTATGCGGTGTCCTACCTCTTTTTTGTCAGAATACTTTGAGAGTTGTTGTGTTCCTGCGAGTGAGTGAGGTCACTAGAAAGAAACGAAGAAAGGAAGGAGTATAGGCTGGCAACAGATCGTCGACCCTTTGCTGTTGCTGATCTCCATGGGCGATAGTGATTGCTATCCATCAAGTGACCCACTTGCACGTTTGCCCCTCCGCTCATAGATAAAAAAAATATATGATGGAACACCCCATAATATAATAATACCATTCTAATTTTACAGGTGCAGTTCATCTTAGTCGTGTCAGACCTTTACTACCAGCAGAAGCTCACCCCCTGTCCTATACCTGGTTACTTCCACTGGTTCTGTCTGATCAGCATAATTTCCTTCTTCGTTCTCTTCATGGATTTCTACTTCAGTAGCTATAAAAGCAGGAAGACTAAGAAAGACTTAGAAGTATCTAGAAATAAGAGCAGTTTGAATGTTGAACTTGATAGTAAAGATGATTGAGAGATTTATACACAATATATTAAATCATAATTCATTTGGTGAATTTATTTTAAACTAGCTTCGCCTCGCGTGATTACAGTATAGGGATAAAATGTATAATTATGGATCAATGTACTGAATTGATCCATATTTGGGGTGTAAGTGGTTCATCAACATCTTTGAACCAAAGCCATCTTCCCTGCACGCGGGGCTCCTGGCTGACTGACAAACGAAGCTCTAGCGAAAAGTGAGGTAGGGAGCGTAATTTATTGTAAGCTACCCGTCTGAAGGATGTACCTCCACCTCACAGAATACCGCAGCCAAATAACAATTCGTCGCGAGCGTTAATATGGCTACGGTAACCGCTTCACATCAGGCGGGCCGTATGCTTGTCTGCCACCCGACGTAGTATAAAAAAAAGTATGCCGAATTTCATCTATATCTATTTAGCCGTTTACATACACAGGTTTATATAAAGTTGATTAAAAAAAAAATTAAACCGACTTCAGTTGGCGAGCGCAGCTTATTGGTGGAATACCCCGGCAGACGCTGCTGCCCGTCTTTCGGGAGAAAAGTTATCGCATGATACAAGATTCCTTAGTCGCCTTGTACGACATCCAGCGCAGAGCAATGGAGTGGCACAATTTTATTCTGCCGGCTACCATAGGGCAAATTTAAGGGTTTCCCTCGATTTTTCTGGGATCCCATTATCAGACCCTGACTTGGTGAATATGGAACCACCTCGCAATTACCCTTTCAAATAAAAAAAAAACCGGACAAGTGCGAGTCGGACTCGCCCACCGAGGGTTCCGTAGCTACGTAGTATCATTATTAAATTTGATATTTTTCATTGTAAATAAGAAATAATGCGTCGAAAAAAATAAATAAAATATATTTTGCAATGTGTACATCAAGCCTTTTCATATGATACCCCATTTGAACTAGTAGTTTCAATTTGAAATTTCGACACCCTATAAAAAAAATAGACCCCCTATTTTTTAAGATCTATTTACAAATGTATAGTTTTGAGATTTATTCCTGTACTTGTAGTCTATAACGATGTTACTTGCTAAATTTCATAGTTCTAGGTCAACGGGAAGTACCCTATAGGTTTTGATTCCCTTGAGTGTGTCGAAATATGCGTTTTTTGCTGAATAAACGGCCGTAACTTTTTTCTACGTAAACTTAGCAGTTCGATTTTTTTTTAACTTCATGGGACCGTAGACCTGAGTATACAGTTCAAATTTCAGCTTGATACCTCTACGCATTCTCGACATAGAAATTCTTGACAGACAGACAGACAGACAGACAGACAGACAGACAGACAGACAGACAGACGGACAACAAAGTGATCTTATAAGGGTTCCGTTTTTCCTTTTGAGGTTCGGAACCCTAAAAATGAATTTGACCAAACGTGCTTTTAAAATTTAAGGGTTTCCCTTGATTTCCCTGGCATCCCATCATCAGATCCTGACTTGGTGAATATGGGACCACCTTACAATCATACCCTTTAAAATAAAAAAAGAATTATGGAAATCGGTTCACAATTCGCAAAGATATCGAATAACATACATACAAAAAAAATAATCAGTCGAATTGAACACCTCCTCCTTTTTTGAAGTCGGTTAAAAATGATTTGTTTTGTGCCATTAGAGTTCATCGAATCCATGCGATTTTTACCAGCATTCTTATCGTATAATACGGTATAAGGTTCATAATAGACTGTACCAAATATCAAATTGACATCTATGAAATACGTTGGCTGCAAACAAGCATACGGCCAGTCTAAGTAAAGCGATTACTTTAGCCGACCAACGCTAGCAATACAAGGAATATAACTCGCGGGTTGGCATCCCCGCTGCTAATGTAGCATCTTGTCACGTCTTGTAACCTCATTTACTCGGAACACAATAATCCTCACTTAATTGTTATTGAGCTGCGGTCATCTGTGAGGTTGGCTTTGGTCCTAAGCATGGTGATAAACCTCTTGCACCCGTGGTTTATGGTGCATTGATTTGCCAAAGTACGATAACCGAGGATATTAACTTGCGCGTGGTCATAACTGTACTTTCATTTCCTCATGTATAGTCAAGGTTATACATAACTGCAGTACGATCCACCTTAACTTTAATTTTGAATAAAACATGCATTTAATAAGATCCAAAGAATCCATTTGTGTATGATATGGTCGTTTAAAAGGAATGTGAAGAACCTTACCACCTTCTAGGCCAGCATAGTGGACGCGACGAGATGACATGAAGCGTGTGATTTCGTCACTTCCATTCCTAGACTCCAGTGTCCTGTGGGTCATCAGGCAGACGCTAGTTGTCACATCCCAATAAAAAATGAAATAAAAGATATTAATATTATCCTAAGTAAATTATTATTTGACTGCTCGCCCCCGCTTTGTGTGGCTCAATTTTTAGTTCCCATCTCATTCCTGTGGTTTCCTATACAAACCTTGTCTTGAAAATTTCATCATAATTTATTTTTTTCATAAACTTCCATGATATATTAATGAAAGCTATGCAGTTGTTCGGGATGGAGACAAACCCAAGAATTCAAAGATCATAAAAATCAGTCCCGCTGTTCTTGAGTGGCGTAACTAACCCGACATGCGGCGGGTCGCTAGTTACATTTTATATGTAACTAGCGACCCGCCCCGGCTTCGCACGGGTGCAATGCTGATACTAAATGTACTACAGAAGGTCTTTGCGCTTTGTCCTATCCAGTCCTTCCCCAGTTATAGGCACACGCCGCCGGCTCCGCGGCCGGTACCGCCACAGCCGTTATGTCCCTGCATTTTAAATGTGTAATACTTCTAAACTATTCATTTAAATTACATGCTGTGAAGGGCCATATTGATCTATATTAAATGCGCAATGTATTTAAGGTACTTAATTGGATAAGGATTAATTCTGTATTGCTTAAAATCGCT
The DNA here is from genome assembly GCA_937001555.2 of Hypsopygia costalis. NCBI lineage: Eukaryota > Metazoa > Arthropoda > Insecta > Lepidoptera > Pyralidae > Hypsopygia > Hypsopygia costalis. The sequence goes on from OW443332.2 coordinate 28,231,411, forward strand.
TCGTAAATAAGGCATTATTTCTTGTAAAAAGCAAAGGATAAAATAACGGTTATTGTGTGTTACCACTAAGAGATAGACACATACCATCGCGAACTTTTTTGTAGACCATTTTAAGGTGAACAATACTGTACTACATTATTTTGATCTATCTCGTTGGGTTCAGCCAGCGTTTGCAATGAAAGAGCAAAAAAAATGTGTTTATTTACGACATCACATTAGAAACCTCTAAATTATCAGTGTTTTTCTACTATGTTATGCATATATTATACGTATAAACTTTCCAGTTGAATCACTCTATCTATTAAAAAAAACCGCATCATAATCCGTTGCGTAGTTTCAAAGATTTAAGCATACAAAGGGACATAGGGACAGAGAAAGCGACTTTGTTTTATACTATGTAGTGATATATAAATTTGTTAATATTTACCCGCCTTCGTGGTTTTTACCCTGGCAAATATTCCGTTTTTACCTGCTTTGGGAATTTAATGGGTAGAATCCCAACTTTAGTTGTGTCAGACGGACATACAGACGAGTAGCGTTTTTCATTCGGTAGGGCGGAACCCTAAAAAACTATGAAAACCTCTTGTCCCACAGTTGTACTGTTCTACAGTAATTTTTATTTTATAACGACCGCTGTGGCATACGTGGAAAAGTACTATGTAGTGATTTTATTAATTATAGGGTAAAGATAACGCGTCAACAACCAACAGTATCAACATTATTCTAGGCTGTGTAACTAGTTGTTCTCTCGTAAAATATCAGCTGACAGAGACGCTAAGATATATAACATTTCAAACTATCATATGTAGTTTGTTGTTCTAACGATCAATATCTACAGATCGCCTCTCGCGTAGAGGCGAAACACGTGTCGCAGAGACGACCACGGCAGTTAGGACGGCAGCAGTCGCACGTTTCTTCTGTTTCAGATGTTGGAGATTCGCCAAGATGACCGCAGCAGCTGGAGAAGAGACGATCAAAGCAGCCACGGCAGTCGCATGCATCTACTAACGGTAGTGGGTGGGTGCCGGCCGGTAGTAGTTTACATGAACAGCTAATTGGTGGCGGAAGCACCCAAAGTAGTGTTGATCAAATTGCCTGTTTTTATACTATCATCAATCACTTCTGAACATTTTAGACCGTCTTCCAACGGTCTACAATCGCTTAACTGTACAAACACACAAATTTAGGCAAAGTAGCAGCTTTACAAAAAATTGCATTCGAATTTTATCAGGCGTCTCGCACAAAACAAAAAATTATTAACAAAAAGAAAAAAAACCGGACAAGTGCGAGTCGGACTCGCCCACCGAGGGTTCCGTAGGTACGTAGTATCATTATTAAATTTGATATTTTTCATTATAAATAAGAAATCATGCGTCGAAAAAAATAAATAAAATATAATTTTGCAATGTGTACATCAAGCCCTTTCATATGATACCCCATTTGAACTAGTAGTTTCAATTTGAAATTTCGACACCCTATAAAAAATATAGACCCCCTATTTTTTAAGATCTATTTACAAATGTATAGTTTTGAGATTTATTCCTGTACTTGTAGTCTATAACGATGTTACTTACCAAATTTCATAGTTCTAGGTCAACGGGAAGTACCCTATAGGTTTTGATACCCTTGAGTGTGTCGAAATATGCGTTTTTTGCTGAATAAACGGCCGTAACTTTTTTCTACGTAAACTTAGCAGTTTGATTATTTTACAACTTCATGGGACCGTAGACCTGAGTATACAGTTCAAATTTCAGCTTGATACCTCCACGCATTCTCGACATAGAAATTCTTGACAGACAGACAGACGTACAACAAAGTGATCTTATAAGGGTTCCGTTTTTTCTTTTGAGGTACGGAACCCTAAAAACGACTAAACATGGTAACTTTTTTATAATATCCAACATTTTCTTTTTCGCTGACGTCATATTGAAATAATGAGCCTATGTTCACAGCTGAAACCACAGAAATCTAAATATAATAAATAAAAGAATATTATAATGCTATATTCAACCCATCAGCACCCTTGTACCTGCGTGAGGTGTTCCAACTCCGAGACATTGACAGCCGGCTACGTTCCTATGGTACTTTGCTACTGGTTATACAAAGCCAAAATTCGTGCACGCTCTCAAATTCATTCATGGTAAAAGCGGCAAAGTTATGGAACTCACTGCCTGTTGGGATCAGGAGAGCGTCATCTTTAAATTGTTTATGTATGTACATATGTATTTATAATTAACATAGTAGTTATATCCCATAAATGTTTGGTACGATCCATTTGCCTATTCATGAAAAGATCCCTGTGAGGGATAAGTCCGCCTTTGTACTTTTCCTTTAATTTACTATATTGTAAATTTTATTTTATGTACAATAAATATATTACAAACAAACAAAAGAAGAAAAAAATAACAATTTAGATTTTTGTTGTTGAGACGAATCGAATGACTCCTAATATATTGAACCCGTCAAGCAGTTTAGGCTATAGGCAAAAAACAGGATCAACTTCGGAATAATAAGTTGTAAAGTTATATAAAACTTTATTCGATTCTCAAAAACAGTTAATTATATAAAAAAAAAAATGTTAAACACAAAATTGGAGAGAATTTGATGCTCTACAATTTTATATTATATGCAATTGACATAAAAATTATACGCAGCGAGATATTTACAAGAAAACTGTTTATTGTCGCCATGAAATTATCATCTATAATGTAAAAATCTAGTGTCACGGTGGTTGTGGTCGCACTCCTCCGAAACGGCTCGACCGATTTCTTATTTTTTTTAAGTAAGTATAAAATAAATAAATAAATAAATATTTCTGGACAATTTCCACAGCGCCATCTAGCCCCAAAGTAAGCGAAGCTTGTGTTATGGGTACTATTTTTAGACTACTGATAAACATACGTAAATATTTTTTTTTTGTAAATACATACTTATGATACATAGAAAACACCCAGACCAAGACAAACAGACATGGGAATCGAACCCACGAGCGTTAGTGTCGAAGCCGCGTCACCGCTACGCCACCGAGCTCGTCAGTATATTTGTTAGGTATGATAATATAATTTATATGCCAGAACAACGTTTGCCGGGTCAGCTTGTTTTTCTATAATATATTCTGTGCTTATAATAGACATCAATTACTACGTATATACATATTTTTTGCTTGATAACAATTCTTGTCACAATTTTAACGACAATAGAATATTTAAGTAGGTTTAAAATAGATCAACGCATCTAAAATAGTTGTGAATAACTTAGACGGCATTATTTATTACCTTACGTGAACGTTATGCAGATATTAACTAGGCCAGAGGTACCCAACCTTTTTGATATTGCAACGTCCTCTTTACAGCATTGTAAAGGCTCGTCCGCACCAGGGCACATTTGTATCGAAATTTGTATCACTATGCAGCTGCTATGCGCCTGGGAGTCGCGACGCAACGCACAGTTTGATAGCGGCATTGCGTCGTCGGGAGGCTGTGATGCGCGGACGACGATGTTTACCATTGAATATTTTGATAGCAAAATATTAAACTTGGCCTTAGATCACTGGTAATTGTGTTTGTCTTGGCTGGTAGAAACTCTGGAGCTGTACCGATTCAGCTTTTTATTTTTTATACTACTTCGGGTTGCAGACAAGCATACGGCCCGCGTGATGTGAAGCGGTTACCGTAGCCATATTAACGCTCGTAACATAAAATATCGCTCGTGCGCCGCTACTCCCGCTGCCAACGCAGCATCTACTTCCTTTCTGGTGACCTCACTCACTCGCAGGAACACAACAACCCTCAAGGGAATTGTTATTTGGCTGCGGTATTCTGTGAGGTGGAGGTACATTCCCCAGTCTGGTAGCATTCAATTACGCTCCCTACCTCTCTTAAATTTATTGTAATCCATTATATTCTCCTTATAATATATGCCTCCGGGACGGCGTCGTCCGCGCATCACTATATATATACATATGTATATATGCTTATTTGCCATCTTAGTAGTAAAAAACATAAATTATATTAGGCAAATAGTTAAACGCAACCAATGCACGGCACGACTTCTTGGGAAGGGGGACAGGCACTAGCGCCCTACAGCCGAAGCTCAAGCCGATTACAATCTAATATTTTGATTCGAAAAATAGGTCTTACGTTTTAGTTATTGACAAACATCCTCAGCTGAAGTGGGGTATCACCATCTTTGAACCAAAGCCAACTTCACCTGCACGCAGTGCACCCTGTTAATTGAAAAAGAGAGGTAGGGAGCGTAATTGTAAGCTACCCGACTGGGGAATGTACCTCCGCCTCACAGAATACCGCAGCCAAATAACAATTCCCTTGAGGGTTGTTGTGTTCCTGCGAGTGAATGAGGTCACCAGAAAGATAGGAGATGCTGCGTTGGCAGCGGGGGTAGCGGCGTGTGAGCGATATTTAATGTTGTTAGCGTTAAAATGGCTACGGTAACCCGCTTCACATCAAGCGGGCCGTATGCTTGTCTGCCGCCCGACGTAGTATAAAAAATAAAAAGCCGAATCGGTACAGCTCCAGAGTTTCTACCAGCCAAGACAAATACAATTACCAGTGATCTAAGGCCAAGTTTGATATTTGCTATCAAAATATTCAATGGTAATTCAGCTTCGGCGGTAGCCCTGTGCTTGTCCCCCTTCCCGAGAAGTCGTGCCGTGCATTGGGTGCGTTTAACTATTTGCCTAATATAATTTATGTTTTTTATACTACTAATATGGCAAAACAAGTATACAGCCTGCCTGATGAGATGCAATCACTATGGACTATGTTTCGCCTCTACGCGAGGCATCCTCAGGCGATCTGTAGATGTTGATGGTTAATTTGTAGGTTGTTGTTCTACCATCAACATCTACACGTGTCGGAGAGACGACCACGGCAGTCGGGGCGGTGGCGGTCGCATGTTTCTTCTGTTTCAGATGTTGGAGATTCGCCGAGACGACCACAGCAGCTGGAGCAGAGACGACCAAAGCAGCCACGGCAGTCGCATGCAACTACTAACGGTAGTGGGTGGGTGCCGGCCGGCAGTAGTTTGCATGAACTAATTGGTGGCGGAAGCACGCAAAGTAGTGTAGATCAAATTGCCTACAAACAGATATGTTCATACACACAACTATTTGCCTTGTGCGGGGATCGAATCCGCGACTAGATCAGACTCAAAGTGTCCATTGCCAGCCATTCGACCACCGAGCTCGTCAATTTAATAAATTATAATTTATATCATGTCAATTTTATAAATAGTCATTTAGAAATGGCCGTGTGAATGTAGAATAGAATCACTCCGTCTCTTCCCGTGGATGTCGTACAAAGCGACTAAGGGAATTACATTATCAAATATCGATCAGGCCTCCCCAACCCGTTTGGCCAGCGTGGGGAGTGTAGGCTATATCCTCCTTCCGTCTAGGACGGACGAGAGAGAGTCCTGTAGTGGAGACTAAAATGGACCTGAAAAGTTTATTAGAATAAAGATTAGTATTATGTGTATAGTCGTTTGTAGATGATAAATAAATAAAGATTATCAAGTTGTCCTTTGAAGGAGTCAATCGAGGGTGCCAGTCGCACTTTCAGAGGAAGATAAATCTATGTCTAAACATACAAAATCACAAATCTAAGGCAAAGGCATCCTTCAAGGCGACAAGTTCGACAAAATGCCAGTGATGCCTCTGGTGTTCAAGTGTCCGTAGGAAGTATCGTAAGATCTTACAATCAAAAACTTATACATAATTATAACCTGCAGAGTTTACTTCTATCACATTTTCTCTACAAGGACTTCTGAACAAACTCTACCAGAAATCAAAACGTAATGAGCGCTAATATGATTGCGTTTAAGTATCTAATTGTAGACTTCCTCGTACACCTGTTTCAACTATTTCAAGATGTCTACCATTCATCGGAAGGTTTTAGCGCTGCGCATACGCAGGCTTGAGGGATTCTAATATCAGTTGCTTTCGAGCAGTCGTGTCGAACCGTCGTGTCGGAGCATCAACTTTTTCGAACTACATCACGTGTGTTATCGTAATATTTTTTTTTCTACAACACTCCTACTACTATTGTCGTTAAGAAAAAGGTCAGTGAATTTTTTTTTTTTTTAGGAAGATTGTAATTACTTAGATCTTGCAATTTTCCGGGCAAGATTCAGTTTGCAAATTTTCAAGTTGTGATAAAAGCAAATTTTAATGGTATTGCATGCAAGTGAATTATAACTCTATTAATTATAGGGTTAGTCGCGATGTCGCAGTTCGAGATAATGTGTTGTTTATGAACTTTGCTTTGATGCTGAGTAGGAGGAATTACTTTCTTTGGCCCTTTATTCATAAATTAACGAACTGATTCGTTACTTTATGAATAAAGACACGAATACACAGTTTTCATTTCTATTTTATAGATACAATTAATAATTTATATAGGTACCTAATTAAAATAGTTTCGTTCATAAATCTTACTACAATTTAAAATATACAAATAAATATTCCTGGACAAATTACATACGGCCATCTAGTCTCAGTGGGACTAGATTATTATTATACATATATATAATTATATTTAGTTGGGGCCTAGATAACCAATATTATACTTAATTTTTTTTTGTATATACATACCTACATAATACATAGAAAACACCCAGACCAAGACATGAAACAGACATGTTCGTGCACACAAATGTTTGACATGAGCGGGAATCTAACCCTCGACCCCGAAGTCACAGTGGATATTGCTAGCCATTCGACCACCGGGCTTGTCAAATCAAAGTAAAATTTTTGAAATGTATTTAAGTAAGTTAATGTATTTAAGTATAATATAAAGTTATCTAAATCTTTAAGTAAAATTTGCTTGATTTGGGACTAGACTGCGCAGTGGAAATTGTCCACGAATATTTATTTATTTATTTGTTTTCTCATAGACATTACAAAATGAATAATCTGAACTTACCGCTGAAATATTGGATTTTTCATTTCAGAGTATTTCATTCCATAGGCAACGGTATATTTTTAAACTCCCGATTTTTTTCACTTGTCTCACCCAAATTGTCACAATCAGGTCACAATACTGGAGTTACTTCCTAATGTGTTAAAAAAAACGGAAATTGACTTTGACTTTGACTTTTCATGTGGGATTGTTCTAAAATTCCTCTTAAATAATTTAAGAGGAATTTTAGAATAATCCACTAATTATTAGTGGCAATTGTGTTTTGTATAATGTCAACAGCCTTCAGGGTTTCACCGAGAAAACTAAAAATATTTGTCAATACTTCAACCCGAGACTTATTTTTTCGAATTACATTATTCGATGGGAATCAGAATTAAAAAAAAAATGTTTTAATTATTATTACTAACTCAACTGGTGCAAAAGTCATTCAGAGGACCTGTGGTCCTCGTAATAAACAGTAGTAAATAAGATTATTTAATAATCTTTCTACTGTTTATTACGAGGACCACAGTTCCTCTGAATCGACTTTTGCACCAGTTTGTTATAATAAAGTATGTTGTTGTTTATAATAAAGTAAAAAGCATTTTAGTAGTTATATCAATACACAAATAAAGCAGGATTCTTCGTAAGAACGATTCCTATTTTTATTTTCAATATTATTTAAACCATTAAAATTTTGGAGTGAAGATGAAAATTTACATTTTACAGGTAAATAACGTCGAGTTCGCCATTAAAATTGGCTATTTTGTATGAGAAAGTTAGGGTGGGTCTAAATGCATTCAATGTTATACTTCTGTCCCCTGCTCTATAATGTTTCTGGTGTTAATAGAATTTAAAAACGTCATCAAAATAACGTCGAGTTCGCCATTAATATTGGCTATTTTATATGAAAATGTTAGGGTAGGTCGAATTCATTTAATGCTATACGTCTGTTCCCTGCTCTAAAATGTTCCTGGTTTTAATGATTATTAAAAACATCATCGAAATCATCATCGAAAACTTCTCGTAGACGGTCGACGCCTGTTTTACGTTTTACGCGACTAAATTTCATTTACGTCATAAATCGCGACTATTATAATTGTTTATCATAAAATCTTTATGATATTATATTATGGTATATTTTAATTTAACAATAAAATTTACCCATTAAAATTATTCTTCTTCGCATGATCATCCCAGCATTATCATTCAAGTAGTTCTAATGATCGAATATTCGAATAATGAATGACCAACTATTTTAGGAACAACTGATACAAAAACAGATATTTTAATATGCGGAACAGTATATATGATATTTTAACATTTAAAAATGCGCAGACGAATTGAGAACCCTTTTATTTTCGATGCCGGTAAAAAGGCTGCTGATCCGATTTGCGGAGAAAGTACACTTTGACACGTTTCTAACTGACTTCATTGGCTCATTTCACCCAAAAGTGACCTGGTATTTTTTTTAAATGCCACTACACGTTCCTGTTTCGGTATCGAATGACTGTATTTCACGTCCGTAATAAACATTTAATGACTGTTGGTACTCGTACGATTATTGTAACGGACGTTCCGATATTGGAGTAACAGATTTTTGTATTGGGAAAAGCTGTGAATAATGAAACGAAAACAAAGGTTGTTATTGCTATAAATATTTTTTGTTACTAAGACGACGCATTGAGAATTTTTAAGAAATATAGACATTTTTCAGCAATTATAGAATATACGAATGTTATTTTTGACTACCTGATACTTAAATGTAATGAACTTTTTTTTGACAGTTTGGTCACTTTTATAACAGAAAGAACAACTTTAAGTAAACCCTTTTTAAACAGGGACTTATATTTTCTCTAAGGAGACTCTACTTCAAAATCACACATGGGCTTTTTTAAAATAGGTTACAGATTTTTATATAAGGGGAAAAAAACCAAAAACAGTATGTTTGGTACCAAATTATATCCTATCAGTATACAATATTGTTCATCAACGCGTCATCTTAACAATGTCTTTACACGGACGATATGACTATCTGACGTTTTACATTTATGGTATTACTCGCTTACGTCTGACTGCACTCATTCGCAGGAAATCAATAATTCTCAAGAGTACTGTTACTTGGAGGAGGCTCGGTGAGGTTTTGCGAGTGACAATTTTATTCGATCACGCAAGTTAGGCAACGTCGACCATAGCCTGTCCATGGATGGGTTTATCCTTCAAGCCATCGGCTCTGGATGTTATCATTAGACGACGGTAAATGCCAGTATTTACTGTCGTCTAATGATCCGTGATGAGTTCCGCCATCCTTCACACATTTTGAACAAATTGAACAGCTTAATATACTTAATATACATTATCAAATTGATCAGGCCTCCCCAACCCGTTTGGCCAGCGTGGGGAGTGTAGGCCAAATCCTCCTTCCGTCTAGGGCAGACGAGAGAGGGTCGCGCTCCTGTAGTGGAGACTAAAATGAACCTGATGATGATGATGATGAACAGCTTAATGGATTACGCTCTAAACGCCTTCGCTTGAGAGTAGACCCGTATCCTAACAGTGACCTGAAGGTAGGTTGCTACAATGACCATTATTTGGTCTTCGTAGAGGTAGAGGTACTTCTTTCGATATAGGCAAGACCTCGTTTTTAGGGTTCCGTACCTCAAAAGGAAAAACGGAACCCTTATAAGATCACTTTGTTGTCCGTCTGTCTGTCTGTCTGTCAAGAATTTCTATGTCGAGAATGCGTGGAGGTATCAAGCTGAAATTTGAACTGTATACTCAGGTCTACGGTCCCATGAAGTTGTAAAAAAATCAAACTGCTAAGTTTACGTAGAAAAAAGTTTCAAATTGAAACTACTAGTTCAAATGGGGTATCATATGAAAGGGCTTGATGTACACATTGCAAAATATATTTTATTTATTTTTTTCGACGCATTATTTCTTATTTATAATGAAAAATATCAAATTTAATAATGATACATTTAATATGATAAATTTAATATGAATAATATGATAAATTTAATAGTACCTACGGAACCCTCGGTGGGCGAGTCCGACTCGCACTTGTCCGGTTTTTTTTATCATCAGTACGCAACACGTACAGATAAGGTTGACGTTGGCTCAAAAGATTACAAAATACTTGATGGCAAACACATCTGCCGAATGAGTGATGGCAGATGGGAGAGGAAAGTCCTGAAGAGGAAGCCCCGTATGTCGCAACGAAGCGTTGGGTGCTCCCTTTATATCAGCGGTTCCCAACAGGTGATCCGCGGACCACCCGTGGTCCTTCAGAGGTAAATTATGGTCCGTGTTACAAACTTTTAATGAAAGAGATTGACCTCTATTATACAAAATACTCAAATCTCGATTTATTGAATATAGGATTTATATGACAGTTCGGGACCCTACACGCAACAAAAATCTCGCAGTGGTCCGCGAACACAAAAAAGGTTGGTAACCACTACTCTAAATGGACCGATGATATCAAAATAAAAGGGACTTGGCGGCGGGTGGACGCTGAAAGCGGAGAATCGCATATGAAGGGGTGTAAGAAGTTCATCAACATCTTTGAACCAAAGCCAACTTCACCTGCACGCGGTGCACCCTGCTGACTGACAAACGAAGCTCTGGCGAAAAGAGAGGTAGGGAGCGTAATTGTAAGCTACCCGACTGGGGAATGTACCTCCACCTCGCAGAATACCGCAGCCAAATAACGGTTCCCTTGAGGGCTGTTGTGTTCCTGCGAGTGAGTGAGGTCACCAGAAAGGAAGGAGATGCTGCGATGGCAGCGGGGGTGGCGGCACGCGAGCGATATTTTATGTTGCGAGCGTTAATATGGCTACGGTAACCGCTTCACATCAGGCGGGCCGTATGCTTGTCTGCCACCCGACGTAGTATAAAAAAAAAATGAAGGAAAGCATTAGAGAAGTCCTAAATCCAGCAGTGGATAGATACAGGCTGATAATGATGATGGTAAACCACTTACGCTACGTCATAATCATAAGTCTTTATTCTTTTGATAGTTCATTTATGCTCTACTGTGCCTCTACATTGCCTCAACTCAAATCCTTTAGGTCACTTCATTCTCCTTACGTTTTTTGCCAATATTGTAGAGCCATACTGTTTGCTACCATAGTGGTGTAAAGAATAAAATATTCCGCGTATTATTCAATATTTGAACTTTTTATTTACTCGGCTGAGTATTTAGTTTAGACAAACATGAAACCGACATAGAAACTCGGTTAGTTAGATTAGTCGGTAAAATTTGTACTCATCGATAATAGTAATCTTTATACTACTACGTCGGTTGGCAGATAAGCATACGGCCCGACTGATGTGAAGCGATTACCGTAGCCATATTAAAGCTCGCGACATGAAATATCGCTCGCGCGCCTCCACCCCCGCTGCCAACGCAGCAACTCGTTTCTTTCCGGTGAACTCACTTACTCGCAGGAAAACAACAACCATCAAGAGAATTGTTATTTGGCTGCGGTATTCTATGGGGTGGATGTACTTCCCCAGTCGGACCGCTTACAAATAAGCTGTACCCTACCTCTCTTTCGCCAGAAACTCTTTCCTTAGTTGGCAGGGTGCACCACGTACAGGTGAGGTTGGCTTTAGCTCTAAAGATCGTGTTGAATCACTTATACCACAAAACTTATGTCGTAAAGCAGAGTTTATACGAAGCCAGTAATGCTGGCGCCAGTCCTGCAGACAGGCCAGCGTTGGCCTGGCCCCTGTTGTTTAGACGAGGCCATTCAGCCACGGGTTTTTCTACGTGGCGTGAGGCGTGATGCATCTACACGTGTCCGCAACGCTGGCGCGGGGGTCGAGGGGTTTGCGGGCGGAGGTCACTGGCTTGTAAAATAGACGGGCGCTCTATTCTCGCCAGCGTTGGCAGCCAGCGCTGGCTTGGCTTGAAAAACTGTTTACACAAGGCAAATACCAAGCCATCGCTGGCTGCCAGTGAGACTGGCAGCCAGCGATGGCCTCGTGTAAACTAGCCGTGAGACTTACGCACATAAGATATATTTCGATTTACTTTTAAAATCGATTTCCTTCTATCGATATAAACTGAGACCTGCCCCCTTACCACCAGCTCTTATTGCGATTCAATAACTGAATAGATTGCTTATTCATACCAATGAATAAGCGATTCTATTTCAAATTGAATAGAGTCGCTTATTCATGGCTTATTGGTGGTATGAATAAGCAATCTATTCAGTTATTGAATCGCAATCAGAGTTGGTGGTAAGGGGGCTGGTAATGAGTTTTTCAAGCCTTTACTTAGTTACACCGCAGTGTACGTAATCAAATCTTGCAAGTAAATTTGATCTACTTCCTAGTTTCCGATTGAGCTGAAATTTAGCACACTCAATTGGTTCTCGTGACATTTTACGATTACCTAAATGCACAATTTTAGTTTTATTTATTCTTCTTCCAAATCAATTTCGATATCTAAAAATTACTAAATGATCATGCAAATTGTATGTAAGAATATATATTTATTTGCCAATATTTATAAATTATTAAAATCTGATCACAAGATATCGCGATGTACATACAAAAGATGTTTATTCGACAGAATTTTATTGCAATTCGTAAATTGCAATTATATTCTTTCAAAACTAAAATTATGCTGGCTCATTCTCTTATTACTCCCAATTCTCGAATATGCCGATTTTTTTTTATACTACGTCGGGTGGCAGACAAGCGTACGGCCCGCCTGATGTGAAACGGTTACCGTAGCCATATTAACGCTCGCAACATAAAATATCGCTCGCGCGCCGCCACCCCCGCTGCCTACGCAGCATCTCCTTCCTTTCTGGTGGCCTCTCTCACTCGCAGGAACACAACCACCCTCAATGGAATTGTTATTTGGCTGCGGTATTCTGTGAGGTGGAGGTATATATACCAGTCGGGCAGCTTACAATTACGCTCCCTACCTCTCTTTTCGCCAGAGCTTCGTTTGTCAGTCAGCAGGGTGCACCGCGTGCAGGTAAAGTTGGCTTTGGTTCAAAGATGTTGATGAACCACTTACACCCCAAAAATTAGATGTGAACTACCTGTGTGAAAGAAGTACCTTACAGTAGACCAAATAATTGGCATTGCAGCAACCTACCTTCATGTCACCGCGCTAGGATACAGGTCTACTTTCAATCGAAGACATTTACATCTTCAAGAAGGGTGTGAAGAGGTTTTTACAGGTTCAGCAACGCGCGTGTGATGCCCCTGGTGTAACAGGCGTTCATAAGCTTCGGTAATTGCTTTCCATCACGCGGGCCGTATGCTTGATTTCCACTTTAGTGGTATAAAAAAAATATGACCGATAGCTGCTGAACAAATTTGAGGGAAAAACAATTCCCTTGAGGGTTGTTGTGTTCCTGCGAGTGAGTGAGGTCACCAGAAAGGAAGGAGATGCTGCGTTGGCAGCAGGAGTGGCGGCGTGCGAGCGATATTTTATGTTGCGAGCGTTAAAATGGCTACGGTAACTGCTTCACATCAGGCGGGCCGTATGCTTGTCTGCCAACCGATATTTATTTATATATAATATATTTATGGATGGTATTGGATAAGTATCACATCTGTGCATCTACATATATATGTAGGTATAGATTACAATGCATGTGCACGCAATATTTTACAAAGTATCCTAATTTATGACATATATCCG